>CM046671.1:66741579-67941579 GCA_025594165.1 Tamias sibiricus
CCAGCATCATGGCCCTGATCTCAGTGAGGGCCTTCTTGGTGAACACAAAGCCCACATTCCCCCTGATATGAGGCAACAGTTTCTCCAGAGCTGGGTTGTTTTCCAGATGCCCTCGAATGGCCTTCCGCATCGTGGCGTTCTTGCCCATCAGCACCGCAGACTTACCCCGAGGGACATGTGGATCTGCTGCATCTGCTTGGAGCCCACATTGTCTGCTCCCACAATGAAGCATTTTGGATAGTCATCCAAAAGTTGGATGATCTTAAGGAAGTAGTTGGACTTCCAGGTCGCCCTGTCTTCCCTGGGCATCATGATGGTGCGTCAGGGATCGCCACGCAGGGTTTAAAGATGATGTCACTCTCACGAGGATGCCAGGTGAGAGAAGGAATAAAGTACTATTATCCAAAATACACAAGGACTCTAAAAACTCAATAGTAGGAAAACAAACAACCTGGTGTTTTTTTGTTGTTGTTGTTGTTCTTTTTGTTTTTTGTACCGGGGATTGGAGTCAGGGGCACTAGACCACTGGGCCACATCCCCATCCCCTTTCTGTATTTTATTAGAGACAGGGTCTCACTGAGTTGCTAAGTGTCTCGCCATTGCTGAAGCTGGCTTTGAACTAGCGATCCTCCTGCCTCAGCCTCCCTAGTGCTGGAATTACAGGTGTACACCACCACACCTGAAAAACCACCTGATTTTAAAATGGGCCCAAATTCTTAACAACCACTTCGCCAAAGAAGATATGTAGATGGCAAATAAATATCATCCGTCATAAGGGAATTGCAAAGTAGGACAATGAGATACACTCCACACCTGTTAGAATGGCCCCAATCCAGAACACTGACAACACCAAATGCTGACGAGGATGTGGAGCAACAGGAACTCTCCACTCATTGCTGGTGGGGATGAAAATGGTACAGCCACCTGAGGACACTTTGTCAGTCTCTTCACACTAAACATACTCTTGCCATATGGCAAACCATCATAGTTCTCCTTGCTATTTACCCACAGGAGATAAAAATGTGTCCTCACAAAACCTGCACATGGATGTTTATAGCAGCTTTATTCAGAAGTGCCAAAACTTAGAGGCAACCAAGATGTCCCCTAGTAGTTAAATGGATAAATACTCTGTATTACAGCCAGACATGTAATTTTCAACACTAAAAAGAAATGTGCTATCATATCAAGTCACAAAAAGACATGGAGGAAACTTAAATGCATATTACTAAGTGAAATAAGCCAGTATAAAAAGTTTGTACTATGTGATTCCAACTACATAACGTTACAGGAAAAGCAAAACTATGGAAATAATAACAAGATAAATGATTGTCAGGGTTAGGGAAGAGGAAGAGGTTAACAGGTGGGGCACAGGAGGATTTTTAGGAAAGTAACTTCTCTGTACTGTACTATAGTGATAGATACCTGTCATTATAAATTATCTAAACCCATAAAACTTATAGCAGGAGTAAACCTTAATGTAACTATGGCCTTTGAGTGATAATGATGTGTCAATGTGGCTTCATTAATTGTAATAGATTATTGGGATGTTGATAATAGGGAGACTATTCAGGTGTGTGGGGAAGGGGTATATGAGAAATTTATTTATGTTCTACTTATTTTTTTTTTTTTTCCTGTGAACTTAAAACTAGCTAGTGGGAAGTAATGAGGTAACTGGGAGTACTGTTCTTAGAAGGGATGAATGCTGGTCTCATTGAATGAGTTATTTCCCACAAGAGTGGATTGTTATAAAAAGAGTGATCCTGGCCCCTGAATCATTCTGGTTTCCTGTCTCACCATGTGATATCTTCTGCACACATTCTCACTATTGTAATGTCATCTGCCATGAAGCCAAACAAATGGTGCTGCCTGATCCTGGACTTTCGGCCTCTAAAACTGTGAGCTAAATAGAACTCTTTATCAAGTATCCAGTCTCAGGCATTTTATTATAGCATCAGACAATGGACTAACACAGATGACACCATTTTTATACTACTTCTCTTCCAACTAATAGCGATGGCTACATCCTGAGCTTAGCCTCACTTAGACTGACTCTCAAAATTTAATCTTGGACTGTGCTTCCACCTATCTGACCACCTACATGCTTACTTCCATGCTGGAAATTATTTCAGAGATCAGTAGTTTGATAATTGAAGTATGTGAAATAATAATTTGTATTTTCTACAAATACAGAGTCTTAGATCCCAAACCAGACCTACAGAACAGAATCTCTGATGGTGGCCTCCATCAGCCTGATTATGACACAAATTATCTAAAGGGGACACTGAGATAGAGGCAGTTCATTTCCCAATGAACAATGTGTATGGAAGAGAAGAATGTAATTAGATTTATGCTTTGGAAGGTAATTGTAATAAACATTTTAAAAGACATTTAAATCTGAAAACAGTGTAGAGAATGGATTATACTGGGGAGAGGGAAGCTAACTAAAAATTAGTCAAAAACTTTTTTTTGTATTGAGGATTAAACCTGAGAGTGCTTTACCACTGAGCTACATCTCCATTGTCCCCCTGTTTTTTTTTTAATTTTTTTCTTTTAATATATATATTTTTTAGTTGTCAATAGACCTTTATTTTATTTATTTATATGTGGTGCTAGTAATCAAACCCATGGCCTCAGGTGTGCTAGGCCAGTGCTCTACCACTGAGCCACAAACCCAGCCCCCACCCCCACCCCCGCTTTTTTTAAGTTTTAAAATTTGAGAGTTATGCTAAGTTGCTTAGGGCCTAAGTTGCTGAAGTTGGCCTTGAAGTTGCTGTCCTCCTGCCTCAGTCTTCAAGTTACTCAAAATATGCATATCAACTACAAATAATAATAGTGCTTCCACAATTATCTTGCATAAAACGAAATTTCAGCATCTCTTTATTGGTTTTGACTCTCATGTGAACATGAACATTTGATCTAAAAATCATCCTGCAATGAAAACACTTTGGGATCCACGGCAAGTGCTAACATTCATTTCTATTAATTGGCAATGAAAGGATTTTGTTAGCGGACACATTGCATGTCTTTAATTTCCACCTCATCCTTCTTTCAAAGGACATAATCAATTTAGCTTTTGCAGGAAATTTTTTAGGATGGATTGATATTAGATTCTTTTTTAACATAATTTAATGATTCTCAACACAGTTATTTCTAGAAAATAGATATCAGAAAAACACAATTTTGGTGGGAAAGAACACTAGAGTAAGTGTGAAAAAAGGCTTGGTTCTGGAGCTGTCAGTGACTAAGTGAGAAGTGTGAACTGTGTAGACTTCTCCCTTTACTGAGCAAGACTTTGGAATTGGTTTATTTCTAAAGTTTCTTACAAAAATACTTAACACTATTTTCCCCCAGTACTTAGCGCTTAAAGCCCTGATATGACTGACTGTTCATTTGAGCATGGAGCTGGAAGGTAGAAGTAGAACACAAAAGGCAAATGCAGGTGAATGTTGAGAATGGGTGTGTGTGTGTATGTGTGTGTGTTTTAATATTTATTTATTTGCTTTAGTTGTACACAACGTGTTTTATTTTCACATGGTGATGAGGATCGTACCCTGGACGCTCATGTGCTAGGCGAGTGCTCTACCGCTGAGCCACAACCCCAGCCCCTGGGTGTGTGTTATTTTTATATTAGTTCTCACCAGTTCTTTTCTAGTTCATGTATACTGTGTATATGTGTTTGAGTAGTATATAAACCCCTAGGTAAGATTTTTTTAAATGTTCCCCCTCTCCCTGATGCTAATTTCAATTCTTTTTATTAGAATCTCACTTAAACATAGACAAATTAAACCAACTTGTGCTTATAACTCTTAACCAACTATTAAAGCTGCAAATTAAATACAAACCAGATTTCAAAACCAAAAAAATTCAAATGAACACCATGAATTAAAAATGAATTATGATGTGTTTGCCTGAAAATAAATTACTCCTACACAACGTGAATATGGTAAAGATGAGAAACGACACTCTATATTCCCTGTGCAATGCCTACAGCCCACTGCAGACTCTTGGCTAGTGGGATTCTTTCTAGAATATTCACATATTTCTGCCTCTATCCAATGAATTGTATGTCTGCCAAGAGCTTCTTGTGTTTCTCTATCCCTACCACACACATAGTGTGCCAGTTGCACTTCTGAATTTAAACATAAAATTTAATTAAATATTTCAATTTTTCAATTTTTTTTATTTGTAGTTGGACACAATACCTTATTTTATTTATTTATTTTTACATGGTGCTGAGGATCAAACCCAGCGCCTCACACTTGCTACTTGAGGTAAGTATTCTCACCTGAATTCCTAACATGTACCACAGGACCATATGTACATTAATTATAGTTTCCAATAAGATGAATATTTAATTGAGAAGATCCTACTAAAATATTTATATTTGGGAATGAAAAATATCATTAGTACTTGCAACTCCTTTGAATCTCATGTCAGCAAATTCAATACTACAGTCATGTGTTGGTTTGTTTCCAAACTTGACAGACTGTAGATTTACAACTCAGCGCAAAATTTAGAGTTTTTCATGTTATTCTAGTTTAAAGGAAAGGCATTCAAACTTCAGATTTACTGGTTAACTCTGTGGGTTACAACTGATAGACAGCCTGAGAGATTTCTGCCAATACTAAGATCTTATAGATTGGTTAAGAAATTTCATAATGAAATAGTTATCTAGGACTTCCAGCTGTAAGTGACACATGAATACAGATAGGTATTTACCTCCTTTACTATCCAAAACTGTTATTGAATAACAATAAAGGGGTTTTTCAAAAAATATCTTCCAGAAGGAGTAAAGTAGATCTCTGGATTTGTGCTCAGCTAAAGGGAGATATAAAAACCAGAGACTGAAGGCTGTGCACATGTATGGAGTGGTGATATTTCTCAGCTTTCTTCTTCAGATTCCAAGATCCTGTCTGGAAGAAATTCTCCCCAAAACAGGAGATTTGAAAATAGTCGTTGCAGCATTTGATCACCTTAAGAAGGACCTAAAGGTGCTCATACTAGGTGTTAACCAGTGATCTCACTGGAGAGTTAAACCCACAATTACAAGACCATTCCACAGGCTCAGGAATTTCCATCAGCTCTCAAGTCCATCTTCAGAAATTCAATGACAAACAAATATTACCAGTCATCCCAAAACAACCCTCTAACTTGAAGATGGAGACAAAGGCAAACAAATAACAAATGAACAGAAAAAAAAATTGGGGGAAGAAACAGTTAATTGATGAAAGCAGAAGAACATTTAAAAAACAAATGGCCATAAGTATATTTGAAAAATAAGAGAAGATTTTACAACCATTAAACAGAACAGGATGCCATGAAAAAGAAGATAGAAGGCATTAAAAATAAATAAACAAAGCTTGTGAAAATCAAAATTATAGTCAACCAATAACCAATGCCAAATGATTTAAATTAAAAAATATACATAATGGTAGCTTTGGCTTATATCCCATAGAATAAAATAAATATCCACTTGTTCTGGGATGAATAGCTGACTATTGCAAATAATTCTTATGAAAGAATTCAACTCCATACATCTATAAAAAAAATGAGAAAATAAGAGATTGGAAATGGCAGATTCAAGAAAGGCTGCATTTCCAGGTGCTCTGTGGCTAGGGATTCAGGCCCCAGGAGAACCACTTGTCAGCGAGGTGGGTAAGAGGGAATTCACTGAAATTCAATATTGGACAGTCAGAATTTCAGCTGCCTTGAATAAAGAGCAAGAAAGAGTACAAGTCAGTGGCCGCAGCGACAGAGAGTGCTAGTTCGCTGTGGAGGGCAAGGATAACACAGAGAGAAACCTGAAGGACAGATTTGGCCCAGAAAAAAATGTAGATCAGAGAAGCAGCCTGAACTTAGCTGACCCAGAGGCTGCACAGAGTACTGATGTCTGCAAAGAGCTCTGTGTTTCTCGAGAGGCAGTGGAGAGCTGGGGCAGGAGTCATCTTAGGAGGCCAGGGCTGAGGCTGCCACTGTGGAACCAGGAAATCACAGCAGACATTGCCGTACTGTCCCAGCAAGCACCTACCATGTGGCTTAGGATGTACCTAGAAGAACACGAGTGAAACCAGCACAGAGAAGATTTTACACAGGGGAATCCAAGGCATAAATATAGAAGAGAGTGCAACTTGCTTTCCCTTTGAGACCGGCGGCACACGTGACCAGCTGAAGAGGGTTGGGAAAGGTGTGAATACACCTAGGGACTAAGCCAGGGAAGGCCAGTCTTGGTGCAAAGCAGAGTGTGTTGAGAGTTGGCGCTGAGTAGAATGCTTGGAAGTTTCCTGAGATCCGGACTACCAGCAGAGATCAACATCTGCCTGGGCGTATTGATCTAATCTCTCCAGAGCAGACACCACTTCAAAAAGTCCCTAAGACCTGATTAGATTTAACTGATCAGAACCTTCCAGCCATCAGAACTTCCTCAGAGAACTCTGAAGCAGTCCCACCCTGGGAGTGCATCCATCTGGTCTGTCTGGACAAAATTCCAATGGGCAGTATGGCCTATCCTGTTCTACCTTCTACTGGTAAGAAGGGGGACTGAGAGCTATTTCAACCAGCTCCAATTTCAGGCCATTCCAGCTGGTATCTCAGTGAGCAACACAAAAAGAAGAAGGGTTAAACAAAACACAGCCCTCATCCCACCTTCACATGCACAAAGTGTCTCCTTCATCCCCTCCCAAAGAAGAAATGGAAAGAAGGACAGTCAGGTATAGGCAGTGACCATCTATTGTCATTAATTGTTTTGACCACCTCAGTGGAGAAATTCTTTCATTTTTCATTAAGAATCTTTTTTCTTGGTGTTCTTGCTGTGCTGATATTGTATGTGTACACAGACACACAGGTATATGCATGTTTCCTTTTTTGTCATTTTTAGCATTTTTAAAATTATTTGTTTGTTTGTTTTTATAATGCTGGGGATTGAACCCAGGGCCTTGTGTATGTGAGACAAGTGCTCAACCAACTGAGCTATATCCCCAGCCCAGCATTTATTTTTTACCATAGTTTTTTCCTTATCTTTTGAGGGTTAGGGTTTTTGGTTTGTTTATTTTAGTTTGGTTTGTTTTTTCTTTGCGTGTAGTTTTGTTCTTTTATTTTCCCGCAAACAGCCAAATATTCTTGTTTCCTCTTTCTCCCTTTGTTTTTTTTCTATTTTCTCTCCTCCTTTATAACCATTACTGTTTGCAGATGGTATAATGCTATGCTTAGAAGATCCAAAAAGCTCCCCAGAAGACTGCTAAAGCTAATAAACAAAGTCAGCAAAGTAGCAGATTATAAAATTAATATATAAAAATCAATAAATTTTCAACAATGAATCTGCTAAGAATGAAATCAGGAAAACAATCCCATTCACAACAGCCTCAAAAATAATAAAATACCTAGGCATATATTTTATCAAGCAGATGAAGAAATATAATGAAAAACTATATAAAGACCATATATATATGTATATATACATATATATATATAAAGAAATATAATAAAACTATTGAGAACACTGAAGATATTGAAGAAGACACAAGATGGAAAGACCTCCCATGTTAACAGATAGGCAGAATTAATATTGCTAAAATGGCCATATGACCAAAAGCATCATATAGATTCAATGCAATTCCTATCAAAATACCATTCTTCAAAGAACTAGAAAAAAAATACAGTTCTAATATTCATTTGGAAGACTATAAGATCCAGGATAGCCAAAGCAATTCTAAACCAAAAAAGTAATGCTGAATACATTACAATTCCCTGACTTCAAATTATACTACAGAGCTATAGTAACAAAAACTGCTTGGTACTGGCATAAAAATAGACAGACCACTGGTACAATACAGAACACAGAGACAAACTCAAATTTTGGACAAAAGTGCCAAAAACATACATTGGAGAAACGACAGTCTTTTTAACAAATGGTGCTGAGAAAACTGGTTATCCATATGTGGAAGAATGAGACTAGATCCTTCTCTCTCACTCTGCACAAAAGTCAAATGGATCAAAGATCTCAGAATTAGACCAGAAACTATGCAACTCCTAGAAGAAAATGAAGGGTCAGCCGGGCGTGGTGGCGCATGCTTGTAATCCCAGCACTTGGGAGGCTGAGGCAGGAGGATCGCGAGTTCAAAGACAGCCTCAGCAATAGCGAGGCACTTAGCAACTCAGTGAGACCCTGTCTCTAATAAAAATACAGAAAAGGACTGGGGATGTGGCCCAGTGGTTGAGTGCCCCTGAGTTCTATCCCCGGTACCAAGAAAAAAAAAAGGGTCAATACTCTTAATATATAGGCACAGGAAATGACTTTTTCAATAGGACCCTTAAAGCTCAGGAAATAATGGCAGGAGTTAGTAAATGGTATGGCATCAAATTAAAAAGCTTCTGCACAGCAAATGAAACAATTAAGAATGTGAAGAGAACCTACAGAATGAGAAAAAATCTCTGCAAGCTACTCTTCTGACAGAGGATCCAGAATAAAGAACTAAAAAAAGTAACACCCCCCCCCAATAACTCAATTAATAAATGGGTAACTGAACTAAACAGATATTTCTCAAAAGAAATACAAATGGCAAAAATATACCAAAAAAGTCCAATATCATTAGTTATTAGAGAAATGCAAATCAAAACTACACTGAGATTTCATCTCATTCCAGTTAGAAAGGCAGCCATCAAAAGACAAAAAATAAATGCTGAAGAGAATGTGGAGAAAAAAGAACACTTTCAAACTGTTGGTAGAATTGTAAATAGCAGAACCACTATGGAAATCAGTATGGGGTTTCCTCAAAAGATCAGGGATGGATCCACCATGTGACTCAGCTATACCACTCTTCAGTACTGATCCCAAAGAAGTCAATGTACTATGGTGGTACATGCATACCTGCCAGGGCTGCTGAGTTATGAATGGGGCCGAGGTCTAAGCTACCCCCCTTTTGGGCCCTTTTGGGCAGAAAGAAAACAACTTACCCTGCGGAGATGGGCTTAAGGACAAAAATAGCTGAGTGCCTTCCTCTGCCTGATGGACAGAAACCACGCCACACCCAGGGAGTTTTGTATAGCAAGCGAGAAGCCAAAAACTCAACTTTATTGACCAGGCACTGAACTTAAATAGGCTTAGAACTAACCAATCAGCTAGCAGGGCAGTTTGGTCTCTCACGCTAGGTCATAGCCACACCCCTTTGCTTAGCCCCGGTCCTACTAGGGCGTGGTAAGCAGCCAAAGTCCTTCCCCTTGGCAGACATGAGTCCCAACACATACCCATGTTTATATTATAGCAGCACGATTCACAATAGCCGAATGATGGAACTAAAATAGGTGTCCATCAACATGTGAACGGATAAAGAAAATGTGGTTTTATTCAATGGAGTTTTATTCAGCCATAAAGAAGAATGAAATTATATCATTTGTAGGAAAATGGATGAAACTTGAGAACATTAAATTAAGCAAAATAAGCCAGATTTAGAAAGTCAAGGGTCATATGTTTTCTTTCATATGTGGAAGCTAGAGAGGAAAAAGGAAAAGAAATATCGGGGGGAATTGCATGAAAATCAAAGGGATATCAGTAAAGGAAAGAGATCGGGGGAGGGAGGAGAGGAGGGAAGAGAAGGGGAAATACTGGGGAATGACATTGGCCAAATTATATGGTTATATTGTATGCATGAACAAATATGTATAGAGGATAATAAAGTAAGTAATAAAAATTCAGAGGACCAGTCTAGGAAAACTGGAGAAAGGGAAAACAAAAATGAAGAAGTCATAAATGAAATAATTCAAGAAAACGTTTCAAGACTTAAGAACATGTTTTCCAGATTGAAAGGACTCACCAGTTTCTAGTATAAAAACCCAAACCAAGAAACATATTTCAGAATGTGGGGAAGATGAGAAGTGAGAACATTCCTCAAACTTTTTAATTAATTATTTTTTGTTTATCTTTTCCCATCCCATGTATTGCAATTTTTTTTTCAAGAGATGGGGTCTCTGTGTTGCTTAGCCTGGCCCCAAATTCATGGGAACTCTGGCAATCCTTGCTTCTGCCTCCACAGTAGCTGGGACCACCACATCTGGTTTTCTTCAAGCTTAAAAGAAAGAACCATTTGTAGGTCGCAGATAAAGTTTGAGAAATCAGAATGGCTTCAGACTTCTCAAGATATTTTCAAAAATTTGAAGATAGATTATACATTTTTTAAAAATGTGGTACTGGGATTAAACCCAGTGGTGATTAACCATTGAGCTACACCCCCAGCCCTTTTTATTTTGAGACAGGGTCTTGCTAAGCTGCTGAGGTTGGCCTTGAATTTGCTATCCTCCCGCTTCAGCCTCCAGAGCTGCTGGGATTACAGGCAAGTGCCACTGCACCCAGCAGATTATAGACTTTTTGTTTTTTTTTTTAGTTGTTGATAGATCTTTATTTTATTTATTTATACATGGTGCTGAGAATCGAACCCAGGGCCTCACACATGCCAGGCAAGTGCGCTACCGCTGAGCCACAGTCCCAGCCCCAGATTATAGATTTTTAATATCTACATTTATTTACATTTTCATCCTGAAAGCAAATGTGAGATTTTTAAAGGAGAAATCAAAGTTATCATATTTATAGCAATAATTATACCTAATGCCCTACATGTGGTGACAGCAACATGCCATCTTGCACATTGGAGGTCTTCTGAACCAAAATGTTACAGGTCACCAACTTCTTCTTTCCTACCTGAGAAACACAGAAGAACCTTTGCTCTCGTCATTAATAATCCTTTGGGATATAAATGACTGGTTCTCTGGCTGTGTGATTCATTTTGCCTTTGAAATTCACTTAAGAAAGATAAGGCTCTAAATCATGCAGTTATGGATAGTTTCTTAATCCATGTGCCATTAAAAGTTCCCAGAGAGTCTAGGGTTGTGACTCAGCAGTAGAGCACTCATCTAGTACTTGTGAGGCCCTGGGGTCCATCCTCAGCACCACATAAAAATAAATAAATAAAATGAAGGTATTGTGTCCAACTACAACTAAAAAAAAAAAAAAAATTCCCAGAAAGCCCTCATGGTACAGAAAGAAACACGAAATTCTTCACTTCCTGACAAATTATTTTTCAATCTAGAGTTCTATCTCCTGTGAAACCATCAAATAAGTGCGAAGCTTAAAAGGACCTGAAAAAGTATGGCTTTCATTCCCTCTTCAGATGGAGGATGTGCTTCTCCACCAAAGCAAGGGAGCGAGTCAAGAACAGCCTGGGACCAGAAATGGGAACACAACTCAGGAATAGAGCTCTAGGATCAAGCAAAGGGAAGCCCTGAATAACTTCAGTGTCCAGGATCTCTGAGATAGATCTCCTTCAAAAAGTTGCAAATAAGAGAATATTGCACACCTCTAACATAATGACAGGAGAGACTTAGGAAGAGAATTTAGGGGAGAATCAGTGCAATGCACAGAGAAACTTCAACAAACAAAAATTACTAGCTGTAGAGAAACAATTTTGCTAGCAAGAAAAAGAAATCATAGTATGCTAGGTAGCTAGTTGGAATATATGCATGTAATCACAACAATGTAAACCATGAATTTTTATGTAATAAAACTATATTAGAAACATAGGAGGAATGCAAATGTGATGTGTAGGAGATATGTAGAAGGAAAAGATGTCCATAGGAATAAGTCCTCAGACTGAAGTTTAAATCTGAAAAATTAAGGAAACGCAATATCAACTTTTACATAAATAGAGGGAACCACCAAATTTGGTAACTAATATAGCTGAAATTGAATGAGATTTAATCTTTGCCAGGTAAGGAGTTAGTCTCCAATTCCTAGTAAACTTATTTTCCTCAAGGCAAACATTATAATATTCTGTTTCACATAGTGCTTTTCCCAAAGAATTTTCCAATCTCTTTCTACCTTTCTGTTCATCCTGCCAATCAGAATAAGAGTAAAAGATAAAACTTAACTCCATGGAGTGACCTATTTTATTTTGAGACAATGGGATCTGACCTAAAATAATAATGTAAAGCATAAAGGAGCAGTTTTTCCCTTTCTGTTTAGTCGGGGGAGGAGGTAAGGTGTGGAGAAGGTCGTGGGGGAGAGCAATACATAGTAAGACCAGAACACTATTCATGTGACAGATATAAAGGAAAAAATCTGTTACTATGTGTAATACCTTCTGGCTCTGGATTGTTTTCCAAGCCCTCAGGTCTTATTAAGTCCAAAAAGAGGCACAGAGCAAATGGCCAATTCTGACCATAGAGACAATTTCTTTATGTGGAAAGTGGTGACAGATTGAAAAAGACAACAGTGAAAATATTTGCATGGGAGAGAAAGGAGAAGACTTTTTAGATTCAGGCTGGGAAAGGAAGAGAAGAAGCTGCTCAAAGAGAAGAGAGCAAGGTAAACAGATTTTGGATTTTCTTGGTGTGGGCAGTTACAGGGGATTGAACTCGGGCATTGGACCACTGAGCCACATCCCGGGGAATCCTATTTTGTATTTTATTTAGAGACAGGGTCTCGCTGAGTTGCTTACCGCCTCGCTTTTGCTGAGGCTGGCTTTGAATTCGAGATCCTCCTGTCCCAGCCTTGGGAGCCCCTGGGATTATAGGCCAGCGTCACCATGCCCAGCATAAACACAGGTTTTAATTGCTGTTTTGCACTTTACTCCCCTGCTGACAATAACTCAAGAAGCTTCAGTGAAGATCCACATTATGTCTCAACACTTTTTATATTAAGATTTATACTTCTTCCAACCTAGATGCCCATCAATAGATGAATAAAGACACTGGGTATGTGTGTGTGTGTGTGTGTGTGTGTGTGTGTGTGTGTGTTTGTGTGTGTGTATATGTTTGGCCAAAGGGGAGGGGTGAGGGCGAGGGGTCATGGGGATAGGAAAGATGGTGGAATGAGATGGCATCATTACCCTAGGTACATGTATGATCACACGAATGGTGTGACCCTACTTTGTGTACAACCAGAGATGTGAAAATTATGCTCCATTTGTATACAATGAATTGAAGAGCATTCTGCTGTCATGTATAATTGATTAGAATAAATAGATTTTTTTTCAAAAAAATTTATACTTCTTCTGGCTGCATCTCCAAAAGCTGAGAATGACTTTAAAATAGGAGCAGGAAAGCCCAGGTTTACTTGGATGACATCAAGTGTGGTTTTAATTGTTTTGCTAGGAGCTGTAACTGTGTGGAATCATCCACATTCTTTGCATTTGGCAGTTCTTAACACCCCTCTCTTACTATGCACAGTAAGTATTGGGAAACCTGGATCTGTGGTCACGTTTAATGCCTATTTGGAGTTAGAAGGCAGGAAAACTTAAAGTCATTACCTTAAAAATGCCTGAAAGCTATTAACCCAACTAATTAAATAATTACAGAATAATAGGCTGGTATCCTGAAATAACCTAGAAGACCCTCTAATACAATCCCTTTCTTCAAGCCAAGGAAATGGTGCAGGGAGATGAAATCAGTTCATATGGCAAGTTAAAGGCTAAGAAGAGACTGAAATCCAGGTGTTTCATCTTTTCATTGATTGAAAATAACAACAAAATTAGTATCTGCTGTGTATCAGTCTGTTTTCTGTTGGCATTGGCAATAACATGGACAAAATTATCAAGAGGCATATTTTTTTTATCTTGTTTCTGGATGTTTCAGGTTGAGGGTCTGCATCTCGTGGTGTCTTACAGGCAGAGTCCTAGGATGGCACAGAGTACCACATAGCAATAGACAGAGACAGACAGAAGCAGAGAGAGACAGAGTTTTCAACCTTCAATCACTGGGGCTCACCCTAATGACCTTATATAAATCTAATCACATTTTAAAGACCCCCCCCCACACACACACACACCTCTAAACCTCATAGTAGGATTTTTACTCTTTTAGTATAGTTGGTTATGAAATCTCTCTCAAATGTCCATATAGTAAAGGCCTGGTCCCCAGTCCATGTGCCACTAGGAAGTGATAGATCCTTTAGGAGGTGGTGCCTAGTGAAGGAAGTTAGGTCACTGGGGCCATGCTGAAGTGAGTATTGGTACTCTAGCCCTTCTTCTCTTTGCCTCTGGTTGCCATGAGGTGAACAGGCCTTTCCACAGTACCCTCCTGTTATGATGTACTGTGCTGCCACATACCCAAAGCCATAGAGACAAGGGACTATGGACTGAATATTCCAAAATTGTGAGCCAAAATAAACCTTCCATCTTTTTCAGTAGGTTACTTCAGGTATTTTATCACAGTAAAGAAAAGCTTGGACTGGGGATATAACTCAGTGGGTAGAGTGCTTACCTCCAATGCACATGGACCTGGGTTCAGTCCCCAGCACCACAAAAACAAAACATCAAAGAGAATTTAAAATTGGTATTTATAGGGCTGGGGTTCTGGCTTAGCAGTAGAGTGCTCACCTAGCACGTGCACGACCCGGGTTCCATCCTCAGCACCATGTAAAAATAAAAGGCATTGTGTACAACTAAAACAAACAAATAAATATTAAAAAAATTTTTAAAAAGAAAAGCTAACATACTCAATACCTCATAAAGGGGATTGGATATCAATATATGTGACACAATCAAACCATAGCACCAGGTGTAAGAACTTTCCACAGATTATCTCACTTAATCCTCAGATTATTATCCCATCTTAAAATGAGAAAACTGAAATTCAAGAAGGTTCAATAACTTGCCCAAGATTTTAGATTCAGGATTACACAGCCTAGCTAAAAATTTAGTTGCTATGGAACAAGAGTAGAATAGATACTGGAAGGAAACAAGTAAATAGTCATATATGGTTAAAAATTTAAAAAAAAAAACAAATTTAGGAATTTGGGAGTATTAAATCTAATCTTTCAAATCTTAATTTTTATATGAAGAAATTTTAGAGAGCCAAAAGCTAAAGCTCATGCTACATAAATAGACCCTATACACACTTATCATCTACGTCAGGTTTCTTATAATTCAGACAAATGAAAGAATCTAGGTTTGAGTCATGTGTGTGTGTGTGTGTAAAATGAAGTTCTCCCTTACCTCATCACATTGTGGACTAATTAAACTAGTAATGTACCACTTTCTCATAACTCACAAATGTTTGGGAAATATGATTAATTATATAGTACCTAAAATTAATTCACCTCTACTGTTTTTTCATTCTTTTTCTCAGCCCCACAGTTTATATGACAGGGTATCCAGACTATTAAATAAAATCTTATTTACACGAATGCCTACTGTTCCAGTAGCCTTCCAGTTGGGTTAATATTTCCTGTTTTATACTGGCTGGAAAGTTACAGAAAGAACAGAATAGCCAAAACATTCCCAGGCTTAGAAGAAACAGCACCTACACATACCCTACATTTAATTAAGTGTAAATAATCCAAGAATGAACTGTGATTAGGTTCCCCAAATGTTACACTTCTGTCATTCTATTTGAGTTCAGTAATATTTTAAATTGATTATATCTGATTATCTATGACTTATGGGAAAAAGGTGAGTTTATATTATGGAATTATACAGTCTGGGCAGGGAATCACCATTTGCATTGCAATGAAATTAAGAAAGATTATGCAACCAGCCTAAGGTGGTAATGAAGCCTGCTAGTAGTGGAGGTGAAGAAGTCAAAGACAAGAGGAACAGGGTGAAAACCTCTTAACACAGATGACCATTTTCACACAGTTACTTTTGGCTTTGGGTCTTTTGGGGTCACCTGGGCTCACTGTATAATGGAACATATGAAGCTAACTGGTGACTTTGCTATTACACTGCAACCATCCATGACATTCTATCTGCAGGTTTTCATATTTGGGGACAGGGTTTCAGTCTGAAGCAAGGTAAAACAAAATTTGTTTACTATCTAGCTTCTTACATGATATTCTTGTAGAAATCAAAATATTAGGACCAGTTTTGAAGAGAAACCTAGGGGCAGCCGTTTGCATAAATGCCTCTCCCTCTCTCCATCCCTCTGTACTATCTGCCTAAAGTCAGACAGAGGTGACCAAGAACACATGCAGGGCCAGCTACTCCTTTCCCAGTATAAGGCTGAACAAGGGTAACTAAGGGCACAGGCTCTGGGGGCAGAGATGGACCTGCTCTCCTGTCCTGGCTCTGGGAAGGGCTCTACATTGGGCAGGATTTCCAACTTTAAATTTGGTGTCTTCATCACTAATGAGTTCCTCAGAGTTGTCACAAAACATAAGAAGAAATTGTGTATATAGGGCCTGACACCTGGTAAATGTTCAATGTAAGGATTCTGGCTGTGAATATGTACAAGGCAGTGTTCCTCTGGTAAGCAAACTCCTGGAGGGTAACAGGCGCCCTGTTATCCACATCTGGAATATTCTAGTTTCTCCCTGGAACTGGTAAGATGACTAATACATGCTCAATGCCTAGCTGCTATGGTAATGTCCTTCGAAAGGAGGCTCTGTGCTAGAGTCTTATCAGCCTCAACCTTATCTCAAAACACTCAGCTTCTGGGAATAAAGGAACTCTCTTAGACAACACCAGTGTGTCACTGTGTCTCAACCTGCCCACATAACAGTAACTATACAATGAGCAATATGTACTAATGATGTCAATGACCTAATGTAACCTATGGACATAAATAAAGCTGGCAGCTCAGAGGAGCAGCCCTTTACTTTGCCACTGCACCTTGCTTGCTTCTCTTTTTGTTTTTCTTTACAGTTCAACACACACTAGGTTTGATCAAAATTGATCCTCTTGACTATCTCCAGTGACAGGTTCAAAGTTAGAAGTGAAAGCAAACAAAAGGCAGCAGTGACCTAAAATAATCACCCATGAGATGTGTGTCCTTACTGAAAACAAAACAACAACAAAAATGACTATGTTCCAAGTATAGCATAGAGTGCTTTCATAGAACTGTCAAACTGACAGGCAGCCCAGATGTCCATCTTTTCAGATTCCCATGAGCTTATTTGCTTTGCCAACCATTGCTATCTTTAACTGGCAAGTGGGCACAAAATACCTACTGACTCTTTGCTCTCAGCCACTGGTGAGCAGACTATCCACTATTGATGCATCCTCCTTTCAAATTCTCTGAGTTACGGATGCTCTGGTCAAAGCTGCTGGCAGCCCAGGTTATCATTTTTCAGTCCTCTATTTTCACTTGTATCAGTATCTTTCTTGATGCCAAGGTTCACTGTTTTAAAGAAATAAACGTAAGTCTCCCATGACCATTTTTCTTTCTGAAATTTAGTATCAATGAAGAAAAATAAGAATCATTTTATGGAAATATTTAATAAATATATTTTCTCAGTACACATTCAAAAAAGCCACTTGAGAATGGTGTATTTTGGTACCACTGAATCTCATGACAATATATGAAACACCCTAAATTACTTTATGTGTTCCTTTAACTGGACTAAAATACCACAGATTTTAAAAAATAAGTATTCTGCACATTTGTGATCAATAATTATTTGTAAACATTTGTAAAATTCAGAAAGGTAAGTGTTCTGTCCAGGACAATAAGCTCTAGGAGGGCAGAATGGAGTTGTTCTTGGTCGCTATTGCATTCCCAGCACCCAGTCCAAGGCCAGACGTGTACAAGGCATTCAATGAGAATTTGTTAACTCCCACACTTTAACCTTACTCTAAATACTTTTGTGTAAAATTAATGGAAATATCCTCTAAGGAGCAGAGTGTTGTAGCAAACTGTTATTTTGAAACCAAAAAAAAAAAAAAAAAAAAAAAAGAATTCTAGGGTAGTAGTCTAAGCACTTTGGAGAAAGCAACAGACTATCCTGGAATTTATACAAACCAGGAAGGCAAAGTCTGGGTGTAGCCTGAAATACATCATTTAGAAAAGCATAATATAAAAATATTTTCTAAATGCATGACTTCATGTATGAGACTCAAAAGCTGGCTCTCAAAATTGCAATTCTGGCTCTGCCAGCATGTTCCCCAATAAAAGCAGGAAACCATCCAGAGGCCCATGTTAACTCTTGACTACATTCCAATGACCTACTTAAAAATGGATAAATGATGAAAGACTAAGATGAATACACATATTTTAGAACAAAGCTGTAAATGGGTTGAAGCTTACAGAAATGCTAAGATAAACAGCTTCTGTAGACATTTTCAGTTAAGACGACTTAAAAAAACTTAAGTCTACAATTCAGGGCCAGTGATTGTAGAGCTGACAGATGCCAAGGGCAAACAGAATTAAGAACAGCAGGGAACATTTATGGAGCACCCAGAGCAGCAAATGCTGGGCTAAACGGTTTGTATTACTATCCTCACAGCAGATGAGGTTAAAAACCCCTGTATGTACTTTAGAGAAGATGAAATCAAGGCTTAGGACAATGATAACTTGTCTATGCCTATACATTAACTGATAAGTAGAAATGATCAAAACCCAAGTTCGACTAGAAAAATCTTTCCATTAATCCACACTTCCTCCCTATTACACTTGAAAAAGTCAAATGAATGTTGGTAACTGAGAATATCTCTTGAAAATATTGTGAATACACTCAACTGCTGAAATCCATTACAACTCAGATAAATTACATCTAGAGTCCTTAAGATGGGATCAGAATGGTAACCTTGAAGGGAACCATGACTAACAGGCGAAGGGCAGAGGCCACTGTCAGTTTTTAAAAGGATTCATAGGACAAGATTGAGAAGGGGCACATATACTCTGCTAGCCAGCAGTCAGGTCTCTCCTGCCTTTGTGTCACCAGGACCCTGCCCAGTGGCTCATGAAGGATGCTTAGGAAATGTTGACTCATTATTTTCTTTAGATGCAGGATTAAAACCTTAATGCAGATGTAAGACTAGAACCCTATTTTGAATAAATTCAAGGTGGGGGAGAGAGTTCCCAGTTACAAGGAAGTATACAACAATCAAGACAGACTTGAGAGGAAAGTGACACTTCTCCATTCTCCTTTTGGGAAAGTCATGGTTCCCTGACTTTTACTATTCAAAACTCAATTCTACAATGCTTATAATTCTAGTTCAATTACACTTACAGTCTGTTCACAGCAGTTATCACCACTGACAATGTTACTACAAGAAAATGAATTCCAGGTTCCAAATGACTGAGTTACAGATGACTTTACAGAATATAATCCATTTAATTGGAAACTACATACACTTACATCATTTTCTCATTTCAACCTTTTCCTCCAACAAAACAGAAGTTAGTATCAAGTTTATTTGATGGCACCTCCGTAATTTCCAAACACTTTAAATTAATGAGCAAATTACCTGCTACAGTTTGGATTTTAAATGTTCCCCAAAAACTCATGTTGGAGACTTGGGCCTCAGCTCATGGCATTATCGGGTCATGGTAGAACTTTGCATGGGACCTAGTGTGAGGTCTTTAGGTCTTTGGGGGCATGCCCTTAAAGGGCATCTTCCTCTTCCTAGCTTTCTGGCCAGATAAGCAGTTTTGTTCCACCATATGTTCTTGTGATATGGCACCACAGGCCCAAAACAAGTGGGCCAACTGATCATGGATTGAAACCTCCAAAACTGAGCCAAAACAAACTTCTCATCAGTTGACCATCTCAGATGTTTCTATAGTAACAGAAAGCTAACATCACATTGCCCTTCAGTTAAACTTGCCAAAATCCTTTCTTAATCAGTACCAATACAATGCAAGTTGAGTACAAAAGTTAACATCAAGTTTGTAGACATTCTCTTTATACAAATAGAAAAAGTAGTAATGAAAAGGGTGTAAGGGAGTAATATTGACATTTAGAATTTCCCTTCCTCTCATATAGCAGATTCAGGGTGAGCACATTTCAAAATTAACTCCCTACAGTGTTGGAGATACCCTTGAAGAATCTGACATGATGATTTCACTATCCAGGGGACTATTACAGCCAGATGGATGTGCAGAAAGGCAGTTACTGACCAGGTCTTAGCAAGCAGAACAGCTGTCAGGTTAAGACTCCGCTGCCACTAAAAGAACACAAAGAAAACATGCACCATAATACATCCAGGAGCCCAATACCAGTGGTAGAAATTGTAACAGAAATATATTTCTCATGCAAAATAGGCCAAATGACAAATACCTGCATAATACAAATAAAAGTGCTGAAAATTAACTTTCTTTCTTGGGGGTACTGCCATGATTATGTGGTTTCAATAGGGGTCAATATCATATTAAACTTGCAATTCTATAAAACCATGATTAAGACTATAGAAAGCATATTTTGGTAGAAACCTGGGTGTGTGGAAAGTTGCTATGAAAAAAATGAAAACAGGAATGATAGAAGTATACTTTCTTTTATGTACAAAAAATGAAGGCCCAAAATATGGTTTGTTGAAGTAGCTATCAACAAGATGTTAAATTATTTTTCCTTTGCTTTGGTTAAAACAGCCTTGGAACAGCAGTCAGTTCCCCTTCTACTAACAGCATATAAACACAGTGACAGGACTACTTTTAGTACAGAATAAACAACTTTCAAGAAAAGAAATTAAATTAATTTTAAACTAAATTAAACATTTTTACCAATAAATAATTTCTTTTAAAGTAGCATCTTCATCCTATAATCTTGGGCAGAACATATACACCAATTTAAAAAATAAAGTTTCTCCCACAATAGTCATTACAGGTGTTAATGTAACAAGCTATGAAATGAAATTACTTTAATGTACTTAAAAAAAAAATTCTAGCAACCAAACGTGAAATTTAAAAGTTGTCACTTTCTACAATTGTACATCTTCTAAAATAATATTGACTAATACTTTCTTACAGAACATAATTCAAACTATTGTTGGCATTTCAATATATTCCTAAGGAAATAGTTAAAAGAACATTTAGTACACCAAATCTGAAACAGAGTTTATAATTCTGATTTACAGCTAAGAAAAGGCAATCAATTCCTATTTAAACTGTACCCAGTGATGAAATATACTTCAAAAACAAACATTTGGTCTCACAATCTTTAACATTGGTTAAAAACAGTCTGATGTTTGTTGCTCATGGAAGTTATGTTAATCCAATGTGCAAAAAAAGGTGCAGCCATCTGCTTTTACTTGAAATACATAAGACCAACACTACTATTTACACACTTAGAAGATTTTCAATTTTATTAATTTAAGTAAGCATATTGCATCTCCTTTATGGATAAATCTTGTGCCACAGAGAGCCTAAAAGCTTGATGACATTCCATTAAGCTACACAAATGTTTCTTGCCCTAATTTTGAACCTAAATAGAAATCCAATTTCAAAATCAATTAAGAATTATTTTGATCTAATAAGTCTTGGAATTGTTGCACATATGAAAACCTTGTCTCTGAGAGCTTTCACTCCTCTCACCACTGGTCTACTCCACAAACCCCCACTGTTGCAGAAGGACAATGCCCCCAAAAGAGGAACCTGTGAACCCAGCCCTAAGCACCAGCATCCTGGTGGGTTCACAGGGTAATGTAGTACGATGACTACAGCTCTTGGGGTAGATATGGGGCAACTGAAATGGATGAAGAAACACTTCAGCAAAGCAACTATTACCTGTCCACAAAAACAATGTAAAACAGTGACAGAAAAAATGAACAAACCAAATATAAATCTAATACCATTCTGCATTTCCAGAACTTGGTTTCACACTTGCGCTGTGTTCTTGGTCAACCACCCACCAGCATTTTCTGGGTCTGTATGAAGAACGTTTTTTAAGTTATTCAAACTGCTGTTTTGACCACAAGTCACATGTAACCGTGATGATTCAGAAATCAATTTACTCGATTATTACTCTGTGCAGTGCACTCACAACGCGAGTGTAGAGGATTAAAAATAGGACAGAAGTCTCTCACCTCTAAACTGGACATAGGAGTTCTCAAATTAAAATCATAAAAAAAGAAGGGGAGGGGAGCTTACTGGCAACAATAGACACCAGACAGGACAGTGAAACTGTTTGGTCAGAACTTAGGAACGTAATTTCCTTGACAAAGTTTTAAAAACACCTAACCAACCACTGCCTTATGTCCAGCAAGTACACTGCTCCACTCATTTCCATGAAAACATAATAACTAGCATTCGCCGGATCACGATCAATGTAGTCCCAGTCTCGGCGTCCCAGGCCAGCGCTCCTGTCCTGCCACCTCTAGCTGCAGGCTATCGTTTCCAACTGCTGCTCAGCTTCCGCGGCCATGGCAGCTGCCTGCAACTGTTCCGTCTCGCTCTGGATGGCACTGGGGGTAACCTGCTTCCTCTCGCTGTGCATATTGTTCTCATGTCTCTTCAGATCCGAAGCCTTGGCAAATGCCTTGGTGCAGGAGCCACACACAAAGGGCTTTTCGCCTCTGTGTCTCCTTTCATGGTCCTTAAGGTGGGACTTGTGTTTGAAGGCTTTGTCACACATGTGGCATGCAAATGGTCTTTCGTTACTGTGGACTCTCTCATGCTTCTTTAAGTCTGGGGCACGAATGAATGACTTTCCACACACCTCACAACTGTAGGGCTTATACCCTGTGTGGATTTTTAGGTGTTCTTTCAGGTGGGCTTGTGTGGTGAACCCTTTTGTACACATTTCACAAACAAATGGCCGGTCTGCGGTGTGGAGTTTCTCATGCTTCCTCAATCTGCCTTCATCAGAAAATGTCTTACCACATGCTTGACAGGCAATCTGCTCCCGATGGTGACCATAAAGTAAATACTCAAACTTCATGTCACTGGTGGCAGTCCAGCCTGGTGTCTGTTCATCTTTTACCTCACTCATTCCATCATTAAATGTTAAGGCTTGAGGGGTCTGGGACCCCAAATCTTTGGACTCTGGGGTCTCCATGGATTCTACTTCCTGGCCGTAGCAATTTACTTTTCGAACTTCCTCGCTCCCCAGCTCTTTCAAAATCGCTTCCTGAACCCTGAGCGTAGTTGTAGGTGACTTGCCGTCCTCCTGACTTGGGGGGGTGCCTTCTACTGTGTCATCAGAAGGACTGTCATCCTGATCCCCGATTTCTTCCACATCATCATCCTGAGTGTCAGCAGTATCTCCAATGGGGCGATTTATTTTGAGGCAATATTTACTCTTTGATTGGCCATTATTTTCATCGGGACTAGATACATCTCGCTTCTGAGAACAGAGTTTATCCAAAAATCTGATACCAAGAATCTGACCTGATGACATCATTAAGTTAACATCTTCCTTTTTCACGGAGATCTTTGCTGTATACATGTAGTTCAGGACCTCTTCAAATATATCAGAACGAAGAAAATCTATCTCTATTACTGAAGAGCTATCTACCTCAAGCTTCTTGAAAAGCTTTTTAAAGTAGGTGCTGCAGGCGGCAAGAACACATCTGTGTGCTCTGAATTTCACATCTTCAACCACGATAGCAATATCACAAAATTCTCCTTCCAGGCGTTGTTCATTTAGTGTTTTCAGAAACAGAGTTTTATGATCATCGTCATTGTATTTAATGGTTTCAGACATACTGATGAAAAACTCCTAGGAAAAATTTTTTTAAAAAAGGAGTTTAGTAGTCATGAATAATACTTCATAGAGAAAACAGGCAAATTTTCATTTTATGATTGATTTTGGGAACCTAACAATTTCAGAAAGTCAATGTTAAGGATGGTCCAAGAATAAGGGCAGAAAAGACTGAGGGATTTAGGTACCGTTCTCTGTTTATCTTCAGTGTACAAAATATTTGTCTAGTTACAATAACAATAGCAACCTTCACAAAATATATGCCAAGCATTATTCAAGATACTTTATATATTTTAACTAACTTCATGTCCAAATAAGCTTGATTTATTCTACAGCCATTTAGCGAAGAGCTAGGACTCAAATGCAGATAATTTAGCTCCAAAATCCATGCCTCCAGACAACCAGAGGTAATCACAGCATAACTGAACCTCAAGGTTTAAGAAACAGTTTGGAGGCAAGGATCCTGTAGGCCTGTCTATAGAATCTACTACTCTAATACCACATACAGAGAAGCGTTTCTAAAATATCTTAAGAGCCCTCAGTGTAATGTTTCCTAGATAGAAGAGACAACCACTGATACAGAACTAGAGAGGGATGTCATTGCCTAAATACTCAGTGCTGTCTTCTAGTTTTTCCCTAACAGTTTTATGTCAATCCTAAATGAGGGTCAAGGTTTAATGTGACCCTAAGAGAATCAGATGACTTCTGGGAAGAGAACGATGAGTGGCTTCATTCCCACTGGACACCAACTGCCATCTAAATAAAAGTATCATCAACATTGGATGCTCAACAGGTTGAGTATCTATTACCCGAAGTGATTAGGACCAGAAGTGCTCTGGATTTCAGATTTTTTAAATTCTTGCATACACATGACATGAGGTATCTTGGGGTTATGACCCAAGTCTAAACACAAAATTCATTTGTTTCACATATAACTAATACGCGTAGCCTAAAGGTATTTTTTTTTTGGGGGGGGGGGGGTACTGGGGATTGAATCCAAGGGCACTGTGCCACAAACTACATCCCCAGACCTTTCTATTTTTTAAGACAAAGTCTAAGTTGTTTAAGGTCTCACCATGTTGCTGAGGCTGGGCTTGAACTTACGATCCTCCTGCCTCAGCCTCCCGAGTTGCTGAGATTATCGGTGTGCACCACTATGCCCAGCTGAAAACAATTTTATACAATAAATTTAATATTTTAAACAGAATTTCATGGTGTAGAATTTTCCACTTGTGGCAGCGTATCAGCACTCAAAAAAGTTTCCGATTTTCAAAATATTTCAGACTTCAGGTTTTTTAATTAGGGAAACTTGACCTCTTCTTGCCAAGAGTTTTGAGTTATTTTACAAGGAAAAGAAATTTAGAACTGGCATGAAAGACCTCTGTCACCATGTTAAAGAACTGATCTTTTAAAAACAATGTGTCCAATTTGTTCTCTTTAAAAAAAAATTGTTTTACTTTTATTCAACAAAATAAAAATGTGAGGAAAATACAATTTCCCCAGAGAAACAGAAGAATCGAAATATGTATTTGACAGCAAATACAAAATCATTTTTCCAAGATTTAAATTCAAAGGTATAGTTACCATGAACAACTCAGGCAATTATCTTAATGCCTTAAACACCAAAATCTTCAGATCAGAATAACTCTGATCAGGGGCACCAGACCTACAGAGAAAAAGATAAAACAAGAGTGAGGTAACATCTTTCTCTATTTTGAATTTCCAATTAAGAATGTTGTCAATAATTGATTTTTTTTTTTTTTTAAATGGACCTCCAACAATTCTTTTTGTGACTCTTGTCCCACTTTCACACTGGGAGTAGCACAGTAGGTGATTAGTAGTATCAGGCCCAGTTCTGAACAGATGTGGACTAGAATGGGTGAGGACTGGGCACAAGGGGCATAGAGGGGCTGTATGCTGCAATAGGAAAGATGGGTTGGAGAACCACTAAGGGATTACTTCTCATTAGCAAAGCCATGTCCACACTTGTACATATGTGGACCAATACACAGATACGGAAAACTCCCAATATGTATCCCTTAGCCCCACCATTTCCAGCTGGGTATGCAACCCTCTACGTTTTCCTCTAGGCTTGCCTAAACATATAGATGTACTTATAATTACAGATAAAGCTGTACAAGTACACATATATCATGGGAGGAAATAGTAGCTGTTTTCTTTACACACCTGTGTGATATAGAGCACACTTGTTTTTAAGATTGCACTTGTGAAATCCAGGTAGTTTATCTCTATCGCTTTAACTTTATCTCTATCGCTTTAAATTTAGCTTTTTAACTCTTAGCCAAAGAACTCTATCCGGAACACAAATATCTTGAAAACCAAAATGCTTCCTCTACTAAACCGTGACCAAATAAACTGGCAAGGTAGGAGCAAAGGACTGAGCTGTAATACAGTCCTACAAACAAACAAACAAAAAAAAAATTGCTGCAAGCCTCCAACCTAAAGATTGACACACAAAAATCCTAAAAAGTTCCCTCTATAGAAAACACTAAGCTAACTAAAATACTAGAAGGTTTTCTCATCTGCAGTGTGAAGGCTGGGCAAAATTATTTCTAAGGATGCTTCTTAATTGGCCATTTTGCTCCCTGTTCTTTAGTGTGTGGGGGGGGGGGAGGGGGGCTATAGTTACCCCCAGAGGGAGGGCAGTCCAGGCAGAACTTTCCTACCTTGACACTTCCTACTGATATAATTTCCGTGGCTTGGAAAATTAAAGTGCACGGGTCATACAGTGTCAATGTGTGTGTGCACGTGTTTTCCATTTGGGGCCAGTGTGTATTTGGCTGTCCCCCTCAAGACCTGAAAGGAGAGACCATGTGTCCACTGGCTCATTTTTTTCTATAGAGATGTTCCAATTGCTAAGTTCAAATTAGTCAAACCGGAAGACAGCCATTGCCAGTATTTATGTAGGTAAGTGCAAGAAAAGATGTAGCCCCCAATTACACCTCCACAATACAGCCGCCCCTTTGTAACTGGTCCCCAAACCGCGGGCGCACAGAGTCACCCGTATAGTGCAGGGAACCGGGCTTCCCGCAAAGGCAAACTTACATAAGCAGCCGCAGCCGCCACCCCTACCCCAGAGCAGCTGCGACAATGGCTGCCGCACGACTTCAGAAAGGGGAGGAAGCAGGGAATAAAGAGCAAGATCCGAGGCGCTTTCAAAGCGTGCCCAGCCCTCACTCTCATCTCTTTAGGCCCGGGACGTGGGAGAGTGAATAAAGGCTTTTGCTTTCCTTCCCAAACAAAAGCTCCCGGCCTCGGAGCTGGGTGGTGAAAGCGCCACTTTCCCTTTCACAATCAGACTTGGGGCGCAGGCTGTCGGCCTGAGCTCTGAGCGCGGGAAGGAGGGCCCGCCGCGGCCCGGCGGCGCGACCAGCTCGGGAGCGGGCGTGCGGCCGGCTCCGCAGCCCCGCGCCGCGCCCCGCTCCGCCCGCGAGCCCGGAGCTCGCGCCCCGCGCACTCCCCGGCCGGCTCGCGCCGGGCCCTCCCGCGCCCTCCCGCGGCCGGGGGCGGGGGCGGCGCGCGGCCGGCTTCCAGAGCTCCGCGGGCGCACCCGGGAGTGTGTGCGCGGGGGTCCAGGCCCCCTCCTCCGCAGGCGGCGGGGGGCGGCGCGGCGGGGCCCGCGGCTCGGAGGGGCGGCGCCGGGCGGGCTGCACTTGGCGCCAGGCTCGGGCCATCCCCACCCCCACAGCGGTGCACTGCGGCGGTGCGAGCGGGGGCGGCCATGAACTCGGCCGCCGAGCGCGCGCGCGGGGCCGCCACCGCCTGGCCGCTACCTGAGCCCGCTCACCGGCCTGCGCGGCCCCCGAGCGCCCCATCCCCACGCCCAGCCCCGGCCCACGCCCGTCCCCGCTCGCACCGCGCCGCGCCGCCAGCGGCGCCGCACATCCTGGAGCTGGCTGGTGCCCTAGAGCTCGGCGGGAACGCGCTTCTTCCAGGCCGACCCGCTGCGCCAGCCGCCCGCTGCCCCCGCGTCCCCGCGCCCGCCTCGCGGATAGCCCCGGCCCCATCCGCACCCCGGCCCGCGCTTACCTGCAGCCTGGCACAGCCACAGACACTCGCCGTGGGCTCCCCGCGTTCTTTAGCGCGCAGGCCGGGACGGAATGGACGCGGGGCGCGGGGGCACGGTGGGTGGCAGTGTTTTGGATTTTTTTTTTTTTTTTTTTGGAGTTTGGGGAGGGGGCGGGGTAGGGGAGATCGTGCACGTCCCTGATGGTAGCAGCCCTCCTCCTTGCACGAGCACAGAATGTCTAGCCAGCCGTGAACACCCCCACCGCCCCCCCCCTTCCCGTGCATGCGCGGTGCGGGCTGGGGGGAAGGCGCGCCGCCGGCTTGCGCAGGCACGGAACCCAACCAGGCCTCCAAGTGGGCGAGCAGAGAAAGGGTTAATCCGGGAACTTGCAGACGCTTTCGGTGGAGTCTATGGGGCCGCCCCCGGAGGGTCCTGGCCTGCGCACGCGCGCGCACGCGCGCGACTTGGAGCGCGCGGAGCCCGCGCGCGGGAGAAGAGGTGGGCGGTGAAAGGGGGCGGGGCTTCGCTGTTGAGAAGCGTATGCACGAGCGCAGCCCGCGAGCACCCGCCCCGCTTGGAGCTCCCGCCTCCCGCTCCGGATCCTGGGCTCCCGCCCGCGCCCTGCGCCTTCGTCGGGGACGCGGGAGCCAGCGCTCCCGTGCGTGTGCATGTGCGTGGGCCAGTGCTGCCGCTGTGCGCGCGCGGGTCAAGTGCTGCTGCTGCAGGGCTTGCCCGTGCTCTTGGGTAGGATCCCTGGGCAACTTCGCTCTTCCTGCACTCAGGCGGGTGTGTAGATGAGCGCTTGCGAGCAAAGGGTCTTGGTTGGCATCGCTACCGCAGTTTTTATAGGTGGGCGTTTGCAGGATGAATGAAAAAAGTGCCATCTTTGATTTGAAGTCTAAGGGGTGACCCCAGTCACCCAAGAGAAAGGGATTGGTTCTAAAGCTCTGAATCAAACCAATCCCGCTCATTTAGCAGGATATTCTCAAAGAAAAGTCATGAGGGTTGGAGGCAGTAGCCTTCTAGGAAGTCATGGTCCTGAACTAGATTTCATTTGAAGCTCCATTAGAGGAACAGGGTCAGCTCTAGGGCACTGTCCTTAAATCTGTTCAGAAGTTAAAGCTCCACTACTGGCTGGGCCTGGGCCTGGCCTGAGTACCTGAGAAGTCTGTTGAGCTCCCAGGTTTTCTGTGCACGTTAAAAACAGGAAGTTGGACTGGAGTGCTGCAGATGGCCTTTGAGTTGTTGGTTTATCACGTTTTAACGACGTATTGCAGAAACATGCATAATTTAATATCTGAAATTAGAGTGGGACCTTCCCCATGGGCTTGTATGAAGATTAAGATAATGCTTGTTAACAGGTACATAAGTAAACATTTTAAGAAATGAGGGGTTCCCCCTCTGTGATATGGGCTGGCTGAGAAATAAAAGCAAAGAGAAATAAAAAGGCAAAAAAAAAAAAAAAAAAAAAACAGAACACAAAAAGTAGTTTCAAAAGAGGGGCCAGGATGGGCAAGCTGATAGAGGGATCAGCTTCTAGACAAAATGGAGCCACACCTCCTTTATTTATATCAGGAAACATCGAAGAGATTCTATAGAATGTTCTTTTCCAAAAATAGTTAAAGGTGGGCTGTTCAGTTCCTAAAGCCTTATGCCCATCTCCAGAGCTACTATGAGGAACCTTCCTAGCAGAGCAGAGGGAAAGATCACGCACACTGGGCAATCTATTGTGGTGGGAGAGCCACAGAAAGTTCCCAATGCCAGACCTCTCTCCCTGGCTTCCATGCGGAGAAAAGATCCTCATGTATTTCATGGATGGCTTCCTGCAATTGCCCGTATTTTCTAAAGGAAATTCTGTATTACCGCGGTTGATTTCCTAATGTTAACCACGTTGGTTTAACGCTTCCCAAGGTGCTTTTATATGCGTCTTTTCCAATGTCCACAAAAGCATGTGAACATGGGGTTTAGTAGATCTACTGACCCAGACAGGATAGAATAGAGGGGCTCTAGGGTTAGGCACACCCAGTTCCAGTAGTGGTTAAATTGTTTAAATTTTTTTTTTTTTTTTTTTATTTTTTTTTGGTGGTACCAGGGATTGAACTCAGGGGCACTTGTCCACTGGGTCACATCCCCAGCCCTTTTTTTGTATTTTATTTAGAGACAGGGTCTCACTGAGTTGCTAAGTGCCTCACTATTGCTGAGGCTGGCTTTGAACTCACGATCCTCCTGCCTCAGCCTCCCAAAGTGCTGGGATTACAGGCGTGCGCCACCGCACCCGGCTAAATTGTTTAAATTTTTAAACTCAATTTCTTTTTCTCTGCAATGGAGATCTAAACAAAGCGGAGGGAGTGTGGGGGGGATGTGTAATAAGGCAGTTACAAGGATTGAGATTGAGTGGAATAATGCCCAGGTAAGTGCTAGCACAAATATTAGCTCAATAGTGGTAAAAGGACCTACACCCACAGATGGTTGATTCCAGTGGCAGGGGCAGGCCCAGAACCAGAGCTTCTGTCTCCAGAGTTCATGTTCATCATACTTGATCCCCTGTGAATGCTTGCTTTATTCTTGTTTGCATAGCTGCACACTTCAATCCTTTTTCTATTTAGGGGGGTATAATAACAGTATGCTACAGTATAGGGTTATGTCATCAAGCAATCAAGCTGATGTTGCAGTTACTGTCTGTGAACATGGCTATCTCTCAGAAATGTTCATTACTACTGCTCCCCCTGCTCCCATATCACGCGTGGACATTTTCATTCATTCTGCTTTTGTTTATTATCTGCTTACTGTGTGAAGACAATCTTTTTGCCTATGGCTAGGTTAAGTCTTCTCACGTATGATTAATCTGATGAAATTAGAATAGTTCAGAAAAATGCTCAAGTACTAGAATGACACACTCTTGACATCTTGATTTTGTACCAGTTACTCCTTACATTTATGTTTGTGTCACCCAGGCTCTACCTGGCTGTTTCTTGCTTGGTTGTGAGGTTCATGGGGATGAATCTAAATTAAAGATACAACTCCATGGGAAGGAGGAGCAAGAGGTGGGAAACCACAAGAGAAGGGCCTGATGCAGACCCCTACCCTTAATTGTGTATCTCCCAGCACTCATGAGGTTCATAGTAAACAAGTGCCAACCTAGAGGAGTTAATCAGGATCAGGGCCTTTCTCAAATAAGTGTTTTTCCTCTCCTATCATCCTAGGTGATAGTTAGGATCCAATAACTGCTGGGGGACACTCAGAGCACGTTGACTCTCACTAGGGATGTCCATGGCCTCCTGAGTGGAACCTGTTTCTAAGGATTGTGAAGCCTGGGCCTGTGGTGTGAAGTATGAGGTGCAAGGGCCTAGAGTGTGTACAAAGCAGCCGCCTAAAGATTCTTGGAGGCTGGGGAGGCTGAAGCAGGAGGATCACGAGTTCAAAGCCAACCGTAGCAAAAGCGAGGTGCTAAGCAACTTAGTAAGACCATGTCTCTAAATAAAATACAAAATAGGGCTGGGGATGTGGCTCAGTGGTTGAGTGTCCCTGAGTTCAATCCCCAGTATCCCCCCACTCCGGAAATAAAAAAGATTCTTGGAAATGTCAGGTCATTTGGGGTTCTCACAAAGGAGTGGGGTTGATTTCCCCTTCACATCCACCCTGAGCCCTCCTAGTTTTGACCATGGAGCGCTGGTAGATCAGAGTAGGCCAGTTCTGAGTAGAGGCTTTGAGAAGCAGCCTATGTTCCACTGTGTGCTGTGTAGTCTGCTTCCAGAGGAACACACACAGGTGGCCACTTCCTCTTCAGCCTGGGCCCTTGAAGGCAAACAGATCTGAGAGAAGGAAGCCAGCCTGAAGCCCTACCTGAGCCCAGCCCCAATTAGGGCAGACAACAGTTCATCCACAGACGCATGAGTGAGAAATAAAGGTTTGTTCTTTGAATCATTGGGAGGTTATGTTTTGTGCTTTGTTATTAAGCAAAATCCAGTACACCTGCAGAAGGAAATATGTCCCACCCAATGTCATAAGCACCCCTTTGCTCTAAAATCCCTGGGTATGGCAAATGAACAAAAATAGATCCACACAGAGATAAAGATGTGCACATTCAACAAATGACCACATAAATGATTATACAATTGTATAGTGTTGAATATGATGAAAAAGGAACAGGAGGGACTAGTTTTGATTGAGAAATCAGGGAAAACTCTGAAAACACATTTAAGACCTGTAGGGCGAGGGAGAGGGGGCTAAAGCAGGGAGGGATTGGATTTCAGGCAGATCTGGGAACAGGATCAAAGAAAGGAACTAGGTGTGCATGACTCTTCAGAGGACAGAGTGACTAGAACACAGTGGACATGAGATAGGCCCGTAAGAACAGCAGAGGGCCTCACAGAGAATGGTCTAAGTTTTCTTTTTTCTTTTTCTTTTTTAATTAAGCACAAGAAAAGCCATCAAAGGGTCTTTGTTTTAAACTAAAATTTACTTGGGCAAATATATTAGTCTCCTAATCAGACTAAACTCAGTGTTCAGCACACAGACTTGGAGTTTTCCCACCTTTAAACATTGTTGTTGGCTAATACACTGAAATTGGAAATTCTAAAGAAAAAAGATTTGGAGTTTCAAATGTCTCCAATAATGAGACCATTTACATAAAACTTCCACAGTTCATGTTATGGGGGACATTTTAAACTCCATCATCCAATATACCATCCTTCACTACCTGAAAGTAGAAGAAAATTAACAGTTTACTCATGAAATTCACATAAAATACTGTCTTAAGAAGTGTGATATTGCTAGGGCTGGGGTTGTGGCTCAGTAGTAAGAGTGCTCGCCTAGCACGTGTGTGGCCCAGTTCGATCCTCAGCACCACGTAAAAATAAAGGCATTGTGTACAACTAAAACAAATAAATAAATATTTTTTAAAAAGTATAATATTGCTAAACTTCCTTTTTCACAATTGCATGATAATCACAGTGAAAATGAAAAGAGAGAAAAATCTAAATCACCTTGGCTTTTTCTGGATCAATAGAAGAGACTTGTTAATAATAATAAAAAATACTATATATATTATCTAGAAATCAAATAAAAAGGAAAGAGCTTACTAGTAGATTCATTTGTATGGAATACACATTTATAAAACATTATCCTAAGGAATTATAATCTCATGACTTTCCGTTGGAGTGATCATATATCCACTTAATATTCAAAAGAGAAAACAATTCAAGCCTATTTTAGAAAAAAGATCAAAATGTTATATCTATGGTTTTGAATTATTTTATTGGTATTAAAAGCACAAATACTATAGTAATTGTAATTCCTGCAAATTGAATGAAATGGAAACAATTTAGATGACTCACATTTAAATAATCTATGGTTATAAAACATTATCCTAAGAAATTATTGCATCAAGCTTCCATTTGAACCATGAAACAATCTCTTAATTAGTAGCAATAAAAGAGGAAAAAAATCAAAGTCACTGTATCAGAAAGATAAAAAGACATCTTGCTATTTTTCTGTTTTCAGAAGTATCTTCATTGGAAAGTGAGGTCTACTTAGAAGGTGGTTCACTTCTATTTTCTGGTTGTGTGGACAGAACATTGAACCCAGCGTTTGGTGTAGACTTTTCTTGTTGACAATTTTGGGTGTACCAAGCCACCTTAATAGAGTGAATTCCTAGGGGATTTGTTCTCACTTTCAGAAGAGGAGAATAGGATGTCTCCTTCTCAGGAACTGTCCTTGAGGAGTCCTCATTAAGACTTGACCACTGGGGCTGGGGTTGTGGCTCAGCAGCAGAGCGCTCGCCTCGCACATGCGCAGCCCGGGTTAGATCCTCAGTACCACGTAAACATAAATGCTATTGCATTGTGTACAACTAAAGTAAATAAATGAATATTTAAAAAAAAAAAAAAAAAGACTTGACCACTGAAGGGAAAGCCTGGGCCATTTAGTGGGAAGCTTGAATCACAAGAAGCTGAACCTCTGTCAACATGTACTTCTGGAGGAATTACTACATCAGAATTGAATTGGCCATGTGGAGGCTCTTCTCCAGGTGTGCTCAACTGGTGGGGCATCTGGTCTATGCTGGGCTCCAGATACTACTGGCCCTTTTTTTCTCTGGAACCTGGTCATCCAGAGAATTCTCTTGGTCCTTTTGAGTTAACATCAGAGGAAGCTGAACATTCTGTAAATCTTCTGTAATCCCAATATTTGGCCACTCTTCTATAATCTAATATTATTTCAAAACAACAACAAAAAAAAAAAACTTCCATGAAGATAATTTTCTGTGGATGCTTTTGAGATTTTTCTTTGTCTTTAGTTTTTAGCATTTTGATTATAATGTTCTGGCTATGGGTTTCATTGAGTTTATACTGTTTGGAGTTAGAAATGAGCTTCTAGAATCTGTAGGTTTATATCTTTCTCTAGATTTGGGAAGTTTCCAGCCTTTGTTTCTTCACATTATTTTCAACAACATCACTCTCCTCCTGAGTTTCTAATGGCATGAACAGTGGGATTAAAAAAACAAACACACACACACACAAAAAAAAAACAACTCTCCTAGGATCATAATACTTTTAATTCTTTTAAATCTTTTTTCTCTCAATTATTCAGATTTAATAATTTCTACTGCTCCATCTACAATTTATTGACTTGCTCTTTTGTTATCTCTATTCTGCCACTTACCTATCCAATAAGTTTTGTTTGTTTCAATTGTAATTTTAGTTCTAAAATTTTCATATTTATCTATTTATTTATTTTGGTGAGAATTTCTATGTTTGCTTTGTTTAGGTGATCCATTATTGCTTCTTCCAAGTCTTTTGTTTCTTAATTCCAACTTGATCATCTTGGTGTTGCCATCTGCTCTTTTGTCACATTGTTGCCGAAAGCTCTGTCTTTGTCCCTGATGCCAATCCAATAAGGAGGACATGGTTTTGAGAAAAAGGAAAAAGAAGGTTTATTGCTTTGCTAGCAAAGGAGAAACACAAGGGACTCCTGTCCCAAAGGCTGTGATTTTGCCCATGTACAGGAATAGGGGGCTTTTATAGAAGTGATTCAGAGAAAATGAGATTGGGGAGGAGAGATCAGGAAGAAGTTTAGGGAAAAGAAGATTGGGAGAGAAAAAAAATACATGTAAGCTTCAAAGCTACAAGGGATATAGTCAAAACATCGAGTAAACCCCTGTTAACAACATGGACTTGATATTTCCTTGGTCTTGGTATACTGAATAATTTTGGATTATGTCTTGGACATTTTTAATATTGTAATGGTGGTTCACTTTATGCTTTGAATATAACCCTTGCTGCTCTGCCACTGTGACTTTTTTTTTTTTTTTTTTTTTTTTTTTTTTTTTTTTGGTACCGGGGATTGAACTCAGCGGCACTAGACCACTGGGCCACATCCCCAGCCCTTTTTTGTATTTTATTAGAGACAGGGTCTCACTGAGTTGCTAAGTGCCTCGCCATTGCTGAGGCTGGCTTTGAACTCGCGATCCTCCTGCCTCAGCCTCCCAAAGTGCTGGGATTACAGGCGTGCGCCACTGCGCCCGGCTGTGACTTATTTTTTAAATGGACATGTTTCTTTCTCTTCCTCCCTCCCTTCTCCTCCCTAATCTCCCACCTTCCCCAATCTCCTGGGGGGGAAACGTGATTATCTTTCTTCCCCATCCTAGGCTGAGTTATCTGCCCTGGAGCACACAAGATGTCAGAAATGACTATCTCCCAAATTAACAAGTGAATTACAGAGAAAGTGTGGAATGTAGCCTTTGAATCACCTTTTTGGAAAAAACCCTTTTCTCCCTAAAGGGCAGAATCATAGCCTCTGGGACAGGAGTCCCTGGTATTTCTCCTTTGCTAGCAAAGCATTGAAACTTCTTTTTCCTTTTTTCTCAAAACTGTATCCTCATTCTTAGATTGGCATGGAGATTAGACCAAGCTTTCAGTAACAATATTATAAGACCGAGCCTTGTTTGAATTCTATGGAAAGCATTGACATTTTACTTTAGTAGGTAACCAGGTGGGGTTGTAGCCACAAGTTGAAACACATTTTCTGTTTGCTTTGGTTTGGTGTATCTGATTCAATCTTGCATGTGTTCTGTGTATTGGCCCATCTAGGACCTGATATGTTAGTTCAGTTCTCAATGTGCTTTATATGTTGATTAGCATCAAACCCACACATGCAGCTCAAAGGTCAGTCTAGACGTTCAAAAAACAAATTTATAAGGTTACTTGTCCTGGACTCCTTCCTCTTTCTGACCTCCCTGTGTCTTTCTGCCTTCCTGGAACTCCAGCCACTTTCACGGCTACACCCGCATCTAGAACAAAGTGGCAGGATGACCAAAAGGAAAAACTGGTCAACCCCCTGCTGGTTTGTGATACACTTTCTTGTTTTCTGATGTGTTTGTTTTAAAAGCTATAAATTTCCTCCTATGAACCGTTTTCTCCTTTCCAATGTGTTTTTGTGTATAATTTCGTTTACATTCAGTTCTCTATATTTTTTAGGTTTCTCTATTACTTTTCTTTATATGCTTGTTATTTAATAATGTTATTAAACCAAGTGTGATTTCATATTATTTTATTTCCAATTACATTGGAATATTTTTAGTTTTTTTGAAACTTCTTGTTTTTATGTAATTCTAACTTAAAATTTACAAGAATATTGTGAAAAGAATTTTACATTCATTTTACCTTTATCCAGATTTAACAATTGCTAACACCTTCCCTCTATTTGCTTAACCATTTACTCTTTTTTTCTCACCCTCTCCACACACATGCATATTCACTTTTTTTTTAACCAGTCTTTAAGTGTAAGTTACAGATATGATGCTATTTTTTCCTAACTACCTCAGTATGTATTTCCTAAAACAAAACAAAAGGTACACTCTCTTACATAACCACAGTGTAGTGATCAAAATCAAGTATTTTAACATTGATATAATAGTGTTCATATTCAAATTTCATCAGTTGTTCCAATAATCTCCATTATAATGTATAGCTTTTCCCCCCTGGTGTGAAATAAATTGGAAATAAAATAATATTAAATCACACTCATTGCATTTAGCTACCATGGATCTGCCCTTTTGTCATTTATAAGCCTCCTTTTATATACTTTAACACTAAAATGGGTCCTCTTTCAAGTTCTGTGATGTGTATTCTGGAAATAAATGCTCTATAGGAGCATTTTGCATTATTTTAAGTTTAGTGAATAAAGGCAAGACTCCCTTTCTTCCTGGATATAGCTTTCCATGTTACCAAGAAATAGTGACATCTATAGTCCTGCATTCTTAAAATTTCAGAATAACTTTGGTTGCCTTTCCTTTCTCTACTGTTTGCCAGTGACAAAGCTCAGCTACTTGATTTACACCAAAGTAGAGCACTGAGATAGGCTTGAGAGTTTTCTTCGTTTCTGGAGATTTGACTTTTGTCCTTGAACAAAAGTCATCCACTAGAGTGAGACATGTGTTTTATACAAATATTCAAAATATTTTATTCTCTTTGAGCCAGCAGGTTATTGAAGCTGAAATTAGTCTGCTCTGATCTCTCTCTCTCTCTCTCTCTCTCTCTCTCTCTTTTAATGTGAACACTTTCAATATATGGAGTTGCTCTTTATCCTTCAGGTGGGCTGATGCCTGTTCATTACTCTTCTCTTATTCTAGGGCAGTGTCCAAATACAGGACAGCTTTTTACAATGAAACTGGAACTCAAATTACAATTCTTATTATAAATGCTAGATACAACTATCTACCTATTTTTCTGTGCTCCAAAATGATTACGATCATTTTCCCACTCCTTTTTGTTGAAACTGATCATCTATCACATTGATTTTCTAAGCCTATAATGTGCAAATTTTCTGTCATATTATTTCTGTTGTTTAATAAACTGTTGACTGTACCTTTCACATGTAGAATCAACTCATCAGTTTGGTTCAGAATTTAATACTTTATTTTATCAAAATTATCATCATACTGTCAAATATTGTTAAAACTATTTCAAAAACGCCTGCAATGCATTTATGCTTAGTTCTGGTGAGCTAAAATTATAGCTTCCTCTTTGGGGCAATCAAAAAGCTATATTGTTTTCTCAACCATAGAGACTTCAATCTCAGCATAATAAGTAACTCAGTGAAAAACTGAAATAAAAAGTTCTCCAACTGGCATCTGTTCTCACAGATTTGTGCAAAGAACATCTTACCTCTCTATACCACCTCCACCCCCCATCCCCCAGCACTACTTTGTCTTGGCCATTCCTTGAGCACACTGAGCATACCTTTAGAACCTACTGTACCTCTGCAATATTCAGGTTGAATTGTTAAAACGGATTTCAGGTTCTTATTGCCTAAATAACACTTTAATAGCTGCTCAAATGGTTAGTAAAAGATCCCGTCAATATAATATTCTTTTGTTTCTTATTTAACTCAAAAATCAGTTAGGGGACAATTATTCCACTTAAGGCATAGAAGAAAAGCAGAGTAGGGCAATGAGTGTCCAGTTGCCCAACCTCTGGGTACCGAATTTGGGTCCTACTGCCACTACCTACTAGCCAATGTTCCTTGGAAATTATTTTTTCACCCAAGATTCAGTTTACATATTTGTGTGATCAGAAAAATGATAGCCCTGCCTCTAGGGCTAATTAATTCAATACATAGTTATGAGTATAGTTGTCCCTTGGTATCCACATGGAGATGGCTTCCAGGTCTCCCATATTTGCTCAGGTCCCTTAAATAAAATGGCATGGTATTTGCATATAACCTACACACATCCTCCCATATGCTTTAAATCATCTCTCAATGACATATATTACCTAGTATATAGTTATATTGCATTGTTCAGGAAATAATGGCAAGAAAAATTCTGTATCTGTTTAGTCAGTATGGATGTGACTTTTTTTCCTACAAATTTTTGATCCGTAGTGGGTTGAATGCACAGATGTGGAATCTGTGGATGCAGAGGGCTGGCCACATCTATCTTGTTCCAGCATACTAGGTATTTTGAAACCACAGTGAACGAAACCTATAAACACTCCTGATTGGGACCAAACAATAAACAAATAAATAATTAAAATCTATATTTCAACTTGTTAATAAGTGCTAGGGAGGAAAATAAAGCAGGGGAGGAAGGCTGGAAATACGAATGAAAACTTTTTAAAATATTTATTTATTTGCTTTAGTTGTACACAATGCATTTATTTTTACGTAGTGCTGAGGATCAAACCCAGACTGCACACGTGCTAGGCGAGCGCTCTACCCCTGAGCTACAACCCCAGCCCCAAATGAAAGATTTTAAGTGGAGTTGTTAAAAAAGACTTGTGGAGAAGGTGACATTTAGGGTACCAAAAAGACACCTGCTTCTTCCACTCTCACTCTGCGACTGTGAAGGACACTTGACAATGTAAGAGATTTTTTCTTTTCCTTTTTCTTTCTTCTTCTTCTTCTTCTTCTTTTTTTTTTTTTTTTTTTTTTTTTTTCAGTACCAGGGATTGAACCCAGGGGCCCTTACCCACTGAGCCATATTCCCAGCCCTTTTTATTTTTTATTTTGAGACAGGGTCCCATTAGGTTGCCTTAGGGCCTCGCTAAATTGCTGAGGCTGGCTTCGAGGTTGCAACCATCCTGACTCAGCCTCCCTAGCTGTTGGGATTAGAGGCGAGTGCTATTATGCCATGCTTTTTCTTCTCATTTTTAATGAGATGTTAAGTTTATGTTTGTTGAACATCAAAGGCACAGCACACATTAATTTAACAGTGATTTCATAAATGTCTGGGCAACCTCTAGCATGGTTTAAGAGAGAGAACTCAAAGATGAGGGGAGCGGCAGTGGTGGGGAAGGGCTGGAAGACTGCATCCTCAGCTTTTCCGAGAGTCATAAGTAGGTGCTTTGGGAGAGAAGGGAGGTGGGAAAGTCTGGAAAGGGAAGGAAGGCAACCTGCTCCCCTCTAGGCAGGAGGACCCACAGTCCTGGGCCTAGAGAGTTCCCGGGGGGACCAAGATCCTCCAGCGAGTGATTGGATCTACCCTTCTTTCACAGGTTTTTCCATTAATGTCCTCTTCATGCTCCAGGATTCAATCCAGGGATCTGCACTGCATTTCTTTGTCTCATCTCCTCAGTTGCCTTTATTCTATGACAGCTTCTCAGTCTTGTTTGATTTTTATGTCTTTAGCAGTCTCAAGAAAAGCCAACCAGGCATCCTGCAAGAATTTTGCCCCAGTCTGGCCTTGTCTGATGTTCTTCTCATGATTAGACTGGAGTTACGGGATTTGGAAAAGAATAGCACAGAAGCAAAGCATATTCTTGTCACATAATCTAATTATTGTCTAAATCAAATTTTGCCTAGATTAGCTTTAAGGTCCTTTTGACTTGTCAAATGCTATGATCATATATTTTATAGGGCCACTGTAATTTTTTATGTAAATATTCCACTATTTTGAAATTTTGACCTCTAATTACACTCAAATGATAGGCAGGTAGGGAAAGCCCACGCAATCAACTGCCAGAAATTAACCTCATGTTCCCCACAGAGCTCCAGCATTTACAGATTTTATTAACACTCTGTTAAATATTCCCATCGCTCAGCCAAACCTACCCTTTTTAGTAAGTCAGTACTATTACTAGAACAAAAGGAAACAAATGAAAAATCTAATTTTCAGAAAGGGTGGGAGTGTGTTCAATTATAAGGAAATCAAGAATGAGAAAGATGCCTCTGGTTCTGGAAATACATGGTCCCTTGGCTGAGAACAGGAAGAAAAGTTCAAGAGGAAGCAAAGGTAAACAGTGAGAAGAGAGGTGAAAGAAGAAACCCTGGGTTATCAGGCAAACCATCTTATTAAAAAATTCTGTAGTTGTCATATTTTCTTTGATGCCTGCTTAAGTTTATACTTGCAATGCAGTTGGGACTTATCGGATTTGGATATTAATATTAAAATGCTTTCATCATGAATATAGTACTGAATACACCTTACAACGATGCCAAAAACCAACATTACACTTGTTTTGCATGTATGGTGCATATACATTCACTATATAATTTGATCATTGCAACAATCCCATACATTTACATTTTGAAGGGAAGAATTGGAGGGCTAGGTCAATTGCTACAGTATATGAAACCCTGAAGCTCTTCCAAGTGGCTTACATACTTATTTTACAGATGCAAAGACAGAAACCTGGAGATGTCAAAACTAGCACTCAAAGTTAGTTAGTGGCAGAGCATGGAAATAAACTTGGAATCTGTAGTCCTCCCAGCCTGCTTGCTGGATTATTTAGAGTAATAATAAAACAGACAGTAAATGTTTATATAGTACTCAACATGGCTTAGGATCAGTGCTGCTTAAGCATTTCATGTGTATGAACTCATTTATCTTCACAACACCTGATGAGGTGTCGGTATCCTCAATCATAAGTGATGAAAGTAAAACACATAGAAATTGAACTACTTGCCAGATGTTAAACACCTAGTATGTTAGTCAGCTGTCTGTTACTATAACAAAATTCCTGAGGTAATTGATAGATGGGCTACCCCCCACCCCAGAAGTTTCCATATCTTTAGAAAAGCAACCTTGTTTCTTCCCCGGGCAGGAGCCAGAGGGCTTAAAGTTCGCCCTGTTCCACGGAGAAAGAGCCAATAGTGTTAAAGGTCACTCTGGTAAACCCCCACCAGAAATCCCTATTTAAGCTCCCGTCCATTTGGAGCTGATACACACATAGCAGCTCATCCCTGCTGAGAGGAGGCAGCCACTGCACCAGCTCCAGACCCACCGTCTCCAGCCCCATGGCAGCTGCCCCAGCCAACAGCTCCAGAGACCACAGCTGATGCAACTAGGCACCCACCTTCTGTTCAGAGCTTGCACACTCCCCTCTCCCTGACTCCTCTCTCCCAACACCTCTTTGACCTCCAACCAGCCATACAGGCTGGTGAATAAATCTCTTGGCTGCACGGTGGTCCCTGGTGTGATTTTTGCCCTTCAATAATCATCTTCTAAAAAATCTGTGAACATCAATTTTATTATACAAAAGCAAGAAACATCTCTGCCATCCCAAAAGCATGGAAGAAAGGACAGAGAAGAGCAGGGCAGGAGTAAGTGTCCCAGGAAAAACACACTCTGATGTCTCTTGCAGATGGGGGCAGAGGAGACTCCTGATGTCCAGGTGGATCCGGAGGTGCTCCAGGCTGGAACTGGTGCAGAGCAGCCTGAGCCAGTGTGCCCATCAGGCTCCTGCAGCTGTTTAGAATCCCTGTGCCTGATGCCCACCCCATGATGTCAGAATCCACAGAGCAGCCAGGCGCGGTGGCGCACGCCTGTAATCCCAGCACTTGGGAGGCTGAGGCAGGAGGATCATGAGTTCAAAGCCAGCCTCAGCAATGGCGAGGCACTTGGTAACTCAGTGAGACCCTGTCTCTAATTAAAAAAAAATACAAAAAAAGGCTGGGGATGTGGCCCAGTGGTCGAGTGCCCCTGAGTTCAATCCCCGATACCCAAAAAAACAAACAAACAAACAATCCACAGAGCATAGGGCTCTCTGGCTGGCTGTCTATTCGCTTTGTCTGTCACAGCTCTGCATTTACATTGGTACTATTCTTGTTTTTGAACCTCCCACGTTTCGGCCCTCCTTGGATGGGAGCCACTGTCCTGCTGACACAGGGCATGCAACAACACAGTTGTTGAAAGCAGGCAGCGAACCTCCTTGTCACCCTCTTCCAGGCTTTGCTGTTGTCATGGAGGAGGAGATTCTCTCAAGGAGAGCTGAAATAATATTGCTCTTTTGTGGTGGTTAGTTCACATGCAGAACCTCTCCTTCCATCCGTGGAAGGATGACCTTCACAGCACATTGCGAAGAGGCTCCTGCTTGAATCCAGCCATTTATGCTACAATTGTGTAGTGAGCACCTGCTAGTCGTAAGGGATTGGGGGGAGAGCCGCCAAGAAAGATGCAATCCCTACACTTAAGGAGATCTCCATGTATTCACAGTGTGAAGTGGGGTATTGGGAGTGGTAGCAGTAAAATTTCCCCTCCACAATACAAGAGCAAAAGGACCACATGTTTAAAAAAAATGATATAACAAATTTTAGTTTAATGGAAAGTAGTCTCTAATAGATTAGTAAGTACACAACTAAATATTAATTACATAGGGTTCTAGTAATGTCTTAGAAGAGAGAAAATATCATGACTTTGAAAGTAATAGGTATATTTGTAGTGGATAATATAAAACATAATAGTTTGTAACAGTCACTTCACTTATCTTCAACAGAAGGACAAGTTTTAACATTCCTTTTTTGGGGGGGTACCAGGGATTAAACTCAGGGGCACTCAACCACTGAACCACATCCCAGCCCTATTTTGTATTTTATTTAGAGACAGGGTCTCACTGAGTTGCTTAGTGCCTCACTTTGTGCTGAGGCTGGCTTTGAACTCATGATCCTCCTGTCTCCGTTGGGATTACAGGTGTGCACTGCTGTGCCCAGCTAACATTCCTATTTTTAAGAAATTGTGTTCACTAAAGTTTCACATTTTTTTTTTTCCTAAAGGGAAGGACTCCCCGCCCCCCCATCTTATTTGAATGGAAGCAAATTGCACAATGGTAGAAATTACTGACTAGATATATTCTCTCTTGGTCCCCCCAAAGCCTCTATTCCCCAAAGACACATTTTCAAATGTCCCTCAGCACAACGATTAAAAAAAAAATCATGTATAGTTTGTGACATCCTAGTAATCTCCAGAAGTTGAAAATATTTTAGTACCTGACATTTAAACAAGAAATGATTCTTCTATTTTGATCTGCTGACAAGAGCAAGAGGAAAGACAAGATATCTTTTAGGATTTCATGAAGATTATGAAAGGGGGGGGCTGGGGCTGTATTTCAGTGGCAGGGCACTTGTCTAACATCTGAGGCACTGGGTTCAATCCTCAGCAGCATCACATAAAAATAAATTTTAAAAAAGCATTAAAAAGTGCACAAATATTTTTTTAAAAAGGATTATGGAAGGGGATCTGATAATGTGCTTTTTAAAAAATTTTCATGTGGGATGCTGATTATATTTGAACTTCAAATTGAGGTAATATGCATGCATGCATACTGTTTGGGTTTCATTATTTATGACTCTGATATAAGTAAAGAGAAGAGAGACAGTAAATAGAAGCAATTATTTAGTCTTCTACTCAGCATTTTTATTTATTCATGCCAACTCATAAATTCCCTGATCTGGTCACATTAAGCCAACTCCTCTTTATTTGCATGCAGTCACAAAGGGGTGGTGTGGTATGATGAATCTGAAATCACAGCAGGAAATTCTTTTAGCTTTGGGAACTCCACAGGGCACCCATTGATGGCTAAGTTGTCATTTGTTCATTTTGCCTTTTCTATTATTTTCTCCCCACACAAATTGCTTGCCAAATGTTTTTTTGGAAATAGCATGGTTGTTTTCACTTGGAACAGTCCACTGTTGGATGCTTATATTTCTTCTGCTGTCACCTTGGGTACTTGGTCAGAACCGCTATAACTCTAGCCACAAATAAATCATCGCTTCATGTGAAATTCCTCATTTTTATTGTGGAGGTGTTAAATTCATTTGAGACTCATGGAATGATTTATTTCCTCGCTGACTAGAACAGACATTAATCAAGTATTTCCAGTTTCATTATAGTCACCACAGCAGCCAGATTGAACTCAAATCCAAATGATCTCTAATGCTTTCTGGATCTCCAAATCTTCCTAAGACACTTCTAGTCTTGGAAGAACAAATGTTGTGCTCAGTAGCCTGTAGATGAAACAGTCATCATGATGTTTATTTTTCTATATAATTAACAGTCATATGTGCACTTCATGGAACTCCTATGTAGATAAAACACTATCAGGTTAGGAGAGTGGTTATTTAATGAATGGAAAAAGCAAGGCTCAAAAGTTAAAGGACTCATCCAGGATGACATGAGTAAAAAGTGACCCTGCTAATGCTAGAATCTTCTGACTCAGATCTTGCCCCCCTTCTATTCCATGGGTACCCCAACAAAATTAAGACAAATAAGATTAGAAAACAGAGGTAAAGTATTTGACAATTTACCAAAGGACTTCATTGCTGGGATAGACAAGTACAAGTGACCTTTTATTTATTTATTTATTTGTTTGTTTGTTTGTTTTTAAAAACCATGATCTAGGGGATGGAACTAAGAGAGGTGAGCTGGCTCTCTCTTCAGGCAGTAGCTGGCTGCAACTGGGTTACTCCCTCTTTTCTTCCTTTCTCCTCTCTTTTTTTGCAACGACATTTCTTTGTATGTGTGTCCTAGTTGTCTTCTGCATTTTCCATTTTAGAGATCTTTTATTCCATGCCTGTAATACCTTAGATTTCTTCCACTCTTTAACCAATTCCATTTGATAAAGATGCCCTTTCATCTAATGTTGTTTTTTCTTTCAGACAATGAAAATAGCACGAGCTTTGAAATTTTATTAACCCAAGTTTGAACCTCAATTCTGTTGCCAGCTGTGTGACCTCAGGCATGTTCAAAATCTCTCTCAAGCGGACAAGTAGATAAATTAGAACTCACTCCATTGAGTTGCTATGAGGATTTTAATGACGAGTTGCTATATGCATTAGCGTGTAACACAGTAAAAGTAATCCAAAATGTGAATTCCATTCCTTGATGTGATCATATTCCATTCTCTGTCTGCTTTCAGTTTACTTATTTTGTATTTATTGTACTGCATTGCTGACCAAAGAAATAATAAGGGGAAAAACAAGACTAAAATGGATTAAATACAATCATCTAGACATAATGTCTATCTGTCTCATCATGATGAATTTTGACAAAAACATATGGAATTACTGAGACTCTCCCTAAACATCTTTATGAAAGAGAACTTTTATCAGAAGTGATGTCCTTTTGGCCTAAAATTCTTACCAAGAAAAGTCTCAGTAATTCATCCAAATAGGTGAAACTTTACATTCAGAGAGCTGTGGAAAACAGGGAGAATTTTTTTCATTCTAGTGCCACAAGGCTCACCATGAAGAGGTGCATGAACCTATGTATATGTAATTGGCCTGTCTTTCATTCATGTACTAAATAAATATTTATTCAGTTCCAGTATGTGTCTGGCTTTCTGAAGCCTGGTTAGTTTCCAGAGACACAAGAGTCCAAAAGTTAGTACGAGCATTCTTGGATTCTAACATGCCCCTCATTGATGTGGAGAACACGGAGAACTTTTTCAAGTAAATTTGAAGTCAAACGATTTCAAGATAAACCTGAAAACCAGGGAATCCCTGCACTGTGGAGCTTTTTCGTGATAGCAGGTGTTAAGAGGGAAATGGCCCCTTTGGTTCATTGTTACCAGCTTCATTTCCGCCAGACCTCTTGAGTTAATTCTAGTCTCTACTTCTAGGTACAGATTCCTGCATACTCCTAAGAATGTTCCCCTTAATTTGGGCTGATTTTAATAATCAACATCCAAGGTGAGAGATACCTGGGATCATCAGTCTATGGCCCTGTTTTGTAGATAAAAGAAACTGAGGTCTAGAGCAGAAGGGAGACTTACCTAATATGGTGCCAACATACCTAGTCAGAAACAGAAGCAGGACTGGCCTGGCTATGAGCAGAGATATTGGACAGCGATGAATTTTACTTCCTCTTGAGCAGAGTGTGCCCTGATGTAATCAGGGTTTGCCTTTTTATTTGGGCAGGGGAGTTCCGGGGATTAAACTCAGAGGCACTTGACCACTGAGCCACATCCCCAGCCCTATTTTGTATTTTATTTAGAGACAGGGTCTCACTGAGTTGCTTAGCATCTTGTTTTTGCTGAGGCTGGCTTTGAACTCATGATCCTCTTGCCTCAGCCTCCTGAGCCTCTGAAATTATAGGCATGTGCTACTGCACCCAGCAGTGTTTGCCTTTTTAAACTAGGCTTCAATCCTCCTCCAGAAGTTCACATGGTAAACTAAATACTCCAATGACTGGAGAGTGATCAAAATATTTTCATGAGAATGTGTTTTTGTGCAATATCTGTGTATGTGCATGTGTTATAAAACCTAAAAAAAAAAGTGTATTATGAATTCATATAAAACTCCTTCCTTCCAAAATAATAAAGACTTTGATGGTGAGAATTTTAGGCTACAAGTTTGAAGTCACAGACTATCACTGCCGAGAGAAATTCTCTTTTGGAAATTTGTTTTGGGAGAATCTCAGAAGTTGAAACATTTCTATATCTTGTTTTTAAATATCTTGCAGAATTCTAAAACACACTCATCACCTTATAAGGAAACATCTTCTGGCAGCAAATGATCATGATGCAATACTAAATGAGAAAGTATGATCTCAAATATGTAAAAAATGTTGTGCTTGGGAGAAAATCTGAAAGGACATAATCTCAAATATTAGTAGCAGTTACCTCTGGATTGTGAGTGATTTTTTTTTTTCCCATTTTAAGTACCCTCTTGATACTTGCTAATTTTTCTGTAGTGAATATACTTTTTTTTTCAGTATTGGGAATTAAATCCAGAGTTTCACATGCTGGGCAGGCACTCTACCAGTGAGCCATACTTCCAAACCCTGTATTTATTCTTTAAAAAGTAGTGTGTTTGTGTGTGTGTGTGTGTGTGTGTGTGTGTGCGCGAGAGAGAGAGAGAGAGAGCTTGTATATTAAAGAGCCATTATTTTCTTGGTCCATTCTGCCCACTTCATAGATGAGTATAACTACTAAAGGAATGGAAGGTTGGTGCTATGAGAAGAGTTCATAAAACGATTTTAATAGATATACAGAATCTGCAATTCTAGATAGACAGAGCCCTGTGGTTATAGGCATACAGGCTGTGACTAACCAAATGAACCCTGAGGACATTAATTAAGATGAGATGAAGTATATAACAGGGCCCCAGTAGACAGCACCAGCCCATAACCACCCGCATTCCCCACATCTCTACCCACAAACATTAGAGTTTGAAGAAAACCCGCTTTCTCCTTCCCTGCTACTAGATAACTTCCTTTCTAATACTGTGACCCCTCCCCCTAACCCCTCCACCTTCACAGAACAAAAAGAAGAAGATCCTCAAAGTTGCTGACTGGATTGCAGGAATATTAAATAAACATGGAGGGGAATAGGAAAAGGCTGGGGAAATTTTATGAATATCCACACGTTAATATTAGCCAGAAATATGTCTAACCCCATTTGTTCTCTTAAAGGGATGATGAAATCTTCACAGTCCCTGGTTTTGTAGGAGCAGGAACTAGCAATAGGATGGCCTTTTTTCCTTCAGAACTGCATCTCAGCCTACAGCTCTCTAGCTCCCCACCACTACTCCTTCATGTGGACCTCTTTTGTGGAAATGGCTGAACTTCTCGCCTTTTCTTCAGCCTATGTAGCCAACGCTGGCCCAAAGCTAATTTCCAAAGAGTTCAAAGACACTAGGACAAAGGAGGAAGTCACCTGAGAAGTGCACACATAGGACCAACCTGGTGATGATGGTGGTTTTTAGGCCATGCTCCAGCTAAGTGCATCCTGAGTAGAGCTGTCAGACAAAACACAGAGTCATCCCATAAAATTTGACTTTCAGATAAACAGTGAATGAATTTGTGTGGAAGTTTGCATACCTACACTAGAAATTACCTGATGTTTATCTCAGATTCAAATTTAACTGAGCTTCCTCTATTCTCCTTTGCTGAATCTGGCAACCTTAATCCTGAGCAAAATGATGATAACTAATAAAATGAAACATTATCCAATTTAGGCATTTAAATGTTGTCAATAGTTCAGTCCTATGGTCATTTTCTTATTTTAAAGATATTCCTAATTCATATTATTTTGGGATCTGTAACTTCAATACTATCTTACATTTGTTAGAATGTTAACAATATGAGTAATAATCTGTGAGCATTTATATAATTTATATAATTATAATTGAGCTTCAATTACTTGAAATACATGTCCTCGATATTTAAGAATAATTCCAATTTGTAGCAAGTTCTTTTTTTTTTTTTTTTTTTTTTTTTTTTCAGAATGAGGCTGACAACCAGTAAAAGAGACAAAGAGATTGGGAACACATTCAATTCAGAAAATGATTGGTTCAATGGTATGATGACATATTTTCAGCATGTCCATCAAGGAGGTGGTGATTGAAATATTTCTGACAATATCACCAAGGAGTCAGTCCCTTGTGATTTTACAAAGGCCATAATCCCAGTAATGACAATTTCTTCTTGTAACAAAGAAGACAGCAAAACTGAAAGGAAATAGTCAAAGTGGGATGAAAGGAATTAGCATTAGAAAAGACCACACAGGGACTGGAAAAAAAGTCAGAAGAGATTTTAAAAGTTCTCCATCATGGAGCATACTAAAATCACTAACTTTATCTCTTATACAGTTTCCTTTCCTACTCTATTAACTCTGTGCTTCCACAGTCTTTGGAAAACAGAAGAAAAAGCAAGGTTTCAAAACACCAATAACTGATTCAAACCACATGCAAACTGGGTAGTAAGCAGAAGAAATTTATTCTCATGGTTCTAGATGCTTGAATTCTAAGATCAAGGTGTCCCTCTGAAGGCTATGGAAAATGTTCTTTCCTTGCCTCTCCTAGCTCCTGGTGTTCCAGGCAATCCTTGACCTGTCAGCTTCTTGATCCAGTCTCTGCCATTACTTCACATGGCCTTCTTGTGTGTCTGTGTTCTCTTCCTCCCCATATAATGACATTAGTCATTAGGCCTTGGTGCACTCTAATCAAGTATGGCCTCATCTTTCCCAATTATATCTTCGAAGACCATATATCTAAGTAAGTCCACATTCTGAGGTTCCAGTTGGATATAAATTTTAGGAGGGCATCACAACATTTATAATACTGCAATATCGAAGTAAATTTATTTTCCTATTTATCCCAGTTCCTGAAGAGCAGGCCCAGGTAATACTGCTTTTTGAATTTTTGCTTACCAATCTAGCACATATTGGAAATTTAAAATGCTTCAGAAAGTTTGATGATCTGCTTCTATGATTTTCTTTTTTAACAATGAAATTTCCTTTAATTTGCTGGCTCTCACCTCTTCCCATCTCAATTTTATTTGCAGCTTCAGCTTGTAGGAACTAACTTTGCTTTCCATTCTTTGATCTTTATCTCAGTGTATTACTTTCAATTCTGTCCAAGTCAGTTCCTATAAAACAGGAGAACTCCAAAGAAAAATGTCAGGGAGAAGCAGACAGAAGCATGGGGTTAATAAACAGCTAAGAAACAAAAAACAGATGGGAGTAGGGCAGAGTTTGTTATGAAATATCTGCTATTATGAAATATAACTTCCTCAGTAATATATTATCAGAATTTCCTCAATTATGATTTTTAAGTTTTAAATATTGCATAAAGTTTCTGCCTCCCTTAAATGCAGACATTTTCAAAGATGTATTAGTATGACTGATTTTAAGGGCAAGTGTGTTTATTAATAAAGACCCAAGCTAAATTTCTGTAGCAAATAAACTAAAAGGAAAACAAAACACAAAAAACCCCACTGGTTCCAACAAGGTAGAAGTTTGTTACATATACCTGTAACCAGTTGAATGTCTGTTCCTTGGATCCAACTTCCTGTAACCAGTTGAGTGTCTGTTCCTTGTATCCAACTTCCTTCTAGCTTATTGCTCTGTCATGTGCTGGAGTTACTCTATTCAATATGGCAGCCACTATCTACATGTGACTACTGACTCTTGAAATCTGGCTAGCCCACACTAGGATAAGTTGTAATATGCATCGTATATAATATATAATATACATCATATTTAAAAAGTCTTGTATGAAAAAAGGATACGAAAGCTCTCATAATTTCATACTGATTGAAGGTTAAAATGATCATTTTTAGATGTAGAAGGTTAAATGTGTTATCAAATTAACTTTATTTAATTATTTTTATTTGTATATGAAATTTTAAATTACCTTTGAGGCTCATACTACATTTGTCTTGGGCTATGTTGTTCTAGAATGTAGAGAATTATCTTCATCTGTGTGGTGAAAGCTGACTCTCAGTACCACATACACAATCAGCAGGCAGAAAAATAGAGAGCAAAATAATTTCCATTTAAAGAAATGAGGTGTTACTTGCACATATCAGTTTCATTTTCAGATTCCACAGGTCAGAACTTAGTCGCATGGCCCCACCACACGGCATAGAATATGAGGAAGTGCAGTGTGTGGATGGGTGGCCACAGGTCATGTTGGGAAAAAAGGAGGGAGAATGGATTCTGGCTAAGGGATGCTGACTACTCTCTGTCACAGGCATCCGAGTTGACTTTGTGTAGGTGGGAGTTGAAAGAACTTCCCTGGGAGATGGGATGGGGAAAAATAGAACAGGAAGACATTCAGAACCTAATAAAAAAGAACCAAATGGAGATAATTCAACATCTGAACTAAGAGAGTACAACAGGGAGAGAAACTATGGCTCAGGGCAAAAAGGGATCGACAGGGAGAAGGTGTTCTTATGCCTGAGGCAGGGTGAAACAGAAGATGAAGGGAGGGATATATTATTCAAATATATACATCTATCTCAACTTTCTGCTTTTGCAACTGGAGCCTGGGAAGTTTGGCTATGGCTGTGCTCCCAGAATTTGAAGAATTGATATGGGAAACCAATGGTAAACTGAAATATAAAGATCTTGGAATTGTTCAGATGGACAGAACATTTAGGAAAAAGAGCTCGGTAATGGAGTCCTGCAAAGATGGTAACTTATAACATAGCTAACTCCTTTCCTGTAGGGATACTACAGCAAAAGAAGACAACCTAGCAAAGCCACTAGGACAAATATGGGGTTGTAGGTTCTAAGATGATCTTTCAGGGAGAAGGTAAACTACCTTCAGAGTAGCATGCTTCCTCCTCACTGAGGCCAGAAATTGAAAGCCCCAATCTATGATTCTCTGAGGGGACCAGATGTTTCTAGCTCTCCCCAGATAGAAGTTGTAGCTACATTTTTCCTCTTGTTCTAGAAAGATCTGTCAGCCCATGTTCACTCAACTAGACTGAGGGAAATTATCGGGTGACTGGGTTATTAGTGTCCATGATTGAAGGAGGCTCACTTTTTATACTTGGGGAGTCTTGGGAACAAAGAGTCTTTTTCTCTCTGTCTTAGGAAGGTGGTTAAGTTGTTGTTGTTGTTTTTAAACCTTTATTTTTATTTATGTGGTGCTGAGGATCGAACCCAGGGCCTCACACATGCGACACAAGCGCTCTACCACTGAGCCATAGCCCTATCCTCAAGGTTTTGAAGGTTATTTACCACCAGTTCTTGGGAGTAGACTTTTCTGTTCTTCTACTACTAATAGTGTGGTATTCAACAAATGGGCTTGAGTTGAAGGGCTTGAGCTGATTATGAGGCAATACCAAACCATAACCAGTTTTATTTATTTATTTTTATTTTTATTTAAAAAATTTTTTTTTGGTACTGGGGATTGAACTCAGGGGCACTTGACCACTGAGCCAGATCTCCAGCCTTTTTTTGTATTTTATTAGAGACAGGGTCTCACTGAGTTGCTAAGTGCCTCACCATTGCTGAGGCTGGCTTTGAACTTGCAATCCTCCTGCCTCAGCCTCCCAAAGTGCTGGGATTACAGGTGTGCACTACCGTGCCCGGCCATAACCATTTTTAATAAGCTGTTTCACATAAAGACTCTTAGAAGCAGAGATAGGGATATCAAATACCAGTTGATAAATTAAACTAATGGAAGAGTAGGGAAAATACTTTTAAATTACATTTAGGGGGGAATAATTGGAACACCAAAGATGAGCAGTTAAAACAAAAATTTGTATTTAAACTGAAAAAAAAATACTTCAGTAATCTATAGATCAACTGGAAAAATACTAATAGATAAGGTAGAATCTACACAAAGATTGAAATCGCAGAAGGGAAGACAGGAAAGATGAAGCCAGGAAACAAAATATTCAATTAATAGGATGCTCAAAAGTGAAAAGTTAATATATAGAGAAGAAATAATTAATTGGAAGATTTTTTTTCTAATTTGAAAGATAAAACTGAGTGAACATGTTGAAAGGACCCAAGGAATTCAATCAGGATAAATGGGAACACACACACACACACACACACACACACACACACACACACACTTATTCTGGTGAAATTTCTGAACTCAAAGACTCACAGGGTAAAGAAAAAAACACTAGATACTGTACACAAGGGCCACAAAAGAAAGCAGACTAATATCAGACTTCTCATTAATAACACTGGTTGAGAAGAGAACAGACTTAAAAATCCATTACAAGGCAAAGACATAATTCATCTCTTCAAGATATAGAAAGACACTTTTCAGATAAGCAAATATTATACTGCTCAAATACTCTATCCAGGAAAATTACTCAAGCATGCAATTAAATCAACTGCAATTAAAACTAACCAAGTGCAATGAAATCAAAACAAGGATTTCAAGGTAGAGAATTACGAAGAAAAGAGAACATAATGGTGCACAATAAATTGTGTGTGTGTGTGTGTGTGTGTGTGTGTGTGTGTGAGTGTAAGTTTAGAAATAAAAAAAAGCATATTGTAAAAAAACTAAATGGTAGGCTAGATCTAAATGTTTTAAAATACCTACATAAAATCTGGATGGGACAACAGGTGCAGGGAGTGGGGATAGAGTGACTGAGATAAACTTTCATAAGGATGGGAGAACAGTAAGGGAGTAGGTATTAAAGAGATCATCTTGGCATATGATATGGCTTGTCCCCCATGGACAAAAGCTTGGTCCTCGATGCAATGATATTGAAAGGTGATGGGACCTTTAAGAGGTGGGGCCCAGTGGGTGGTGATGATGTCATGGGGGCAGCACCCTTGGAAAGCATTGGTGCTGACCTCACAGAGTGAGTTAGTTCTCTTGGGACTGGATTATTTATCATTACAATAAAGCAAGTTTTATTTGCACAGGCATGCTGTTCTTCTGCTTCTCTGCCTTGCATGGAGCAGCATGTGGCCCTTCCAGAATCGGACCAGATGCTGGTGCTCAGCTCTTAGACATTTGTTTATTTATTTATTTATTTATTTGTTTGTTTGCTTGCTTGTTTGTTTATTTTTGGTACCAGGGATTGAACTCAGGGGCACTCGACCACTGGGCCCCATCCCCAGCCCTTTTTTTTGTATTTTATTGGAGACATGGTCTCACAGAGTTGCTAAGTGCCTCGCCATTGCTGAGGCTGGCTTTGAACTCATGATCCTCCTGCCTCAGCCTCCCAAGTGCTGGGATCACAGGTGTGCGCCACCACGCCCAGCTCTGCTCTTAGACTTTTAGAACCATGAATTAATGAAACTTCTTTGTTTTATATATTGTCTAGCTTCAGATATTTTATTATTGCAATATTAAACAGACCAAGACAGTAGGATTGAGGAAGAGTATGCAAATAAGTTGTCTTGATGAGGCATGTGACTATTTTATAAAATGAAAAAAATATGTTGTTATATTGTCATAAAAAAGAAACAACCATTTCACATTTTTTTAAACATTAGGAAACTTCCAAAATTAGCAAGAGTTCAAAAGAGGAAGAAGTAAACACATTACCAAGTACAAAAAAAGTAAGAAAATGGAAAAAGAGGAAGTTACATAAACTGTAAAAATGAATAGAAATTATGAAATGATATGGAGGAATATGGTCATACATATCAGATAGTACAATATGAAGGAATAGCCTTAAGTTTGTCAAAGGGCAAAAACTGTTGAATTGAGCTAAAAAGTTAAAAATCTCCAGTGGAGCTGGGCGTGGTGGCGCACACCTATAATGCCAGGACTTGGGAGGCTGAGGCAGGAGGATCGCGAGTTTAAAGCTAGCCTCAGCAATGGCGAGGCACTTAGCAACTCTGTGAGACCCTGTCTCTAATAAAATACAAAAAAGGGCTGGGGATGTGGCCCAGTGGTCGAGTGCTCCTGAGTTCAATCCCCGGTACCAAAAAAAAAAAAAAAAAAAAAAAGAAAAAAAAAAAAATCCCCAGTGGAATGATTTTTCTACAAATTGTGTCTAAAAGAAATTGACGAAGACTATTGAGAGCAATGCAGTGGAGAATTATGAGCTCATGTTGGCTTGGTGACTGCCTCTGGGCTGACCCAAATGTCACCAGAGGACAGAAAATCTGAAATGAAATTATTGGATTTAGTTCTGGACTTGTGGTCCAGGGACCAGCTGAAGACACCTACCCAACTCTTAGATGGGAAGGAGGGAGAGAGAAACAAGTAAGCAAACCTCTTGTTCAAGTTGCAGGAGTTGGAAAATCATCATTCTGAAAACATCATAGTAAAGACAGATTCATCAAAAGTCATCAATGCATGCTAAGACTAAGATGAAATTATGAGAAACACAATATTTAGTTAATTTTAAAGTGGCTCCTACAGACTGCTTATTAGTCGGAAGGGGGAAATAAAAGCAGTTACTACATAGTAGAGAAATTGAATGACACCTCAATTGGGTGATAAAACTTGACATCACAAAGGAAGACACTCTGAAAAGGCCACAGCATCCTTATGTGATATTCCAGAAAAGCATGCATAACCTGAATCTGATCTTGAAGAAACATCAGACAAATCAGATGCAACCCAAATAAAGAACCCACTTTTGAAAAACAGTAGGGGATTGTATTCTTAAAAAAATATTAAAGTCATCAAAGACTATGAACAACTGTGGAAGTGCCCCCAGATTAAGGGAAACTAAAAAGACAGGACAGCCGCATGTAACAGCTCTCCTGGATTGAACCGTGTAAGGGAAGGAAAATACTATCAAGGGCATTATGGGGCCAATTGGCAAAACTGAAATACAAATAGTTGATTAAATCAAGATATTATACCAGTGTTAAATTTTATTGTGTTGTGGTTCTGGAAGAGAATATCCCTGTTCTTAGGAAGCACACTGAAGTATTTAAGGCCATTATGTGTGTAACTTACTCCAAAATGGCTTAGCCTAGGGCTAGATGTCTGACAAATGCATCTCTCCTTTTCTACCTGGCTCCTTGAACAAGAAAAATAAAGTTGAGGTTTTATACGGCCAGATGACACAACTTATTAGAAAGTTATAATATTTAAGATGGTAAGGCATCCACATTAGGATATAAAAATAAATCAATGAAACAAAAAAGAGAAATGCACAGGCGCCTGACTTATGACAAAGGTACCACTGCGTTGCATTGGAAGAGAGAATGTCCTTTCCAGTATCTAGCGTTGGGTCGATTAGATGCCTGTATGCAAATACATTCATGTGTCCTCTATCTCATTAAATGGGAAAAGCAACTCTAGGTAGACTGACAAAACAAAAAATTATACCAAAAGTGCATGAAGAAGAAATCATGGGAGCATCTCTCCAAGACCAAAATCATTTCTCAAACTGGACACAAGTGCACTAACCATAAAAGAACAGATAGAGGAAATGGATTTCATAAAAATTAACAGCATTTGTGTTAGAACGTGCAAACATAAGCCACAGAGTTGGAGAATATTTTGTAATATATGTTTTTGACAAAACACTCTTATTTACAGAATTCAGACAAGTCAATAAGAACCAGGCAATCTTACAAAAATCCACAGGACTGAATGTTAAAAAAATCCAAATGATTGATAAGCATATAAAGTAGGGGTTCAAATGCATTGGTCATCAGAGAAACAGAAAATAAAGCAGAAATGAGATGCTGGAAAAACTAAAATGAAACAAATAATTCTGACAATATCACTTTTTAGGGAGGATGTGTAGAAACTGTTGGTTTCGCATAATGTTGCTAGGAGTGTAAGTTGGTAGGAGCATTAGTAGGAATGTATGTTAGCAAACTGACGGTATCTATAAAGTTGACCATATGCACACACTATAAATTGAGTAACTTTACTCCTAGATAGATGTTCAGCAGAAACACATAAATATGTGCACCAAAAAGTCATAAAAAAGAACATTCATTTGTAATAACCCCCATCTAGAAACAAGCACATTTCTATTAATAACAGAATGAATAGATAAATTGTATTATATTCCTACAATGGAATATCATAAAATAGTTAAATTTAATATCTCTGTACATAAGTATGCAAATGAATCCTACAGACACAATATTGAACACTAGAATCAAAACGCAAAAGAATATATATGGTGTGATTTGATTTACATAATGCTGTTAAAGTGGCAAATCTATTTTATGGTGACAGACATCAAAGCTGATTACTTTGGGGAAGGCTAAAGTATGAGATGGCCATGAGGTAGCCCCATGAGATATAAGTATCTTGATCTGATGATGTTCACATGGGAATGTTGCTTGGTAAAACATCACTGATTATATGCTCTTCTTTGTGTTCATGTACCTCAATAAAAATTGTACAAAAACAAACAAGAGAGTAAGGTCACTATGACTGATACAAGAGATTATGGGAAAATTAGAATCATTCCTTGGAACTGGGAAGAGGCTGACCTCACCTGAGCACAATGCTGCTCACTTCATATCTGGGGGAAAAAAAAAAAAAAAAAAGAATCAGGGTTCTGTTCACAGGGAAGCAGGAGAGAGTGCTTGTTAAGTAGGCAGCAAAGAGTGACTAATACATGCAGTTATTTTTTAAAATGAGCTCCATATCCATTAGTTTGATTGCATATTCATCATGAATTTTGAAATAAGAATGGTAATATACTAAGTAATGTTCTCAATCTAGTAAAATTTTTTCTCTACTTATATAAAAAGAAAGGTGTAAAAAAAAAAAAAAAAAAGACAGAGCTTTTCCTACTGTATCCCTAAGGGTGGGTGGTTGAGAGGAGTAGAAGGAAAGAGCTTACCAAGATTTCGCTGTTTCTGCATTGTTCCATTGACTATAGGAAGCATATGTGCTTTTGTATTTTTTGAAGCTGAATTTACCAGGAAGACTAAAATTAGAAAGGACAGTAAGAATCTAAGACACTAGAAATGGGCAATTGCAACATTAATCATTAGAGAAAGTGTCGGGGCAGGAAAGATGGTGTAATGAGATGGACATCATTACCCTAGGTACATGTATGACTGCACATATGGTGCAACGCTACATCGAGTACAACCAGAGAAATGAAAAGTTGTGCTGCAGTTGTGTACAATGAATCAAAATGCATTCTGCTATTACACATACCTAATTAGAATAAATAAATTTAAAAAGTGAGAGAAGCACAGCTTCAGTCGAGTGCCCCTTTAATAACCTGTAGAAATAAAGGTCACTGATACTCCTAGGGGCTTCTGTTCCTCAGAACCATTTCTGCAGTTAAGTTTTGGAAACTGTTAGAGTCTCTTGGGAAACAGAATTCTCATGTCTGAGTCAGTGTTTGTGTGTTTTGTAGGTATGAACATCTTGTGCAGAAGGAGAGTAGGGAAAAGTCAATTTTGTCTGGCAATACTCACCTGCTGGGGGCGTTTGTTTCCTAAGAGGAGAAAAAACCACCAGCATTCTCAACAAAATCAGATTTCAACAATCTGGTTTATGGATTTGCAGAGCAGGGGCATGTACACCATGGAAATGTCATTACCATTTCCTCTAATGAATCCTCATTAATACTGACACTAGTGTCATATTCACCTTCAGGATTTTTCCCCATTTATTCAGACTGCCTTAACTTTTTCTCAGGTATGAAACAAACAGCAGTTTTTAAAAAAAGTCAAATTGTCTTATCATCCATGGGGTACTGGAATTACTTGCTTTTGCATTTCTTCTCGGTTATGAATTTTATATTAAGCAATGCACAAAATAGCTATGCAAATGCAATTAGGACTTCATTGTCAAGCTGGTATGCATCTTGTAAGGGAAAGAGAGAGTGTGTGTGTGTATGTGTGTGTGTGTGTGTGTGTGTGTCTTTGTATTTTTTTTTTTTTTTTTTTTTAAGAATTGCTTCCTACAATATTGGCTTTGGATTCCTCAATTTAGAATTAAGTCTCTTTTTCAAGTGGGTAGGTAATAAAGATGTAGGCCAATTAAGTTCAGAATTACTGTTTAAACTGATGAATCAAAAATAGATGATACCCTTATTACTTATTGTTACAAAGAAAAATAACACAAGAGAAATTATTAACAAGAAAAATAGCAAAACAAAAAATAATCATATCCCAAATAGAATTTGTAAGTCAGAAGCTACTTGAACTGGTATGTTTTAATGGTGGCAATATTCAGATTAAGGTATTTAAATGGTAATTGAACTTGAGTTTGGTTTTAGTTTTTGAAATTTCAGAACATGCTCCATTGTTACTAGTTTTAAATTTCTACTTTCCAATCATTAAAGCATACATGAAAATGAAACAGTGAAAATATACATTCAAAATCACTTCTTTCTCTACATGTCTACCCCACCTCTGGCAATTCCAAGCATTACTTGCCCCCTGTCACCATGGAATCCAATTATTCCCATTGCATTTAGGTTTCACAATTCAGTGGTGACAGTTCCTGCTGCAATTTCTGACCTAAAAAGAAGAGTGATCTCAAAGCTCTTCACAGATGCTGGGGCTCCCCTCACAAACTTCTTTCTCACATTCATGGCAAAAGGTTTGTTTTCTAGGTCCTCTCGGGGTGGATGAACAGTTTTTAAGTGATAAATTCACTGTAAAATACCAATATCTCCAAGCTTTTGAATTCTTTTCACTCTATTTTACCAAGGCAGTTCTGGCGTTTTTGATAGCCCTTTGCTCTACCCGCCTGAGCTGCAACATTAAATATAGAATCTCTGCTTAGGAGACCCATATCAGCCTGATCCAACTACTTCCAACATTATCCCAAATGCTTAATATCCATTTCCTCACATATCCCCAAGATTTCTGTCTATTTCAATTGGAAAAAAATGTGCTTATTTTTGAGTGTAGCACATCCCTCATAGGTCATACTTTGTACCTCCCTATTTGGGTCCTGCTGAAACTTGTGGCTAGTTATAGGTCTGGAAGCAAATAAAGATGGTACAGTGAGCCCTGTGGAAGGTCCACAGAAACTTGCAATGCAACTATTTCAGGGGAGGCTGTTACGTTTCCTTGGGCACAGCAGGGTTAATTTCTTGGGTTGGGGATGGAATGGCTACTTCTTTTTTTTTTTTTTTTTTTTTTTTTTTGGGTAAATTGTAATTTTTTTATTGGAAAACAAATATACAACTTGGAATGGATTTGAGGCAAATTGTGCCATAAGCAGATTTTCTTTAAGTGGCTAAACAAAGTTTAAAAAGCAAGTAACAATAAAAGAAAATGTTTCTGGTACAAGACCAGCAGTACAAAAAAATAGTGTACGAGTACCTGGATAATACACCCGTTTTGCAATAGTGCAACTTTTAAGTACATATTGTTGACTGTCCATAGTCCACGCAGAGTTACAACTCCACACTTCAACAACAACATGCTGACAATTCCTAAAGAAAACTACTTTTAAAAAAGGCATAACCCAGATGTTCCCTCATTTGACCAACTCCATCTAAAGTTTGGATGTGCAGAAGGGCTTAGATATATCCAGAGTAAGCCACATGCAACATGTTACTTGATCAATTTTCTAAAATAAGGTTTCAGGACAATGACAGTAAGATAAGGGAAGAAAACATGGAGGAATGAAGTCCTAATTACTATACATGCATATTTTTTTTGACAGTAGGGGGAAACCTTTTACAGATAAGTTACAAACAAAGAAAAGGCAAATAAACAATTTTGTACAAGAAATTTAACACATTCTGTACAATGTCTTCACTTTGCTGTCATCATTTGTACAAACTCTTCATAGTTTACTTGACCATCACCATCAATATCTGCTTCCCTGATCATTTCATCAACCTCTTCATCTGTTAACTTCTCTCCAAGGTTTGTCATCACATGGCGAAGCTCTGCTGCACTAATATAGCCATTGCCATCCTTATCAAACACACGGAATGCTTCTCTAATTTCTTCTTCACTGTCTGTGTCTTTCATTTTTCTTGCCATCATTGTCAGAAATTCAGGGAAGTCAATTGTGCCATTGCCATCAGCATCTACTTCATTAATCATGTCCTGTAACTCTGCTTCTGTGGGATTCTGCCCAAGAGACCTCATTACAGTTCCCAATTCCTTTGTTGTTATAGTTCCATCACCATCCTTGTCAAATAGTGAAAAAGCTTCTTTGAATTCTGCAATCTGCTCTTCAGTCAGTTGGTCAGCCATGCTGCAAGCGCTACCGGTTTCCGAGACGCGACCACACAACCACTCGGCTCACTCGCTCCACTCGGACTAATTCTGGAATGGCTACTTCTACTGGTAAAGGGGACTCTTCAGAATTTAGGGAGTTCAGTGTCACGGAGTTCCTTTCTTTTCTTTCAAATGGAGCACAGTTGGAGCAACCAGTCAATTTTATTGTACCTCTAGTTTGACAAAAATGCTGTAATGTCTCAGCCACCCAAAGCCTTTTATAAGTATTTAATCAGGAGTAACCAATGGTGATATTTTTGTATATCTCTATTGACATATTAAACCAAGGACTATCAATCTCCTTTTCACTACTGATAGTAAAGTCATTAGGATCTTTAAGTTTAATTAGATTAGAGAACCAATTCCAGAAGCCCAAAAAAGAATACAGAAAACTCATGAAGGATTTTCTGTTCTGTAGAAGTTGTTTGTGTTTGTGTGTTTGTATGTTTGTGTGTGAACAGAGTATTAGCCATAAATAAAAATGGAATTAAGGCATCTGCTGGTAAATAGATGGAACTGGAGACTATCATGCTAAGTGAAATAAGCCAGACCCAGTAAGTCAAAGGTCCAATAGTTTCTCTGATATGTGAAACTAATCCAAAATAAGGACCAAAGGGGGGAGGGGGAGGAGAGGGAGGAAACAGATTCCATCAAAAAAAAAAAAAAAAAAATAGAAGAAAGATCAGTGGAGCAGAGAAAGGGGGTAGGATTGAGAGGAGGGAGGAGGGATGGGATAAGGGAAGAACAGTGGAATGAAGCTGACATAACTTTCCCATGTAAATATATGACTATACCACAGTGATTCTCACCATCACGTACATCCACACGGCACTAATTTTTTTTTAAATCCTTAAATAAATAGCAGAAAGACCAGGAGATTAGAGGGAAGAGAACAGGGGAAGGAAAGAGGGGAGTTTAAGGGGAAGTACTGGAGACTGAATTAGGGCAAATTATATCCCATGATTTTATAATTATGTCAAAATGAATCCTAATGTTGTATACAATGAAAGAGAACCAATAAAAAAGTATGTGTGTGTATATCAGAAAATATATATTTTAAAAAATACACACACACACACACACACACACACACACGCATACACGGAATCAACTCCTGTGATTGTGGGAACTTGCAAGTCTGAAATCTGTAGGGCAAATTGGCAGAGGAGCCCCTGGGGAAAAGTTGATGTCACATTCTTGAGTCTAGAGGCAGTTTGGAGGCAGAATTCCTTCTTCAGGAGACCTAAGTCTTTTCTGTAAATGCCTTCAACTGATTGGATGAGGGTCACACAAATTACAGAGGATAATCTGCATTACCCAGAATCTACTGATTTAAATGTTTATCACAACTGAAATATACCCTCACAGCCACATCTAGCCTGGTGTTTCAACAAAAGCTACATAGAATTAGCCATCACAAAGATGTTGGGCATCTTTTTATGCATCTATTGATAATTTATGTATCATTTTTTACATTGGAAATGGACATTTGGAGAAATATTCAAATTCTGATCATTTTTAATTGCATTTTATTATGAAGTTGTTAACAGTACTTTTTAGAAATGACATATGTCATATCTGAAATACAATTTTTAAATATTTTCTTTTATTCTATATGGTATCTTTTTTTTTTTTTTTTTTTTTTTTTTTTTTTGTGGTACTGGGGATTGAACTCAGGGGCACTCGACCACTGGGTCACATCCCCAGCCCTTTTTTGTATTTTATTTAGAGACAGGGTACCACTGAGTTGCTAAGTGCCTCGCCATTGCTGAGGCTGGCTTTGAACTCGCGATCCTCCTGCCACAGCCTCCCAAAGTGCTGGGATTACAGGCGTGCGCCACCGCGCCCCGGCTTCTATATGGTATCTTTTAACTTTCTTGATGATATTGTTTGCAACACAACAGTTTCAGTGACATTTTTCATTTTAATTTACCTCTAGTGTTTTATCTAAGAAATATTTCCTAACCCAAGGTCACTGAGATTCATTCTCGTGTTTTTTTTTTTTCTGAGCATTTTATAGTTTTATAATTTAGCTTTTATATTAAGGACTAGTATCAATTTGAAGCGAATTGTTGTGTATGGTGTGAGATAGGGGTCAAACTATATTCCTTATGTGTGAATATCCAGTTTTACAAATCATTTGCTGAAAACTATTCTTTCCCGTTAAATTTTCTTAGAGTCCTTTTCAAAAATCAATAGAGTATGAGTACTAGGGCTTGTTTCTGAATTCTTAACTCTATTTCAGTAAAATAAACATCTATCCTTATTCAGTATGTGGTAAATTCAAGAATTTCAGGGATGATTAAGGGAAAGACAGGACCACAAGATGTCAGTATTGCACATTAAGCTTTATTGGGTGGTGCTTGAGATGTTGCACCAGGAGGGAAGTTCCTCTTGGCTGACCTTCCAGAGACAGCAGAGCAGGGTCACCATTCAGAGAGGAAGAGAGCAAGAGAACTCCTGGAGAAGCAGGGAGTTGGAAAAGAAACTTAGGTATCCAGGCAGTGTTGCTCAGCAGCAAAGTGGGGAGTCTCTGGGTCAAAGAGCTCCAAAGAACAGGGATTTGAGTCTTAAATTGCCATAGAGTTTGTCTTACTTATGGATTTTAGGTGTTGGGTGCAGTTTCACAAGTTTTGTAAAGCAGGCAGGCTCTGTGTGGCTAGGACTGGGCTTACTTGAGCTGTCAAGTCATTGCATGTATAAGAAAGTATGAGTTCTCCAACCCTGCTCTTTTTCAAGTTCACTCAGATATTTTTATGATTCCATGAATTTCCATATGAATTTTAGGACAAGTTCATCAATTTCTGCAGAAAACCTAGCTGGGATTCTGATAGGAAAATCATGTTAAATTGATTGATCAATGTGGGGCATATAGTCACCTTTGCCATATTAAATTTTCTGAGCCACAAAAAGGGATAGCCTTTCCATTTATTTATGTCTAATTTAATTTCTTTCAACTATGTTTTATAGTTTTCAGTTTACAAATTGTGCACTTGTCTTGTTAAGTTTATACCCAAGTATTTTATTCATTTCCATGTCATTTGTCTTTTGATTTCCTTTCTGTAATGTTCATTGCTTTTATATAAAAATAGAATTGATCTTTCAAATTGATCTTATATCCTGCAAACTTGCTGAACCCTCATTTTCCTCTAACAGATTTTTAGAGGATTCTTTTGAATTTTCTGTCTTTTAAATATCTTTTACTAAAGATTTCCAGTATACCTTCAGAAAATTTGTTCCAATTTTAAACTCTAACAAGCCTGTCTTGCTATTTAAAAAAAATCAAATTTCCAATAAATAGAATATTTAAAAGCATTTAAAAGATCACACATATTACCACCCACTTGTATTCTACAAGGGTTAACATCTGCCATATTTGCTTATCTGTCTATATGGATTCTATTAGATTTGAAAGTGAGTTGCAAGCAACATGACCCTTTATACCTAAATACTTTTTGTATGCCCTTTTAAAGAACAAATGTATTTTTCTACATAACTAAAATATAATTACAACTCCCAAAAAACTTCACAAGAATTTCTTATTATTATCTATATATAGTTTATATTCAAATTTCCTCTGTTGCTTCAAAATACAACTTATTGCTTTTGAAATACATTAACTAGAAAATGGCACGAGTTGAATTTATTTGCAACTTTTAAAGCTCTTTTAAGCCATAATGACACCTCACCTTTTTTTCTTCTACATTGTCTTTTGGAAGATACCAGACCAGCTTTCTTACAAATAGTCCACATTTTTTGTCTATTTTTTCCTTGTGTGGTTGTCTTTTTTTTTTTCTTATCAGCCCCTATATTCCTGTAAATTGCAAGTATAGGATAATGTTTAATTAGATTCAGGGGAAACAGTTTGGCAAGTATACTTCTTAGGTAATACCGTGAGCTTCATGGTGCACTATATCAGGGGCAGAAAATGTCACCTTGTCCCATGATTAGTAATGCTGTTAATCAGTTGGTTAAGGATGTAACTGCTTCATCTTTCAATAATCAGGTTGACAGAATAACCCATTTTGTAGATATTAGCTTGCATCTTTTTCTAGCCTCAGGTTTTTAAATAAAGGACTTTTACACATTATACATGACAAGAGGGCAGGAGGCCATGTTTTGGTTCAATAACTGTATGTTCCTTCATCAAGTCCAGTCTTGAAAACACCACTGCCATGTGCCTAACTTAACAACATTTCCCATAATGCGATGCCATTCTCTGGGGACCATCCTGCTACTTGATGTTGGGTTGTTAACATCAGAGCCTTTTAATCCTAATAATGGTAGTGATTAGTCTTCAGTGGGTATTATTTATTTTGGATCTGGATTTGCCTGGATTCCCACAATATTTCCACCTAAAATATTTCCAACAGATATAGGAAATACCTTTTTCATTATCCAAGTATCCCACACGACATTACTTCTGATCAAGAAAAGTAATTCTAAACAAGATAGGAGTAGCATTGGATTCATTGGAATCCACTGTTCTTTTTTTAATATCTTTATTTTTATTTGTTTATTTTTTATGTGGTGCTGAGGATCAAACCCAGGGCCTCACACGTGCAAGGCAAGTGCTCTACCACTGAGCTACAACCCCACTGGAATCCACTGTTCTTAATATGTGCCTGGTTATATAAAAACATGGATCCTGAAAGAGCTGTTGGATAGCTTTCTGAAGATTCATTATGGTGCCACTGAAGAGGCAACATTCTCTAAGAATGAACAGTGCCTTGCATAATAATATGCTTTGAGGCAGCAACCAATATATGACACCATTTCTCCTAATTCCCATGATACATGGGCCTGGAAATGAAGGGATAAATGTGGGAATGGTTCCTCTCACTTCAACACCCAGCTTTTAATTCTAAACACTTGGAGTGTTTTGTTCTTGCTTAATTAAAGGTCTTAGTTTCTGGGCAGTAATATTTTCCCTAGAAAACACAAATATGGGAGCTGGGGTTGTAGCTCAGTGGTTGAGTGCTTGCCTAGCATGTGTGAGGCACTGGGTTCAATTCTCAGCACCACATATAAATAAAATAAAGATACATTGACAACTAAATATATATATATATATAAAAAAAACACAAACATGGATATGAGGGATTGGAAGCTGAGATGACCATCTAGCTATTTGGGGCTCCTCATGTCTCTGAATTAACAAAGACTAGTTGAGGAAATCGATTTTGACTATACAGTAAGTGGAAAGCCAAATTATTTTATGAAGTGGCATCAGAGCATAATATCTGGATAGGAGAAAATTTTTTTAGGCATCTTTTATTATTTCCCCACCCATTACTAAAAGTTAACATAAAACAACTGCAACTTTAGCAAAGACAGAATTATTATGAACTCAGGGCCCTTCAGAAAGTAAACTTTAGGTTCATCTATTAAGTAAAAATTCTCAAATAGCCTACTTACTGACTGAAAGCCCAGGAACATGGGATGAGAAGTAGAAGAAGGGTATTGTAAATGTCAAACACAGCTTTGCAGTCGGTAATAGGAATGAAGATTGTAGCAGCTAAGCATATCTTCTAGCTTGATTCCTATGTATTAATTTGCATTTTAAAATAGGTTTTCCATCATCCTCCTTTTCTGTCTTACTTTGTATATAGAATTTTCATGGTAGTTAACTTTGTAATTTCAACTTTATTTTATAGACTATTCAGGTGGGATTATAAATGAACTAAGAAAGCAATCAACACCATTCAGAGATCTATACATAATTGTTAAGACTATAGGTATCTCCTTTGGGGTTACAGGCGAGAACATTTTTATTTGTTCAGAGGCATCTTGTTGGGATGCATGAAGTTATTGTTGCTATGACGGGAAAGTATAACGTAAAAGAATATGTATAGACAGTAACTTTCATAAATATAGATGTACAAATACTAAACAAAAATTAATGACTCAAACCTAAAATATTTAAAAATGATAATGTATCACAAACAAGTTGAGTTAATTCCAAGAACACAGATCTGTTTTAACATTAAGAAGCAAGGAAGGGTTGGGGTTGTGGCTCAGTGGTAAAGTGCTCGCCTAGCATGCATGAGGCATTGGGTTTGATCCTTAGCACCAGACAGAAATAAAATAAAGATATTGTGTCCACCTAAAACTAAAAAATAAATTAAAAAAAAAGAAGAAGCAATGATAGCCGGGTACGGTGGCACACACTTGTAATCCCAGTGGCTCCGGAGGCTAAAGCAGGATGATCGTGAGTTCAAAGCCAGCCTCAGCAAAAGCAAGGTGCTAAGCAACTCAGTGAGACCCTGTTTTTAAATAAAATACAAAGTAGGGCTGGGAATGTGGCCAGTGCCACAGTGGTTGAGTGCCCTTGAGTTCAATCCCCAGCACCACCCCCCAAAAGATACAATGATTACAATTTATTAGTATTACAAAGAAAACCCATATATGATCATACAAAAAGATGCATTTGACTAAAGTCAGCATCCAAAATTAATAATTTTTATCAGTAAATAATAGAAAGGGATACTTTTACAATGCCTTTGTACACAATGCCTTTATTTTTATGTGGTGCTGAGGATGGAACCTGGGCCAAGCATGTGCTAGGCGAGTGGTCTACCACTGAGCCACAACCCCAGCCCCAGAAAGGAATTTTCCTAACCAATAAAAATTATAAGAACTCTCTCATAAGTGTTATTCTTTGTGGTGAAAGCAAGCTTCCCCATTGAGACTGAGAATAAGCCAAGGTTGCCAGTCTCACCATGAATATTCAACATTGTAATGTATTCTAGCCGGCAACAAATTAGAATGAAAAATGCCTGTTATTTGCAGATGACATAGATACGCATGTTGAAAATCTAATACATACAAACTATTAAAAAATTTGTTTTAATCTAAATATATTCCTTCATACTTTCAATAATTACAAAATTTGATCAGCACACATGGTATACATGTATTGAAATATCAATATGTTTCATAAATATGTACAATATTATATTAGTCAAAAATTTTGATGGGTGCGATGGCGCACTCCTGTAATCCCAGTGGCTCAGGAGGCTGAGACAGGGGGATAGAAAGTTCAATGGAAGCCCCAGCAAAAGCAAGGTGCTAAGCAACTCAGTGAGACCCTGTCTTTAAATAAAATACAAAACAGGGCTGGGATATGGCTCAGTGGTTGACTGCCCCTGAGTTTAATCCCTGGCACCCCCCCAAAAAACAAAAGTTTTTAAAGTTTAAGGAGATGGATACACTCACTACATTGGTATGATAATTGCATATTGTATACATGTGTCAAATTATCACACTGTATTCCACAAATATGTACAATTAAAAATAATAATTTTTAAAGAAAATGATTTCAAATAATTTTGAAGTAACATCAAACATCAAATGTTTTAGAATAATTCAAATGAAAAATGTGCAAAACCATTTCATTAAAAACTAAAAAAGTTATTGAAGCCTAAATGAATGGAAAGACATAGCATACTAATGGATTAAAGACTTGAATTAATAAATTTAAGAATTAGAATCCATATTAATAGTTTAAAGTAAGCAAGTCAATTCTCCCCAAATTGATTTATAGACTCAATACCATCCCAACTAAAAATGCTGGGAGGTTTATTTTGCATAAATTTTTTTTTTAATTCTAAAGTTTACTTGGAAATGCAAATGGCCAAGAATATTGTAGAAAACACAGAAGTTGGAGGGGAAAAAAACAACAGAAAAGCTTACTCCAGTGGACAAAATTTATCATAAAACTACAGTAATTAAGAGAGTGTTGTTTATCTGCAAGGGCAGCCAAGTATACTTGAGAAACAGAGCAGAATCTACAATCAGTCCTGCACTGGATGCTAGAGACAGGACCTCGTTAAGTTGCTAAGGCTGGCTTTGAACTTGTGGTTCTCCTGCCTCAGCCTCCCAAGCCACTGGTATTATAGGCATGTACCACCATGCCTGGCCAACTCTTCTTTTTCTGCATATTCAACTTTGATAAAAATTCCTTGAAATAATTTATTGATGTGTTCATGACATAAATATTTAGTAAGCATCTAGTGTGTGCTAGTCACTGTGGTAGGCCCTGAGGATGTGGCAAGGATCAAGATAGACCATCTTTATGGTACTTGCACAGCAGGAGAATAAGACGTTAAACACAGGTAGGGGAACTCATTGGGGTGGGGGGTGCCCAGGGGTAGAGGGTCATGAAAGCTTTCTAGGAGAAAGTGATGACTAAGCTAGAGGGAAGAACAGAAGTTAGAAGTGTCCAGGCTAGTGGGAGAGAGTGTATAAAACCATTTCTTGCAGAAGAATGGTCTGCAAGGGAATTCTACATAGGAATGGGATTCAAAGAGAGCAGGAAGAAGCTGATCACAGTCTACATGGCAGTGATCTGTGCTGTAATAGTAGCAGTGGGGATATAGAGAAAGAGATGGATTTGAAGGAGGATTTGTAGGCAGAATGAAGGGTTTCTTCATTATTGATGGGATGTGACCATAGAGGGACAAGGAGGAATCAAGGATGACTTCCATATATCTGGGGGGGAAAAGTATCATAACCAGAAGAAACAGAGGGACAGGAACAAGTTAGGGCTAGAGAAGAGTGATGATAAAACTTCCCTCTTTTGATATGTCTAGTTGAGATGCCTGTGGGACATCAAAGAGGAACTCAAGCAGGTAGTTGAAACAGGTAAACTCCAGAGATGGATCCCACCTGGAAATGCACATTTTGAGGTCACTAATATAAATGTGGATATTTAAGGCATGAAAACAAATGGGGTTGTATGATAAATACCCAAGGAAGAAAGAGGCCTAGGATAAACCCTAAGGAACAAGGCATGGAAAAGGAACTTACAAAGAATTCTAAAAAACACCCATTAAAAAAAGGAAGAAACAGGGAGAGTGTGGTGTCACAGCTGCTAAGGAAACCAACTACTTCAAGGAGGGGAATTTTAATAGCATCAGAAGCTTCTGAGAAGGAAGAGATGCGGAGGTCCACCCAGAAGGAGGCCTTCCATGACCTTGGCAAAAGCAGCTTGGAGGAATGGTGAGGGTGTGCAATGGTAGAGGGGCCGTGGGAGGTGATTTTAGGAGAGGATGCACAGCTACAGTGTGGTCAGAGCATCATGCCTGAAAACTGAGCCAAATCTCCCAAGTTAACATGGTAGTGCTCCCTCTGCCCGCTGGCTTTCAGCCCCTACCTCTTGCTCCATGCTCTCACAGTCCCATTGAAAGCAGAATTGGTGGCAGTATGCTGTAACCTGATTTGGTGATGTACTTCCTTGATATCTTTCATAGTTTGTCCTTTAGTTCTGCCTCTACAGACACAGGTCTCACGTGGCTCATGAGTCCTCACGAGAGGTCTCCCTGCTGGCTTCCCTCATGCTAGTCTTGCTTGTTTTCAACCTACTTTTCACACACCAAACCACTATTAACTTCTACAATCCAAGCAGGAGCCAGGCACAATGGCACACGCCTGTAATCCCAGCAACTCAGGAGGCTGAGGCAGGAGGACTGCAAGTTCGAAACCAGCCTCAGCAACGTAGCGAGACTTTGTTTCAGATTAAAGCACAAGCCAGGCAAGGTGGCGCATGCCTGTAATCCCAGCACTTGGGAGGCTGAGGCAGGAGGATCATGAGTTCAAAGCCAGCCTCAGCAATGGCAAGGCACTTAGCAACTCAGTGAGACCCTGTCTCTAATAAAATACAAAAAAAAAAAAAGGGCTGTGGATGTGGCCCAGTGGTTGAGTGTCTCTAAGTTCAATCCCTGGTACAAAAAAAAAAAAAAAAAAAGAGAGAGAGAGAAAGTTTAAAATGCAACTAATACCATATTCTCCCTAAATGATGCGCCATCCTGTATAAGACACAGTGCAAAGTCCTTAGTACACCTGCTAAGCTTCCCCAGTTTTGGCCCCTGCCCCTTCTCCTGCTCAGGCTCCCCTGTGCCCTTTTTGGCCTTCTAAACTCATGTTCCAGCAGCTCATGATTCTTTAAAGGTTTCCAAACACGCCACGTTCTCTTGGGCCTTTTCTTTCCCCATGTGTTTGGAAGAATTTTTAGTCATCTTTTAAGATCTACCTCAACCACATTGTTTTAGTCAGCTTTTTCACTGCTGTGACTAAAATATCTGACCAGAACAATTGTAGAGGAGGAACAGTTTATTTGAGGGCTCATGGTTTAGAGGTCTTAGTCCATAGAAGGCCTGCTCCATTCCTCAGGGCTTGAGGCGAGGCTGAACATCAGGTCGGAAGAGTGTGGCAGAGGGAAGCAGCTCACGTGGTGATGAGGAAGCAGAGAGAGAGACTCTACTCACCAGATACAAAATGTATATCCCATAGCCACGCCCCCAGTGAACCACTTTCTCCAGCCACATCCCACACTTGGCGGGTGTCAGTGGGTCTGTCCTGGGCCTGATCGTGATCAGCGGAGATCAGCGGGGCTGTAATGATATTATATTTTCCACAGCAGGATTGTGTCTTTTGTTCAAGTTCACCTGTCAAGTACAGAGAGTCCTCAATGTATGACAGTTCAACTTACCAGATTTTCAACTTGACAATGATGCAAAATCAATAGGCATCCAGTAGAAACCACATTTAAAATTTTGAATATTACTTTACCAGGCTAGCAATAACGTAGTACTGTCCTGTCTTGGATGTTGGGTGGTGGTAGCCAGGACTCTGCAGCTCCCAGCCAGTCACATGATCACAAGGCGAAATCACACTTCACAGAGTACTAACTGCTAAGCTAGGGATGTTAGGTAGTGAGGAGAAGTCAATGCATTGTCAATTTAAGATATTTTCAAATTACAATAAATTCATCAGGATGTGATCCACTGTAAGTGTAGGAGCATCTATATATTTCTTGCCATTTTAGGAACTTCTGGAGATTATGCTTAACCAAAATTTCCCTGGCAAATATGATATACTTAATTGCAAAGCAGACCAACCTATACCTAAATCAATCAGGATTCTATTTTTTGGTACTGGGGATTGAACCTAGAGGCTCTTTACCACAGAGCCACATCCCCAGTCTTAATTTTTTTTTTTTTTTTTTTTTTTTTTTTTTTTGAAACAGAGTTTTACTAAATTGCTCAAGGCCTTGCTAAGTTGCTGAGGTTGACTTTAAACTTATGATCCTCCTGCTTCAGCTTCCCGGGCTGCTGGGATTATAGGCATGTATCATTGTGCCTGGCTTAATTGGGATTTTCAGTCCAATTGACTGATAGAGGATTCTGCCCCAGAGACCCAGAAGTGTGAGAATACCCACGAGTTGGGTACAAAGGGATGCCTGACTGCCTCCCTTCCAGTGGTTGAATGTGGTATATGGCTCTGGGAACAAAAGCCCCTGTAGCACAAATGAAGCCAGCCTAGGTAAAACTAATAAGCAATGATTCTTCCAGATTCACCCATCTTTTACCCTTTACCCACATTTTGACATTTTTTTTTCTGCCCTTATTCCATATACACCTGTTTTCTTTATACATATATAAAACTATCATAAACAATTTTTATCTTAACCATAAGAAAAGAGAACTACATTTTGATCAATCTGGATTGCTTTTAAAGTCCCCCACTACTTGACATTGCAATTTAATTCTTGAATGTGAATAGCAAAGAAGATATTTCATCTAAGATCCCTTTTTAATTTTTTTCAAGTCAGTTAGGCTCGACTGAGTTCCCATTGACTAAATCAGTTCTAATGTCTGTCACTAAAGATCCTTTTTAATAGGTCAGATTGTAGTAATTGTTCTTGTTAAATGTGATTCCCACTTCATTTTATGTTATGCTTAATTTTTTAATGGGTTATAGGGAAAAATCTAACAAGGTCTAATTTGATAATTTCTATAGACCAATTATTTGAAATACAATAACTTGTCTTTTAAAATGATAGCAGTTATTTTTGCCTCTGTGGTTTTTCACAATTTTACTTTTGAATTAACTAGAAACATCTTCATGTACATGGGTCATGTATCGTACATTTTTGTGCCCTTTCTTCTCGAAGGTAGAAAGGATTCCAGAGGAAGAGGGTAGGAAAACCACCAACAACCCCCAGTGAGGATCAGAGAGGGACCAGTCATCTAAGGCCAGGCCCTTTCTCTTTGGATAACCTAAATGACACATATTTTACTCTCTCACTCTGTCTAGCAGGTGGGGTTCTCCTTACTGCTGTATGGAAGGATCAGAAACTTGGGGGCAGGACCAAACTCTGAATATGTACAGAATATGGTTATTTATTTGCTTAACTGGCCACGTTCACCTCCTGTATGGTGCAGGGCGCAGAGAGTGAATTGCTGTTTACTTGGCCACAACTCTGCGTTGTCATCCCCTGGATCCCTACATTCCAGTCTGATTTTGGTAAAGCCATGCCTCTACGTCAAGGGTGTCATCTACTGAATTACGTGATAGCTACCAAATGACTTTTGCTACAGTCACTCCTTCCTGAGTGGTAGCACTGAGCCTTGAAATAAGTATGACTTAAAAATCATGTGCTGCTCCAGAGCCACTTAAGAGCCCCTCAGCAAGGTCATGGGGCACAGTAGGTCTTAAAGTCTGGGGCATCCACCAAAAATCTGGTCTCTCTGCAGATGTGGCTATGCAGAATTTCTGGGGGGAAAAACAAAAACCAACAAAAAAGAAAAACACTCTGGAGCTTGGAGCTTCCAAATTTACTTTGGAGAATTTTCATTCAGGGTCTCAGGACTAATGACTTGTGAGATTGGAGAAAAATGAGGGAAATGTATCGCATATTTGCAAGGCTACCTACCACAAGTCAAGCAAGTGTTTTATTATATCAGAAAAGGAATGGCTGCTGTGTTCTTGAGAAATCTAATTTGTTCAGTAACAAATCATCCCAGAAAAATGACAACTCATGCTCAAAATGTCACAAGACTACCTGTAGAATATTCCTGAATTGAATCGTTTATTCAATAATATTGACTGTCACCTAGAGGTTATAGTCCAAAGGCAAATATCACATTATGCAAGATTTTTGTCTGTAGTACATACATCACACTCAAAAGGAAACCAGATTAAAGCGAAAAAAGAAAAACTATTTGAGTGCCTTTCTGGACCCTTGAAAATGGCAAAATGCTTTTCATGTTCACGTTAGCATTCCAAGCTGATGTCTCTTAGCTTGATGCCAGAGGCAAAACCACAGTCACTCCTTTCAAAAACTTATCTAGTCCTCAGTTAGAACAACTTAGAGTTTCCAATGACAGGTGGAAATGAGAAACGTCTTGCCACATTATGGCTTCCAGTTAGGTGGAAACCACACCTCCCCATTTTCCCTTCTCCCTGCTCTGTCCTGCACCACAGAAATAAGAACACTTTTGATAAAGAATCTGGCACAGGGAGTGGAAATGATTTACTGGAACCCAAGCCCATATGCAAATACTACTAAATAGTTATTTGTATCTAGTCCAAGGTTGGGGCCAGAAAAGTTCAGAGATGCATTTTTATGGGGTCTTTGCCCCATTTCTTCCAGTAGCATAAAAGTAAAATATGAACGGAGGTGGGAATTAATAAAAGAAAACAGTCTGTAAAATATAAGAATATTACATGAGAAATAACTTTTGTGTTCAGGGCTTTTCCAACTTTATGCTTCCTTTATCGCATAGAAAGGTGGGAGGGATGGACAGGGGGGTGGAAAAGTGAACTAGCCTACTAAATCAAACTCCCTAAAAATCTAAAGATATGTTGGTTGTATTTTTATACATTAACAATGAATGGTCTGAAAGAAAATTAGGAAAACACTTCCATTTACAATAGCATTAAAAATAAAATCTTGGAGTAATAACAAAGGAAGAAGAAGATGTATCGAAAACTATAAAATATTGCTGAAAAAAATCATAGATACACAAAAGTGGAAAGATATCCCAAGTTCATGGATTGGAAGACAATATTGTTAAAATATCTGTACTAATCAAAATGACCTATAGATTCAATGTAATCCCTATAAAAGTCCCAGTGATACTTTTGTAGCAATAGAAAAGTCCATTCTAAAATGCACATGGAATCACTAGGCACCCCAAATAGCAAAATATTGAAAAATATTGAAAAGAAAGAAAAAAGTTGGAGTTTCCATACTTTCTGATTTTAAAACTTAATATAAAGCAAGAATAATCAAGGCAATATGGTATTGATATGAAGAAAGATACAGAGACCATTGGAATAGAATAGAGAGCCCAGGAAAAAACTCTCATATGTACGGTCAAATGATTTTTAGCAAGGGTGCCGCAACCATGTTACTAGCAAGAGACCGTCCTTTCAACAAATGCTATTGGGAAAACTAGATATCCATATGAAAGACTGAAGTTAGACCCTTACTTTATACCATGAACAACAATTAACTCAAAATGGATTAGATGCAAACACAAAAGCTAAAATTATAGAACTCTTAGAAGAAAATGTAGGAGAAATGAATCATGGCATTAGATTTGGCAACAAATTCTTGGATAAGATGTCAAAAGCATAGGCAACAAAACAAAAAGCAGACAAAATTGGCTACATCAAAATCAAAACCATTTGTGCATGAAAAGGTATTATCCAGCATACTACAGTAATGTAGCCACATCAATGTTTATAGCAGCTCAATTCACAATAGCTAAATTATGGAACTAACCTAGGTGTCCTTCAATAGACAAATGGATAAAGAAAGTGTGGTATATGTATTCAATGGAATATTAATCAGCTTTAAAGAAGAATGAAATTATGGCATGTTCCAATAAATGGATGGAGTTGGAGAATATCATGCTAAGCAAAATAAACCAGTCCCAAAAAACCAAAGGCCAAATGTTTTCTCTAATATGAGGATGCTAATTCACAATAAGGCGGGGGTCACTCGAAAAGAATAGTGCTACCTTAAATTAGGTAGAGAGAAGTGAAGGGAGGGGAGGGGAGGGGATGTAGGGATAGGAAAGATAGTGGAATGAAACAGACATTATGTATATATGCGACTGCATAACCAATATGATTCTACAGCATATACATTCAACAAAATGAGAAATGTATGATATATCAAAGTGGATAAATGCATTCTACTGTCATGTATAACTAATTAAAACAAAATTTTTAAAAAGGCATTATCAATAAAATGAACAGAAACAATAAGGGAAAATATTTGCAAATCGTGAATTTGATTAGGGGTTAATACTTAGAATATATAAAGATCTCTTACAATTCTAGCATTCTGGTTTTAAAATGAGTAAAGGACATGAATAGATACTTCTCCAATGAGACATACAAATAATATGCACATAAAAATACTCAACATCAGTAAACATTAGGGAAATGCAAATCAAACAATTATGAGATTATCTTTTTATGCCCATTAAGATGAGTATCAGCCGGGCACGGTGGCGCACGCCTGTAATCCCAGCACTTGGGAGGCTGAGGCAGGAGGATCGTGAGTTCAAAGCCAGCCTCAGCAATGGCAAGGCACTTAGTAACTCAGTGGGACCCTGTCTCTAATAAAAATACAAAGAAGGGGGAGGGGGGCTGGGGAAGTGGCCCAGTGGTCAAGTGCCCCTGAGTTCAATCCCTGGTACAAAAAAAAAAAAAAAAAAAATGAATATCATTAACACACACAATAGAAAGTAATAAGTATTGGTGAGGGTGTGGAGAAACTGGAACCCTTGTGCACTACTGGTTGGGATTTAGAAGATGTGCCCATAATGAAAACCAATATAGTAGTTCCTTAAGAAACTGAAAATAGAATTTTAAAAATTCTAACATCTCTACTTTTGAGCACATGCCCATGAGAACTGAAATCAAGGTCTTGAATATATTCCTGTACACCCATGTTCAGAGCAGCATTAAGCACACTTGTCCAAAGGTGCAAGCAACCCAAGTGTCCATTGCCAGATGAATGAATAAATAAAACATCATGCAATGGAAATTATCCAGCTGTAAAAAGGAAGGAGCTTCTGATATGCTAAGACATGGATGAACCATGAAGACATTATGTAAAGTGACATGAGCCAGTCACACAAGAACAAGCATATAGTATCACTCCACTTGTGTGATGCACCTAGGGTAGTCAAATTCATAGAAAGACAAATGGTGGTGGCCAGGAATGGTGGGTAGGAAAGAAGGAGGAATTAGTGTTTGATGAGCAAAGAGTTTCATTTGGGATGATGAAAAAGTTCCGAAGATGGATGGTGGTGATGTTTTCATATGATAGGAATATACTTAATAACACTGCATTGAATACTAAAAAATGATTAAGAAGGCAAATATTATGTTACATGTATTTTACCAAAATAAAAAAAAAATTACAGGCAATCTTAACAAGGAGGGTTTAAGATACAGCCTTTTAAAGGCTATAAATTTTTGTGCATCCCCTCTGAAAAAGTAAGGCAAAGTTCTTTTTGTTAAGTAAGACATGAGTCACATTTGCCTTAAAAGTAAAGATATCAAAATTCTAACACTAAAGAATATAAAAATAGTATATCATAAAATCATTGACTTATTGCTTGATTCAATTTTTTACCTTTTCTCCCCCACTACTGGGGATTGAATCCAGAGCACAGTCATGTTAGGCCAGTGCGCTACTGCTGAGCTATATCCCTAGCCTTGGACTCCCATTCTTATATTGTTAAAAAAATTTTAGAAGTAGCCCTGCAAAATATCCAGAATTGTGTGTATTTCCAAGACAATTGGTAGCTAAAACAAAATGTAGCACAGGAATAAGTGGATTTATTTCCAGAGAAATTATTCAGAAAGATTTTGGAGTTTGTATTGAAATATTTCTGGGAACATTACCTTCAAAGATTTATTCACAGATGCTCTGGGCCATTAAGAAAATGCATTCAGAGATAAAAAATAAAAACAGAAGAATAGGATCTTTTATTATGTATTTAATGTAAATTTCCTTCATAGCAACATTTACAATCTGTCATACTGTGTTTATATGTTTTCTTTACCTTTTAAACTCTCTACTATATGCTCTATGAATACAGAGACCTTATTTGTTAAAATCATCAAGCACCTGTATTTAAAACAAAACCTGACATATGGTAAATATTTAATTTGCCAAATCAGTGAATGAGTGACTTTTTATCCCCAAGACGACCTAACCCTGCACCTCATGCATATGGTATGTTGGTCAATGCATAACTATTAATTTGATTATGCATTTAAAAGGAAATTGATGTTAGTTGAGTTGCAAATTCATGATGGCAAAACAAGACTTTCCTTGGTGCCTCAAGGAATATGCATTATATTTTACTTAAGATCCATTTGATAGTAGGAGAACAAATATTTTATGAAAATATAAGAAAAAATGTTGCCAATTTGGCCACAACTCATTATCACGTAATGCGCATATTGTAAGCACCACGTATAATATGCAGCCTGCTTGCAGAAGGGTTAAGCATTGTGAATGAGCAGAAGGGTTCTTAGAATTTAAGAATGAGGGCATAGGCTACAGAAATTTCCCTAAGATCTATTGTAATATGCCTCCTTCTCCATAGAAATTTTGGGCTGAAAAGAATCCTAAAGGTCATTGGTCTAAATTTTCATACAACACTAAGGCAAACATTTGTTCTTAGATTATGGAGGTGAGATTAAGGTCCCCATAAACCTAGCAGCGGCTGAGATGAAGAAAACGCTGGAAATGAAATGCTCCCTTCTTCACTCCTTCCTACCTTATCAGGTTGCGCTCCACGTTCATAAGAGAAGGGAGAAAGAGGAAACAGCAAAGGAAGGAGGGAGTGTGGCATGCTCTTGATCAAATCTGACCTTTAAAGATCCATCCTGGCCGGGTGCGGTGGCGCACGCCTGTAATCCCAGCACTTTGGGAGGCTGAGGCAGGAGGATCGCGAGTTCAAAGCCAGCCTCAGCAATGGCGAGGCACTTAGCAGCTCAGTGAGACCCTGTCTCTAAATAAAATACAAAAAAGGGCTGGGGATGTGGCCCAGTGGTCGAGTGCCCCTGAGTTCAATCCTGATACCACAAAAAAAAAAAAAAAAAAAAAAAGATCCATCCTGTATGCAATGACCAGTGGGGAACAAAAAATGACATAGGGAGAACAGTTAGGAGGTTGTTGGAGAGAACAGAAGAGGAGCCATCAGAGAACAGGTAGGAGGTTATGCACAAGGATGGAGAGTCGAGGAGGAGATGGGGAGAGGTACCCAGAACAAGGAGACATTGCACAGGTAGGTAATTCGTACAGGCTGTGTTATGTCTTGCATGTTTAAATCTTTTTCTAAAAACTCTTTTAAAATGGTTTGGCAAAGATCTGCTATGATACATGTCCCTGTTTTCTTTTCTTTCTGTTTTTTGAAGCAAAGGTGTCTATTCACATTTTCTTAGTATCAGTTCCCCCATCTTTTACTTCATGCCTCATTCTTTACCTTATTTGTCCCTATTAATTATGCAGAATGGTGGGCTTCATTGTGGTGTATTCATACATACATAAAAACATAGCTGGTCAATTTCACACTCCAATTCTTCCCCATCCTTCCATTTTCCCTCCTGTTAGTCTCCTTCTCTAACCAATGGTCTCCCTTCTACTTTCATTGTGTAGCTTGCACATATGAAAGAAAGCATAGTCTCTCTGACTTACTTTGTGCAATGCTACCAACTCCAATTCTATTCATTTTTCCTGCAAATGACATAATTTTGTTCTACCTTAAAATTTTTTCTTAGTTGTAGATGGACATAATACCTCTATTTTGTTTATTTATTGTTTTATGTGGTGCTGAGGATTGAACCCAGTGCCTCACACATGCTAGCCATAACCCCAGCCCAATTTTGTTCTTCTTTATGGTTAAATAAATCTCCACTGTGTGTATACACCACATTTTCTTCATGCATTCATCTGCCAATGGTTCCATAACTGAATTGTCTATCGTGAATTCTGCTGCAATAACCATGGGTACGTGTATATCTCTAAAGTCTGCGGTGTGTCTCTGTTTTCTAAGTAAAAAAAAACACACACTGGGAACCATTCCACTAGTTGTTTTTGTTTGCTTGTTTGTTTATTTGTTTTTGAGAGAGATGGCTCATGCTACTTTCCCAGGCTGGTTTGAACTTGGAGCAAAAAATGATCCTCCTGCCTCAGTCTCCCAAGTAACAGGACTAAAGGAATGTGCCACCACACCTGGCCCAGTAGTTCTTTTTTTTTTCTTTTTCTTTTTGGGTACCAGAGATTGAACTCAGGGGCACCCAACGACTGAGCCACATCCCCAGCCCTATTTGTATTTTATGTAGAGACAGAGTCTCATTGAGTTGCTTAGTGCCTTGTTTTTGCTGAGGCTGGCTTTCAACTCACAATCCTCCTGCCTCAGCCTCCCCAGATGCTGTGATTACACCACACCCAGCCCACTAGTTCTTGAAATATTTTGGACTAAGAGTTTATTTTAATTAGCACAAACAATAAGATTTCCATATTTCTGAGGATATTTGACATTTCACTATTTTTTAATTGACTTCTTAATGTCACAAAGAGTTCCAAGGTGAGATTGGCATAGAAGGATAAAGATTGTGCCGCTTCTTAGAAGAGCCGAGCCTCAGGGCATTGAGGGGAAGTAGAGAAGCAGAATGTTTGGACTCTTAAAGCTGTCCTTTGTGCCTGCCATGCTGTGGTCGGACAGGTTAGAGTGCCTTCCATACTGATCCCTGCAGCAGAGTCTCATTGTGCTGTGACTTATCAATCTCTACTTTTTGATACTCTCTAAAGAATCAAGTGGAAGAAATATTGTACAATTCCCAGTCCAGATGTCCCTCACATTATTGTTATGAAAGGTAGGAGGAGGTGGCCTTGGAGTGCCACCTCTGTCACAGCCGGCACATGCCTTTGTTCCCTTCATCTGCAGCACACCCTCTCCTACTGTATTTTGTCCTTTGAATGGATATAAAGATCAAGGGCATGCTGAATAAAGTGAAAAAACAAATCACCTGTGTGTGTGTGTGTGTGTGTGTGTGTGTGTGACTTTGAAGGAGAAATGAATTACGAGAACAATTCCTTTTGAGGATTAAACAAGGACAATTTGATACTTTATAAAGATCACGTGTGGCTACAGGACGTAAGTAGGAAATGGGAAATGCCCAAGGCCATCCATTCTACTCTATTTCCATTGCCTGTGATTTCAGTGACATCTGATGAAGGGGGAAACTTTCCAAAACACAATAGAACCAAGCCCTACATGGAAGGGTTCAAGTTGTGGTTGGAGGAATAAAAGTCTGTGGCGAATCCTCCAGTTCTTTCTCGAAGCTCATTCCACAGGAGGGTTTGCTGGAGATCTCTCCCTGGGGTTGCTTGCAGCTGGATTCTTTTTTTTTTTTTTTTTTTTTGTGGTACTGGGGATTGAACTCAGGGGCACTTCACCACTGGGCCACATCCCCAGCCCTTTTTTTTTTTTTTGCATTTTATTAGAGATAGGGTCTCACTGAGTTGCTAAGTGCCTTGCCATTGCTGAGGCTGGCTTTGAACTCGCAATCCTCCTGCCTCAGCCTCCCAAAGTGCTGGGATTACAGGCCTGAGCCACTGTGCCCGGCGCAGCTAGATTCTTTACTACGTCAAGGTCTAGGTTTCTGGTGTCTACCTCATTCTGCTCTACTTTGTCTCCCTTAGATTTCATTTTTTAATTCGTAAAGACTTTATATTGGAATATTAAATTCTTTGTAAAAAAAAATTTAAAAATTTGTTCTGATTAGTCATACACAACAATAGAAGGCATTTTGACACGTTGTAAACAAATGGAGCACCATTTCTGGCTGAACATGGTGCAGAGTCACAACGGTAGTGTAATGGTACATGTATATTGGGTAATAATGTCTGTCTCATTCTACCGTCCTTCCCATCCCCACATCCCTTCCCCTCCCCTCACTCCCCTCTGCACAATCCAAAATTTCTTCCTTCTTCTCTACTCCCCGCCACCACTATAGATCAGCATCGCTTATCAGAGAAAACTGATGGTTTTTGGAATTGGCTTATTTCACTTAGCATGATACTCTCTACTTCCATTTTATTTACCTGAAAATGCCATAATTTCATTCTTTTTCACTGCTGAGTAATATTCCATTGTGTATTTGTACCACATTTTCTTTATCCATTCATCTTTTGAAGGCCATCTAGGTTGGTTCCATAGTTTAGCTATTGTGAAATAAGCTGCTATAAACATTGATGTGGCTGTGTCACTGTAGTATGCAGATTTTTAAGTCCTTTGGGTATAAACTGACAAGTGGGATAGCTGGGTCAAATGGTGGTTCCATTCCAAGCTTTCTGAAAAATCTTCATACTGCTTTCCATAGTGGTTGCACCAATTTGCGATCCCACCAGCAATGTATGAGTGTACCTTTCCCCCCACATCCTGGCCAACACTTATTATTGCTTATATTCTTGATAATTGCCATTCTGACTGGAGTGAGATGAAATTTAGAGTAGTTTTGATTTGCATTTCTCTAATTGCTAGAGATGATCAACATTTTTTCATATGTTTGTGGAATACTAAATTCTACCTAGAAGTTTTTTTTTTTTTTTTTTTTTTTTTTGTTATTGTTTTGGAAGGGGATTAGGTTCTTTGCTCTATAAGTAAGAATCGGAATTCCTCCGCTTCTTTTGGCAGCGAGGTCTGTGTAAGCTGCAGACCACAACGGAGAAAGCCCATTTTAGTGTTAGCAACTAATCAGAGCATCAGCTCTGAGGCTTGCAGCTAGCAAAGCCAGCTTCTTCACCAGCACTATCAAGTGGCATGTTGCAGTTCTTAATAGCAGGCTGTGCCCCTTAGTGTCACAGCAGAGTCCAGCAGCTCACCACCAGTTTCTTCTTTCCAGGTTCTCGTGTAGTGAATTCAAAGAATGAAATTCCACAGACGTGGAAGACTGGATGTAAACAAGGAGGATTCATTCAAGTATGAAGAAGAGAAACAGAACTCTCCCAGGGCACGAGGGGACCAACAGCAGTTGACACCTGAGGGTACCAATCTAGGGGTTTAGATAGCTTCTTGGTCAATGCTATTGGTCCACATTTATGATAATCAGGTTTTGTTTTGTTGCTTTCTTAAACTTATTTATTTTTTATTCTAAGTTGTTATAAATGACATCAGAATGCATTGCATTTCATATTATATTTACAGAGAGCATTTTTACCTATCTCTGGCTGTATAAAAGTATATTCACAAAGTACCAGTGCAAGTTAACCCTGCAATCTCCACTCAGGTCTGCCTCCACTTCCATTTTCTCACTGGTTGTTCATTGGGCTGGGCCACCTTGGGGCAATGGGGCGGTGTCCCTGGCTCACCTGGGACCTGGCTCACCACACCTCCAGCTCTCACCCCCATGGCAGACTCCACGTGGTCATGGTCCAGCCTGCCCAGGCCACTGCTCTGAAGTTGCACGACAAAGGCTTCACTTCATAACCATCTGTTAATGGGTTGAAGTTAGCAAGGCAGACCTTCACGAGAGGGGAACTGCTACAGTGGGGTTTTATAGTAAGGGAGAGAAATTAGGCTCAACTCTAAATGCAAGGAAAAGTGGGAATTTATACCCAAGCAGCAGGGTAGTGGTCAGTGGATGAACGGTTACTAAGTGGTAGGATAATTCTTCGCCAAGCCTACCTGGCAAGATTCTTGCTGAAAGCAGGCCAGCACGATCACTATCACCTGGGGGATGGAGGAGAATAAAGAATTTGATCCAATAGTGAAGTGATCAATGGGGAATTCTGGCTGAACCAACCATAGCAGGATTCTTGTTACAATTGGGCAATTCAAAGACAAGCACAGAGTCCAAACATCAGAGCCTTGTTGGGAAGAGAGTTCAGAGGAGTCTGAGTAGAGTTTGATCAAGGAAAGACTCTTCATTCCAAAAAACTGTCTTAAAATCCTAACTCCTAGTTCCTGTGAATGTGACCTTATTTGGATGGAACCACGACTAATGCGATGAGTTGAGATGAGGCCATACTGGAGTAGGATGGCGCCTTGATCCAATGTGGCCTGTGTCCTTATAATAAACACAGATACAAAACGAGAGAATGCTGTGTGACAAAGAAGGAAGAGATGGGAAGGGCTGCAGCTACAAGACAAGGAATGCCAAGACAAGAATTGTAGAACATCAGAAGCTGGAAGAGAACAGGAGAGAATCTCCACTACAAGTTTCCGAGGGAGTACGGTCCTGCCAACGCCTGGATTTCAGACTTCTAGACTTCAGAGCTGTAAAAGACAATAGATTTCTGCTGTTTTCAGTCACACAACTTACAGTATTTACTAAGGAAGCACTAGAAAACCAATATCCCCTCCTTCTTTTCATCTCTCTGTCCCTGTGTTCGTTCAGTCAAGTGATATTTACTTAGTGGCTACTGTGTACAGATGTTCTTCTATTTATGATAGGACTATACCCTGATAAACCCTTCGTACGTTGAAAATATTGTAACTCAAAAAATGCATCTAATGCTATTGTTACATATACAACGTTGAATAAAAAGCAATGCATTTAATCTACCAAACCTACTGAACACCCTACCCTACACAGTACCTCACAGTACCCCACAGAGTGCTGGTTGCTTCCCTTCAGGTTCCTAGAGTTGGCCGAGAACTGCAGCTTGCTGCTATTGCCCGGCCTTGTGAGAGAGGGTGGACAGTGTGTTGCTCTCTGGGAAAAGGTCCAAATTCAAAATTCCAAGCACAGTTTCTTTGAATACCCATTACTTTTGCACTATCATAGAGTAAACAATTGTAACTCGAACCGCCGTAAGTGAGGGATTATCCTCTACTAAGCACTGCGTACGGTAGCTATTGGGGACAGAGATGAGAATGTTCCCATCTCTGGTCCTGAAGAGTATTAATCTCAGGAGGCAAGGGACTGTGTGACACAGGGGAGGACTTAGACTCCTGGGTGTGTGGAGATGGAGGTGGGTAGTGGCCATGAAAGTCTCGGCAGGAAACAAACTTAACAAGTAGATGGCAAATGGTGGGGGAAAACTGTGTTTCCAGCCTAAAGACATAAAATGCAGTGTTGAAAGAGATTTTGAGTTTATTCAATTTATCCTTTAGCTATACATAAAGAAATTGATGCCTTTACGGGTTGTGACTAGTCCAACAAATCAGAGCTTATGGTGGAGCCAGGACAAGTGACAGGAGACTAGAACCCACTGTGCACGACACAGGGTTTCACCTGCTCTGTCTTCCTTGTCCCTCACCTCGGCACTCACTAAGTCCAGAGAAAGGAAGTGGGTGGCCCCAGGGAAGAGACCAGATCAAAGTCGGTCAGAGCTTCAAAGCCTCGCCTCCTGCATTATGTGACACACTGCGGGTTTCCAAAATTCCTGATCTAATTTTCTTTCCACTCTATCATCTTGCCTTACAACCATTTATAAAATGCCAAATTAGAACTAGACAGTTTCCTGTAATGTAAATGAAAACTCCTTGAAAGAACTTAGAATTAAAAAATGTAATCATGCCTTTAGGCCCTACATCCTTTTAACAGAATGTACTGTTCATTAATCACATGAATAATACAAGAATATTCATGTATTCATATAAATATTGAAATTAAATTACCATTCTTATTGTTGTGACAATCATCACAGATATGGATGAGGTTTGTTTCTCTTTCAAATTTTAGAGAAAGAAAAATCTAATGAAAATTGTTGTTACACGTTGATGTTCAAAGTAGTTCTGATAATAGGATTATTCTCAGGAATGTTTCCAAACAAATTTATTTCAAATGCATATTGATAGGCTTAGAGTTCAGCATAGCTATTACATTAAAATGCAGAATAATATAAATGGTTAAAGATAGGGGCTTTGAGAATGAGGTGGGGAACACCATTTAAACAAACCTTAAACCATAATCACAAGGACACAAAATTCAATATGGAAAGATTTCACTGAGGAGATGCAGGCACATATATTTCATAGAGGTCAAGTAGAACTCTAAACTATTCATCAAATATTGTCATCTCGGGATAAGGGAGTATTCACTGAAGCTGGAAGAAGCAAAACAAAAGATATTCTAATTTAATTGGCATAGAAAAGATATAGATCATTGTTCCAGGAGGTAGTATTATAGAAGCTGAAATTACAAATAACTTTACCAAAGAACTAGATAAATCAATGAATCATAGACATATGAGTAGTTATTGGGATTTTTCACAGGGATAAGTCATTAGGTCCTAGGTTGCTATTGCAAAGTATTATAAGAAATTTGCTACTTCTTTTGAATAATGTTAAATCTCAGATCACCTTTTTGGGGCATTAGAGATAGATGCTTATTGCCACACCCAGGTCTTTTCTTGCTATGGTCCATCAGTGATTCCACCCAGGAGGAACAAGGTTGAGAAGCTTACAGTAGTCCCCTTCCCCCGCTTATCTATGAATAATATGGTCCAACGCTTGCCGGTGGATACCTGAAATCTAGGATATTACTGGACCCTGTATCTACTGTGTGTTTTCCTAAACATACAATGAAAGTTCAATTTTTAAATTAGACACAATAAGAGATTAACAATAATTTACTATAGATCTTAGTAACCTCAGCATACATTTTTTTTTTTTAAATTAAGCTGAGAACTTTCACATCTTCACTTAAAAGGAAGTATTCTGCAGCTTCTCTTTGGCATCTCTGAATTGCCAGCAGCATTGCTCTTGCACTTCAATGCATATTAGGTACAATGAGGTTTACCTGAACACAAGAACTGCAATAACACCACAGCCAATCTGACAACCAAGATGGCTACTAAGTGACTAAGGGACAGGTACATATATAGTGAGGCTACACTGCACAAAGGGACTATTCATGTTCCAGGTACACAGATTGGAGTGGTGCAAGATTTCATCATGCTACTCAGAACAGTGAGCAACCTAAAAGTTAAGAATTATTTCTGGAATTTTCCATTTAATATTTTCAGACCCCAGTTGACCATGGGTGATTGAAACAACGGAAATCAAAACAGTGGATAACAGAGAATGATTGTACCAAAGTTTTGGGAAAGCAAATGGGAAGGAGGTACAGAGAGCCTTGGAACTTAAATCTCTGTCTTGGGAAAGCTTAGTTAATATGGCTTAAGTGCACCCTCAGTTGAAAGCATAGTACTTGAGATACTTTCAGGTCTGTTACCTGAGACCATTTTAACATCTACCAAATAGAGCTCACTTCGTAGATATACACACCCATTGGAATTTTAGCCAAGAGAAGGAAACCTCAAGAAAAGAAAACCCCTTTCCTGACTCACTCAAGGCCTGCCTTTCTAGGTTCAAGTTCTTGAAGACTAACCTTTTTCCTGTGTCCCTGCCACAGGAAATGGCCACACCTTCCAGAGCAAGGTAAGACTTTCTCATAGACCTTTGGGATTTTCTTGGCAGCCACTGACAAGCTACTGGGATAAAATATAGATATACAGGAGAGAGTCACACCGCCATGTGGCATGGTGCTGGGGGTGCCTTTCATTTCATGGGCAGTGTTATTTTCTCCCAACTTTCAACAAGTCAACATGACTTTCCCAATGGATCATTTGTGAATTTCTGGTCATGGAATTTGTCCCTACATTTATATTTCTTCACTAAATTCTCATAGAAAACAGAGGAGGTAGCTATAAAGTACATAACTGATTTCCATTTCTATCTTACAGAAATCAAACTCTTTATGCCTGTACCATATAATAAGCCAGTTCTCTCATTTGTATCAAAATGATTTTTCTAGGCTGGAGCTGGAGCTCAGTGGTAGAGCACTTGCCTAGCATGTTTGAGGCACTGGGTTTGATACTCAGCCCCACATAAAAACAAATAAATAAAAATAAAGGTATTGTGTCCATCTACAACTAAAAAAATTTTTAAATGATTTTTCTGATGTCTCTTTGCTTAGTGCTTTTGATTATGGTATTCTTTCCTCAATCAAAAGGTTTAAATATTCTATAGTTAAAAAAAATAACTTGTGAATTAATGTTAAAGTTTTTGACTCCTTATTCTATTCCATGGATCTTTTTCCATTCTTATACCAACATCATGTTGTTTTGATCACAGTGGTTCTATTCTGTGCTAATTTATTGTCTAGGGCAGCATCTGTTATGTGTATGGCTTAGATCTCCCTGGGGTGCAGTGATCCGACAGCCACATTGTGCTGCTAATGATTGACATGACAGAAGTATTAGGCCTTGCCATTTCTGCCAGCATGCAATGTTTTTGCACCGGAGCTCAGAGCTGGGCTAGTCAAGACACTGTCAGATGTGCACAGCAGTCAGGGGTCCTTGCTGTCTCTCCTTAAGTAGGCCTAAGTTTTGATGAGGACTAAAGTTTTCCCTGTCCAACCATGCTTCCTCCCTTTTTGTATTCTACAGGTATTACCTATTCTCCCCTTCGATAAATCTTTTCCACTACTAACTCTACCTCAGTATCTGCCTTCCAAGACTCAAACTGCTGCCTAAGTAAACCATCCAAGCCCCGCTTGATATTCTCTTTCTCCTTCTTTCTCTCCCTCTCCTTCCTCCCTCCCCCTTCTCTTTCTTCCTCTCCCTCTCCCTCCCTCCCTCCCCCCTTCTCTCTTTCTCCTTCTCCCCCCCTCTCTTTCTGTCCCTTTCCCTCTCCCTCTCCCTCCCCACCTCCTGGTCTTTTATTCTTCCATGTAAACATTATTAGGATATTACAGAATTGTATCCTCAAAAAAATTTTGGGATTATAAATTGAGTTTCATTGAATTTATGTATTAATTTGCAGGAAATTGACACAATTTGTAATCACATTTAATTGTGTGTTTGTTGAATGTTTACTTCTGTTAAACTGTAAGCTAAGTGAGAACAGGTATTTGTTTATTTTGCTCACTAGTATATGCCCAATGTATATAAGTGCCTGGTGTATACTATAGGTGTTTGCTGGATAAAAGAAATAATCAGTGCCTGATATGTATTTCAGTACCTGGTACATACTGGTATGCACTACAGGCGTTTGCTGGATGAGAGAAATAACCCACATCCAAGGATCACTATTTTAAAAGATTAATAAATGTAGACATTATGTGGTCAGTAGAGTTACTGTTACTAATAATATTCTTCAGTAAAAGAGCGACATAAATTCTAATTTTATTTTCCATGACCAATTAGGAATGATCTTATTTTAAAAGGTTCTTTTCAGGCATATTATTTGAACTTGGAATTTATTTGTCCCTTCAAACAATATTTATAAATAGAAGTTAGATTCTTAGCCTATTCCACAGTGTATGCAGCTGTTAAAACTACATTTTGGATTAAACAGGCTTTTGTGGAACTAATCCCTATTTGTAAGAGTGTTATACTAAGGATGAAAGCATTAACAAATTCAATTTGAAGCTGGGACATATCCTTCTTCTTTCTCTCAACATGCCCACCACTCATAACTAGAGGAAAAGAGGCATCACATAGAGAGCAAGCACAGTTCAAATTTCATCTCCCTTACTGAGTAGCCAAGTGTCCTTGCAGAACTTACCTTTACCTTCCTAAGCCTCATTTCCATGCTACCTACAGTAACAATGACCTTGCCTTTTGGCACTGTTTTTTAATCAGATGAACATTCATCCAAATCTCCTGGAGACATCTTCTGTTTATTTATTTATTTAAATTTGGTACCGGGGTTTGAACACAGGGGCACTCGACCACTGGGCCACATCCCTAGCCCTTTTTTTGTATTTTATTAGAGACAGGGTCTTACTGAGTTGCTAAGTGCCTCGCCATCGCTGAGGCTGGCTTTGAACTCGTGATCCTCCTGCCTCAACCTCCCAAGTGCTGGGATTACAGGCGTGCGCCACAGTGCCCGGCTTTCTGTTTATTTTTTTTGACCCCCGAAATAGAGGTGCCCAGGTCCCAACCTGGGTTGGAGCCCACATATGTGAATTTAAAAATATGCTCAGGTGTTCTAATGTCCTGACTCTTATCAATCAGGAAGGTCTTGGTTTTGCTGTGGTAATAAGTAATTTTAAAAACCTTGATTTCCTGTGGCTTATCACATTAAAGCTGACTTCTTATTCATGTGACGTACGTGTCTGGTGTGGGCTGTAATGGAGAGGAGGACTCGGCTCCATAATCATTCAGGGTTCAGAGGTATAGAGGGTTCAAGGTCTGGACCATTCCTATTACTGAAGCTAGGCAGTTAAATGTTTGCCCTGGAGCTGAGCATAGTCTCATAGTCTTTCGACTGCCACTATTGCCACTATTCGTATGACCCTGTTCCCTGCAGGAAAACTGGAAAGTGTACGCCGGTGTGTGCCCAGGAAGTGGAGGAGGAGTATAGACTAGTAAGCAGCAGTAATATCTGGACATTGTCATTGTTAAGAATGACCTCACTTCATTCTTTAATTAAATGACATATCACAAGTAAGGTCATGTGTTGCCGCCTGAAGCGCTTGGAGCAACGGAGCCGCGGGAAAAACTTCAGAGGCAAACTGGAGACAAACAGCTTTTTATTCTGATAACTTTTCTCTCTGGTTCTAACAACGACTAAACACACGACAAACACACCACTAAAATGGCGCTGACCCGATCAGCAATTTCGGCCAAGTCACTCGAGATCCCGCAACAAGTCCCGTGAGACTACGGGAGGCAACAAAGCCCAAATCTCCACGGCTCATAGTCAACCGCAAATCAAGTCAATCCCCAAACAGGGCTCCTGCATTTCTCCCTTTTTGTTTTAAAAGAGGTAATGCTCTAGGACGTCTATGTGCAACCAACATTCTTACCCGTCATCGGATAATCAAGGCTGTGCCCTTGACTCCTGTCTTAGGTTGATATGTCGGCCACATGAGACTGTCCCGTGCAACTGTGCCTGTCTTAGGTTGTCCCCCTCTGGGGATCTTACCCGTCATTGGCTAACCAGCCATCCAATGGAGCCCTTTAGGATCGACTATATATGATGACTAACAGCCGTCCAATTGTGAGGAGATGTTGCGGCTTTAAGGCGACAAGCCTTTTGGTGATGAGCCAAATTGCATAGCATATCAAATTGTTTAAACAAATCAGCTGCCCTAAGTTCCATCAAGTAACACACTGAATTCTCTAGACAAATACCTGCAAGGCATTGTCCCGTAAAGTCCCAAACAATGAAAGATCAAAATGTCCATTTGTTATAACATGTTGATGTAGGAGGCCCCATGCATGTAGAGCAGAGGCCACACTGTTGGTGAGGTTGTTTGATGTTTGAGCAGCAGGGATGCTTGCGGCGGCCGCGATCCCTGCAGCTGTAGCAGCAGGCGTCTTTTTTATGTTTAGACAATGCCACCGGCAAATCTTCAGGGCCCGCTACCTAGAAACTCAAGCATCAATTATTAAAGGAAAGGCAGTGCTATTGCAGCACTGAGTCAAGAGGCAAGTTGTCAAACTACAAAATAGAATAATTAGATTAGAAAATTAAAGTTGATTTTTGTTCACATAATCACTGGTTGAGCTGAAAATTAAAGTTGATTTTTGTTCACACACATCACTGGTTGAGCTTCTACAAACATAAGTTGGAAAAATATCATATTTAGAACAAATCAAAGAAAGACTGAGGGTAATTACTGCATTAAAGATAGATTAAAGAAAAGGTAAAGGCACTTTAGAGAAATAATTTGTTAACTGGAACCCTTGAGTCTCTGTATACAGAGCAATCTTTTACCTGTTGAGATAATTGAAATTAATGAGCTATTAAACAAATGAAGTTAATAACAAATAAACAATCTTAAGTCAAAACACCAAAATATCAGGTTATATAGCACTAGTCATATTGTTTGCTAAAGAGAAGTCCGAGGGACACCTATAAATCAAAATTGAAAGTACCTTCATTTATAAAATTATTTACCTAAATTGAATACTCTTAACCTAAAATGAATTAAAGTTATTTGGATCCATATATATATATATATTTTCTTTTTCATAAGCGCTTTGTTCTTTGTGACGTCACACTGGACAGACGAACAAACATACAAACATATATTTGTGACGTCACATTAACATGAAATGTAGACAAATGTACAGACATAAAGACATGTATAAAAAGGAAAAAAAAAATACAATTGTGTGCACACTAAAGAGAGATCTCCTTGTCCCGGCCGGGAGAAATGACACTTAAGTTGTGAAATATTTTGAAGGACTCTTTTGAGGGAATCATTCTGTACCTTCATCTTGGTCCTCTTGATTTTGTACCTTTTTTATTAATCTTGATACTTCAATAACTTCATCTTGATCATTTTGATGTGGTACCTGTTTTATTAATCTAGATGGTATCCATATTGGAGAGGATTCGTCTTTTGGAAAAACACAAACAGATCCTCTTCCCCAAATTAATACTGGATCTGGACCCTTCCATGTACCTGAAAGAACATCCTTCCAGTAAACCAAAGGTTTATGTTGTTGGTGTGGATTCCAATGTCTGTCTCCAGCAGAATAACCATTAGAGTCTAAAGTTAAAAAATTTAAGGTAAACAGGGAAACTGCCAATCTGTCCTTAGGACTTTTCCAATTTCCTTCTTTTTGTTTTAATAACATAATTTTCAGTGTTCGGTTTGCTCTTTCAATAATGCCCTGACCCTGAGGATTGTATGGGATGCCTGTTTTATGGGATATATTGAATTTTGCGCAAAACTCTTTGAAAGATGAGGACGTATATGCGGGGCCATTATCTGTTTTAAGCATTTTGGGGATGCCCAATGCTGCAAAAGCTTGCAAACAATGAGATGTAACATCTTTAACTTTTTCTCCAGAATGTAAGGAAGCAAAAATCATGCCTGAGCATGTATCTATGGTCACATGAATAAATCGCAATTTTCCAAAACTTGGCTCATGAGTAACATCCATCTGCCACAAATGATTGGGCATTAATCCTCTAGGGTTAACTCCGAAATGAGGATTGGGCAAATGTGTCATAAAAGATTTACAATCTTTTACAATTGTTCTGGCTTGCTCCTTTGTGATTTTAAACCTACGTTGCAAGGTGGTGCTGTTGACATGAAACTGGGAGTGGAATAAAGTAGCTTGTTGTAGCACTGAAAGTATAAATATTGTTTTTGTAAGTTCATCAGCCTTTTGATTACCTGCATGGAGGGGACCAGGCAAATTCGTATGTGCTCTAATATGGCCTACGAATAGAGGTTCTTTTCTTGCCCACAAAAGTTTTTGTATTTGATAAAACAATTTAAAGGCTGGAGTATGAGGTGCTATTGGTCCTGCTAACTCTAATTTTGGGACGGCTTGTACAATATAGTGGCTATCTGAAAAAATGTTTACAGGCTGGTCCCTAAAATTTTCCAGAGCACTTACCACAGCTTCCAATTCCACTAGTTGAGCTGATTTATGTGCAGTTATGTAAGTCATATTTTCTTTTTTAGTGACTACTGTAGCAGTACCATTTGAGGACCCATCTGTAAATACATTAAATGCCTTAGGAATAGGTTGATTTTTTTAATACCTGTGGAAATATAATAGGATGATTAATACAAAAAGATAATATAGGGGACTTAGGAAGATGATTATCAAAATTTGCAGAAGTAGAGCATTTAGCTATATAGCCCAATCATTATCATTGAAGCATAAGTATTCAATCTGTGATGATGAATAGGGAGTAATAATAGTAGCAGGGTGAATGCCAAATATTTTAGTAGAAGTCTTAAGTCCTTGAAGAATAAGTTTAGCCACCATGGAGGTATAAGATTCAATTATACTTTTAGGAGAGACGGGCAAATGTATCCATAATAAAGGCCCTTGTTGCCAAAATACTCCTGTGGGTGTATATTGTGAAGAAATAATAATCAACATCAGCGGTTGAGTTAAATCAAATCTGTCACAATGAGCTCCTTTGATGGCTTTTTCTACTAACTTTAAAGCTTTCCCAGCATCAGGAGTCAATGTTCGCGGTGAAGATGGATCAGGGTCTCCGCGAAGGATGTCAAATAAAGGTTTTAGTTGGCCAGTAGTGAGATTTAGTGTAGGGCGAAGCCAATTAATGTCTCCCAGTAGTTTTTGGAAATCATTGAGGGTGGTCAAATGTTCTTTATTTATTAGAAATTTTTGGGGTCTAATAAAAGTATCCATGATTTTAAATCCTAAATATAATATGGGAGATCTGGTTTGAACTTTTTCTTCTGCTATATATAATCCATATTTTTTTAAATTTTCTACCACATCACTGAATATATTAAATAAGATTTTTTGATTAGGGTGGGCCAATAAAATATCATCCATGTAATGTAGACACATGAGGTTTGGATATTTATTTTTAATGGGTTGGATAGCCTTGTCCGCATATATTTGGCATATGGTGGGGCTATTAGCCATTCCCTGTGGTAAAACCTTCCATTGATATCTCTGATCAGGGCCATTATTGTTCATAGAAGGAATTGAAAAAGCAAACCTGGGGGCATCCAGAGGATGTAGGGGAATAGAAAAAAAGCAATCCTTTATATCAAGAGTAATAAGATGGAAATTTTTTGGAATAGCTATGGGACTAGGAAGTCCAGGTTGAGTAGGGCCCATAACTTGCATGGTTTTATTGATTTGTCTAAGATCATGTAACAATCGCCATTTTCCTGACTTTTTCTTGATCACAAATATGGGGGAATTCCAGGGAGAGGTGGAAGGTTCTATATGACCTGCTTCTAATTGTTCCTGAACTAGCAGGTGGGCCGCTTGTAATTTCTCTTTAGATAGGGGCCACTGAGGGACCCACAGTGGCTTATCAGAAAGCCATGGTATTTTCAAAATTATTTTCTCAGTGGCCCCGAAAAAAAATATCTTTTTCCTTTATGACAATGATTACTTTTAGGGTTAAGATTACTCTGTACTTTTTGATAATGAGTTCTTTTAGGGTTAAGATTACCCTGTAGGTTTTCACATTTAACATCTGCAGGCTTGGTTGCAAGGTGTACTCCCATTTGTTGCAAAATATCTCTTCCCCATAAAGTAACCGGTAGATTAGGTAAAACATAAGGCTGAAATGTTCCTTTATGGCCTTCATCATCCTCCCATTTTAAAATTACTGCACTTTTATCTGGGAGGTTATTATATCCCAAGCCTCTTAAACTGGTTGAAGCTTTTTGCAGAGGCCAGTGCTTGGGCCATTGGCGTAAATTAATAATGGAAGAGTCAGCTCCAGTATCTATTAATCCCTCCATTTCTATTCCTTGGATTTTTATTTTACACATAGGCCTCCTTGAACAGTCTCGAACCCAGCAAGCCATGGGACTTGAGTCAGTGGAACAAAATCCTCTATTGTTCCCTTCTTGAGGCATACCCATTTTAAATGAATTATGTAAATTGGGAAGGAGAAGCAACTGAGCAATTCTATCTCCTTGATTAACAGAACTTATACTTTGGGGTGAGCTAAGCATTATTTTTATTTCCCCTTTGTAGTCTGAGTTTATTACACCTGGGGTCACTTGCAAAACCTAATAAGCTTTTAGGACTACGCCCGATAATAAGTCCTACAGTCCCTGAGGGAAGAGGTCCCCTGACTCCTGTGGGTATCAGTTGAACCCCCATTTCAGGTGTTAACACTATTCGGGCGGTGGAACAGAGGTCTAATCCTGCATTTCCTCTTGTTCCTCTGGCGAGGGAGTGGATGGGTAGTAGGGATTGTGTCGGGGAAGCATCTGAGTGGATGCTTGAGGATACTCCTTCTGCAATGCCCCGTACATTTGAGGGCCCCGGGGTATTGGGCCCCGTGCCCCGTTTTTTGAATTCCTGAACAAAGGATTTCCATGGATGTCAAATTTTGAATGGCATTTATTGGCCCAATGATTTCCCTTTTTACACCTGGGGCAGCGGCCTGGGGCACGGTATGAGCTTGATCTTATTTCTCTTTTGGGATTTTGCCTAGAATTGCCTGATTGATTATGATAATTTTGCCTGGAATATCCTGATTGATTATAATATCTACGTTTAGCCTTTGTGAAATTTCGAGAGGAAGCACCTCTCATTGAGGCTGCAATCACATTTCCTGTGACAAAGGCGTCATTTATATCTTTACATAGTTGTATATATACGGAAAGATCCTTTTTAGTTCTCCATGGCCTGATGGCTGTTTGGCACCATTTATTTGCATTTTCATAAGCTAATTGATCAACTAATGGCATAGCTTGGTCAACATCTGCAAACACACTACCTGCAGTTCTCAAAAGTCGATCAGCAAAGTCGGCATACGGCTCATTAGGTCCTTGAATCACTTTTGACAAGCTACCTTGTAGATCCCCAGGTCCTTGTACAGTTTTCCATGCCTCTAAGGCAGCTGCATTTATCTGAGCATATACATCTGGGTCATAATCTGTTTGAGCCTGTAAGTCTGCGAATTGCCCTTCTCCTGTGAGCATGTCTATATTATAGTTTTCAAACCCTGCAGCCGCGTTTCTTTTAGCTGTTTCTATACAAAGTTCTTGGAATTGCGATCGCCAAACCAAGAATTGCCCCCCGCTTAATGTTGCTTTACATAGACTTTTCCAGTCTGAGGGGGTTAAGCTAAAGGTGTTAAGGGACTCCAGCATACTCAACGTGAAAGGAGCTTGGGGCCCATAAGTCATTATTGCCTCTTTGAGATTTTTTATTGTTTTGAAATCTACTGACTGATGGACACTCTGTCCATTTTTCTTTTCAAATGCTGGCGGTTCCCAATGTATCTGTGAGTTGTCCTCGAGAACGCATAAGCAATCAGAAAGACTTTTTATTTCTGTTTCTAGGGTATGCAAATGCCTAGTAATACCCTTCATATTTTCTGTAATGGATTCCACCCATGGGGGAGTAGAGGACACAAGTGGCTGCTCTATCTGACCGTCCTTTTTCTTGGTCTTTTTTAGTTTCTTTTTCCTCATTTTCTCAGGATCACTTTTACTAGATTCCTCACCACTGCTAATTTCACTGACAGCAATATCCTGAGGCCCAGGTTCCAGTGAGAGCAAGTATCCTTCAGCTTTTACCAATAACTCCCGAATAGCTTTAATAGCTTGGATTTTTGTCATTTTTGGGTCTCTTCTAATACTCTCTTTACTGGTCTCAGTTGGCCCAGTGGAATCTACACTTTTTTGATCACTTTCACTTTTGTCTATATACTCCTCACTGAGAACAGAGTCAGGTATATGAAGGAGTCTTTGCATAGCCTCTATCACTTGGGATTCAGTTATATTCGAACCCATCTTTAGAGACCTTTCAGTTCTTACCTGTCCGCTCCGAAGTCCCCGTACGGGCCACCACCTGTTGCCGCCTGAAGCGCTTGGAGCAACAGAGCCGCGGGAAAAACTTCAGAGGCAAACTGGAGACAAACAGCTTTTTATTCTGATAACTTTTCTCTCTGGTTCTAACAACGACTAACACACAACAAACACACCACTAAAATGGTGCTGACCCGATCAGCAATTTCGGCCAAGTCACTCGAGATCCCGCAACAAGTCCCGTGAGACTACGGGAGGCAACAAAGCCCAAATCTCCACGGCTCATAGTCAACCGCAAATCAAGTCAATCCCCAAACAGGGCTCCTGCAGTTATGAGCCTGCTATCTAATATGGTAACCACTGTGCACATAGGCCTAGTTAATTTAAATGAATTAAAACCAAATTCAATTTAGAGTGCATTTCCTCTGCAAGAGCAGTCACATTTCACCCAAGACTTACATGTAGCTATGGCTGCTATACTGCACAACTCAGATACAAAAATATTTCCCTTGCTGTGGTCTGTACAGCCAGTCTTACTCTCCATGCCCTGTTACGCCATATTTCTAGTGTCACAGCTACACACACAATGGTATGGTTTATATATGTGGTGTCCTATAAAAGCTCATGTGTGAGACAATGCTTGAAAGTGTAGAGGTGGAATGATTGGGTCATGAGAGTTTTAACCTAATCAGCACATTAATCCCCTGGTAGGGATTAATTTGGTAATAACTGTAGGCAGGTCGGGTTTGGCTGGAGGAGGTGGGTCCCTGGGGGTGGGCCTTTGGGGTTTATGTTTTGTCCTTGTTGAACAGAACTCTGTCTCTGCTTCATGGGTGCCTTGTTCACCACTACTTTCCTCTGCCACACACTTCTGCCGTGATGTCCTGCCTCACCTTATACCCCATGTAATGGAGCAAGCTGTCTGTGTACTAAGACCTCTGAAACCATGAGACCCCAAATAAACTTTTCCTTCTTAATATTGTTCTTGAAAATCTTTTGGTCACAACAATATAAGAAAAAAAAAAAAGCTGACTAGAACACACAGCCTCTGTGTCAATAGCAATGCTATGACAATAGTGCCAGCCATTGCTCTGCAGCTTTCCACAGGGAGGGACATTTGGACTTGGAAGTAGAGAATATAGGGAGGAGGTATATGATTCATTTCAGGTTAGCAAAGATAAGGATAAAGGGATAGGCCAGAGAAGAACAGATCTGCACAGATGATGTGGAAGACTTGTGGGCCAAGAGGGGATTAAAAATAAGGGTCTGAGAAAGCAGGGAGGACAGATTTTACATATTCTTACAGATAGGAATCTTAAGCAGAATAAGTGGACTAACTCGACTCCATTTCCATGGGAAACAGAATAAAAGAAGGGATTAAATTTATGGATAAGAACTTCATTTTTATATAGGGTAGAATGCACTAAGAGTAAAAAATATAATTACAAATACACATCTATGGTATTGTACAGTGGAAGCTGTTTTGTTATTTTGTAGTAAGGAGAATACCATTTGGAAAGGTGGTATGGATAGGTTTTTCAATATCTTCTCCAATGCTGTGGTGATTTTGGCAGGGGACGGGTCCTTACAAACCCAATGACCTATGATCCTCTAGATGATTAGGGCAGTCATTCTCATGGTGTGGTCCACAAACTCTAGGTGGTCCTCAGGAACTTTCAGGTCCAGCTATTTTCCTAGTAACATTGAGACATTCTTTATCCTTTTCACTGGGTTGACATCTATGTTGATCACACAAAAGGAATAGTGGGTATAGAGCTGAATCTTTAAAACAAATCAAAATAGTGGGATAAAATTGTTCTGTATTCTTCAATGTGATGTACTTGTTATTTTTAAAAAATGCCAGTTTCACTAGGAATGTCCTTAAAGAAACACTAAACATTAATATAAGCCAGTATCATTAAAGGAAGGGGACATGCTCTGAGAGGCATGTCCCTAGGTAATTTTGTCATTGTGTGATCATCCTCGAATATATTTACACAAACCTAGATGCTATGGGTTAATCACCCAACATGACCTCTCAATGAAATCAAAAGAGGCAGTGACCATGAAATGTATGAGACTGCTGTCAGCAAAACGGGTATATTGTCTTACAGTAAGCTTGAACTGTGTTGATGTAGGATATTTCCATCTTCTCAGACATTTTAAAAAAATTTTTAATTAGTTTTAATTAGTTATATATGACAGTAGAATGCATTTATGCACTGTGATATATCATACATAGATGGGATATAATTTCTCATTTTTCAAAGTGTACATGTTGCAGAATCATATTGGTCATGTAGTCACATATATACATACAGTAATAATGTCTGTTTCATTCCACTATCTTTCCCAACCCCACATCCCCTCCCTCCCCTCCCTTCACTTTCCTGTACCTAATCTAACACTATTTTCCCCTAGTTCCCCCTGCCTTATTGTGAATTAGCATCCACATATTAGAGAAAACATTCGGTCTTTGGTTTTGTGGGATTGGCTTATTTCACTTTTAAGTAGGAATACGTATTAACGATAAAAAGTATGGATAGCAGGGGATTCCAAGATGGTGGACAGGAGAGAGGTGCTCTCTGGACATAGTTACTAAAAGACGCTTAGTGGGAAGTTTGAACGTGTTACTAGCAATTCTCCTGCAACTGAAAGGGAGCTGAGACATTCGTGCACCTCTGGCCGGTGAAATACAATGAACTCTGGACTGCCAACAGACGGGAGCCTAGTTGGAGCAGTCCACAATCTGAAACAGCGTTATTGGTGCTACCGGCGCAGCCGGCCTGATAACATTGTGGCAAGGGGAAGATCCAGACAACGGCTTTAAAACCAAACAGCAAAGAAGGATAAAAGGGAACCTAGACGCGAGTGGTGTCCACATAGAGCTCTTTCATGCAACTTGCCAAACTGATCCTGCATGCTCCAGAGTGACACAAAGGTCTGCGGAACTGCTGTTGAGCGGGAGGAGAGTACCGCCATCTTTGAGGAAAGCAGTGGCTGACCGGGACAAAGAAACAAGGCAGAAAGGAAGAGCAGCTGCAGACATGCAGGGATCCGCCAGCGCTCTGAGAACAGCACACACCTGGGTGAGGTCCGGGCAACCAGCAAGGGAGGGCGTGTCTGAGGCCAGTGCAGAGGCCCCAAGAAGCTGCAACAGTGGGAGGGCGTGGGGAAAGGGTGCCTTCTGGAGGGTCCCTTACCCGGTGCCACTCATCTGCTGACACACAATCCCCCTGAGCCACTCTTCCGCTGTGCCATTCTGCCACTGGCCAAAGGTGCAACCTTGACTCCACTAACAGGATCGCTGACTGGATGTGATCCAAGACAGGGTCTGTTTTGTTTGAGACTTGTTCCTGGGTTTGACTTTTTTTGTTAGTTTGCTTATTGTGTTTTTTTGTTTGTTTGTTTGTTTTGCTTTGTTTTTGTTTTGATTGACAGTGTGTTTGTTTGTTTGCTTCTGCTCCTCTTTTCGTTCTTTCTTTTCTTCCTTCTCACTTTTGTATATTTTCTTCTTCCTTCATCTTCCCTATTTACACCCCGCCATTGCATACTCAACAGAGGCAAAAACAAGTTATACGCAGAAATTGGGATTTCTAGAACGGGCACAATTGAACTATATAGCAAAGTGGTGTTATATATAGTTTATTCTCTATTTTTTGACTCCCTCCCTTCTCTCTCTTACATTAATTCCTACTCTTTTGTCAATTTTTTTCTTTTCCATTTTTCTTTATTTCTTCTCTCAACAGCTGCATAAGTTAGGTTTATATATAAATCGGTCTTTCAACCTAATTGTTCACTCGATTCTCTTTCCTCTCTCGTCTGCTGATACTAAACCACTTCCATAGAACTCTCTTTTCATACTTTCTAAGAAAGAACAATTCAATACACTCACTTCCTTCTTCCTAAACATATCACCTCTGTGTCCAATACTTGAAACTATAAAACCCCATCAGAAGCGTACAGAGTAAATTGGAAACAATATCTGAGTTAACTAAATCTGTATGTTGTAATCAAACTGGGATTTTCTGAATAGAAAGTGTAAGATTTTAAAGTGTAAAGGAATTATAAGGGGATCTGATAGCATTGTACTACAGGAGCAACATAAGGCTTTAAGGTAAAATCGAAATAGTTAAGGTCCCACAGTGCAGGAAGAAAAGACACACAACCAATATGAAGAAACAAGGGAAGAAAGTGACACAAATAAATCAGTATACCTCCTCAGTAGATACCATGGCAAGCACAGTTGGTGAAATGCCAGAGATGGAATTTAGAAATTACATATTCCAAATGTTTATGGAACTTAAGAATGAACTCAAAAATGAGATGAGGGAGCAAATACAGGTGGTAAAAGATCATTTTGACAAAGAACTCCAAAAACAAATACAGGAAGTAAAAAATTACTTCAATAGGGAGATAGAGGCTCTAAAGAGAAACGAAACAGAAATTCCAGAAATGAAAGAAGCAATAAACCAAAATAAAAGTTCAATTGAAAGCATCACCAACAGAGTAGACCACTTGGAAGAAAGAACATCAGACAATGAAGACAAAATATATATCCTAGAGGAAAAATCTAGATTACACAGCAAAAATCATAAGAAATCAAGAACAGTACATCCAAGAATTATGGGACAACATAAAAAGACCAAACTTAAGAGTGACTGGGGTAGAGGAAGGGGCAGAGTTTCAAGCAAAAGGAATGAGTAATTTATTTAATGAAATAATTACAGAAAATTTTCCAAACTTGAAGAATGAATGGGAAAACCAAGTCCAAGAGGCTTACTGAACACCAAACATACAAAATCACAACAGATCCACACCAAAGCACATTATAATGAAAATGCCTAATATACGGAGCAAGGAGGAGAGAATATTAAAAGCCACAAGAGAAAGGAAGCAGATTACATATAGGGGGAAACCAATCAGACTATGTTCAGATTTTTTTAACCCAGACCTTAAAAGCAAGAAGATCCTGGAATAGCATATTTCAAGCTCTGAAAGAAAAAGGATGTCAACCAAGAATCTTATACCCAGCAAAACTGAGCTTTAGATTCGAAGATGAAATAAAAACCTTCTATGACAAGCAAAAGTTAAAAGATTTCACAACTCAAAAGCCAGCACTTCTGAACATCCTGGACAAAATTTTTCTTGAAGAAGAAGAGAAAAATAACAATGAAAATCAACAAAAGGCGATATGAAACTAAGGGAAATACCAACCAGAAGAGAAATCAAATCAAGCTAAAGACCGTAATACAAATAAAAATGGATGGGAATAAAAGTCACATCTCAATAATAACCCTGAATATTAATGGCCTAAACGCACCATTCAAAAGACACTGATTATCAGAATGGATTAAAAGAAATGACCCAACAATTTGCTGTCTCCAAGAAATACACCTCGTAGAAAAAGACATCAATAGACTGAAAGTGAAAGGCTGGGAAAAGTCTTATCACCCACATGGCCTGCAGAAGCAAGCAGGGGTTTCCATTCTCATATCAAATAAGGTAGACTTCAAGCCAAAGTTAATCAAAAGGGACAAAGATGGATATTTTTTACTACTTAAGGGAACCATTCATCAACAGGATATAACAATCATAAATCTATATGCTCCAAATAATGGAGCACCTACATTCATCAAACAAATGCTTCTCAAGTTCAAGAGTAAAATAGACCACAACACAGTTATTCTAGGGATTTCAACACACCTCTCTCACCAATGGATAGATCATCCAAACAAAAGCTAAACAAAGAAAATTTAGGCCTCCTTAAAACAATTAATAACTTAGACCTAATGGACATATATAGAATATTTCATCCCTCAGTAAATGAATACACTTTTTTTCTCAGCAGCCATGGCTTCTTCTCCAAAATAGATCATATATTATGTCATAAGGCAACTCTCAGCAAATATAAAAAATTAGAGATACTACCCTGCATTCTATCAGACCATAAAGGGGTAAAGTTGGAAATCAATGACAAAACAAGGAATAAGAAAAACTACTCCAGCAACTGGAAGCTAAACAGCATGCTACTGAATGAACAAGGGATTGAAGAAGACATCAAGGAGAAGATTAAAAAATTCCTAGAGGTAAATGAGAACACAGATACATCATATAGAAATCTCTGGGACTCTATGAAGGCAGTAGTAAGAGGAAAATTCATTGCACTGAGTTCATTCCTTAAAAGAAAAAAAAAAAAAAACAAATAAATGACTTCACATCACACCTCAAAGCACTAGAAAAAGAAGAACAGATCAACACTAAGAGCAGTAGAAGACAGGAAATAATTAAAATCAGAGCAGAAATTGGTGAAATTGAGACTAAGGAAACAATTCAAAGAATTGACAAAACTAAAAGTTGCTTTCTTTGAAAAAATAAACAGAATTGACAGACCCTTAGTGATGCTAACGAAAAGAAGAAGAGAAAAAAAAACTCAAATTACTAACATTCGTGATGAAAAAGGGAATATCACAACAAACACCTCAGATATACAGAAGATAATTAGAAATTACTTTGAAAACTTGTACTCTAATAAAATAGAAGATATTGAAAGCATTGACAGATTTCTAGAGTCTTATGATTTGCCTAAACTGGAACTGGAGGCTATACACAATTTAAACAGATCGATTACAAGCGAAGAAATAGAAGACGTTTTCAAAAAGCTACTAACAAGGAAAAGTCCATGGACCTAATGGGTTTATAGCCGAGTTCTACAAGACTTTCAAAGAAGAACTAATACCAATGCTCTTCAAACTATTTCAAGAAATAGAAAAAGAGGGAGCTCTTCCAGACTCTTTCTATGAGGCCAATATTACATTAATTCCAAAGCCAGGCAATGACACAGCCAAAAACGAAAACTCCAGGCCAATATCTTTAATGAACATAGATGCAAAAATCCTCAACAAAATTCTGGCAAATCGGATACAAAAACATATCAAAAAGATAGTGCACCATGATCAAGTGGGGTTTATTGCAGGGATGCAAGGCTGGTTCAACATTCGGAAATCAATAAACATAATACATCACATCAATAGACTTAAAGATAAAAATCATATGATTATCTCAATAGACGCAGAAAAAACATTTGACAAAATACAACACCCCTTTATGTTCAAAACACTGGAAAAAACTAGGAATATCTGGAACATATCTCAACATTATAAAAGCTATTTATGCTAGGCCCCGAGCTAACATTATCTTAAATGGAGAAAAATTGAAAGCATTCCCTCTAAAAACGGGAACAAGACAGGGATGCCCCCTTTCACCACTGCTATTTAACATAGTACTGGAAACTCTGGCCAGAGCAATTAGACAGACGAAAGAAATTAAAGGGATCCAGATAGGAAAAGAAGAGCTCAAATTAGCACTATTTGCTGATGACATGATAATCTACCTAGAAGACCCAAAAAAACTCTACCAGAAAACTTTTACAACTAGTAAATGAATTCGGCAAAGTAGCAGGATACAAAATCAATGCCCATAAGTCAAAGGCATTTTTGTACATCAGTAACAAAGCCTCTGAAAGGGAAATGATGAAAACTACCCCATTTACAATAGCATTAAAAAAAAAAATACCTGGGAATCAACTTAATGAAAGAGGTGAAAGACCTCTATAAAGAAAACTATAGAACACTAAAGAAAGAAATTATAGAAGAACTCAGAAGATGAAAAGACCTACCTTGCTCTTGGATAGGTAGAATTAATGTTGTCAAAATGTCCATACTACCAAAAGCATTATACAGATTTAATGCAATTCCAATCAAAATCCCAATGTCATTCTTCAAAGAAATAGAAAAAGCAGTCATGAAATTCATCTGGAAAAATAAGAGACCCAGAATAGCCAAAGCAGTCCTGAGCAAGAAAAGTGAAGAAGGTGGCATCACCATACCAGACTTTAAATTATACTATAGAGCAATAGTAACAAAAACAGCATGGTATTGGCACCAAAACAGAATGGTGGACCAATGGTACAGAACTGAGGACACAGAGACTAATACATATAAATGGTGCTGGGAAAACTGGAAATCCATATGCAACAAAATGAAATTAAACCCTTATCTCTCACCATGCACAAAACTCAATTCAAAGTGGATCAAGGACCTAGGAATTAGAACAGAGACAATACGCCTAATAGAAGAAAAAGTAAGCTCCAATTTCCAACATGTCAGATTAGGCCCCAAGTTCCTTTTAATAAGAATCCTGTAGTGCAAGAATTAATACCAAGAATTAATGAATGGGATAGATTTAAACTAAAAAGCTCCTTCTCAGCAAAAGAAACAATCAGTGAGGTGAATAGAGAGCCAACTAATTGGGAACAAATATTTAATACATGCACCTCAGATAGAGCACTAATTTCTAGAATATATAAAGAACTCAAAAAACTTAACACCAAAAAACCAAATAACCCAATCAATAAATGGGTTAAGGAATTGAAAAGACACTTCTCAGAAGAAGATACACAATTAATCAACAAATACATGAAAAAATGCTCAACGTCACTGGTAATTAGAGAAATGCAAATCAAAACTACTCTAAGATTTCATTTCACTCCAGTCAGAATGGCAGCTATCAAGAACACAAACAACAATCAATGTTGGAAAGGATGTGGGGAAAAAGGCACACTCATACATTGCTGGTGGGACTGCAAAATGGTGCAACTGTTATGGAAGGCAATATGGAGATTTCTTGGAAAACTGGGAATGGAACCACCCTATGATCCAGCCATCCCACTCCTGGGTCTATTCCCAAAGGACTTAAAAACAGCATATTACAGTGACACAGCCACTTCAATGTTTATAGCAGCACACTTCACAATAGCTAGGTTGTGGAACCAACCTAGATGTTCCTCAGTAGATGAGTGGATAAAGAAAATGTGGTATATATACAAAATGGAATTTTACTCAGCAATAAAAGAGAATAAAATAATGGCATTTGCAGGTAAATGGATGAAATTGGAGAATATAATGCTAAGTGAAATTAGTCAATCTCAAAAATCCAAATACTGAATGTTTTCTCTGATAGAAGGAGGCTAGTTCACAGTGTTGTTGGATGGTGGTACATTGGAGGATTAAAGGAACACTATAATGGTTAGAGGGAAGGGAGGGGAAGGGAGGGAGCAAGTGAGGAGGGAGGGGGGGGAATAAAAAATAAAAAAGGAAAGGTGGTTGAATGAGATGGATATCATTATCCTAAATGCATGATTGAAGACCTGAATGGTATGAATATTCTTTGTATACAACCAGTTGTATGTAAAAAGATGCTATATATGTGCACTATGAATTGTAATACATATTACTATTATAAATAAAAAAAATGTGGGTACTAGGGGCTGAGGTTGAGGCTTGTGGTAGAGCACTTGCTTAGCATGAGTGAGGCACTGGTTTTGTCCTCAGCACCACATAAAAATAAATAAAATAAAATAAAGGTATTGTGTCCATAAAAAAAAGTATGGATAGCAAATACATGAGCTAGTGACATAATTTTTCATTCTCATTATCAGGTATTATATACTTTCACATATCTGGCAGCATAGGAGGTCTATTGATATCACCATCACCACAACCTGTGAGTAATTTGCCATGCTATGAGGTTATGGTAGCTGTGACATTTATAGGCGATAGGAATTTTTCAGCTTCATCATCCTCTCATGGGACCACCCTTATATGTGTGATCTATTGTTAGTTGAAACATTACTGTGTGACATATTACTATAATTTTATTCAATATTGACCTTTGATCTTTCAAAAACTATTTTGATGGTGAAATTGGAAGTATGCAAAAAACACAACTGCTGCATGGGAAAGCAAAAGTGTGGCCATTGAACTTGCAAGCTGACCTGCAATTTAATTTATGAAATGTGATTAAGTGTGAGACAAAGAATAGTTTTTGGATTTAGGTTTCTTGCAGACATTTTCTCAAAATTTAAATGAAAAGAGTTTGTCTCCTCAAGAAAAAATACTTCAACCAAAATTACTTTTGCTAACATTAAAATTCAAGCTTTCATGTGAAAATTAGAGTGATGGGAAATGTTTTTTTTACCACTTTTCAGCTTTCTAATATTTAAAGATTTTAGGCTATGGTGATATGAGTAGTTGTCCTAATGAAGGAGTTTTCTTGTGTTGTATAATGAAACGTGCAGTGCTTTAAAGAACTGCAGAATCTGATGAACCCAATGACCAATGCAGAATATTTCAAATCACAAGTATAAGATATGCCAATGTGTTATAATGTAAAAAGTATAAAAAGGTTTTTGATATGGTTTTGAATTCCACTTATGAAGTTTCAGTGTAGTATCAAAGAATATCCAACATTTTGTGATGAAGCCATCAAAATTCTAGTCCTGTCTCCACTACATATCCATGTGCTATGGTTTGAGCATGACCCCTGTTCATGTGTTGGAAACTTAATTCCCAAAGCAACAGTGTTGAGAAATGGGACCTTTAAGGAGTGATGAGAAGCCGGGATGGCACATGCCTCTAATCCTGTGATTTGGGAGGCTGAGGATTGTAAGTTCAAGGCCAGTCTTAGCAACTTAACAAGACCCTGTCTCAAAATAAAAAGATAAAAAGGGCTGGAGATATGGCTAGTGGGCCTTCATAAATGGATTAATATTATTATCATGGGAGTGGTTTTCTTATTACAACAGGGTATGTTGGAAAACAAGTTCACATCTTTCTTGCTCTTCCACCTTCTACCATGGGATGATGCAGCAAGAAGGCTCTGGCTAGATGTGAGGCCTCTTGATCTCAGACTTTCCAGCCTCCAGAACTATAAAAAATATAGCTCTGTTTTTTGTAAATTACCCAGTCTTAGGTATTCTATATAGAAGCACAAAATGGACTAAGGTATTGTATGAGACTTGATTTCCTTCATGTACTTCAACCAAAATAGCATATGGCAGCAAAAATAAAAATCTAGCCATTTTTCTATTAAGTCAGGCATTAAAGAAGCTTTCAAAATGTAAAAACAATCCTGATTTTTCCACTTTTTTGTCTTGAAAAATACAACTATTTTAATAAAAAACATTATTTATGGTAATAGATTTATTATTTTTAAAATAATAAATATTTTTTAAAAATAAATATTTTTAATAAATAAATATTTTTAAAATAAATATTTTTATCATTTCTCCATTTTAATTTCTAATAACACAAATATTAGTAGATACAAATGACATAAAACACCTCTCTATTATTTTAACAGCATGAAGAGGTCCTAATACTGAAGTGTTTGATTTAGAACACCAGCTGAGAACACACTCTGAATTTTATAACAGAACACCATGGACAGCTCCATCAGCTGATTCAACAGGACTAGAATTACCTCAGTGTATTAGTCAGTTTTCCTTAATTTTAGCAATAGTTGAGATAATCAACCTAAACAGAGAAAATTCATTCTGACTCAGTTTCAGAGTTTCAGTTATGAGTGATTGGTCCAATTGTTTTGGGCCAATGGCAACCCAGAACATCATAGTGGCAACATGTAGCCAATGTCCCCCAGTCCCCTTCAAAGGCACACATTCGGTGAACTTAAATCTCCCTCTAAGCGCCATCTCTTCAAGGTTCCACCGTCCCCCAATAGCACCAAGCCGAGAACCAAGCCTTTGGGCCTTTGGGGAATATTCAAGATCCAAACAATAGCCTTAAGTTCTAGTGAAGATGTAGAATTATAGAATTCCAAGTATTCACTCTTTAGACCTTAACTTGTTGCAGGCAATGAAGAAATATTTTAGGGTTATAGAAAAATGTTTCAGAATTGAATGTAGGGAATATTTACTGCTATTGATCTGTTCATTAAGAGTATATTAAAGAAGTCATTATTCAAAGTACCTCATTAAAATGATCTAAATAAATTACTGGGATTATGTGCTAACATGTTATATTGTTCAGAAGTATGAATAAAACATAAAAACATCTTGTTAAAATATAGTCACTTAGAAACAGTTTCATAAAAACATACTAGAAGTATGTGAACAAATGCATTAATTGCTCTTTAGATGCTATAAAAATGTTCTCAAGGAAAGTTTTCTTGTTATAAAAATTCCTCTATTCTACCAATTATTATTTAAAATTTTTACATTCCTGTCATTTTTTTAGCAATGTGAGATGAAATATGTACAGTGATTTGACAGGACAGTTTTTAAAGTCAGACAAAATAACAAAAGCATCTAAAAACAGCTACCTAACTGAACCTTGTTCCTAACACTGCAGGCTGCTAAGCGTTTCAAGTTACCTCTAGATTAGAAAATGTTTTGCAGTCATTCTGAATTATTTTTAAAAATCAACACTATTTCATAACAACAAAATGTACTGATAACACTTTAAGCATTTCCACTATTGTCGGGTGTGTGCTATTTGTGTTCCCCCAAAGTCATATATTGAGATCTTAACCCCCAAAGTGATCATATAAAGAGGTGTACCCTTTGGGAGGATTACAACATGAATGAGAATGCCCTGTAAAGGAGGCTCAAGAGATGTCCCACATCCTCTCCACCACGTGAGGTTACAGCAAAAAGATGTCTATCTATGAAAGAGGAAAAGGGGCCTCACTAGACTCTGAATCTGCTGGTGCCTGGATCTCGGACTTCCCAGGTTTCAAACTCATGAGAAACAAATTTCTGTTGTTTACAAGCCACCCAATCTATGATATTTTGTTACAGCAGCTCAAGTAGACTAATACAGTGGGTTCAGTAAATTTCTGAATATCATTAAACAAGAACACCTGAAAAGATATACACCCATTTTTCTTTAAGTTACTAAGTAAGCTGATCTTTGTGTCCAAAATAGGGGGAAAAAACCCCCTAAATTATGTTAGTATTTATTATCTATGATGTTTTCATATACTGATATTGTTATGAATTTTGGGGAATGGTAATACTTGTCAAATCACATTTACTTATACCAACGGAATGATATTAGCATGGATTATGTAAATACCTAAATATTCTAAATATTGGCTTTTTATCAGTTCCAACACTGATATGCACTCTTTGGAAAAGTATTGCCAAACATACTGATCTTATTTCCTTTGGGACTTACTGTGTGACCTTTGCAGATCTCTCTTTAGTCATTGGTACTAAAATGGATATGATATGGAATTGGAAGCTGTCACAATTTTTAACCATATTTCATCTATTGAACTCAAATGTAGTCTTGAATATTTACTGAATGATGTCCCCAATCAGTCCATGAAGTGGCAACATTAGTCAACTTTCTTCATTTAGTAGAGTGAAAACTACAAAAAGACTATCTGTATTTTTCACTTATAATTTGTGCTTATTGCTATGCTAGATATATATTGAATCACATGACATTGTCTCTATGTGTGTGAAAAACTTAGGTCTAGTTGAGCAGCAGATAAAAAAACCCATAGATGAACTAAAGAATTAGAAAAAACTTAACATTTTAATTCATTTGATTGTGGTTGGAATTCTTACCAGGGAGAAATCAATTTGGACTGTTTGAAGTTGTTGAGCAAACTTTACAGAGCAGAGGAGTCTGAGTTCTGCAAATATTTATTGAGTTAAGTGAGACAGGACTTAGGAATTTAGAAATAGATATGATATCGTCTCTGAGCACTAAAAACCTAGAGCCTAGCAGGAAGAAGACAGTAATATTTTCAACATTATGATGCACAGCTAACAGTAGAGGAATGCAAGGGAGTATTTTGTTTGGGTGGTTAGCTGTGGACACTTGGCCATGATGCCAGGCTGAGCCCTGAAGAATGAATGAAAATTAACCTGTTGAAGAAAATGGGACAAAGACTCTCTGCAGAGGGAGTAGCATGAATAATGTCATGGAGGTATCGCATGACCTCCAGTACACAGAGAACAATAAATTCTTTACTGCAGAATAAATCCAGGCAAAGAATTGGGCCAAGTCCAAATCTTGCTGTGCAGATACATGGTCATGGGCAATGGTCAATAGCAACTGGGGGTAAACTGGAGATGCATCCTGGTCAGGTCTGCAGGACCAAGGCTTTGGAAGATGACAAGGTACTCTTGGTGTCCTAATCTCCTGTGCTCCTCAGCTTTTCATTGCTGTAACCAAGAGAACTGACAAGAACAACTTAGAGGAGGAAGAGTCTATTTCATGCTCACAGTTGGAGATACCACAAGAAATTGTACTTCTGAATATTCCTGCATTAACATGGGAGCTTTGGGTGGACACCTCATATCACCATAACACCTCCCCTTGATGGAGTTACACGCATGGCACTCACATCTGTATATTATTCTATTTATCCCAGTCTCTGACTAAAATCCTAGACTATAGATCTTGCTGGTGTGAATAGCAGGGACCACAAAAAGTAGGATCTGGGAGGAATTTTCTCTAGGTGGGACTAGTGCAAATGAGGGAAGGCAGGTAGAACTTCCTGAGTACATGTTTTGCAGGGATAAGGACAGAATTGTGTATATTTCACAACTCTGTGCTTGAATGAAAACTGATCTCAGGCTGTGACTTAAGAAAATTATCTAAGTTTAATAACATTTCAGCTTGAGAAATCTGATTTGGGTACTAGAATGTGGGTACTTTGATCCAGGATCTCTGGGGTACATGCAAATTAAAAGCTGTAAGTAAAACATTTATAGGTCCCTGTGTACCTTTGTGTCTCTGGATGCTGCAGAGTAGAACTCCCCAACTGGTACGCTCCACATGCACCAAAGGATGTGTTGTGAAATATCGATTCAACTCTGGCCTAAATTATTGCAAAGGTAACTTAACTGTTACCTAACTGTTCTCTCCATTGCAGTGCTGACACCTTTATTATCTTGAACATGACAGAGAAGGTCATCCTTTAAAACATAAAAACAGTAGTTTGTCATTACTTTGCAGTGATTTCCTTTTACATTCAGAAAGTCCTCACAGTGACCTGCAAAGCTCTGCATCATCTGACCTCTCTTATCATCTGATCTCATGCTGGCTATTCCATACCATGTACAATGGCCACCATGAATAATCTGGAAGTATTACTGCCTTGGGCTTTGCACAGGCTTCTTCTGTCTGGGACGCTCTTCTCCCAGGAAGCCACCACATCATCCCCTCCTCTTTTTTCTAGACTTTTTCTAAATATTTTCTTGACAAGGTCTTCCCTGACCACACTATTCAAAATTGGCCTACACTCAATATCTCCTGTGTAGTCTTATTTTAGGGGTGGGGGGAACCTGGGATTGAACTCAGGGGCACTTGACCACTGAGCCACATCCCCAGCCCTATTTTGTATTTTATTTGGAGACAAGGTCTCACTGAGTTGCTTAGCGCCTCACTTTTGCTGAAGCTGGCTTTGAACTTGGGATCCTCCTGCCTCAGGGATTACAGGCACTGGGATTACAGGTGTGCAGCACTGAACCTGGCTCCTGTTTATTTTTTTATATTTTTCTGTATAACTGATCTTTGTATAACTCATATTTCTCTGTACTGCCCTGTGCCACACTAAATAGTTCACTTATTTATTTTGCATATTGTTTATCTTCCCTGACTAGAATATGAGCTCCATGAAGATGGGGATTTTTTTTCATTGTTTTCCTTGGTTATGGTGTATTTGGAGTAGAATTTGACAATAAAATAACTATTTAAAAAAACACAAAAATTGCTAACAGTTTTGATTGAATAAATAAATCTTGAAACAATTCACGTAAAAGTTCAATTTGATTTAAAAATATACTAACATTACCTCTAGAATTTAAAAAAATACATTTGTCAATGTGAGAGCTATTGAAGGATTTAAAAGTATCAGCTGCCTTGTAAATTTTGAATGATTGTAAAATCATTGGTTTGTAAATTTTATTACCCAGTTGCTTGAAGGAAAGGTTCTCATCAGTGGAGATAACAGAACAAAGAAATGGTCATTAAAATTTTTCATTCAGGAATGATGTGGAACCATTTCAAGCACTAAATACAGATATTTAAAATATATATGCATAGAAAGAACATGTCAAGGTTATCAGCAACATTGGAAAATATTTTATTTAAAAATCAGAATAATTTCTCCTAATATACTGTCTTTACATTTTATCACAATTATATAGAGGAAAAGCTTTTTCACAAAACCCCACAGATATCCTAAAATGACCTCATTCCACCCCCTTTTGTCATGCAAAATGATGATAAACTGGCTTGCTACTAAGCAAAAAAGGTTGGAAAGCAGTGTTCCAGAGGGCTCACCATGAGCAAATGTCCCAAAGTGTGAGTATGGGTATTGTTTGGAGTAGCAGAAGCCCATGAGTCTACGCTCTAGACAGAGGGGTGAGCTGGGGAGTATCCAGTTTTGAAAAGGTGGGCAAGTTCTGACTGTGAGTGGCTGGAATGACACAATGAAGAATCTGGACTTTATGAAGATATAACAAGTTGTGACACAATGCTTTTTCTAAAATAACAGATCACATTTAGGGCACTTGTTATGGTTTGGATGTGATGTCCCCCAGAAGCCCAGAAAGAAGCTCATGTGTCAGGAACTGCAGGAAGGTTCAGAGGAGAAATGATTGGGTTGTAGGATTCTTGGCCCAATCACTGAATGAATCCCCTGATAGGAATTAACTGAACGGTGACTGAGGCAGTGGGGTGTGGCTGGAGGAGGTGGAAGTTGGGGGCATGGCTTTGGCGTATATATTTGTATCTAGCAAGTGGAGATCTCTCTCTACTTCCTGATCAGCATGTGAGCTGCTTTCCTCGGCCACCCTCTCCCTCCATGGTGTCCTGCCTCACCTCAAGCCCTGAGGAATGGAGCTGACCTTCTATGGACTAAGATCTCTGAAACCATAAGCCTTCAAATAAACTTCTCCTCTTCTACAATTGTTTTGGTCCGATCTTTTAGTCATAGCAGTGAAAAAGCAGACTGTTTAAAGGCCAAATGATACATCAACATCTTTATAGAGGCAATTGTTTGTATAGAATATGATTTTCTTCTCATCATGCTTTCAGACTCAAGCCCAGAGCCCCTTCCTGCCCTGTTCCATACTGCACCACCTAGGACAAGAAATCAACTTGATAGAGACAGCCCAAAATGTGGATTTGAGGCCTCCCTGGGGGGCGGGGGGGGGAGCAGCGGTGTGGCTTCGTAGTTCATGCCTGGAGCTCAGAGACTGAAGCAGCCCAGGCTAACCTCAACCTTGGTGATTAGACCCTTGAGGTTCACTGATGACTAGCTGCTGCCTGCCTGTGCCTTTCAAGGTATCATCAGAGCTGGGTGACTCACCTGGAGCAGTGGTCCACAGCTACCTTTTAATTACCTGCCTAGCAGCTGAGGCTGCTGCAAAAAGCCACCTTGAAGCGATCGGGGTGGCATTCTGGAAGTCTGAGCTTTACAAAAGTCCAGACATGGGTGGGAAGTGAGGCAGCACCCTCACATTTAGTCAGGAGGAAACTGGTTCACGGTGCTTTGATCCCCAAATGGCTTGGATCATTAGCTGCACAATACTCGAGGGCAACGCTTCTGAGATCCAACCAGGCAACACACCCCAAAATAAATTTGAACCTTCTGACAAAACTGTTGAAAGCAGAGCAAAATGATCCCCCAAATATAGCAATGTCTTGTAACAGTGCTGTAAATACAGTGAGGAGTTAGACGAATCTGGAAGCATTTATATTTAGAACAAATGTGGTATTTGTGTGGGATAGCCAGGGAAGGAGCCCGGAGAGGCTCTAAAATCCAGTACTAGTATCTTCTCTGAATCAGGCAAAGTATTTCACTATTATTTGGAATTCCTAACATACGTAAAATTATATATCCTTAAAACAGCAGAGTATGCTAAATTTACACTTAGGACATAATTGGAAAAAGGCATACAACTTTCCTTAGTATAAAAAAGAATCAAAATGATCAATACACAATTTTGCAAACTGTGAATGTAAAATGAAGTTGGTGGGGGACACCTACATTAATTTTAAGAAACAACAACAACAAAAAAGCCTACTGAGTGTGTGAGAGTCATCAGACCCTACTCATTTCTATAATAGACCAGATAATCCTTTTCCTCAGTCCAAATCATATTTCCTATTATTCTCTTCTTTTCACCCAGTCCCAGTCAAGGTGGATGGGTTTTACACCTTTCAGTAACAGTGCAGAAAAAGTGCTTCCATTTTAATTTAATTTGCTGCATAAATCCACTGATTCTCTTCTTGTGAGTTAATTCCCAGTGTATTTGGCTGCTGTGATGGGAAACCACTGATTTTAGAACAAGAGCAGGGTCTCTGAAAGGTGCATACTGCATATTAACAAAAGCCTGCATCGTGTGCAAGGCTGCAAACTTTTTCATTGGCAAGAGGCCTAACTAAAGTAAGGAAAGGTGAGCCTCATTAGTACCATTTGCTTTTGAGAAACAAGGCAAAATGTACTCTGTTCTTCAGCCCATTATTTCAGAAGGAATGAGGATGTTTTACCTTTCTTTTTGTAATTCTTTGTACTTCAGTTTTGCCAATTTCATTTTCATAAACATGTCCTAAATTTATTTCAACTGAGCCAGGACCTGGAACCTAGCTGGGATCTAGTATTGAAGGGCAGGATCCAGGAAATTTATGACTGAGTCTGGACAGTAAAGAATGACCTCTGAGAAAAATTTTGGTGCGATTTTAGAAGTGAGAGTTAACATGCCAAGTGCAGAGCAAGAACAACTGAGCTGCAAAGACATTGGCATGAGGACAGTCACCAGTCACACATGTTGTAACTTATTTAGAGTATACTCATCTGTAGAAAATTACTGTCTTCACTTCCCATAGGCAACTTAAGTTATTCTTTACTCCTGGATGGGTTATATTTATTTAGTCAACCAGGTAGCTCATACCTCCCCTTATATGCCCTGCAAGTTACGTTGATTTGTAGAAATGTTGAAATACAGAATATATGTTCCAAAAACCAAAATCACACAAAGGTTCTTGAGTCATTAGGTAGGACCACAAAACCCCACTTAACCCACAGCGTAACTGCTGTGCAACCAAGTATTACTGATGATGTAAGATCTTACTACCATGTAGAGCAGTATTTCTATGAAAAAAATTCTGTTGAGAAATACCAGGAGCACAGTGTGCCCATCAAAAGGGAGGGGAGAGCCCTTTTGGTGGACCAGCTGAGCAGTAGTCAGGGAAATCCATTTTGGGGCAAAACCAGAATGGGGTGGTAGGTATGTGGTGTCCCTTCAAGGGTTTGATTAGCCTCTGGGCTTGGGGAGAAAAAGCCCTGCAAAAAAGTGAATAGTGCATATTTAGGAATGGAGGTGGAAGAAGCAGCTTATCCTTGACAAAGGCCTACTTTATGGAGTGAGTGTTCTGACTGAAGGAATACTAGTTTACCAAATTCCTGGCACTATCCAAATCACTAAACACATTCAATTAGTTCTCACAGCACATGAAATTGCCATTTGTGTAGGTCAGAGCTGGTTAAATATTGTTATATTGACATGGTTTGCACTACCACTTTACGAATTTCCTTCCCTTACAGATTTGAAAGACATTAAACAACTTTGTCCAACACCACAAAGCTAATGTGTGGCTATAGGGGTCAAGCGTTCTTACAGGAACATGGAACACCCAAAGGACACTGGGTGAAAGACTGGTTTCAAATAGGGTTAAGGGAAATCAACAAGGAGTGGGCAAGCTCCCTGAAAAGCCATCCTACAGACTGGTGGTGGCGTCTTGGGACAGTGGTGGCACCTGGACACAGTGAGAGTTGTGGGCTGAGGGGTAAGTTGAGCAAAAGGAAGAGGGAAGGGGCCAGGGAGTGGTTACAAGTCTCCACTGGGGCACATGGCATTAGAAAAGGCACTAGCATTTTTCTTTTTTCATACCTAAAGGGCTGAAGTCAGGTGTTTGTTCTTTTTAACATATTGTAACTGTCAAAAATTCTGCAGGAGTCATTCTGGGCTCAGCAGGCATTTCACAGACTTTTGCAATAGAATTGCAGTTAGGTATTAGTTCTGAGTTCTTAAACAACATCCATTGACGGTTAACCTTTAAGAAGTACCCAGCTGGCCAGCATGCTCAGCTAGATTTCCATTTCCTCTTTACCTCCCACTCTCCACTAGGGTATCCTCAGGAGGAAGGAGAATGACAAAGAAACAAGCTAATAGCAGATTTAAAGCAAAAATCATCTATACCCAGAGCTGCAAGTTCTTGGTGAGTCCCTGGATTTTTCCAGTTGACCTTGTCTTTCTTTTCAATCCTCCTCTTCCATTCTGTCTGTAGCCCACCCATCGTGCTGCTCTGCGAGCACCCTGCACCCCTCAGCTGATACTGGGCTCACTCCATGCCTGCATTCCCTGACAGGGAACTCCAGGTATAAGCCCTGGCTGTGCTTCCCAGTGCCCCCTGTTCCCAGTTGTTCCTAGATTCCAGTGTGCCACCTTGCTTCTCTGTGTACTACCCCCTGACATTGCAAGGTGGAAAATTGTGTCTTTCCCAGACATAACTAGAAGCAGCCTGGGAAGTGACTACTACAGTGGGAAGCCAGGCCTGCCCTGCCCCTCCCACCTTGGAGACGCGTCCTTCAATGCTGAAGATAATTTTTCGCCTTCCAGTGACAGCAAAGGCTAGCTGACTTCCACAGATGCTGCTGAAATCTGGGGAGACGGGAGGGGGACCACGCTCCAGGCCTGGTTATGTCCATTGATTTTTTGGTAGGAAACGCCCCCCTGCCTTAATCCAAGTTCTTTTGTTTCCGGTAAAAAAAAAAAACTTGAAACTAAATGAAAGTTCAAATACCTAATTTTTGCATATGAACCACATTTAATACTCCACTTTCATGAGAGTCACTTGGCTCACAGGCTGTTACCTAGAATTTATTCCACAAAGCCACTTCCAAGCTCTGTGTTGAGGTTAGTTCTCATCCACACCCCTTCCGGCACCTTCTGTGTCCACAACACTGTAGTGAGAGGAGATCTTGAAATGTGCAAAGATTCTGAAATGGTGTTCTGAATCATCAGAACAGAAATTATTTCTGGTATTGGCATTCAGCCTATCACATAGTATTGTCGGTTTTTAAACATTGATAACTGAAGTGTGAATAATTTGATGTAAACTAATCAGACTATTCCAAGCATTTTTGGTGATGGAGAGTTTCTAATACAAAGAATTTCAATTTTATCCTATCTTTTCAAAGAGTTCTATTTATTCTGTTACTTGAAAAAGCTGCTGTTTTATTTTTAAACTGTCTTATGTGAAAACATTGCCTTTGGTACAGTATAAATCTAGAATGACAAAACTGGGGAAATGACTTACTTGGTAAGAAATCTTTCTTCAGGATATCCTAAGCCACTCCCCAAAGCTGACTTTTGTTTTGTTTTGTTTCTCCCTTAAGGTCAGGAGAGAGGAAGTTCCCCCTACCTAGAAGACCTTCCCCAAGTCACAGATGCCCTTGCTTTGCCTCCAATGCTACCCTCTCTTTTAAGTCCTGTCTTCAGACTGGAAGACTCTGCTCCTTCCGGTGGGGGGAGTTGTGATTGGAAGCTGCAGCCAGCATCCCTTGGTGGCGTGTGGTCATCTGAACTGGCTTGCTTAACCCTCAGGACATTTCCCTTATAGCTCTGCTGTTTCCATCCAATGTCCATTTAGGTTAATGTGCCCAGTTACTGGAGTAAGGACAGAACCTGTAATAGTTAGGTGTTGGAAAGCACAAAGTAAGTATCTGACCTGTGAACGACTCCCAGGGAGATGCTATTTTCTGAGAGTTCTTTTTTTTTTTCCCTTTTCTTTTATTCTAAGTTTTTGTATATGACAGCAGAATGCATTACAATTCATATTACACTTATAGAGCACATTTTTGCATATCTCTGATTGTATACAAACTATATTCACACTGTTCATGTCTTCATACATGCACTTAGGGTAATGATATCCATCTCATTGCACCATTTTTTTTTTTTTTTTTTACCCGTTTGCCCCCTCTCTTCCCCTCCCTCCCCATTGGCCTTTCTAGTGTTCCTCTAATCCTCCTATGCTCCCCGTCTATTCCCACCTCATCATCTTGCTGGGGTTCAATGAAAATTCTGATATGAATTACCCATTCTCAGGTATTCTGTTATAGTAACACAAAATGGATTAAAAGAGGCTTTTACTCCTTGGGGCTCCCAATTTTCACACTACCATTATATCTTTTATTATACTATATTGTATGTTGGCTTCTTTGTCTAACCATGTATCTCTTTATAAATGTCTGAATCAGTGACCATAATTGATTTTCTTGCTGTATAGTTTATTTTAAGACTTTTGGAAGAGGCTATGTTGACGGGTCTATTTTGAGCAATTACAATGGATGAATAGTGAAGCACTTTTTTTTGGGGGGGGGGCATCATTATAGTATTTTCTATGACAATTGGTGCCTCTCTGGAAACCTTCCACTTTGTGTCACTTTGGTTACAAATGTCTATGGGGCCATGGCTGCTGTCCCCACAAGATACACATTCTTTTTACTAGAATTGTTACTTCCATAGTGATTCTGATAACTACTGTTATTACAGTTGCTGCTCTCAGCATTCTATCATCCTTGTTCTCTTAGTGTTCTTGGGAATCACCCCATTTGATCTTGCAGAGTCCCAACATGTGGGGAGATAACAGTATTGCCGTTGGCTGACACAACAATTTAGCTGTTCCTTGTGGTGACCTTCAGAATGCTGTCTCAATACATCTCTACAGAAACTTGTAAGTGGATGAGTTGATTTCCTTTTGTAGAAGATAAAACTGAATCACAGTAGGTCAAGTGACTTGTCACCCAGCTCTTCTTAGTCCTAAATCAAGGCTCTTTCCATTAGGCCAGCGGTTCTCAAAGAGTGGTCTCTGGAGCAGCAGCACTTGAGAGCTTGCTAGAAATGCCCACTCTCAGGCCTTGCACAAGGCTTACTGAAACAGGGATCCTGGAGGTGGGGCCTAGGATTTTACCAAGCTGTTCAGGTGGCTCTGATGCCCTCTCCGGATTCAGAACCACTTCACTAGGCTAGTGATTCTCTACACTGTCTGCACTGAGTCTGATTTGTGGAGTTATTAAAAATACGAATGCCTGCCAAACCCCCAAACCAATTAGTTCTCAATCTTTGGAGTGAGGATTAGGTTCTAGAATTACTTTAATAATCCTCAGGTGATTCTAACTTGTAGCTAGGCTGAGGAGCTGCTGCTCTGGACGATGCAGCTTGAGAATTCCTTCAGTTTGAGACCCTGATTAGCATCTCCAGGAAAGGTATCCAACAGGAATATAGACAAGCACATAAATTTTGGAATGAGTCATATAAAATGTGTCATACAAATATAAATCCCCTTGGGGCTAGGATTGTGGCTCAGCGGTAGAGCGCTTGCCTAGCACGTGCGCGGCCTGGGTTCGATCCTCAGCACCACATAAAAATAAAGGCATTGTGTACAACTAAAACAAACAAATAAATATTTTTTAAAAAAATATATAAATCCCAGGCTGGGTTTGTGGCTCAGCGGTAGAGCGTTCGCCTAGCATGGGCGAGGCCGTGGGTTTGCTCCTCAGCACCACATAAAAATAAATAAATAAAACAAAGGTATTGTGTCCACCTACAACTTAAAAAAAAAAAAAAGAAAAGAAAAGAAAAAAGAAATATTTAAGAAATATAAATCCCCGTACAGAAAATCATAACTAATCCAGAAATATGTGCATGTCTATTTAGATACACACCACTTTCAGCAAGTGATGCAATAATCATGGGAACCTGCATATTTAGGTTTTGGGTTCAATGCACATTTATTGCATGCTCAATGTTGCCAGGACTGTGCTAGCTACACTTTAGATTCATTATTTTATTGGCAAAATTAAATTCTCACCATAGAAAAGCATGAACCACCTACCTAAGGTAGGTGTAAATGTAACAATATATTTCTATTTTTTTCCCTCTAAAAAGTAAAAATTGATGTGGTTGCAGGAAAGGATCCTAGGTATAGTCACTTGGGTCACTTGAATTACATCACAAGATAAAGATTTTTCAGTTTCTAAATAGGATTTCTCCAAGCTTAGGATTATTTCTTTTCTCAAATAGAGGCGTCTAACTGTTCCTGAGGTAACACAGTTTGAGTTCCTGAGGTATATACAAATAAGTGACGCATAGTGTTAAGAGAGAAAGTAAAAAAAAATGTTATTACATCAGACTAATATTTTACATTTTACAAAGGACTTCCTGGTTTGTTCCAATTTGATCATGTACTTTCTTATACAGCCAAAGGTATTTCCCCACCCTCCCTGTGGGTTGGCTATGGTCCCCTTGTTTTTGGTTCCCTTTTTAATATCAAGTAATGAGGCTCAGAGTGTCCAGGTAAGTGACTTAAGGTGATAATGCTAGTAATTGGCAGACACAGGACTGCTGACTTTGAAGGCTTTTTGTTTTTTGAGGTCAGTCTTATTTAAACAGAGATAGGGCTAGTGATTGACAGCTTTATGTACAGGGAAGTGAAAGTTAAGCAAATCCAGAAAAGCACATCTTTCAATTATACTGCAGTGACACTTAAAATTACTTTCACAATACACTAAATAACACCCTTAAAAAGCAAATGCATTGCCTAAACCACTAATGTGCATCCAGGGAGAAGCTTATTCATCTGTAAAGATATAGCACCAAGTGTTACTATAAATAACTTCGTTATCTATAATAGAAATTCATCTATCACCATTCTAATTAGAAGGTGACTAGGAAGTCAGTATTTTACAAAGGCATCTGTAACATTTGGGGACTATAATAATGGCCTTGAAGTTGTAGGGAAAAGTCAGTTTTCCAAATTTCTTCTCATTTACATGTTTCTGACTCTCCATTATTCTGAGCTTCTAGACAAAATTATTGGTATTATTTCTTAATATAAAAAACATAAAATAATAGTAATCAGAACTCTGGAAAAAATAGGACAGCACAAAGAAAAAAAGAGAAACTATGTGCTATGTGCTCTCTTGTTAGCCAGAGAAAAATCAGTGCTATTATTCTGGCATTTTCCTAGGCATTCTCTGCACACAGGTAAGTATTTTTACCTTATTTGCACCAAAATGTACAAACATCTTAGGATTATTTCCTCTGTTAACATATTATGATTATTTCAAGTAGAACATGTTAAATAATGTGTTAGGATTATTTCATTTATCAGGTCGGTATTCTGTAATTTTTAAAAAATGTAGTTGGACAAAATATCTTTATTTTATTTATTTATTATTATTATTTTTTATGTGGTGCTGAGGATCAAATCCAGTGTCTTGCACATGCCAGGCCAGCGCTCTACCACTGAGCCACAACCCCAGCCCCGGTATTCCATAATTTTTGGTGGCTATACACAGTATTCTATCTTATATAAAATGATCTCAATTTATAGAATTCTCACTTTTAAATGCTGAATATTTAAACCGGTTACTCTTTTTGATTTTTATGAGCATTGCTGAGTCGGTCATCTCATACATTAATTCCTCTTTTTGTGCTTTGTTTAGGAAAAATTCCCACAGGTGGACTTGCTGAGTCAAGAACTTTGTATACATTTAAATCTACTCCAGACAAATTACCAATTTATAATCTTACCAGCAATGTGCTTTAAGTAGCCTCTGCTTTGAATCCTCACCAAAGCTTATAATTAAAATTGTCCTGATCAGACAGGTATGGTGGTGCATACCTTTAATCCCAATTACTTGGGAGGCTGAGGCAGGAGATCACAAGTTGGAGGCCAGGCTGGGCAAATGAGCAAGAGCCTGTCTCAAAATAAAAAATAGAAAGGGCTAGGGATGTAACTCAGTGGTACAGTCCTAACCTAGCCTGTGTAAGATCCAGGGACTGCAATCCCTAGTGCAGGGAGCCATCCACGAAAAACACATGAGGATCTTCTCTCAGCATGAAGCCAGGAAGATTTCAGGTTTAACCTTGGGAACTATCAGTGGCTCTCCCATGCAATAGATCGCCCAACGCACATGACCTCTATCTTTGCTCTGCTAGGAAGATCTCTCAGGATCGCTCAGAGATGGGCATAACCCACTGGGAACTGGACAGCCCGCCTTTACCGATTTTCGGAGAACATTCTTATGGAAGGCCTTTGATGTCCCCCAATATAAATAAAGTAGACATGGGGCTCCATTTTGTCATAGTATAGAAGTTCTATCCATAGTATAAAAGTTCTATCCATATGATCAACTAGCCCGTCATGTCCCTGCTTTTTGAAATTATTTTCTGTGTCTTGTGGTTTTTTCATCGTTCTATTTTTCTTTCTTAGCTTTGATTTATGAGCCAGCCCATTCCCCCAAAGGGAACCCCATTCCTACTGCCTGCGTGGGATGCCGGTGAGACCATAGTACTGAAAAAAAAATGTCTTGGTTAATTTGATTGTTAGAAAATTATAAAAATTATTAACGCATACATTTCTTGTCTTCAGGGGTCATTTAATTTCAGCATTATTCAGGGCAATAAATGAGCCTGAAATTCAGCTGAGAAGTATTCTGGCTCCTCCCCATTTTGTGGGGTGCTCTAGAAATCCACACTTTCTTAGTAGATTAGCTAGTCCTTAAATGTACATGAACCTGGCCTATCTCTTACAGATCACAACTCAAAGAAACACGAGAGGTTCCTGTGTGTTGGGTGCACAGGTATACGTGTGATGTACATGTGTATTCAGAAGCCTACCTAAATTCCATTTTCAGATTCTAACAATCTTTTCATGGGATAAAGGCAATTTCAAAGGACCGTCCTATGAGCATCTTGAACTCCAAGAACCTAAAGGATCCTTTGAGCCTGAACCTTCTGTGACTTCTGCGCATCACTAATAGCCTTATGAAGGGAGAGAAAGGGCCTCCTTCTTAGGTGATTGTTCTCAATTTTATAGTTTAACTAGTATTGCAGAACCCAGAACTCAAAGGATATTAGAGGATCCATAGTCCAATTCCTTCATTTTATAAATTAGCAAACTAAGATTTAGAGAAGCTTGTTCAAGATCACAAATCTAGTCAGTGCCACTTCTAGCATCAGACCTTTTCTAGTTCAAGTCTCTTTAATCAATTATGAAGTTCTCCTCATCAAAGAAAAAGACAAGAGTTTTTAAAATATGCATTTTTGAAATCACACACAGGGCAGTGGAAAATGAGTGCACAGAGATTAAAGGATAGTAACATACTGAACATTCCTTTGCCTACCACTCTCAGGTGGCCCTCTCTGGTCACAGCTCTGCCTTCCAGTCTTAGAAGTAACCACCATCCTGATTTTGGGTTAGTGGGTTAGTTGCTTCATTGCTTTTAGTGTGTGTGTGTGTGTGTGTGTGTGTGTGTGTGTGTGTGTTACTATGCATATACCTTTCTCTAAACAAATATCATTTGGGCAGGTAGCACCAACCTAGCAGTGTAAGGATAGGGGACTTACTGTGGGCACCTGGAAAGGACCTCAAGGTTAGGAAATTTTCACAGCTATGGTGATGGATTATTCTGCTCTCTGCAACTCCAGCTAGTTGGATGATGCTCTATCTTGAAGGTGCACTTTTTATCTTTTCCCACATTTTTTCCGTCTCTTTCATTTTATGCTCTACTTTTTAGATTTTCCCAAATTCCCATTCTACTAATTTTTCATTCCTGCTGTTATGTTTCAATTTGCAAAAGCCCTTCTTTGTTCTCTGAATGTTCCTTTGTAGCTTTCTGATCTTCAGTTTCAGATGGGGTATATTCTCTTATCTGAGGCTGTGATTGAGAGTTTTTTTTTTTCAATTCCATGCATAGTCTTGTTTTGTCCTCTGAGTTGTTTCACAGTAGAGGCGTTTCTCAGATATATGCTCATGATGAAGAGCAGACTAAAAAGCCAGTTGGAACTAATGAGTATGTGACAGGGCTGGTCAACTCTGATCTCCATAATGGAGACTTTGGGAAGGTGTATTGGGATGCCCAGTGTATTTTTTTTTCATTGTAGTAAAATATACTATAACATGTCAGCCATACAGGGAATGAAATTTTGGCATTTGTTGGTAAATGGATAGAAATGGAGAATATCCAAAACTTAGAACATACAAACTGAAATAAGCTAGACCCAGAAAACCAAGGGTTTCATATTTTCTCTCCTATGTGAATACTAGAGAAAAATGTGGAGGGGGGAAATGTGGGGGATTAGATATCATAATGATAAAGGGAAGACTAGTGAAGTAGAAGGAGATCAAGACAGAGGAGGAGGGATGAGAAAGGGGAGGAAATTTGGAGTGAAATTAACAAAATCACAGTAAATTCCACCTTTATTATATGTATGAAACACCAATATAAAAATAAATACAGAGCTGGGCGCGGTGGTGCATGCCTGTAAGCCCAGAGACTTGGGAAGCTGAGGCAGGAGGATTGCGAGTTCAAAGCCAGCCCCAGCAAATTAGCGAGGCCCTGAGCAACTCAGTGAGACCCTGTCTCTCAATAAAATATAAAAAGGGCGTGGGGATGTGGGTCAGTGATTATTCATCCCTGGGTTCAATCCCCCTTTTGAATCAATCAATCAATAATGAATGAATGGAAGATCAGCAGAGAAAGGAGAATAGGTGGAAGGAGGAGAGGAAGGAAATGAGGGGACAGTGGGGATTAAAATGGAGTAAATAAAATTCCAGACATGTATGATTTTATCAAAATGAGCCCATCTATTATGCATAACTATAGTGCTCTAATAAAAAATACTCTAAATGAAATTTGCCTTTTTTAACCATTTTTAAGTGTACACTTCAGTGACACCAAATACATTCACGATGTTGTACAACCAGTACCATCGATTTCCAAACCCTTTTAATAATCCAGGAGACTCAAGAGCCATTAAGCAATAGCTCTCCATTCCTTCCTCCTCCACCTCTGACAACCACCACTCTACCTTCCATCTCTATGAATTAGTCTACACTAGGTACCTCAGATAAGTGGAAGCATGTCATACTTTCCCCCTTTGGTGTCAAGCTTGTTTCACTTAGCATAATGTTTTCAAGGGTAATCCATGATATAACGTTTATCATAACTTCATTCTTTTCGTGGCTGAATAATATTCCATCATTTATACCTGCTATGATTTATCTACTCCTCTGCTGATGGACATATGGGTTGTTTCCATCATTTGGTTATTGTGTAGATGCCTTTTATGGTTTGGATGTGAGGTGTCCCACCCCCCCCACCCCCCCCCCCCACCCCGGCCACCAAGAAGGTTCAGAGAAATGATTGTTGTGAGGCTCTTAACCCAATCAGTGATTTAATCCTCTGATAAGGATTAACTGAAGTGGTAGGGTGTGGCTGGAGGAGGTGGGAATTAGGGCGTATATATTTGTATCTGGTGAGTGGAGTCACTCTCCCTGCTTCTTCATCACCATGATGCGAGCTGCTTCCCTCTGCCACACACTCCACCATGATGTTCAGCCTTATCTTGAGCCCTGAGAAATGGAGCCAGTCTTCTATGCACTAAGACTTCTGAAACCGTGAGCCCTCAAATAAGCTTTTCCTCTTCTATAGCTGTTCTGGTCAGATCCTTTAGTCACAGCAGGGAAAAACTGACTAAAACAATGCCACTATGAACATTTATCAGTCTATCAGTCATGCTGGTGGAAGGATCAAGTTGACATTGGAGAATGTTGGAGAAAAAATAAAATAGAAAGCTGGAAGATAGCGTGATACAGTGTCATGTTTAGGAATTTGGAATTGAATTTTAGGGAATAACTGAGGAGGTATACTGAAGGATTTTTGGTTGTGCTATGATGGTGCTTTTTAGATTGATCAGGAAAGTGAGCAGCCTAAAGATTGAGGGGTAGTATGTTGATGAGTGAGTAGAATTTAGAGACCAGTGAGCATAATGCAGCAGCCCAGATAAGAGATGATTTAGTTATGGGGTATCACCCAAAAGCTCATGTGTAAGACAATGCAAGAAGAGTCAGGTGAAATGAGCAATTATGAGAGTTGTGACCTAACCCGTGGATCAATCCACTGATATGGATTAACTGGGTGGTGACTGTAGGCAGGTTGGGTGTGGCTGGCCGAAGTAGATCACGGGGGTGGGGATGTGCTTTGGGGTTCCTATTTTGTTCTTAGTGAGTGGAGCTTGCTCTCTGCTTCCTGGTTGCCATGCCCTTCTGCCCTAATGGTCTGCTTCACGTCAGGCCCAGAGCTATGGAGTTGGCCAGCCATGGACTGAACCTCTGAAATTGTGAGCCCAAACAACCTTTTCCTCCTTTCAGTAGTTATTGTTAGGCATTTTTGTCACAACAGAAAGCTGACTAAAACAGATGATGAAGGCTTACAGTAGAATGAAAAGAAAGTCATATGTGAAGGATCTTTCACACTGTGAAGGAAATAAAGGAGTCAAAAATAACTGCAAGGATTTAAGCCTGTGTACTACTCTTTCACCTCCACTAAACCCAGTCTGAAGGGCTAATGTCCCTGAGATGTTATGAGTGGTTAAGACTTCCACTGTCACAAATGGTGTATCTAGTGAAGTTTATAATTCAGCCTTTATAGGAAATGCCAGCTTCTGAGACCCCTTTCAAATATGAGGTTTCTGGTACAATGATAACCAGATTAAAACCTGAAGTCAACTGATCTGAGACTGACCATCAGATGGGTAATGATCCCATCTCTAACCAGGAACCTAAAACCAACCCATCACTTCTAAGGACAGATCTTAAGGGAGAGATCATCACTTGTTGGTCTCAATGAAAATGGTCATGGAGTTGATGAGGATCTGAAATAGAGGAGGGTTCCATTGGAGGATTGATATAGGAAGGCTCCACTGGGAATCACTCCTTCAATGGAAACACTTCCTATTTCAGATCTCCCATGAGCTCCATAACCATTTCTGGGCTTCAGAGAAAAAATTCAGAAAAAAAAAAAGTTTCAAATTTATCAGAGCAAAGAAATCTTTCTCAGTATGTTCATTCGTGCATGCAAATAGTGAACACCACTGTACAAGCCAGGCACTGTGCTTGGAGGTGAGCCACCGTCTGGGAGACTCTTGACATACAGAAGAGATCCATTCAAAGAATTGGGCAGATGAGTAAAAGTTACAACTGTGACGTATTCTGTTAGATAGTGTTGAGAGCATGTAACAGAGAGTCAAAGGGTAAAACCAGGAAAGGAACATTTAGTGAAGCAGCACTGTGGATGGTTCCTGCAGTTATTAATTTTTTTTTTTTTTTTTTTTTTTTGTGGTGCTGGTGATTGAACCCAGGGCCTTGTGCATGTGAGGCAAGCACTCTATCAACTGGGCTATATCTCCAGCCCTGTTCCTGCAGTTAAACAGGATTGAGGCAGATGAGAGGGGCCCAAGTGTGAGTGTATACATCGCTGCATGTGTGGCTAGAAAGCCAGTGGGTAGGAGTTGGCTCATGCATGTCTTCAGACCAAGTTTGAAGCATGCAGGCCTTTCTTTATACTAAGAGCAATGGAAAGCCAAACACATTTTAAACACAGGAGTGACAGGATTAGATTTTACATTGTAAGAGACTGAAACTATGATATAAGGCACTGTCAGGGTGGGAATGTGGGGAGCACTGGTAGGTAGGCTATTGGTAGTGCCATTGCTAGGTTTAAGAGTCAGCGAAGAGACATAATTGACAAGCTGGAGAAATGAGCAAGGGTGACAGTGGTGTGAAAACCTCCCAGGTCTTTGGCTTGTATAACAAGATGAGTAGGGCACTCACTTGAATTTGCTGTTTCATACAGTTACGTCCATTTGTTTGTAGACATGACCTCTTCTTATCAAGCTAGATGTCGAATGTCCCTGCAATTCCATGTTATTAAACACGGGTGGATGTTCTGGGCTGGCAGCAATGGAGTGATGGCAAGGTAGGACACAGCAGAGTCTTCTAGTGCCAGTCTGCCTGCTACCCCTACCCCACTTCTGGAGTAGTGTGGGTGCACACACATGTGTTAATAATCACACTCATGGGGGAGCTTCAGCCGCTTCATCACCCTTCCTCAGAGTTAAATAGCACCGATGAGAAATTTTTCTGTCAAAACACGTTTCTGAGAACACAATTTTACATGCACCAATGGCCTGCCACAAAAATATATTTAAAAAAAAAATTCAGCAATCTGATTTTACTTCAAGGGTAAAATGACTGCTAAAATACAAGGCCACCTCTACGCCAATGTAAGGCAGACACAGCCTACACTGGTTAATGGAGTGAGGGAGAAAGCATTTGATGTAAGGTATGCATAACTCTGCTTTATAAATTAGACATACTTTTGAATTCAAGTTCAAGATTCTGTTGATTTTTTAAAAAATAGCTAGGGTGGATGCTGATTTAAATAATGGAGCAACAGATATTCTAGGAAGAAGTTAATATAATAAATGAAATGGATTATAGTAATTGTTTTTCAAAACTGGGCTGAGCAACCCTACAAGTACATGATCTATCTCACCGAGTGGATGAGCTCTGGCAGTTCTATGAAAATTGAAAGAAACAGACTAGGAGGGGATGAGAAGTTCTTCCAGGAAAAGTGAAAAAGGACATGAAATCCCCATATTATTAGCACTGCCCTCATTTCTCTTTCTGTAGCAGTGTGTCCTGGCATAATTGGGGCTCTGTCCATTAATCTCAACACTGAGGAAGGAGTAGGATGCACCCACACTGAGGTCACACACCCAGGCTGAGCTCTTCTGGATGGAGAGCAGGGAGCATTTCACCTGAAGGAAGGCTAGTCATTTCACATAGCAATTCACTTTATGAGAGTACAGAGTTTATGTAGTTTTTTTAAAGGCTGGGTACCACTATAACTAATGCTTCTATAGATCCTTGTGTGGTTAGCATGAAAGTACAGGTTATCAGTGGGCTGGACCATGATGGCCTTTAAGTTTGCAATTTGACTTTCTGCTTATTCAAGAAAACCATATGTTCCTATTTCCTGGACCTGAATCTTAGAGCAAATTGAGAAGCATGGCAAATAGTTATCTTACGTAGAATTCTTCAATTTCTTTCAAAGTGTAATATCTGAGGTCCTTTCCATACAACTGGTAGTTATAGCTAAACAAAATACTCTGAGATTACTTAAGTATTCAGTAAGCATCATCCAGTCTTATACACTAATGAAATTTAGCTTTAAAATGAATGGACTAGGGAATGTTGGATAGTAATTGACTAATCACCTAGTCTAAATTTTAAATTTGTTGATACCATGGGAAGAAGTCATGACTTTGGTTTAGTCAGTAGACTATGGCATAGAAGATGGGAAGCCACTCCTGTGGTTATGTTGTACTAGATGCTGTCTTGCTAGCAGACACAAGCTAAGAGTTCCTCCCTTATTTTGCTAGCTTTCAAGCAGGAAGCTGCCCAAATCCTACAACCATAAGTGAATTCTGCCAATGACCTGAGCAGCTCAGGAGTGTGTCCTTCCCCCAGTTGAGGCCCCAGATGAGACACAGCCCCAGCTGACACTTGATTAGTCTTGGAGAAACCTGCGATACCATACCCAGACCCCTGATCCACAGAAACTAGGACTCGGTAGTTTGTTGATTTGTAGTTTGTTTTCAGCTACAAATTTTGTGGCCATTGGTGATACACAATAAAAATCAGATGTTGATACTAGAAGGGAGGCACTGCTGTCACAACTACCTCAAAGTGTGAGAAAGGCTTATGGTACTGAGCCATGAATGGAGGCTGGGAGAATTTTGAGAAGTGCCATGGAGAAGGAGAAGGAAGCCGAAAATGGATGACTTCCTTTGCAATGTGTAATTTTATAAAAACAAAGGAGTCCTTATTGCTAAGGATGGGGGCACCTGAAAACATTAGGTCTGGTTTAAAATAGCTGACATGGGGACAACTTAATGGGTACAAACGAAGCAGACCCAGAGCAGGCATGCTTTAGATGACACTATTTTCATATAAATGAAGTGTTAGTTTTTTAAAAACATATTTTTGATTCATGAACAAACACAATTAAAGTGAAGTGTAAGGACCAGCTAGGAAACTGACTCTTTAAATAAGGCCAGGTCAAACCTAATACTGTTTTTGTTGTTGTTGTTTTTGTTTGTTTAAAACCAGAAAGGTAAATGCATAACATGGTAGGAAATGCCAGTAATACAGACAGGCGCTGGTAGCAAAATATCTTCACCCTAGTCCCCACTGAGAGGACTCTGACATGATTGAGCTGCTGGTGCAGGCTGTCCAGGCTTTTGCAGTGCATGCAGTTTGATTTATTCAGCTGTGGAGCTGTTGTTTGAAAGAGATGTCCTTTTGGTAGATTAAAAGCACCCAGAAACATAAAGCCTCTTTCCTTATGAAAAAAAAAAATTAAAACTTTGAACAGGAGATTCTATGATGTTCTTTTTGAAGCTGTTGCAGGCACCCAGGTATTTACATAGACATATTTTATTTCTGTTTCCAAGGGTCCACACACTGTATACCATGTATACTTGTTTTTTAATCCTGTACAGACAGGATGTCTCTACAGTGTGGATGAATGAGACCTTTGATGTCATGCAAATGTTAGCTCTGGGCTAAACACACATAATACTGAAATTATTAAACATGGAAAATTAGAGCTTTCAATGCGTTTGCCATTTTTATTTCACTATGCAGAAACACCATTCACCATGGACTGTGATGCGTTGACAGTGTGGTGGAGAATATATCTTTTTGAAGGCTATTTATAACTAAACACTCAATAATTTTAATTACAGTGGAAATTCTGTACAGTTTAAGGCTTGGCTCTGAACTAGATTGTAAATATGGACCGGATTGGGAAATAAAACACTTCAAGTCCAAGAAGAAAAATCAATGGAAAAATACAAGGAAAAAAGAAACAAAAGAAAGAACACAAAGCAATAGAAAGTCCAACAGGTTTTCCTGGAGTGAAAATTTCATAATATTGTAAACTAACAAAAACATAGGTTTTGTTCCCAAAACAACAACAATTTACATATTTGGGACTTGCTGGAGAACTCTGGGGAGCTTTCCAGATCAAATGCAGACCAAAGTGAACAACAAGAAAGAAATCACATGAATGATATGCTAAAATCAGTACTACCTTTTAACAAATGAAATGGGATACACAAAGCAAGATTGTAAGCATTAAATATCTCCAGAGGGTCAGAGAGTCATTACTGTTTATGGATGATAATAATTAAAACAGATGAAACAAGTACAAGATTCAAGTTGTTTACTGAATAAACTCGGTTATTGGCACATCTAATCTGGGATAAGTCCAACACACTGGACCTAGACAGCTTCTAGCATTTTAGGGTAATCTTCATTTATCTGTAAACAAAAGATTTGTCACCTAGGAAATTGCAGTTTTGTTGAGACTTTAATAATAATAAACTATGAAAGGTATGGATTGCTTTTTGTGTTACATGAGATCACGGTTTATATTGTTGGTTATGAACGTGCAGGTAGAGCTGGAAACTGAGACGGTTTGTGAAAATTAAAAATGCTGTTCTTTTGTAATTTTATCGTTGCTTCATGCAATATCAGTTTAGTGATGCTGATTCGGATTGCTTTATTATGGGAAGATCTTCTGCCAGTGTCTTTATTAATAGTCAAGGTCAATTCTTCTGGATTGGAATTTTCCACGGACAGATACAAGTCAGTTGGGTTAGAAGAGGGAACTCCATATAGGCTCTGGTTTTCCTAATGGTTTGCATGACTGGATTCATGTGCAAGCTAAATTATTCCTGTAGAAGAGAGATTTAATTAGTTATCCACCAGAAAACACCTGAGAAGTTTGCTCGGATCCAGGTCACAGAAAAGTACCTTGGATGTTAAAATTGATCTTTTTTGACAAGATACTGTAACACTCCATCCCAAGGCACTATGCTTTCTCTTCAATAATGACAACAGACCCAAGTGGCTAAAACTTACTGAAGAAAATCTATTTTTTTCTTTGTATTCTAATTTCCAAATATATTATTAGTTGGAATATAATAAGTGATTTTGATATTTGTTTTAAGAGATGCTGCTTGTCCATCTAAATGTTTCTTAAATCGATGTTACAAAGTTTATGAAGTCTCTGCAATGTTTTATCCCATAAGCACATGTGCAAATAGCTGACTGTTGTATTCAGCATTCGGAGACCCCTAAGGGATGCTCATGGGCCCCTGAGTTCTTGCACGGCAGGTTAGTATGCATGGCAAGTCTGTGCACACACAGGAGACTGTTGGTCTGCTCATGATGCTGGCCATACAGCCACTAGCAAGGCATGCACTTTCTGAAGGAAAACAGGATCACAAGGCTGCATTTTTGCTTTTTCCTGAGACACAACAGTACACTAAGGGGAAAGTCATCCCATAGAATGCAGGAAATGTATGACATCCAAAAAGAAAGTGTCCAGGATCCAAATTAACAAACCGAAATCAACCAACCAACCAAACATAAACCCCCAAAGCATGAATAGGCATAGTCAAAGAGCAAGCTACCAAGAAACAAGGTTATCAAGAGGAGAAAGAGGTGTATTTAATTTCCTTGGTAGCTGGAACACACAAATTGCATCTCTCTGAACAAAACCGCTTTCGTTCTGAGTAGAGTACCCAGTAAGTGAAATCAAATTTGACATTTCAAATTTGGATAATGTAAAGAGCGCAGGGCCTGGATTTAAAGGGAACCGTGGTGAGACCACTCAAGCAGACTCTGCTCTTCCTTTCTCCTCTAACTGGCACAAGCTGCAAAACATACACACGTATGGATCTTCCAAATCTCAGACAAACTGGCACCTGCAGACCAGTTCTTCACCCTCTTGGTAACCAGCCCCAGAAATAAATACCAGTGAGAAGAGATAGTAGGAAGAGGAGGATCAGGCAAAGGAGGAGAGGGGAGTGCCCCATGCCACATGCCAGCCTAGGCAAGCCTAGAGAATGAGCATCACCTCTTACCTCTGGTCAATCCTCTCCGTCTTCTGGTGTGATCTCTGTCTCTTTATGGACCACTACTTTGGTCACTGACATGTCAGGGTGCTGCTCTTTGGCCTCTTTAATTGCCTGAGCCAGAGCCTATCCCCAGGAAATCACAGAAGGGCAAAAACAGAAAGGAGGTCGGACATGCATGAGCACTAGCAAGGTGTAGACTTATGAGCTAACTCTACATCCACATTTACAAATGAGGTACAATGATTACAAAAAGAATCAACAATCATATACAGGAAAGTTAATTCAGAAAAATTTTTAGAGTACATGCTGAACTAGAAGAATAACATTGGGAACTGAAGGGCAAACATGTTTGTCTTTGTGTGTCTCTGCTACGGTATTTACCACCTCACATAATACTACCTGGTCATGGTCAATGTCCGCATCTCCTGTGATGACTATTCGCTTCTCAATTCTCGTCTCTGAAATGCCTCCTTTCACAGTCTGAAAGAAAGAGAAGCTTCCTGAAAACTTACTGGCAGGAATGATCCTCGTTTCATAGAGGGAGTGGCAGAAAATGGTGAGCATTTTAGATATCACCAACTGAAATAGAATCTTCCAGCAGTTATTTAACATGTTTAATTTCAGAAGTGAGGATAGAGTGCAGTCCTTTGGGTTTGGCCAGCTCTGATTCTTGAAGACCCAGCCCATTCTCAGAACTGGAATGAATGTTAAACACAGGACATCAGAAAGAATATTCCTGCCGGGCGGTGGTGCATGCCTTGTAATTCCAGAGGCTCAGGAAGCTGAAACAGGAGGATCATGGGTTCAAAGCCAGCCTCAGCAATGGTGAGGCACTTAGCAACTCAGTGAGACCCTGTCTCTAAATAAAATACAAAATAGAGCTGGGGATGTAGCTCAGTGGTTGAGTGTCCCTGAATTCAAGCCCCAGTACCAATCTCCCCCCAAAATAAAGAATATTCCTAACATATGGAGCCAAGTGTATCACAAATGTAAAAGTTGGAGACTCTCCCTTCTGCAGCTATCCTGGCATCCTGACAGTCAATTAACTATTGACTAATCTGTCAGAAGTTCTGAATGAGCACCATCTCCAGCTCTCAAGGTATGCGCTCTATCACTTACTTTGGTGATGTGCGTAGTGGTGGTGGTACTGGTGGTTTCAGATGTGATTGTCTGTGCGCTCATCAGCACGCCTGGCTCCAGATCAGCTGCAGGATCCACCTAAAGCAAAGGCAGGAACAGACACCACCCTCAGGTGTTTGTATCTCCTCTTTGGGAGTTAGCTATGTTATTTAAAGCATTAAAATGGCTGAAGTAGAGTCCCTCCATATCTATAGTCCCTCACATCTAAGGATTCAACCAAGGACTGAAAGTATCCAGAAAAAAATTGCATCTGTACTGAACACATACTTTTTTTCTTGTCATTATTCCCTAAATAACATAGTACAACATGGCATTTACACTGTCCTAGGTATTTTATGGCAACTAGAAACGACTTAAAGCACATGAAGGATATGAACAGGTTTTATGAATAAATGTTATAGTATTTTATATAAGCAACTTGAGCATCTGCATATTTTAGTATCCATGAGGGTCCCCCCACAGATGGGGAGGGATGACCTTCTCTCACAATCCCTGTGCAGAATCTGGGAGCCGAACCCAGCTAGAGCTAACCGTCATTAAAAAAATGGGACTTTGAAATGTAAGCAGTGGATGATTAAGTGCATATCTTCCCTTATCTGTGGTGACAAAACTGGGTTTCTGAGCCTTCTTCTACATTTCAAGATCTATGAAGACCTGGTGAAGTCACTTGCTACTTTATGATCAGTGCATTTCTCTCTATAGAGATGGACTGGCTGCAGGATCCAATAGGTCTTATGAATTAAATATTGTGTAGCTGTATTTAAGTACACTCAGCCCTAAGAGGAGGAAAATATAAAGTGCCAGTGATCTGGCCTTCACAGACTGTCTTACCTGTGATGACTCATATGTGATGGTTTTTGTTTCTGTGTGAACTACTGGCACTTCCTTGGTAGAAACTTCTAGCTTTACTCCTCCCGTGGAAACACTACCATAACTGATGGATTCCATCTTCACAGCTGATGACTGTACCAGTGGGAAGTAAATAGACGGATATCACAGTTTGTACCAACACACTTTTGTGATTTTTTTCTCTCCTCTTTCGTATTTAGTTCTTGATAAAAGCACAGGTTAATATGAAATAAATGTTCACATGTTACATGGGGGTAAACTGAGGAATAAGGCACACAACAGACAATTGTCAAATTGTCTCCCAAAATTCCATAGCATTTTTCATATGGAATGTTCTAGGTAAAGAAAAGATTTTTGAAGGAATTTTTAAAAAGTTTCATGTTCTCTCTCTTCAATCTTTTAAACTCATCTTAATAGTAAAACCCGTAAAATAAGCCTTTAACTTAATCACTGTTAGAAGGAACAAAGCATTAAGACGTCAACTCTCCAAAGACTTTGGGAATCTTACTAAAAGTGGATAAAGAACAAACTACACTGAGATTTCACCTCACTCCTCAGAATGGCAATAATCAAGAATATAAATAACAATAAATGTTGGCGAGGATGTGGGGGAAAAGGTACACTCATATTCTGTTGGTAGGACTGCGAATTGGTGGAAAGAAGTATGGGGATTCCTCAAAAAACTTAAAATGGAACCACCATTTGACACAGTCATCCCACTCCTTGGTATATACCCAAAGGACTTAAAATTAACATACTACAGTGATACAGCCACATCGATGTTTATAGCAGCTCAATTCATAATAGCTAAGCAATGAAACATGCTAGGTGCCCTTCTTCTTCCTCAGATGAATGGATAAAGAAAATGTAATACACACACACATATGTATATATACACATACATACATACACAATGGAGTATTACTCAGCCATAAAGAAGAATGACTTTATGGCTTTTGCTGGTAAATGGATGGAACTGGAGACTATTATCCTAAGTGAAATAAGCTAATCTCAAAAAAAACCAAAGGCTGAACTTTCTTTCTGATATGCAGATGCTGACTCATAATAGGCCTGTAAGGAGGAGGGAAGATTCACTGGATTGGACATGGGTGGGGGTATGGGAGAAGGGAAGGAGGATGGGAATGGGAAAGACAGTAGAATGAATCAGACATAACTTTACTATGTTCATATATGAATACACAACCAGTGTGACTTTACATCATATACAACCACAAGAATGGGAAGTTATACTTCACGTATGTATGTCAAAATACATCCTACTGTCATGTATAAAAAGAAAAATATACACAAAAAGAACAAAGTCTTGACACTTGGAAAATGGAAAAGCATAGTCTTTCATCCTTCTGGATAAGTACACTACTCAGGAATAAGTCTATCAGTATTTCTAATATCCTGGCTCACAAAGCTTTCTCCAGATTGGCTGCCAATTATACTTTCAATGACAGGAACCACTTCCTGGAGCTGTGCATTACTAACAACCAATAGATATGTCTGTAAATGACCCCAAAGCTGAAAACCAGCATGAAGGCCCCTAACTACCATGTGCAAAGGAAACAGGATAAACAAACCACATGGAGAAGGCAGGAGACTGAACTTAGCTCCATCCGTACGCTGCTCAAAATTTCAGGGCACCACATATCAGTTTTAGTGTTCAGAGTAACGTTAGCTACTAGTTACCTCAAAATGAGGTTTTTGTTCTGACGTTTCAGAAACCTGGATGGCTGCACCCTGCTCCTCCTCTTGCTCCTGGGAAGCAGGGGCTGTCTCTTCTTGCTCAGGTCCAGCTTTAGAGGACTCTTCTCGTCTTTCCTCTTTGGCCCCCTCCGGCACAGCAGAGCCTTCCTTCCCTTTCACACTGACTGCTTCGGTAGGTGTGGGCTGTGCTGCAGGATCTGCGTCTTCCCCAGCTGCGGAAGAAGCATCCCCACTCGCGTGCACGTTCATCACATGCCTCTCCTCCACCAACACTGTTTCCTGCACCACCTTCTCAGTGCTGAGTGGCTGGTGGTGTGGGGTTGTTTCTGTCTCTGTTTCGCTGGACTCGGTCTTGGTTTCCACTTTCTGTATGGGAAAACAGTGTGGCATCAGAGTGATTTTCCTTAAGTCGAAGGTCAAGAAACAAAAAAAAAAAAAAAAAAAAAAAAAAAAATGAAAGCTGCCACTCACTACAATGATTAAAGCCAGTATCAAGTGCTTATAATCAGAAACATGATAGAAATTATATATTAGCTTCCATTCCTCCCACCAGAAGCTTTGCTGCATGCCTGCTGCTGACATACACACTGGAGCCTATGCTGCTACTTCACGGCATCCACAAAAGAAAACAGAATAAAATATGCAAGTAAAAAACAACGAACGGAAGCATCATAGCACATTTGCATTGGTTCTGGCTGTTTTTCTCAGACCCAATAGATGAGATAAAATGCTTCTAAAAATTAAATGCTATTAAAATTTCTCAATGTGATTGCCTTTGGAATATGTAAGGTGTATTCTTGAAATGGAATTAAAGGCATGTGACAGATAGGGCCAAACAGGCACAAAGGACAATCACAGAAGACACCTTTGAATGTTGAATGCAAAACATAAACACACAACCCGCCCCAAAGGCACACAGCAAGGCAGATGAAAACATTCAGAAAACCCCAGGATGGAAGCAAATGGCCACCTGCACCCAGCTTTGAGAAGTAGAAGTAACCCCTCCTATGAATTCTGTTGGTTTTCGCGCAGACTCTAACAAACTGAAGATTTCAGAGCCATCCATGAGCTTTTCACCAGAAGTCTGCTTAGTCTGAGAGGACAAAGAAATGGACAGAGTCAAGCACAAGAGACAGACACATACTCAGCCACATACACATTCACAGCTTGTTAGACAAAATTGTAGGCAGAGGAAAAAAAGGAAGGAGAAATGAAGGAATCCAAGGTACGGACTTTGGAAACAGAAAAGAATGGGAAATAAAATAGCAAACTGGGGTGACCATGAGCTGTTGTTTGGTAAAAAGCAGAGAATTATTAGGAATAGGGTAGTGCTGATTTAAGCATATCTTTTTTTTTTTTTTTTTTCCTTCATTGCAAGCCACAGCAGCGCTATCAAATCTTGGGAACGGGCAGCTGGAAATAAAACAGAAAAGTGTTTTAATGCTGACTTTGGACTGCGGTATTGACTAAACCATGAAAAAAAATCATAAAGCTGGGTTGGCTGCTCTCAACATAAAGCCAAGCAGCAAGAGAAACAGAAAGGTTTGGGGTGGAAGGGTACTGCTTCAAATAACGTCATGCTGGAATCTTAAACTGCAACCCCATGAGAGCCGCTGGTTACCACCACTCGGGATGCGGAGGACTCAGTGACGTAATGAGCAGTAGCCACGGTAAAGGCTGGTTCCTGGGAGTATCTCCACTCGGACAGGCTCTTCCTCCGGGGACCAAAGAGCCCCACTTTTAAGACCTCACTATCTGGCACTTGCTCTGTCTTGCTGAACCGGACACTTTCTGGGCGTGGGTGGACAGCCACCCCCTGCCCCAGCCTCGCAGCCTTGTGGAGGTCGTCTTCTTCAGGACTCTGCCGGCGAGACTCGGCCTCCTTGATGGGAGCCAGGGATTCTGACAACTTCCGCTTCGTCGTCTGGACCTCGGGTCCCCTCGTGGACTTGTCGTCAGCCAGGGATTCCAGGACCTCGTATTCTGTGAGGATGGAAACAGCCTTCCCTGACTCTGACAAGCCCCTCTCCGTGTGCTGAAGCGCCTCCAGCGAGGAGGGCTGCGCCACTCTGTCCCCCTCTTTGGTCTTCCCAGTCATAGTAACGATTCTTCCAGAGACGGTGTCGTAGGATTTTCCTAGAGTGTATATTTTCTGTCTGTTCTCTTCTTTCAGTTGCAATTCTCGGGCCAAATCATCGAAGCTCTGCATTTCAATAGTGCTAGATTTCAGGATGTCCGCAGGGATGTCACCAGTTCTACTGCTCACCGTCACCACCTTGTAAGTCACAATCTTTTTCGAATCACCACCAACTACCTCAGTGGGTATTTTGTCTACAATAACCCAATCCTCTGTGCCCTATATTTAAAATATAAAAGCTAAATTAGAAATTCTGATGATATTCCATTACTAAAATAAGAAACCCTTTAAGAAAATCAGGCCCAGGGCTATACCTAGGTCTGTGGTGGGATTGCCCAGGACGGTGTTATTAATCTAAAAATTATGGCTGTCATCTCTTTTCATCTAAAATTAACTATCGATAACTTTCAACCTGAAATGTATTCTGCAGGGTAGGGCTACAATTTCAGATTTCTTTAATAGGAACAGACTTTGTTGGTTAATTTTGCAAGAAATTTATCTGCATGATACACTTTGGTTATTTTGTATTTCAAGATTAGATAACATTATTGAAGTCATTGTGCAAGCTTTTCATGATAAATATAAATACTAAAGTTCATATGACGTTAATTTCCACAAATAACTTGCCAACATTCTACAAATTTCTGTAAACATCACTTTCCACGTTGGTAGATTGTACTTCCGTATATGGGGAAAGGAATCCACGACGGCATTTATCATCCAATTAATATTGAACGTACCTGTGTTCATAGCATTGTAATGAAACATTCCCCACTCATTGGACACTTTGGGATCTTTTTAAAATAAGCCTGAATGGTCTGTTCAGGGTCTCGATCTTAATTAGAGCTGAAGTTCACTGTCTCAGTAGTTTGACTTCCACTTTGCTTAGTGTTAGTTCCAACAAGGCAGATTAAAGTTAAGAAAACTTTGCATTCAGGGAGACCTAATAGGAAGTGATGGGTTAACAGCTGACCAGTTTAACAGGTGACAAAGGGAAGAGCAATTAAACCAGGAGGAGGTGAACAACTTGGTTTACTAGGATATTCTTTATTTTTGTATTTATTGTAGCCTGGAAACTTGAATCTAGAAATAAGTATGCCTTAAGAAGAATGATCACAGCTTGAGCTACATGTTAGTGCTGTACTAAACGAAATGAATTGAAAAAAAAAAAAAAATAACCTCTAGGGCTGATGGGACAGTTTTCTGGAAAATTATTTGACGAGAAGTAGCCACAGAATCGGCAGTCTCTCCTTCTTGTATTTTCTTAATCATACTTGGCTAGTGAGAAAAACCAATACAAGTTCAGAACTTTCAAAGTCAATCAAGGTCATCTAAATTAGCACCACTCTATGGGTAAAAACAGGCAACACAAACTTCGGTAAGATTATTATTAGAAAGTATGATCATAATGCTTCCATGATAATATATAATTACCTAGGATTAGAAGTCATAAAGAAATGATGCATAACAGATAACCAACATTAAAATTATTTTTCCCCTTCCCCAGAGCCTAAGCAAAAACAACATACTTACCTTAGTTTGAAACAAGATAATTTTAAAAGGAAAATAAAAACCAAAGATACTTTAATGACACTGAAGTCTGAAGAAGAGTTCCTTTTAGAAAATCCTTTTTGCTTTTTTTTTTTTTTTTTTTTTTACCTGAGACTCAAGGAATGAAGCACTTCCTTGCTGCAAAAATATAACTTTTTCAGAAATCTCTCTTTCTTCTTTGGTCTGTTTGAAAAAAGGGGTTTGGGTTGGAGAAGAGGAAGTAGACAGTTTCCAAAAAGGCAAGTTAGGAAGAGAGTCCCTTAACTTTTATATATATATATATATATATATATATATATATATATATATATATATATTCATTTTTCCTGAAGAAGTAAATCATTGTTTATCAATGTGAAATATAGTCTGATACCATCTCAAAATTTAAAAATTATTTACAAAGAGTAACAGATTATTTTATGAAAGTTGGATGTTTATATGACTCAAACATTTTTCCATTTCTATGACAGAATATGCTAGTGAAATAAAGGGTTTCTTCACATTTGAACAGTGTGTGTATTAGTTACTTGCAAAATCATAAGTGAGTACTTAAAATAAAAAGGAAGAAATTTTTAAAATTTAAGTAGAACAAATTCTTACTCAGGTGCTGCCTGCTGCAGAGTAGGAAAATATATACAAGGTTGGCTCATTAGCTGCTACTTTGAATAAGCTCAGGTGGACTTTGACTGATTTCTTTGTTGTTCGACAAATAAACAAAAATTAAAGTTTTTTTTGGAACTCTTATAACATGGTGAATAAATTTTGAATTTAAGAATATTCTTGGCAAAGAATTAAGTAGACTGAATCATACTTTTCTTTAAATTATAAAATTAAGAAACATTAAAGTTAATATTTCATATGTTAGGCACTAGGCTTTTTACTTTTTAAACTATTTTATTCTTGCCTTTAATTCAAATGGCAATACAGTAGCTACCAAGCCTATCTTTGCACAGACTACTGCTCAACAGAGTAGGGACTGAAAAGATATTTTGGAAAATTAATCTAAAAATAAATCATAGAACATTCAAAGTTTCTAGAACAACTGAGCTCTTTCAATGAATCTTATCATTATAAACAATATAATTTTATGAAACTACTTAAAATTCCTGTTTACCTACTAATGTTTTGGTAAGTACTACATTGAATGGTTTGCCTGCAAGAGGTTGTAGGGGAACAGCTGGCACATCCTACAGGAGCTACTGATAGATTTTGACAGTGCCATACTCATGTGACCCTTTCTAATGAGAGATAGAAACCACTATCGAAAGAGAAAAAAAAAAAAAAATCCTGTCCTGCTGATTTTGAAGGAAGGTATTGGAAAACATAAAATGTGCCATATGGCATCATTACATGTAGATCTTCTGGGGCTTTTTTCCCTTTCTTTTCAAACTTTCAATCACAGCCTCTTTTTTCAAGTAGAAATGAGAAACAGGAAGGAAAGGTCAAAATTACCAGTACTTTTTTAGAATAAGATTTCTGGGCCTCTAATTATAATCACTGAACTACATATTAGTCCTCATATTATTCCCAAGATAAAAGCTTCTTTTAAAAAATGCCCCAGTGGCTAACGTGGTTTTCAGTATACTCTGTTGTCTGAAACACATTAATTTTTAAAAATGTCTATGTCTTATCATTGGAAACGTCAGCATAGTCTACATGCAGAACTGTGTATGTCCATAATAGTAACAGTATAACATAAAAGGATAGATCTGGGAATTAACTTTAAAACATGGCCAACCTTTCAACCCAACTACTTCAGCTACTAGAGAAGTGAAGAGGTGCTGATAAAGAGAAGCTGCTAATCGAAAAGAGTACTTTTATTAGGGTTTAAAATATAGTCAGGTATATACTCTAACTATGTTATTTAGTTTCTTAAACATTCACCTCTGTATTATACTTGGGAAACAAGGTCCTATTCTGGCACACCTTTATAAAACTGTCATTGACTCTTGAGTGATTAAGGGTTTCTACAAATAAATTTTAGGGAGCTGGGCACAGTAGTGCATGCCTATAATCCCAGAAGCTCAGGAGGCTGAGGGAGGAGGATCATGAGTTCAAAGCCAGCCTCAGCTACTTAGCAAGGCCTGAAGCAGCTTAGCGAGATCCTGTCTCAAAATAAAAAATGGGCTGGGCAATATGGAAAGCAGTATGGAGATACCTTGGAAAACTTAGAATGGAACCACCTTATGACCCAGCTATCCCCCTCCTTGGTCTTTACCCAAAAGACCTGAAAACAGCATACTACAGGGACACATCCACATTAATGTTTATAGCAGCACAATTCACAATAGCTAAACTGTGGAACCAACCTAGATGCCCTTCAGTAAATGAATGGATAAAGAAAATGTGGTATATATACACAATGGAATATTACTCAGCAATAAGAGAGAATAAAATCATGGCATTTGCAGGAAAATGGACGGAGTTAGAGAATATAATGCTAAGTGAAGTTAGCCAATCCCAAAAAGCCAAATGCCAAATGTTTTCTCTGATATAAGGAGGCCAATTCACAGTTGGGTTGGGATGGGGAGCATAGGAGGATTAGAGGAATACTAGAATGGCCAATGGGGAGGGAGGGAAAGGGAGGGGGCAAAAGGGTGAAGGAAAAAAAAAGATGGTAGAATGAGATGGATATCATTACCCTAAGTGCATGTATGAAGTCACGAATGGTGTGAATATACTTTGCATACAACCAGAGATTTGTAAAAAAGTGCTCTATATGTGTAATATGAAATGTAATGCATTCTGCTGTCATTTATTACATCTTAGAATAAAAAATAATTTAAAAAATGGGCTGGGGATGTGGCTCAGTGTTTGAATAGCCCTGGGGTTTCAATCCCTGGTACCAAATATATATATTTAGGGAACAAGTGAATTTGAAAATCCAGAACCTGTGAATAATGAGAATCAACTGTGCTAAGCATCTACTCAAGAAGTTACATAGTGAACACACCTGTTAATCTACCACTCACATGAAACACAGGATAGCATTGGTGCTGCATAGGTATTGATAGATACTGATTTGGGGTTGGGATTTGGGAAACTTTTGGTATTCAGGTAACCACTAAGGAACATATCCCTAACACGGGCTAGGCCTATGTGTAGTATAAAAGGCCACTGTGGAAAATACGTGTGAACAGAGAAACACAAAAAAGGTAACAACATCCATGGAAAGTTCATTATAGTCAAAATATCACCTCCTTAAATTATAATACTTTTGAGTTAATCCAACACCATTTTCTAAGAATCAGGATTAAATCAGAAGTAAAAATATATATTTTACCATTCTAATGGCTTTGATTTTTTCTTAAGTCCCCCTTGTTTTTAGCACCACCCCTTAACTTCTCTAAGCTATTACCTAAAACATTCAAAGTGGCTACCACCTGACAGTCCCTTAAGTATTAGCAATGGGAAGAGACATTTGGCTCCTTTTGTCTGTTATGCTTTGGGTAGCTACTTATTCTGTGTGTTTGTAACTTAGTCCAGTTGTCTGACATCTTTAGGGCTGGCACATTAGTCTAAAAGAAATAGCAAAAATAGGATGAGGCAAACTTGACCAATTAAAATAAAATTTATGACCACATAACTGACAAGTGGTCTTCTTAATAAGGCAAGAACTATAATATTTAAATCAAACATGGAATGAGAAATTTTTGTCTCTTGAAACTCAAGTCCTCTGAATGGCAGTGGTGTTTAGTGGTAGAGGCATACCTTGGTAAAGGTACTTTTCATTTATTCTGCATAAAAGGCCCTTTACAAAGTAATTCCAGTGGGTACTTTTTAGCTGGGATGGGAATTGTCATGAATACAGCAATAGTGAGATCTTGGTCACTTTGATAAAAAGTTTTCAAAGGAGGTTTAGAAAACGATCAACAATGTGTGTAATTTGATTCTTAATTTCACTGCAAGGACCTGAATGTTGCCTACGGATCACTGTTTAAAGGCTTTTTCACACATAAAGACATAAGTTCTAATTTTCTATTCTGTGTCAGCTTCCTGGACAAATAGTTCACAATAAAGGCGTCTTGATAAGAAGGAGATTAATCAAAACAATGCCCAAAATATGCAGTTTTCAAAACCTGCTTGTTTTGGAAGAGAGATAAAGCAAAATGATATCTAACAGTAGACAGATAGTAATTCATGGGTCCCACACAATGGGAACGCTGAAATAACACCAACTGTACCCTTACGCTGGCTGCATATTGAAAGAGAGCTTTCCTATATGGAGAAGCTTTACTTAAGTAACACCAAAATGTGAGCACTGTATGTTAATAAGTGGTGATGACTTCTCTGCCTACTCTGATTCCTTACCCTTTCCTAGATGTAGAGCCCTTTTCCTATGTATTTATTTTAACTCTCTTTGGTCACATGAAGATTACATTCCTTACAATTTACCTTATAAAATTCTTTGGAATTTTATGCTTGTGTGAACTTGATATTTTTTTTTCCTTTCTCTTTTCCCTGAAAAGATTACATTTTCATTAGATTGTGGTAGTGTTAAACCTTGAAAAGAAATTTGTCAGCTGGCTGCAGTGGCACATGCCTGTAATCCCAGTGGCTTGGGAGGCTGAGGTAGAAGGATTGCGAGTTCAAAGCCAGCCTCAGCAATGTTGAGGTGTTAAGCCACTCAGGAGATCCTGTCTGTAAATAAAATACAAAAAAGGGCTGGGGATGTGCCCTAGTGGTTGACTGAATGCCCCTGGGTTCAATCCCCAGTACAAAAAAAAAAAAAAAAAAAGAAAAAAAAGAAAATTTGTTCCCTAACTTCCCAATGAAAAAAGTCAAATAAAAGCTGGGATTATGGCTCAGTGGTAGAGCGCATGCCTCATGTGTGAGAGGCACTGGGTTCGATCCTCAGCACCACATAAAATGAATAAATGAAATTTAAAGATATTGTCTCCATCTATAACTAAAAATATTTTTAAAAATTACAAATCAGTTAAAATAATCAATTTTAAGAAAAATCAAATGAAGCATTCATTTTACCAATAAAAGCCTGGTGTAATATATTACGGTAAAATGTGTACTGAAATGCTAACAACTTCTGATTAGTCAAAACCAGCAGACAATCTCAATAGGCCCCACCTTGCAATTGATGAGAAATATACATGGGTTTCAGGTCATTCATCAATGCAAAAGAAGGAAGTACATTCAGAAAAAGTACCTGTTCACTAACTAGTATCTTAATTTCTCTGCTGTGAAACATAGGTTTTTGATCAGAATCAGCCAATTTGCACTACAGTCTCCCTGTGGCTTTCTTCCTGTTGCCAGCACCACCGGATACCATGCTTCTTGGCCACCTACTCATTTTATTTGCAGCTTTCCTTTGGAGCACAGAGCATCTCAATTCAGGTTATATATAGAAAAGAGGGAAGGTTCTCTATTCAGAAGTTTGCCAAATCCTTTTCCTAGTTTCATACCCTGTAGAGAAGCAAAGCCAGGGAACAGAAGACAATTCCAACCCAAAGCTTAAATACTGACCTCTTCGGGTACAAGTGGCTCGATCATAGGTGCATCTTCCTGCCTGGCAGCCAGTCGCACTGGGGAGGTAGAAAGCCTCTTTTCCCACTCATTCGTTACGGCAGTGTCTGTTGAGGTTTCTAAGAAGGTTCTTTTCAGCTCACTAATGTTGGTTTGATGTTTCATCAGTTCATCTTGAGTTTTATCTAGCTCCTACATTCAGAACATAAAGAATCCAACAGTCAGCCTTTCATGGTTGCTTTCAACTTAAAAAAAAAAAAAAAAAAAAGTCATGTCAATCTCATTAGTAGTCAAAAGAAAACAGAATTTTGAAGAGGGTTCATGACACTACTACAAACACTCTGGTGAAAATGTGATATTTCTAGAGAAAAGAGCAAGAAAAGAAATCAAATTCATACAAGCATAAAAATCAAAAGAATTTTGAAAGGTAAAAGCTGTAAGGAATGTAATTCACATGTGACCAGAAAGGATTAAGTACACACAGAGGAAAAGGGATCTACATCTAGGAGAGGATAAGGAATTAGAGTAGGCTGAGAAGTCATCCCCACTTATTAACAGGTGAGCACACAATTCATGCATCATGGTACGAGCCCACAGGTAAGCCACTAAGGGAAACAACACGCACAAACATGCACTGGTATATACCAATACCAACCTCTAACATAAGATTACTATGTTTGACATACACATTTTCACCCTTTATTCGCTTAATCAGACTATTCTGAAAAAAGTGGAGAAGAAAGGGAAAGGTAAGGGACACAGTAGTCAAGGGAACAAACTCCATCCTGCGCACTGCACCATCGACATGGTAACAGCTACGGAGCATGCTGAGATCTGAACACCGTACACAAACCATGACTTATCACGCACTGGTATTTGGTTTACTTTTAATTTTCTACCTGTGCCTTGAGTTCTGCATCTTCCTCCTGGTCCGACTGCCAGCATCAAGAAAGAGTGGGAAATAAAGTCTTACCATGCAATTTACTCTGAGATTAGAGAACTCAAAAGCCTATATAAACTTGCTAAGTGTGAGCACACGTGTGCTCTCGTGTAATGATGCAGTTCTTTCTTATGCATAATCCACAATACTCTCACAAACTATGAAGCTTAACAAGCACTGAGAAGGAAAAGATTTCTTGCCTGGTGGGTCTTTGGCATTTGGATGAGCAGATGTCCATGGTTGGGAAGGTGGCAGCCAGGGCTTTGTAGGCTGTTCTTAATGAACATTACCAATGGTTCAGGAGGCATGGGGAGCCAGATTACGATTCCTAAGAAGGGCTATGGCTACACGGTAATGTTAGCTACCTTACAATGGATCAATCTTCACAATAGTCCTATGAGGTTAGCTCTACAACCCCCAATTTGTGGATCAAATTAAAGAATTAGACACAGAGATTCTTATATTTTAAAACTTATAAGAACCTTGATTTTCTTGAACCTATATTCTTAAAAAAATCTTTCAGAGGAGAGAAGACTGATGTGGGGTTATTAAGGAAGAAAAAATTAAAAAAAAAAAAAGAAGAAATGTACTGTCATGGATAACAGTATCATTCCTTTAAAATAAGGATAATTTTTGAGTTTAAAAAAGTACTAAAATAGTTTTAGAAAATACCCCAAGCTACTACATTATCCTTCTTTTTCTAATTTCACCAACCTGCCTACTCCTTGGACATGTGAGTACCAGTAATTAGGTACATGTGCCAAGCCACAGGCTGCATGGTAAAGCTGTGCTTCTTGCAGAGCTTTCTGACCCAGAGCCTGAGCTTTGGGCCACTGAGCTGCAAGTGGACATGCAGAGTGAAATGATAGGTAAGATAAGGGTCACACTCAAGCAAGTGGCCTTAAGCAGATCATTTCAGCTACAGGGGTCTCAATTTCCTTGTCTGCCAATGGGGTCAGGAGTGACTACTCTGCAGACCCTGTGCTGGACTACTGTCGCGCTGGCCACCTAGAGGGAAGGGAAAGGTGGAAAGAGCTGAGGGAAGCTAGCAGTGCTGGTGATGTCCTAATGCTCAAGGGTGCGGTGTGTTCACAGCTCTTCACAAGCTACTTGTTGAATGTATTTGCTTCTGTGCGTTAAGTGTTCCATAATGAGTTTAAAAACCGCTATAGAAGTAAAGTATTATTATTAAATGTTTTTCATTTACAGCACACGTGAGGATTGAGACATTCATCAAATGTATTAGCCTGTAGCTATGTCACTAACTCTTACAAAATCAAGGTGTTCTTTTGTTATATTTGGCATAGAAAATAATTAGCTTTTAATAAGTGTATTTTATAATTGCTTAAAAGAAACTGGATAATAGCTTCACACTATTACCTTTTACTTTAAAAACCTGTAATTTGGGGCTGGGATTGTGGCTCAGAGGTAGAGCGCTCACCTAGCACGTGCGCGGCCCGGGTTCGATCCTCAGCACCACATACAAATAAATGCATTGTGTACAACTAAAGCAAATAAATAAATATTTTTTAAAAATCCTGTAATTCTTGGGGCTAGGGCTGTGGTTCAGTGGTAGAGCGCTCGCCGAGCACGTGAGAGGCCCTGGGTTCAACCCTCAGCACCACATAAAAATAAATAAAGGTATTGTGTCCAACTACAACTAAAAAATAAATATTAAAAAAAATAAAGATATTGATTCCATCTACAACTAAAAATAGTTTTTAAAAAATTCTAATTCTTTAAAATGTGGCATTTCCAAAAGAAGAAACTTAATAAAATATAATTATGAAATCTTTTTTTTCTGAAGACATTTTCAATTAAGTGACATACAGATACAACTTAACAGCATACTTTCATTTCTTCCTAAATAGCCAACTAGAAAATATGGTTATGATTGGATGATGTAAAAAATAATATAAGACCCAAAGTAAAACGTATTGCAAAGTAAAAACTGACTTCTGCTAGCACTCTGGGAAATAAACATATTGACTTCCATTACTATAGATAAATACTGTTTTTACAGTAATTTGAATCAGTTACTAATAGTGCATGTTTTAAAAACGACAAAATCTATACACACACAATATAATTTATCCTAAAGAATTAACAAAGGAGAATCAATAGCACTGTTTCTCTCTTGTTAAATGATTACATTTTTTTTCAATAAAGTACGTTTATGGACAATTTTCTCTTCCTTAGAGAATTCATTTCTTATGACTGATCTGCACGATAGCCAGAGGCCACAAAAACACATTAAGTACCTTTTAAACAAATATTATTTTACTATTTGGGATTTTAAATTATATCTCTATCCATCCAGCAAGCTAATTAAATTAATTGTGATTTATCTCACAAATCAAGGGTATCATAATAAAGAGCCTCTCATTTGAGGTAAGAGAAAAAAAAAAAATTTTTTTTTTGGTACTGGGAATCGAACTCAGGAGCTAAGTGCTCCACTGAGCCACATCCCCCCAGCCCTTTTTGGCGCGTGAATGTGCATATGTGTGTGTGTGTGTGTATTTTTTTTTTTTTTTTTTTTTTTTTTTTTGAGACAGGGTCTTACTAGTTGCTTAGGGCCTTGCTTAATTGCTAAGGCTCTCTCTGAACTATCTTTCTGCCCTCAGCCTCAGGAGCAGCTGGGATTACAGGCAAGCACCACTGTGCCCGGCTGTATTTTTCCCCCCTTCTTTTTTAAGGTATTATCAGTTTAGGCAAGTGGTTCTCAAAATGTGATCCTAGAATTAACAGTCATCTGGGAATGTGTTAGAAACATAAATTCTTTAGTCCCATCTCAGTCCTTCTGAATGGAAAAACATGTGAGGTTGCGGCCTAGGAGTAATTCCAACACAAGCCAGTTTGAGATCCACTGGCCCGTGCAATTAAAAATATATCTAACTCCTGCTATGGAAGTTAGAATTTATAATTTATCCCTACTCCAAAAGCTAATATGCAGGATTCTTACTTGCAGAGGCCACCCCCCACCCGCTGGACATTTTCCTTAGGCAGCTCCCAGCCATGCTCAGTTAAACACCAACCTCAGTGGCGGTGGTTTCTCCATCCGCGGCGGTGTCCGTTCGCTCACTGTCAGTCTATTGAGCGCAGAGGTGATCAGGTTCCAGGAAGAAGGCAGGGATAGAAAACAAACCCATCTGGTCAAGTGGGGTACCTACAAGTTGAACTGCTCATTTCCTTTCTCTGGGATCTGTGGCATACTACCTTCCCACAAGAATGCAGCTTCAAGCCAAAGCAAAAGAAGAGCCAGAGCTAGGTGCTGTCAACAGAGCCCCCTTGGAGGAAGACCCGAGGCACGCACAGCCCCCGCAGGAACTGCAGGGACCGCGTGGGCCACACTGACCTGTCTGGTGCTACGTGTCAGGAAAACCAATTTGTCACTTTCCTCCCACCCTTTCCACTAACATCCCCCAAAAGCTCTCCTAAAAATACTTAATGCAAATAAAATAGAGGTTTATGTATTTATATATATATATATTTACTTATTCTAGCAATGTCACATTTGAAAGGTAAATGAAAATACAAATTTACATAAAAGCTACTGTAACAGTCACTGGACTTTCAGCCCCTCATTTATATGGTTTGGATAATTTATGCCCATTTAAGAACATCAGGCTGTCTGCATTACCTATGAATTATAAAAAGCACATGCCAGTGACTCACAGGCATATGTTTTATAGATGAAAAATGTAACTAATTTTCAAGTAGCATTGTTAATAGATATTTTTTAAGACTACATGTTGTTTATTTTATCCCACCCTCTAATATAAAGAGGTATATCAAAATATGTATTTAAACATCTCATTGCAAAAATACCATTCAAATGATGCAAATAATAGTAAAAATCATTGAAAAATAAGAAGAAAGAGAGAGAGACATCTACTTGGAAACAAATAAAACAAAGCACAGCATTTGACAGAGCCTAGGACTTCAGGGGAGAATTAAAATAATAATTTCAGGACAGGTTTTTCAATCTGTTTCATAGGGGGTTATGACTGAAAACAGTATTTTCTCTGGAGTAAAGAAGTGCAATAAGCATTGAAATGAAGACATAATCTAAATGCCCTACTAATGGACTTACCCTCTACAAATGTCAACTAATTATTCATAACATTCCCCTGATCAAATTTTTGGATTGGTATTTTGAAAATACAAATTAGAACTAGGGGCTCTACGGTTTTGAATCTCTTAAAATATCCCTCCCTCTGAAGAGCAAGAAATGTCAGGAAGTGACAACTGGGACATTGTTCTATCTATGGACTTTGGCCAGTCTGATTTTTTGGCACTGTCCCTAAACTTTTATTTTGTAAATCTCTAAAGAGAAGGAGTAGAATGCACAGTTGACATGTGGACCTGAGGCTGGCCTCTGACAAGCTTACTAAATCCAAGTAGGAAATAATTTTCAGTAGATTTCTTTCAGAGAAGAAAGCCTGGCTGATATATTTTCATGATCTGACCACCTTGGTTAACAACTGGGGCACAGTTGCTGTCAATTTATTTTTTTTATAGGGCGATTGTTATGGTATTAGCATGGCTTTACAAACTGACAGCCCAAGGAAAGACCAATTTGAATAAGACAGGCTACTGTTGAAATGGGTAGAATAAGTCAAAGATATTAAGCTTTCATAAAATAATTATGTTTAATATACTAATTAGTTGTGTCAAACACTTCTAAAATTCTTTTAAGACATTTGTCTTCTTAGATAGGTCATTTCCCATAAGGTTTTAAAATTTAATTCAGTAACTTTCCAACATATTGACACTAGAGTTCAGTTGTGGATTCGAGTGAGGGGTCACATGTCAGAACAATTTGCTCAAATCCTTGCTGTTCAAACCAGTGACACACTGGGTGTATTTCATATTTTATCCTAGTTTCCTTCTTGGAAAATGGGAAAAATAACATGACAAATTATATTGGATAATGGATACTAACTACTTTATAGAATACCTAATGTGCATAGAGCTAAAAATTGCCTGTGGTAATAATAATACATGGATATTAACATGTTACATAATTATTAATTTTCCTTGGTACACATAATCAAATATCTTTGGCCATATCTAAACTCCCTCAAAAGCTGGGTGCAGTGGCACCTGCCTATAATCCCAGCTACTTGGAAGGAGCTGAGGCAGGAGGATTACAAGATCCAGGCCAGCCTGAGCAACATAGCAAGACCCCCCATCTCAAACCAAACCAAACCAAACCCCAAAGCTGTAAACTACCTCTAATTCCTACTTAGTTTCTAGTTAGTGAGCCAACATAGTGCCTGATCAATAGTCAATGAAGTAAAACTGAATGTAGCAGTTTTTTAGCAACTGCTATTCATGTAATATACTATGACTACACAAAACTAGAAAAGGTGCAGCATGTCATCAATTACCATACAATAATACTGTTTCCCACCAATTAAAATGTATAAATCAGTTGATTAATCTTTTTCTCCAAATTTGAACCTCTTTGTTTTATATTATCAAAAAATTACTCAGAAATTCACAATTACATGTTACGATGAGCTAAATTTATCTTATGATTCTTGATGAGTGATTTGATATTCTGCCCTTCTTATTTGATCATTCTGAAATTATAAAAGAAAAAAAATGATTGGCCAACCATTTTCTTGTTCGAAATGATTAATCCTTTCTATACTGGGGTGAGTGAACTCTTGAGAAAGGCTGGCACTATGATTTAGCCACTATAACATATGAGAGATGTAAAAAGAACTACTGTCATTAGTGATTTTGTAAAAGGAACGTGACAGATGAATTATATGGGAAGTCACCCAGTTTAAGCTGCCAGAGAACTTGAGGCCTAGGGAATAAAATGGGCCATGCAAGCAAACAGCAATTTTTTTTTTTTTTTTTTAAACTGAATGACCTAAATATGACTTCTTTTGCTCAAGTGGAACTAGTATGCACAGCTCTTTGCACCTGGGGTTAAGAGTCCACACTGAACAGATGGTGAAATACAAAGTCTGGTTGCAGAAGAGCTGTAGTAGGCTAAGTCTGGGGAAGCGGGTGGGCAAGGACTGCAGTGGTCAGCGCTATTTCACGGTTTCAGCGGTTTGCAATAACAAGGACAGAGAGGCCTGGGAAGCTCCCATCCTGCGTTCACTAGCTTGCAACAATGAACTGCTGTGATTTGTTTTGCTGATGTAATGCAGACATGCCCAAGTTTACATTAACTCTCATGCACGGATTACAACAAGATGTATACCCTGGATTAGGCACAAGATCTGTGTGGTTGGCTATGGAAATGTTTAGTTATTTAGAATTTAGAAAAGCAGAAAACAGAAATCTTTTTTTTTTTTTTTTTTTTTGCTTTATGTTAGACTCAGGACTAATTCACTGCTAAAGGAAAACTATCTGTAGGTTGGAAATATGCTAATATTATAAACAATCTTTATAGATCATATTGTCTTCTTAATTGTAAAGTATTCTATACTATTGATAATATTGGTACTATGAGAAAAAGTGATAATAAAACCTTGGACTTAAAAATAGTTCTCTAAATATTTTTCAAGTATAAAAAAATACGTGTGTGTGTGTGTGTGTGTGTGTGTGTGTGTGCATGTGAAATAGTGAAAGGGGTGGGGGAGACAGAGTTAAAGCTAACAGTCTTATATAGCCCAAGAACTTTGAAAAAGACTCTCATGCAATATCAAATTTAAAAAAAATAGACTTCCAATTACAGCACCTGTGAGATCATTCATATTTTTTCCCTTGTGCTGTACAGAAATGACTATAATATCACTAAATACAGGTACTCACACACCTTCAGAATTCTAAATATTCACAGGTGTACCTCAAATTATGACTTTATAGCTGAGCATGAACCTGAATAGTCTCTCATTTTGTGTGTGTTGCCTTGACTTTGTGACTTTTTTTTTTTTTTTTTTTTTTTTTTAACACTAGGAGTCATGTGTCTCCTGTCTCAAAAAGCCCTAATTTTTGTGGGAACAGGAGAACCAGAGGGAGCCTGGGAGAGGCTCAGGCGGGAGAGAACATGACAGCCAGTGCCTCTGGCGGCTGCTTCTATTCTTTTCCCTAAGCTCTGTTTGAAGTGTGGAGAAAGGGAAGCTGCTGTGCTGTTCACAGGGCTGTGGAGAGGTGGGAACTGGGAACGGGAGCAACTAAGAGCAAAAGCTGCTGCTGGCTGCACCTCAACTCGTCCAGTTGCCGAGATGAGGAAGGGAGACCCACATGTTCAGATTCTTTCCCTCACTATGCGAATACCTGGCTTAGGGCCAGAGACACCTCACCAACTTTCTTGATTTGACCATCTTGTCCAGTTGTGGGGACATTTTTGTCTCATGTGGAATTGGAAGAATCACTGCTAAGGAATTTATGCACTGGTATTGCTAGCACTGACAAAATTTCAGCTTGGTTTTATAATGTAGAGAAACCTTAAATAAATCCTTCCCTGACTGTATTTGGACACTGCTGTCCTGCATGCAGTTCTTCCTGGTCCTGTTTCTGGTCCTACTAATGACAGATGACAGGTGGCTGCTTCAAACTGTTGTTGACATTCTTTCTGACCCAATGTATGATGGGACCTGATCCACTCAAGGAGTAAAGATGACTGCAATCAAGGAGAGTAGTGGGGGCATTTCAGAATCTCCAGGAGACTAGTTTGTATATTTGGAAAGCTACCCAGGAGATTGTGACGTGGCCCCGCTGGCAGTGTTCTCTCCATCTCTCCTGGAATCTCATTTAAGCAGGATATGTGATTTGTTTTGTAAGACGATGACTGATCAGAAACTTTAACCTAGCCCTGATCTTTTACATAGCTAATGGGCTATTTGAAATTGATTCTGGCTGAGTCCTTTACCCCATATAGGACTCAGTGGGTAGCAGAGGATTCTGGATTGCACTCAGACTGCTACATCCACATGGTGTTGTGCCTAACCCTGGGGCCTGGGTTGGACTCCCCAACACACAAAACCTCAACATAATTGGCACAGACAATAAATGAGGCTCTGAAAGTAGGACCACTATTCGCAGCAGCCGGCTAACACTGTTTCGGACCGAAGCACGGAACACGCAGGGGAAGTGTGTTCTATGCCGAGGTACACACCTCTTCCTCTGAACTGTCACTCGGGTCATTGTCTAGGGAGGCGCTCAAGGAGGCCGCCTTGGGCTCCAGGTAGCAGAGGCACAGAGCCAGAGGGAAGGAGAGAGTGAGGGCATATGGCACTGAGAAGGAGGCGGAGAGCAGAAAGAAAAAGATGAAGAGGAAACAGGGCACGAGGGAGGGTGAGCGGATCGGGAGATAATGCTGCAGGCTCTGGGGCAGGAAGTTGGTTTCAGACAGGTTGGGGAAAGAGAGGTACCCATCATCATCTAGGAGGGAGGGGAATGACTCAGGGAGCTGCAAGGAGAAGGAAAACAAAGTGGCTCCTTTGCTCGTTTGCTGTCTGTAGCTAAAGGCCACGTCCTGATCCCCCACATAAGCTTTCCCTTGGCCTTCGGAGTCCAAGGCCAGCTCTCCCTGCAAATGCTCAGCTCTGGGCAGGACGGAACCTGGAGCTCTGCTTTCGTTCTCCTTACACCTCCTACGGAGCTCAGTGGGGGATGTAGGGTCAGAATGGGCTGATGGGGGTGACAAGGGACATGAGTCAGTGCCAAGCTCAGGTGACTGATGTGAAAGAGACAGAGAGAGACAGGAAGCAGCAAACAGAGGTGCAAAAGGACAAAAAGAAAACTGCAATTAGTTAATTTTCTTATGGGTATCAATATAAAAATTGTAAAACAAGAATTTTAGCACTAGGGTTGCTTGGGAATTTTTAAGTAGTTAAGCCGCATGCCAACATTGCTGCAGACGGCTACAGTTCTCCCATTAGACCATCACGTAACAGGGTGGGGTTCCAATGTCTACACGTTTCCCATGATTCAGAAATTTCATTTTAGATTGACAACTCTAGGAAGGTTGAGGGTTTTGAGAACAAATATAACCCTCCAATAAATCAAAAGCAAGACTTTCAATAACCTTCTCCTGATCTCCAGGTAATAGATGTGTTACAATGGTTTAGCTGGATTAGAAATGAAAACAAAATCCAATTCCAATTTTGATTATTAAAAAAAATTTTTTTCTAGCATTATTCCTTTCCTTGGTTAGTCAACTATATCCAAAACAGGTGGGTCTGCAAATCTAGAAGTTTCTGGCCCCACTCCTATCTGATAATGGGTGGGGGGGGGGATTCAACAACTAGCATGTCAGGAACCTTGACTCTCCACAAAGGACTGAGATTGCTCTGGAAAATCTTCTATTTTGGCTCCTTTATGCGGGATATAAGTGGAACTCATACTCAAAGTGGTTTCAATAAGCTAACCAGCAAAAAGAATGTGTTTTCTTGTAATACCGTTTCTATGTGTTAGTTTCTATTATTTGTGGACCATAAATAATAGAAAGATACAATTTCCCAGCCTTCTGATTTCTTTTAGGAGATAAAGGGCATGTATATACCTTTGGTTTGAGTCCTTAATACAATGCTAAAGCAGGCATCTGCACAAAAGTGCCCCCCTGATGAGCTCCAGCTTTCATGGGACAAGTGAACCTAGTTCCATTCTCTGGGCCCTGGCAGTCTCAATGCCCAAAGCTGGTTTCCTGTGCAAGGTGGTGGAGGGGCTGCTGGGCAAGAAATGGAAGAAAGGAAGGAAGCAAACCCCAAACAGATTCTGGGCAGAGCATAGGAGCTGCTATAGCCTGGTAAGTTCAAGGCCAGGGCACATGGAGCCTGAAGATAATTAGACTTCTGTTGCTGTGTGTGTGTGTGTGTGTGTGTGTGTGTGTGTGTGTGTTCTGCCTAGTGACCTGAGAGCATGGAAATTATACCCAGCTTGCCTGCCTGGTGGTGGTTATCCAATCATGACTTACAGAGAAGTGGTAAATACAGCAACAAAGGGAAAGAAAACATACAAATAAAATTACATCTGAAGCATGAGGGAAAGAAAATGCACGAAGAAAAGTATTTCTTGAATGTATCTCCAAAAGAAGTGTCTCTTTTGACCATGATAGGAGTGTGTCTTCCCACACACTCACATTTGACATTAAACACTGCATTTTAAACAGGAACCTGTGCAAATCTCTAAGAATAATGTAGATGTTACAAGTCTCCTTCTGTGTGAAGACATCTGTCCTCTGGTGGTGAGTCTGGCCCTCTGACCTGGGGGAAGGAAAGCAGCCAGGGACCCCAGCTTCCTTCCCAGGCAATTCTGGGGGACCATTCTTTTAATAATTATTTCAATAATATGTTTTCATTTTGGGTAAAAAAGAAGTACCTCTATGTTACTGTTTGGAGATGGAAAATAATAAAATTAAGGGTTAATCTTCCATGCTGCTTATGAATGTGGTTTTTTAAGACAGCTTTGTCTTTTTAAAGCTTTTGGGGAAATAAAGACAGCTGGCAGCTATGAAGCTCTGGGTCTCAGCTGCAGCCTCCTGAAGGTGCCCTGCTCAAAGCACTGGCTCTGCTGAGATCAGACACTGAGGGAAGTCACTTTCTTTGTCTTTTTATTTTCCCATGGCATAAATGGCACAAGGTGATGGTAGCTCAGTGCTACATCTTACATAAATGAATTGGTAGTCTTTTAAAATTGAATAAAGTGAGTCTGACTGCACTTATTTGGGGAGTAAACTAAAAATAATTTACCTCTGTGTGCCACTTAATTCCACTTACACATCCATGGGGATCATTGGTTGGCATGGGCAATCTCGAGAAATTTTGCAATAACTATGTCTAAGAAGGACACTTTTGCATTTCAGGTATATTATCTTCATTTCATGTCCCAGTTAAAACCAGCCCTTGACTTAATTAACAGGAAGAGTGTGAAAATGAAATTTAGAACAAAGCAACAAGTGATCCAAATATCCCTGCACTTTTTTTTCCTTTTGGTTTGGCACATAAGGGAAACTTATCCTAAAAGAGCAAAATTTAAAGGAAGATGGATTGGGTCACTTGGAATATTCTATATAAAAAATTATGTATTTGTTGACCTACTCCCTTAAGATGTTGCTATTAAAATCATTATGGAAAGAAATATTTTTTCCAAGGAGTCGCAGATGGTGATTCTCTATGACATCCATCTGTATTTGGAAAGCCCACTTAAGGGAGCACTTGTAAATAGAACAAACTCATGTTTCAGGATGACCCGTAGGGGACATGAGCATTCTTCTCCCCCTATTTCCTCTATGCACCTTATATGTTCCAGGAGCTACTCTGCTTTCCCATGATCATTATGCATAAACTTTTCAATGTGTTGACCTTCAAAATTGTTTTCCTAAAACATTGCTTTACAGTGCTGGGTCACCAGAAATAAACTTGATATTTAAAAACTATGTTTAAGAAGAAATTTAATGTGGTGGTGGTGGTGGGGGACATGATGTCATGAAATGCAATGAATAAAACACCTGGAGAAAACGCCAACAAGTCCACTTCTCAACTTCTGTACCTCCACATCCCATTTTAAAACATGGCCACTAACTCCTTTCCTGATTAGATTGCAATTTTAAGACTAAGAAAGACAAATCATAAACACACAGGCTGTGATACTTGTGGTTAGAAGAATGGCGATGTGATTATTGTGTATCTAGAAAACTATATCATGCTTGGGTAGGAGAATGGGGCCAGAAACAAAGAAAATAGCTTTAGTGAGAGTTCTGAAATGAGAGCCTGAAAAGAAATGCATATAGTACACCACCCAAAGAATTTTTAAGAGACACAGACAGGACAGCTGTTGAAAGTCTTATGTAGCACATTCCTTGTTGAAGTAAAAAATTCCAAAAAATTAAGAAAGCAACTTTCAGAGTAAAAAAATGTTGATTTAAAAACTGACATACGAATATAACTAGCGCTGAGTTATAAACTACCCTATCTATGCTCAACACATTTCTGGTTACATCCTCAGCATTACATGTTAGGCTGGAGCAAGCTCTACAAGGCAGCCTGGGAGCTGTACCTTTCCCTCGTGCCGGATTGCAGAGACAGGCGTGGCTTCCTCAGCCTTTTTCCGTCTCTCCTCTTCCTCGTCGCGCTCCTCCTCAGCCTTTTTCTCCGGAGTCACAGTGGTGATCAAGTTGGTCTGAGAGATGCCCTTTGTTGTGGCGTACTGGCCAGTACCAACCTCTGCAGCAGACATAGAATCCTTCATGTATATTTCATGGTTTTCATTCACTGATGCTAAAAGCAAATACAATTGGAGAAATAAGATCTGAAATTGTTATGTAGAAGAGAAATCAACAACACCACTGTCCCATTGATGGGAAAGAAAATACCACTACAAAATACCAGCTTTGGCTTGACAAGAATCTAAGATATCATAGACTTTCTGTTCCACCTAGGTCTGTATTTTGAAATTACTTAAATGCTCATGTCTTGAAGTCTAGAATAATGCTCACCCACTCTCATGCTCTCTGGTGAAGGTGTGTGTGAGGGTGAGGAGAGTGAACGGAGGTGAAACTGGGCTTCCCCCGAACCCCCGCAGCACAAAAGCACTGGCTGGTGGGCACCAGCACCAGGCACTGAGTGGCAAGTTCAACGACTCAAAGCAGTGGATAATACTCTAATACACTTGACTTTGAACACATTTTTTTTTTGGAAGTAACATTCACCAAAGAGCACTGAATTGGTTTTATTATTATTATGGAATGCTAAAAATAATCTAACACTCCTACAACATTAAAGCCCCAAGGGTAATAATGAAAATTAACCATGTTGTGGCAGAGGTTATAAATTCTGGTGGTAATTCCATTCAAGAGAAGTATAGAAATGCTTTAATATCCACTGCATTTTAAACAGTCTGCCATGATGAGATGCATACATACTCAATCACATCTCTAATATTTTGAGAAAACAAGACAAATGCTGCTAAATGAAATTCATGCAAATGCAGAGCATGCAAACATAGGAGATATAAGATACAGCCCTACATGCCAGCTAAAATGTCTCAGTGAAGGAGATGCTAAATTTAGTTTGATGTTAAAAGTTTGGTATTCATTATTTTAGATTTTAGATATTATAAAAATTTGGTATCATGAAAAATAAACTCTGCTTTTCAAATACACAGCAGTTGATCACAGACAAAATATCATCCGCCTTCGTCTTTTAGGAGCTTTAAAACATAAAGAAAGGATTCTGAAACGAAATCCTTTCCGAAATCCTTTTGATAGTTAAACTACTTTACTAAAATATCTTCACCAAGATATTTTATCTATCTTTATGTTGATGAGCAAAGCTTGTATGAGACACGGTTTCTTAACAGACCAGTTAGGTTGTTTTCTACAAGATGCTGCTGCCTTGCAAAAAAAGCTATCTGTGTTCCAACATGCAGCCACGGCCCCCAGCTCAGCAGCATAGAAAACATACGAGAACTGGCAGGACCACCGAGAACGAGACAACACATACTAACATCACTTTTGGGCAGGGAGGAAGAGACAGCATGATATTAGTACAACATTGACTTCGCAATTGTCTTCTGTCTTCTTGGAAGTCATTAGCACACAAAAGGTCAGGAGGAAAACAACATTCACGAGAAATGTGCTCCCTTGGGCGCACATCACTGAACAAAGTGGATGGTGGAAAAAAAGGTATGATTCTACAAAAGTTCCTCAGTACTGACACAGAGAATGTACAAACAGTTAACAGAGATTCTCTACAGAAGAGTAAATGGAACAAAGCAAAAAGAAAAACTTCAGTGTTACATCATAGATATTCAATATCTTAAAACAGTTCTGATAAATGTTTTATTCTAAAGGGTTGGCTCTAGGTTTGGTATTCTGCAAATCTTAGAAGATACAGAACGGTACAGTTGTCCCTTGGTATCCCTGGGGGATTGTTTCCAGGAGCCCTGTGGATATCAAATCTGAAGATATTCAAGTCTCTCATATAAAGTAGTGTTGTATTTGCATAAAACTTTACACTTTAAATCATCTCTAGATAATAAAGTAACACAATGTAAATGCTATGGAAATAGTTGTCACACTGTATTGTCTAGGGAATGATGACAAAAACAAAGACTGTACATATTTAGTGTCGATATGATTTTTCCGAAAAGAATTTGCAGATTTGGAACCCACAAATACAAAGAGCCAATTGTAATTCACATTTTAGGCCAGCTCACAAATGTCTGTAAGAATCATCATCAATATAATTATTGAAATAATTATATCTGTACAAAAACTGTTTTCTACATGTATCTTCACAACAACCCTGTGAAGATTTTCTGGGAAACTACTTCTGACCTGGAGAGCTGAAATCATTTGCCAACCATTACCCAGACAGAGGAGTCTGAATTCACTCTGAGTTTTTCTTGCCAGATGAATGCTGTTCTCACTTTAGCAGTAACATACAAAATATAGCACTAACAATACAAGTGTGATTTCTTCTATAAACAGTTTTCTAAAGTATGCCATCAGGAAAATACTGTCTTTTAAATCAGGGGATTCAGGAAATATGTTGCCCCCATCAGCTATACTAGGATATGGTGGCAGGGGCAGGAGAAATGAGATTCTTTGGGGAGCAGATGCAAAAAAACAGAGGGACAGAGATGATTCCAGGTTCCTGTAACTTTTATTTTATTCATGTCTTTTCTTACTTACTAAAATCATACATAAATGCCAGAAACCTAAAGCTTTTCACTTGCACAAGCTGGGTCTCCAACAGAACAACTTATCTCCAAGGTGCTCTGAACTAGAAGATGGAAGCTTGGCCATGACTCAGGTCCTAAGTGTCACTGTAGCTGGTATGCCTTGTGGCAGAAGCCACCCTCTGTCATACTACAGAAACAATACACAACTGATAGACAGATAAAAATAGACTAAAACAATTCCTGTTTGTTATTCTTTAGGAAGGTCATCTCAGTGATGCTGTCCCTGTTTTTTTTTTTTTTTTTTTTTTTTTTGGGGGGGGGCCGCTGGGGATTAAACCCAGGGGTGCTTAACCTCTGAGCCACATGCCCAGCCCTTTTTTATTTTTTATTTTGCTTAGGGCCTTGCTAAGTTTCTGAGGCTGGCTTTGAACCTGAAAGCTGAACCTGAAGCTCAGCTTCCTGAGTTGCTGGGATTATAGGCATGTGTCATGGAACTGGGCTCTGCTCCTGTTTTAATCATCTGACTCACCCATATGACTTAATAGCAGAGACCACTTACATAGCAATGTTCCCCAGTCCAACTGGGAAATGCATCCTTTCTCCTAGCTATCATCAACTAACAAAGGCCACATTTTTCCTTAAAAAAAAAAAAAAAAAAACCCTTTTAAGTAATGGAGATAAATTAAACCTACAGTTTTCTTTCTGAAACAAATATTCTGAGACAAAACTGCTCATCCTTTCAGGTCTGCTGTCCAGAGAACAGAATTTTTTAGAGTCCTTGACTACTATATTTAGAATGTGACCATCTTTCTCCAAATTTGGGGTACTGGCTTATGAAAGCTATGCTCCTCGTTCCCAAAGTGCCTAATTTATCTCAGTTTATACACACCTACAGACTGACAAAGGCATCATTTCTGGAGGTGGGGATGTTCAAAATCTCCCACTTAGTTCAGATCCACCTCTGTTTTCCCTTTCACAATATCCAAGAGGATCTACATTTATACAGAGCTCGTGACAGTTTTGTACTCCTTTCCTGGTGAGTTACTAGCAATTATCAAGAGCCAGTGAGCAATGCCTACCTCCATCCAAGCTGCGAGACATGGTGTAACGTTTGCTGGATGAGCGTTCAAAGTAAGGCGCGGGGCGATCTATCAACGCGCTGGCTCTTCTCGTCTGGGCTTGCGTCCTGCCACTGTAACGGAACTTGGAACCCAAGGTTAGGAATTTCTTTGGAGGTGTTTCTGGTAACAAGAGTCTAAAGATATTAAAGAAAAGCACCAGAAAAGACCATTGAGTCAAATATTCAGAATGATTTTTTTTTTAATTTTTCACAGTGCCATGTGTATTAAAGGTTTAACAGGAAGCTTGTAGATAAATGAATCGGATTTTTATTAGAAAAACTATCAAGTCATACAGTATATATTAATGAGGGATGCAGGAGACAAGATATAAGCAAAACAGGCATTGGGGTGGACTGCAGGAACATTAACGTTTATCTTATAAACTAGAGTTTAGAACATCTAGAGAACACATGGCTCCACAAACCCAAGGAACAATTAAATAGATGGTTTAGTGAAAAAGGATGATAATCTGTTATTTTGTAGGCACAAATCTGATGGACCTAATATTATGTGTGCATAAAGGAGTCCAGGATATCAAGAAATTGTTGAAATAGTAATAAATGAACTGGATACTTGAAGAGGTCACTCTATAAAAACAATAAAAAGACAAAAAAAAGTAGGGCAGATAAGTACAAGACAAATTGAATTTAAAATCCTTTAAATTTATTCAGAAGTGTTTTTAGGATTTCTTATCAAGATATCTGGTGAAAATGAACTTGAAGGAAAAGTAAGGATGTTTCTAGATTATCCTTCTTCCCCCAAACCTTTTCAGTATGAGTGATCGAGTCAATTCTTCCTCAGGGAAAAAAACAAAAACCAACTCCCAATCTCTACTTACCTGAAAAATGTATGGTGCTCAACACATACTTTCCATAAACGCTTGGCAGCCCGATGATTTGGCAGCTTAAACCCAATGGTGCTTTCAAATTGTTCAAACTAAATTTAAAAAAAAGCATATATGTATGGACAGAGTCAAGTTTGGAATTATGAATAATAGATGCTTTGCAAATCATTTACAAAATCATACTCTCATGTTTTCTTCACTCAGTAAATCAACTGCTATGTGCAGAATTCATGTAGTACACATTCACGTAAAAAAAGTCATCACATCTGTCTCTTTAAAATGTGGCAAGGGTAGATAAACATGTCATGCATGCAGTAAATGCCTTCTGCACCAGTGTGGATCTTATGAAAATTAAACACAAAAATGTAAGATAACTGGATTCCTCCCAAAGATCAATTTGTCCTGATCCCATTTTTCTTATTTTCATGGTTTCTCAATGACCCGACTTGAATTGGAATACATGATATGTATAGATATAGTCTACAGCATGCTTAGAAATGACATTTCCTCCCAGGATCTTGCCAGGAAATATGCACATTTCCTAAGTATTCAATGACTTGGAGTCAGATATTGCTGATTTCATCTTGTGTGCTTCACTATGGATTATAATGTTAAATGTCAACATCTCTCTATATGATACATGATGATTGGTAGAACACATTTTCCTACTTTCCAGCATGTATATTTTCATATGATATTCTATCAGCCATTTGGTCTTTCAAGATGGATTATCTGATTAGATTTTCTGTGTAATATATTTTAATACGATTATTGCAGATGCACAGTAATTTTCAGTTTCTGAAGATAGTATATACATCAGGCCACCAGAGGGCAATCATCTTAAACAGTAAAGGTTTATGCAAAGGATGACAAAACAATTGGACTACTGACACAATCATTAGCAAAAGTAACCTCTGTGGCAAAGAACCATGGGTTAGGGGTCATGTGCATGGCATGTGAGACATGATCACGCTTGACCTTTATTTCTTGCTTGCTGAAGATGACTGGGGAAATTGGGAAATACATCACAAGTTGCTCCAACCACAAGTGCCCTTCCCAATTTCTTGTTCATTCTGGACCTGCATATGCAGAGGTGGTTGTAAAAATTGCTGCTGTCTGAGGGACCCGGTCAAGGCAAAAGTACTGTGGCTCTTGACAAAAGCATTATGCATTTACCTGTTCTGCATCTAATATGCCCCCACACTATGCTAAGGCCAGGACCTACAAAGAGAGCTTGCTGCAACTTGCCTGGAAGAATGTCTCTCTTTTTAAGTTTTCAAAAAAATTTTACTGCCATATAGTAATTGCACATATATCTGGGGTACCATGTGCTATTTCAACACATACATGCAATGTGTAATGATCAGATCAGGGTAACTGGTGTATCTACCACCTCAATCACGTATCATTTCTTTGTCTTGGACCTATTCCAAATGTTCTTTACTGGGTATTCTGAAATATGTTTAATTGTTGTCAACCATATAGTTAACACTATGGAGCTAAAGAACATTCTTCTATCCAACTGCACCCCCCTAGATATGTTGATTGTCTTCTCATCATTCCCACTGCACCCTCTGCAGCCTCTGGTAACCACTTCTCTACTCTCCACTTCTGTGAGACCAACTTTTTAGGTGGGCAGAGTGTCTTAGTGCCATCCTCCTTTATACAAGGCTGTGCTGGGCCTCTAGCAGGCCTTCTGAATGCTTATCTCTCTGTGCTTTGTGTCTGCTTTCTTCAACCTCTTCAGAGACTGTATGCTACCAATAATTTCTTCTCATTCTTCTCTGCCTATAAATATGACCGTAAGAAAGGACGGGGTAGGAAGCCAACTTGGGGCCTGCTTCAGTCGTAACCAAAACCCTGCCTCACTCCTTACTGCTGAGACTCCTGAAAGAGAAGCCACCACTGTCATCTCTGCCACTTCATTCCTCGCCTCAGCACACCCTTGGCAGCTCCTGAACTTGTCCATGTCATAATGGGACCTGATTGTCAAGTTCAACACACTTTACTTAGTCTTCACCCCATGTGCCCTCTCTGTAACATGTGGCACTGCTGGTTAGCCACTTTTCCCTGAAACTCACCTGTCATCTGACAGCCTCTGTCCCTTTTTTTATTTCTGGCTGTTTTTCTTTTCTTTTTCTTTTTCTTTTTTTTTGGTACGGGGGATTGAACTCAGGGGCACTGGACCACTGGGCCACATCCCCAGCCCTTTTTTGTATTTTATTAGAGACAGGGTCTCACTGAGTTGCTAAGTGCCTTGCCATTGCTGAGGCTGTCTTTGAACCCGCGATCCTTCTGCCTCAGCCTCCCAAGTGCTGGGATTACAGGCGTGTGCCTCCGCGCCGGGCTTCTGGCTGTTTTTCTTAATCTCCCTGTCTTCCTGTTTTTTTTCTACTGGTCCCTCAATCAAATGGTGGTGTCACCCAGAGTTTTTATTTTAGGGTCTCTTCTCTAACTTCCCTTGCTGTTTGGCCAATTTATCCCATGCCTAAGACTTGGGTAAAATATATACGGTTGGTGATGACTGTGTTCAATTTCTTACTATGCAAGAATTGCCTCTTGAAAATTAGTCCGAAAGGAATTTTAATCCTTTTTTCCCCTTCAAAGTCTCACCCTTTCTCTTCATTGTTGGAAATCATCTCCATCAACTTTAGTCATGCAAATGGAACCCCTCTGGTTATGTGGATTCTTCCCCTTTTTAGTCTCTTCCTCCTCCATCCTGTCTCTGAGACCTACTGGTTCTGCTCCTGAAACCCTTCTCCAATTTACTCCCTCCATGCCATGATTTGGGTCTTATCACATGGTATCAGTAACTGCATTTCATTGAGAAACCCATCATTCTAAAATGTTCGTCCAGTGTGTCAGCTCAAGTCCTCCCATGGCTCACTACTCCTCACAGTGAACTCAGTCCTTCTCTATAGATCATCTCCTCTCCTGCATCATGGTGTTATTATTCAAGGGTTGAGTCTGTTCCCCTACTAGAAAAATCTCTGAAGAAAAAGAACAAGGTCATATTTCTCTCTATCCAATTCCCACCATGGAGCCTGACAAGAAACAGTTGCTCACTTAATAAATATTTGTTCAATGAATTACAATGAATACATATCAGTTATAAGTTTCATGTACAATTTTTAGAAGTATGTTTAAAACACTGCAGTTTCAAGTATTTAAGTGAAAAGCTTAGAGATTATTTTAGTTGTCATACACAACTGAATATTTAATATAAATGTTTAATATATTTATAATGTAAAATACTTAATATATTAAACATGATTGCTAGCTTTATCTTCTGATTGTTAAAACTGTATTTTCCACCAAGAAATTACAGGGCAGAGGTATATTTTGAAGGCAGGATAAAACTCTACACTGTATGAGAAAATGTCTAGAGATAATATATGAGTTGGAATCTTTTGAGTTTTGCTTCTAGTATATTAAGGCACCAATTAGAAATTGGAGGGCTGGGGTTGTGGCTCAGCGACAGAGCGCTCGCCTCGCACGTGCGCGGCCTGGGTTCAATCCTCAGCACCATGTAAACATAAATGCATTGCATTGTGTACAACTAAAGTAAATAAATAAATATTTAAAAAAAAGAAATTGGAGATATTCATTAGTTATCTCATAAACAAATACAAGTAGAATTTAATACTTAATATGTTCAAATCACTAAGGAATATATAAATATAACTTGATCATGGATCTTGATTCTTTTATTAGTTTCTCTGACTAAAAAGAAATCAGAAATACATTGGAAATACACTGGGCTGTGGAGTATTTACATAATTCACACCTCCTCATCCTTTGTTCTAATCTTTTCTGTACCTTGAAGCACATTATCTCTAGCTATTCACTTCAGGGTACAGTCAGACTTGCAGAAAAAAATAAAAAGGGAAAGGAGTGATAACAGCAGGACACAAAGGGAAAAGATCTATTCATCACGGCTTGAAATATACAAAAAATTATTCATGAATCCTTACTCTATACTAAAATACATTTTTTAAAACCCTCTCAATTGTGTATGCAGCTCGACTAGAACAACATAAGAAAGAAGAGAACATTTTGTTTATTACTGCTATGGACAAAACTACAACAAATTCTCTCAGGATTTAGACATAATTCACCACGTCACACGGTGCTTAGAATCTGTGAGTGGAAAATTTATATTATTGTTTGCTAGTATGGATCTTTTTTTCCCCCATGCACATGCAAATGAAGGCTACTTACCTCTCCTGGCCGAATCTTAATGTAAAAGTTGTTTCGTTTGTATGAAATTTTTAGAACTTTGGGCCAGGCAAATCTGTTTATTCGCAATCGGTCACGATATATCAACAGACCACTCGCACAAACTCCTAACATAATTTCTACTCCTTCTGAATCCTAGAGAATTACAAAAACAATATATCAGTATCTCTCTTATTTCTACATTTCATTGGGTACAACATTTAAGTCACGACAGAACTACAATTGAATAATTTGAATATGAAAAATACTGTATAGCTATTTTTAAAAAACATTACCCTTAAGTAAGTTTTGTTTGTTTGTTTGGTCCCAGGGATTGAACCCAGGGGCCTTCAGCCACTGAGCCACGTCCTCAATCCTATTTACTTATTTATTTATTTATTTTATTTTGAGACAGGGTCTCACTAAGTTGCTTAGGGCCTCACTAAGTTGCTGAGGCTGGCTTTGCACTTGTAATCCTCCTGCCTCCGCCACCCAAGGCACTGTGCACCACCACACCCAGCTAAGTAAGTTTTTGTAACAACGATATTTTTCACTGTGGATATTTGTTGGGAGGAAAATTTGCTCACCCAGGTACCTCAGATTCATTCCATAAATGCTGCACAGAGCAAAGGCCAAGCAGGCGAGGGGCTGTGTATTAATAACCATAACACATAGTTCTTACCTATGGGGTGTCAGACATTACTCTGTCCTATGTATTTCCACTTTTCCACTCTTCCCTATGCTATGTTGAGATGGTTGCTATTATTATTCCCATTTTACAGATGAGGAAACTGAGATATAGGGTCTCAGCTGCACACACGCTGTCTGGAAGTGCCTTTAGCTGATGTGGACACTAACAAGACAGGACCTGTACTTTCCTTTGAGCATTTTGGATCTTGTTACTTTGAAGAGTTTCAAGCTTTATTTGCTATTATTTTCAGGGAAAATTTTTAAAACGAAAGTTTTTTAAAAAATATAAATCTACTCTTCCCCCCAATACGCTTCCAGACATGGAAACAGTGCCCAGTGGTAATCACACTAAATAGATAAATGCACATACACTTTAAATATGATTACAGTTTTTTTAAACAAAAATGGGATGCTATTATAATTGCAACTTACTTTTACTATTTGGACATTTCATCTTTAGGTAATTTCCTAAGGCATGTGTGATGCCCAGAGGTCGTCAGCTGTTACATTAAGCGCAAGAGGGATATTGTATATAGGGTGTCCCTGTTAAATATTGCATTCCACTGAAATGAGGGTCAAATGAACATGCACATTGCCTTGAATGGGGTGAAAAGTACTAAGGCAGGACTGCATGTGAGGTGCAGAATTAATGCCTTGTTACACCTGCTTATTGGGATCAGGGGACAAAAAGGGTCACGGGTTGGTCACACCTTATGCTTGGGCCTTCTCATCAGTGACAGGGATGTCCCTGACTTTGAATTATTCTGCAATAACAGCAAAGCAGAGTGGGAAAAATTAAGAATTCAGACAGGAGATTTTCACTCATGCTTACAGTGTGAAGATACTTCCTAAATCCTATCAATGTATAAGGCATAAGATGGACACTACAGGAATCAAAAGCTAATATATTGGTCCATCTCTGGGAAACAGGAACTTTACTAACAGAATATAATTGGTTTAGAATGAAATATCTTACCTTGGAAACATATCACTCCATCAGATATTGAATCACTCTACAGGAGTGGAATGACTGGATGGCAGGATATTAGAATATAATAAAATTAGAGAACCCAAAGACCAGAAACTGCCCACCATTTATCAGGAGCTAGATTGACCATGCAAGTTAAAGAATTATAACCTGATGCACACAAGTTGCTGGCATTACTGATTCTTGAGAACCAGCCAATCTGCACAACCCCTCAGAGGCGACCACCTCCTGCCAGGAGCAGAGAGGCAGGCATGAGGAAGGAACGCGTGGATAACTGTTCTTTGGTTCACTTTCTTTTCAATACAGAATGTAAGTTTAGGAAATAGCCTTTGGTCCACAGAGGGAAAGGCCATTTAAAACCCTTTTTGGTTTTATCTATTTTTAAATCACCATTAGTGTCCTTGATCACAAGGAAACAATATCCCCTCCTGGGAAAGAGGAGGAAGGAACAAAACCTCCTTTTCTTGGGCCCTCCAACATGCTGCTCTGGTCCCAAATCTGTTATCATAAGCACACCCTTACTAAATGGTCCTAAAATAAGATTCCCTGTCTTCCTTCCCCTGGAGACTGTACGCTGATTACGAGCAGCAGTTCTGTTTTCTATTTGTAATCTCATGGCCAACACAGGCCTGCCCAGCATGTATCAAACTAATGCGTGCTTGCTGAAAGAAAAGGTGAAGGAAGAATGAAAATGGCAGGAAAAGTGGGGTTTTACACTGGATGGAAGGGTCTATTTCTTTAATTACACAGGGACAAAAAAATATTTTCATACCAAATTTTCTGCCATTGACTAGAGTACTGAGTTAGCTGGATAAATCTTTGGTATTAAAAGCTATGCCAGTCTTTCTTGGGGACAGGTCCATTTCACTATCAACAGACACACTTATTCTCCCATTACAGATAGACCTGGAAAGTCTCAGTCTGTCACAATGAAAATAAGTGGCCATGACACTCCCTTCATTTAGAATAACTGCTCACACACTGCTATCCTTCAGTATCACTTGGCCCATGGGGTATCTGACAGGGATTTATATCTATGTTTCATATCTTACATGAAATAAATGACTCTGACAAAGTCTATTAAAACTAACATTAAGCACCAGGCATGGTGGCGTACACCTGTAATTCCAGCTGCTCGGGAGGCTGAGACAGGAGGATCACGAGTTCAAAGCCAGCCTCAGCAACAGCAGTGAGGTAAAAAGCAACTCAGTGAGACCCTGTCTCTAAATAAAATAGAAAATAGGACTGGGACTGGGAGTTCAATCCCTGTACCCCCCCCCCCCCCCCCCCCACAAAAAAACAACTAACATTAAGTAACAAACAAGCAGAGACAGACTTCCTAACATTTTTTAAAAAAGCTTTGGGGATAGATTATCCAAAACATAGGACCTTCATCTAATATGGGTATTTATTATTTATATGGAGCTGTGGAGTCCATGATCACAATTCAGAATGCTTAAATGGATCATAAAGCTCTGGGACTTTCATACATCAATAGAAAGAGAAGCATCTAGCTCATGACCGGAAATTGGCTCTAATTTAATTCAGTAAATTTCCTCCTTGAAACGATAGTGTGTCACTGCATGAGAAAATGGAGTCTATGAATCGTTTGTTATACTTAATATTCAGATAAAATCCTATAATGGGCTGCATTTGCACTTCCTTAATTCTTTCTTCTTAATTGGCATAATTTCAAATCATATTATTGAATGACAAAGCAGCCATCCATTTTAATTCAGTAGCTATAGCAATATGAACTGATTTATTTTTACTGATGGGAACACTGATACAACCCGAGTTGCACTTCCCTCAGTGTATACCCTAATCATTTATTTATTTTTCCATTTATTTTAGGGGCAGTTAATGCATCAAAGTGCAGGATATAACTCAAAAAATAGCTTTAGAGTCACTCAAATTCTCATGCTACTTTTATTTCCTTTTTGGTTATCTTTTAGCCACCTAGGAAAAAACTCTAAAAGAAATTTAAAAAACTTAATTATCTGGTTCTTATCTTTATTTTGAAATTCCACTCTATTTATACCTGGCATAAGAGAGAAAACATCTTCATTATCCAAGGGCAAAATACGTGAAAACATGCAATAAAAAATTGGCAAGTAAACAGCTACACCTGCTGTTGTAATGACACAGAAATATCAAAGAGCTTGCCATTTAGTATACCAGCACATGCCCCCAGTCAAATCCCAGTGATCTTGCTGGTGTTCAGGCCTGGAAGCACTCCTCCCTGTGATGTAGGAGTTCACCCACAGACATCACCAATCAAACCCACATTTGTTCAATGGCCTCCATTCGTCTGTCCAAAGTTACGGAGGATTGGTTTGCTCCCCAAACATCTACCAAAGAGAAGCAATAAAACTTGCGAATCATATATTTTCTTCTGTTTGGTGATCAAGGTTGTTGAGATGTTTGCTTAAACACAGACAGCTGAAATTGCTCTTCATTTCTAAGACCTAAAGTGGGAGATACTTGCCTGCCTGGAAAGCTGTAATTGCACATTCTTGTGAGACCCAGACCGTGAAATTGGTGACTGTCTATCAGAGGTCAAGTCCACATCCCTATGCAGGAGCAATATTATCTTGTCAGCTCTAACTACCCCCCCCGAACTTTAAATACTGACCTTTTGAACACAGTCAAAATATCAGAATCCATCTCTAGAAATCTAGCAAATTGCATATGTTTTGCTGATAAAAGTTCTCATAAAATCTTCCCCATATTTCCATAGTACTTAGTCCATGGCTTTTTAAATATTACACTAGTAGTCCACATGCTCATTCTCTCACTTCTGAAAAGCACAGAGATTCTAGAAAAAGCATGACAGGGTCAAAGCTGCTCTATTTGTCTCAAACACTGAAGCCCTACAGTTTAATTCCAATTTCTTTCTTGCTAAGATACATCTCTAACACTGTACCCATTATCAGTCAACGAGGCAATTCTTAGCCAGGATGACTAATTTTGGTTGGACTTATAAAAATAATCTTATTTCAAAGTACTGGTTACATGGCAGAGTGCTTAAACATAAGAGACAGGAGTTCTAGAATGGGGGACACACACAGAACAAGTTCAGACAGACAGACATGAAAGAGCAGAGAAGTCCAGCAGAAAGCTGGACATATTCAGGGAAAAGGCAGAATCAGGGTCTAGAGGCAGCAAAAGGTACATGTTGGTGCAGAGTAGGAGATAACAGAGAAGGCAGCAGGGTCCAAGAGCTTGTTTGGTCAAGATAAGCTTCCAACTGAATCAACAGGCTATCAGAGGGTTTGTCTACTGTGGGCTTTCAAGAGGCTTAGCCCATGGGCAGAGTGAGTTTGAGCCATGAAGAGCAACCCCTCCAGTAAATATCAAAGAGCTAAGTTTGTTATGAAGTAGGGCTTGCAAGGCAAACAGAAATTTGTACCCCCAACATTTCCATTACATTCACTGAAATAAGAATTATGGTAACAGAGTTGAATTAAATAAAATTTTGGGGGTTTTAAAAATACATACCTTGGCATGATGCAAATCTACTCCATACATGGATAGTTTTTTGGCATTTTCCAAGAAATGCATCTCTGCTTCTGCTGGCGTCATTCCTCTGATTAGGGGGGAAAAAGTGTTACAAGGTTGCCTTTCCCTCTTATTCATTAGAATGAAAAAGCAGTTAGCTGATTTTCCTTCCTCTATCAGTTAGTTGCTTATCCTTTATCTACCTAGGCTACAAAATTTCCCACTTAGCTTCCTGTTAATGTATAAGAAAGCATTATTGAGGCACTGGCAGGTACAGGTTGACCACTCCTAATTTAAAAATCTGAAGTCTGAATATTTTTGAATGCCAACATGATGTCACAAGTAGAAAATTCCACACCTGATCTCATGAGACGAGTCAGTCAAAACCCAAGTGTACTATAAATTCACTTCACGTGTAAGATGAATATGAAACATAAATGAATTTTGTGTTGAAACTAGGGTCCCATTCCCAATGCATCTCATTATATAGATGTAAACAGTCCGAAGTCTGAAAAACAAAAATCTGAAATTTGAAACACTTCTGGGCCCAAGCATTTTGGGTAAGGGATACTCAGCATTTGGGGGAAAAGAATAATAAGAAAAATGGCTCGGAAGGACAACCTTACAATTAGATGCCTGGATGTTCTGAGGGAAAGCTTACCTACTCCAGAACTTTCCCACATACAGACCCCACTGTGCTAAAGTCCCATGCTTAATGTACTGAAATAAAAACTGGGACAAAACAGGCTGTAGAACTGATGCTCACCCATAAAGCACAAGTTAAACGTCTGCTCCTGGTCACTGACCTGTGGCTCTTGTGCAGCTCAATCACTTTATCTTCGAGTTCTTTAGTGTGGTTTGGTGCAAAGCGGAACTCACTAATGTAATCATTCCCACATTCATCGGGGTCATAGTCTCCCAGTTCTGACTGGACGGTGTAGGAGCCCAGCAGGGCAAGGGTTACAAAGGAGCAGGGTAGCCTTCCTGACACGATGTCGTCGCGCAACTGTAGGCAGAGGTAGTACCTTCCAGAAGCCAAAAGGTCAAAACAAAAGGCCAGCATTAGGACACATGATAAGATCACTCAGTAAAAACTGTAGGTGAACAATTTCTCCCTGTACAATAACCTTCCCAGGACACATTCCTAGTATCTGTAGATGCTGATGTTTGTTTCATCTATATTTGATCTAGATATCAAGAGAAAATACTAGGCTATAAAATGTAATATTTAAAGAAGAAGGCAATGGTCATAATAAACTACAGTAGAAGAAATCTAAACATATACTCTATGTTGTATGCATGCATGAATATGTAATAATGAATCCCACTGTTATGTATAATTATAATACGTCAATAACAAAAAACTTTAAAAGTTTTAAAGACAGTCTTCAACATACTCCCAGAAACCCTTGCTTGGGGGAATTATAATTCAAAAATTGATGCTCTTAGATATAATTATTAGGTTCTAACTAGCCTTACAGAGGTATGATTTTGATAGCTGGATGACAGGTCTTACCACTTAACTAAGACAGACTTCAGGTAAGAGTCCTACCTTCATAAATTCTGTTCTCAATTTCCTGCATTTTGGATGACATCATCTCTTTATAATAATGCTTTCTCCTGCTTTAAGTTATTTATTTTTATTTAGATATCTCCCTAGAATCTAACTGATCTGAATATTAATTTCAAGGAACTACTAACTTAAAATCTGAGAATCTTGTCATTGTACATAAAAACAGCTTTAAGCTGAAGAAATAGAAAAGATTTTTCATATAATTTTGTCATGATAAAAATATTTCTATCAATAGCTGATTTGTCTTCTCTGTTATTTTATTCTGAAGACTTACAGGAATAATAACAACTGCAAAAGATCTCAAGGTTAAGTATTGATGAGTATTAATAACACCTATCGTGCACCTTCCATATAAGAAAAGAACTGTTAGTCTGTTGGAACAGACTATTATCACAAAGTCTTAAGGTCCTCTGTTGTGTGATTTGGTGCTGATGTAAGTAAAAATCCATGTAACCCAGATTTAAAAATCCTGGAGTATTTAACAGACTCTACAAACATTATACAAATAGATAGAAGGGAACCACATGCTAAATTTTCAAATCCAGGTACATCTGGGTTTTGCGACCATGAATAATGGAATAGTTCTTTAATATTGACAAAAAAAGTATCTGTTTATAAGAAATCATAAATTTTCTCTGACTTATTGCCAATAGAAAAGAAATTCTCTGGAACTAATTGCTACCCTTCTCCTAATATGTCCAAATTATTTTTACTTGTAGCAAGTGACTAAAATTGTTTTGGGTCACTTCCCTTTTATGAACAGCTAAGAAGGATATGAGCCTTACACAGAAAAACAGTCACACACAGCACAAAATCATTTTGCATGATCATAAATATACTACAAAGAGAGCAAGAGTCAGAGTTTCCAAAGCAGAATGTTGGGCCATCTAAGAGGACATGCAGTAAACCAAGAATGACAGGCTGAATGTTTGTGCCCCATTCCCACCCCCCAAATTCTTATGTTGAAATCCTGTCCCCAAGGTAATGTATTAGATGTGTTTTTTTTTTTTTTCCTTTTTTTCCCCCCAGAAATGATTAGGTAGAGCCTTTGAGAACGGGACTGATGCTCTTATGAAAGAGGCCAGAGGAAGACCCACTCACTCCCCACCTCCACCATGGAAGAACACAGCAAGAAGCCAGTGGTCTGCAACATGGAAGCAGACCCTCACCAGAATATGACCATACTTGCACCCTGATCTCAAACTTTCATCCTCCAGCACTAACAGAAGTAAATTCCTATTTTTTTTTTAAACCACCCAGTCTTGGGTATTTCATGATTACAGCCTGAACAGACAAAGCTACCCAGCACTGCTTTATAAAGGGAATCCCTTTTCACACTCTAAATTCAGCTACCAAGCTGGGATATTTTTATGTTAGATTCTTTTCTTAACATCTTATTTCAGAAAACAAATTAATCATATTCCTTGTATACACTGGGCATGAAAAATTAACTCCTAAATTTATATGAATGTTATTTTTATTTTTAGACAGCTGTGAGGTTGATTATATATATGCAAAGTGTAAACATCTAAAGAATTTTTGCCTCTACGTTTTGAAGCAGAAACACTTAAGAATTGCTTTATCATTTAAGGCTGAATCTCATCCAATTTGACTGTGGTGGGTGGGTGACAGTATCTCAATTTTGCATGTTTTCCCACCAGGGTCAGGCAGCCGGAAATATCAGCCTAGCACCAAAGATTCAACTGTGAACAGATAGATTTGGCAAATCTTCTCATCAGATGTGTGTTCTGATTCAGTTGCCTTTCGTTTGCCATTTGAGCGTTGTTATGGTTTAGATGTGAGGTGTCCCCCCAGAAGCTCACGTGTGAGACAATGCAAGAAGGTTCAGAGAAGAAATGATTGGGCTGTGAAAGCCTTAACCCAATCAGTGTAAAAATTAATCCCTTGATAGGGATTAACTGACACTGAAGTGGTGGGGTGTAGCTGGAGGAGGTGGGCATTGGGGGGTGTGGCTTTGGGAGTCTCCCCCCCTCTGCTTCCTGATCACTATGTGGCTTCTCTCTGCCACACTCTTCTGCCATGATGTTCTGCCATTGTCCATGGACTGAGACCTCTGAAACTGTGACATCCCCCCCCACCCCCAAATAAACTTTTTCTCCTCTATAATTGGTTGGATCTTTTAGTCACAGCAGCAAAAAAGCTGACTAAAACAAGCATGGATGACAGTAAGACCACCAGGTGTAAGTATGCTCTTCTCTGGAGACTTTGGGAGCAGCAGCACATTCCCAATATGGCTGCCTATTCATCACCAATTGTCAAATACCTGGTGATATCTTCAGATAGCTGAGCAGGGTCTGGTGGGTAAAATTTCACATTAAATGAAAAGTGCCAAGCACCACCTGTAAGGATAGAGGCAGGGAAAATCAGATCAAAACCTTAGAAAACTCCCATAGATTTAGGATTCTAATTGATAGCTAGAACCACCTCAACTCCAAGCATTAACAGCCAGGCAGTTTTGATCACTAATAGATAACAAGGACATCTCTGTTAAATGAAATCCATGGGTAAGTCTAAAACCTCATCTAATTTCTAATCTTCTCTATTATCAAATCCTTTATTGGTACTTCTAACTAGGAAGGAAATTGACCAAACTTCCTCTCTTTCCCAGGATCAAAGATAAGCCTCAGGAAGAAGTAGGGGGAGGGAAAGTGAATGATACGGATAATCCTCTATCAGATAAGTCTGGAAATGACGAGATTTACTGCTTTGAATTTCTGGAGAGCTCACATACCAATGCTATGGACCTAATTCCAATTTTCTTTGTGCTGTGTTGTGTTGTTGCAGGTCAGATCCTATTATAATAAATGTCAAGGGACTAGTCAACATAATTTAATTTATGGAAAGGTGTGCTGTAGTGAATACTGCTTTAATAAGTGGGCCGCTCTGCTGGCTATTGAATGTTCCTTTTATTTTCTTTTAAGGAAATTTTTGATGCAGTACATACCTGGAAGTATTTAACCATGCATTACCCAATTCTATACCCCTTCAGTCCATGACTTGAGCAGATCTTTACAATACCACTCTTTATCCTGTGGCATCTACTCCAGCAGGTGAAAGGGTCTACAAGATGTTCCTTCACAGGTACCTAACTCTCTGTGTTGGTTACACATTATCCTTGAAACATTATTTAGCCTTAACTAAGCTCCATATCTCATCAATACTATCTTTAATTGTGAACAGTTTATAAAAATAAACAAGAAAAAAACCATCCTTTTTTCCTCCTCTACTTTTATTTTATCTGTGTGAAAACTCCTTTAACTTATTCATATTGTTATTTTGGCTTTTAAATGTAATAATTTACCAAAGTTTGGGTATTCCTTCTCTGTGACTCTATTTATAAATAATTTTTACCCTCCACCCATAAACACATTAAAAGTTCTCTGGCCCTGCTTATGTTCTGAATGGACTACCAGAAAACTCCTCCCAGGCTCACTGGCATCTGTCCATTCATGCCATGGGTGTGCTCTGAAGCCATAATTCTTTGACCTTACAGAATAGCACCTATGCTTTAGGTACTCTCTCAAGACTTTCAAATGCTCTCCCCATTCCCAGTTAAATGACTTTGGAAATTCCATTTTTTTCTAAAAGCACCTCCCAACACTCCAAAAAAAGGTACAGTCAAGTTAAATATTTCTTAGTGCTTTCTTTGTATGATTCCTTGTACATGTGGCAATACTTAGCTTCTTCAGTTCCCTATATTTCTGTCATAAAAGACACAGACCCATTTATTCTTTCTTGTTTATTCTTGATTTTGTATCACACTTGAGATTCCACATGCCAAGAACGCTATATAAAGGACTTAGCATAGGATCAGATATTATTGGGTAGTTAATATCATATTGTAAACTAGTCAAAATATTACTGAAACACAGGCTATAAGAATTATAAGCCATAAAAATCTGTTAATTAAATATATCTCTAGTGGTTGTTTTTTCCACTGTTCTCAAAAAAATCCTTCTCTTAATGTAAAATTAGTCTGATTTGGTTTTACTTTCCTATTGATTCCTGCTCACTTCCTACTAAAATAGATCCCTTTAACACTTGCCAGTAGGAAGACTCATAATGAGAGCTGGCTCTCCCTCAAATGAAATTAAAAGTAATGGATTAGTTATGGGAAATGGATTTATTGCTCTTTTGTAATTTTCGTCAACTTCAAAGTGTGCCTCGATTCCAATGAATAGTCTGGCAATGTAATTAAAATAATCTTACAATAAACTCAGGGTAAAAATTCTAAGTTGGAAAACAGTAAGTAATAAAAGTATAAGCAACATATTTCAATGCAAAAATCCTCATTTTAGGAAAGTAAGTTCAAATTGTAGCGGGCCTAAGAACTATCTGAAATGCATGTTAAAAATGCCTATTTCTAGGCTCTACCCCAGAGATTTTTATTCCTGAGATTTGGAATATGGTCTAGAATTTGTACTTTTATTAATATCCTTTGCACTTTCGACAGATGCAGGCTTTGGAACCACAGTGAAAATCACTATTACTAAGGAATCCACATATCTAAGGTTATAATCCAAGTAACAACAAGGTCTTTCAGGGCATTATTTTGAAATGATGGAAAAGTTTATGGAAACTACAATCTACATTCCAATCAAGGAAAAAAGTCAGTAAAAAGAAAGGCATAAAACCAGGAATTAATGAGAAAAAAAAAAAAAAGATTAAAAGAAAGTGGCAGAAACAAATAACTCGGGAGGGTGTACTTAGGCGATGAGTTACTTGCAGACCCACATCTGCTCAGATGAGGGCCCTGGTGAGAAACAGGAAATGAAACAGCTGGAACACATTAAAACGAATATTTCTATAATGCTGATGTAGGATTTTTAAATTGCAAATTTATGATAAACAGAAAATGGCATTGAAGGGAGTTCATTCTTATGAAAAATTTCTAATTTTACTCTTCTAAAGCTTGCCAAATCTTAAAAATTTTAAATAGACTGCATTTATATCATGAAATCACTATAGATCATATATTCTATATCATAAAATTACTATATTGTAAATATGCTTTACTTATGATCACAAAAAAATAGTATTTTTAAGATCCAGCATGTATTAAACATGACTAGAATTATAGTTTTTTTTTTTTTTTTTTTTTTTTTTTAGAATTTACCATGTATTATAAATTTGTAACTTAAAATGTTTATCAGATTGATCTCCTCTCCGTTCTCTGACTGATCTCCATCCAGGGCCTACTATGGACCTACAGCATAAAAAAGGATCCTTTATCATCCCTATAAAGTGTGGGGAGGTGATGGCAAATGATTATATAATATGATAACACCTCTCTGCTCTGGTGGGATACAAATTTTGTGGAAAGAGGACCTTTTAGTAGATAGGAAACAAGAAGATAATTAAAAATACTAAATTACACTTTTAATAACTTCCAATTTCCTTTGTCTCCTCTCCTTCAACATAGCTTTCTTTAAGAGTCACATGACTTCCTAACCTGCACGATGAAAAAATATCCTTTACATTTTATCCTTAGATTATCCCTTTAACGTTTGTTTTTCAAGAAGATAGGAGACAGTATAAGTGGAAAGTTAAGGGGAAAAAAGGAATTCTGTTAACAATATGTAAGAAAGTTTATACCACCTTTCTTGTAATAGTATTAAGAGTTATTCTTCAGCATTTTATATATTTTCAAAGCACTTTGCAATTTCTAATCAGCTTGACATTTCATTAGTTAGATGTATACAAGATAGCATTATGCAAAACACTATGATATATATTCTTCACATCTGCTTTTAATAATGCCATATAAAAACCTTTAGAACACATCTGTCATCATAAAAATTTCATTAGGATTCCTTGGAACAACAAAAAAAAAAGTGCTTTCATCTATTTATCACAACAGTAGATATTCCTGTCTTCAATCTCAAACTATTTCCATCTAACTAGTTGATTAGTAGATACACTGAATTTCTCTCAAGAATATGCTAAATAATATTGAAATGTATAAGTAATCAAGAGACTCTCTTAACACCTAGAAGACTGTGACTTTTGGAGGGATGTTATCTAATATTAAACCATTTGTAACTGCTCACTACCAATTGTTTTATTAGTATTTGAGGTATTTTTATATCTCAGGACTTTCAAAGGAACTAAGAAGTATTTTCCTCTCTTAAACTTAAAATGGGAGGATATTCCCATTAATGATTTGATTTTAAATTTATTCTTTATGCTTCAACTTGAATTAGTTATTCAGGATAATTAAGCTAATTATCCTTAATTTCACTGATAAAAATATGAACTATTTTTTTAAATTAAGCAGTTATTTACAATAAAGATTTTCCATGATAATGGCAAAAGTAATCGTGATAGAGAATGTTAAAAGTAAAAATAGCAAACTTCTTTCTCAAGCCTCTATAGTGCATGCCACTTCTGGAGATAATTACTGTTAATCTCTCATGCTTTCTATAAGTTTCCCCATGTTTTTATATAAGCATCAATTTCTATTTTGGTAGTGAGGACTGAACTCAGAAGAGCTTTAACACTGAGCCACATCCCTAGTCTCCCCTTCTTTTCCATGTGCATTATGTTTTCTTTGTTAATTTGTTCTTTTTAGTTATATATGATGGTAGATTATATTTGGACATATTATACACACATGGAGTATATTTTATTCTAATTAGGACCCGACTCCCGTGGTTTTACACGATGTGGAGCTTTCACTGTAGTATATTCATATATGAACACGAGAAAGTTACATCTGATTCATTTCATTGCCCAGTCCTTTTGATTTTTAATGAGACAAAGTCTCATTAAGTTGTTTATAGCCTTGCTAAGTTGCTGAGGCTGGCCTTAAACTTGTGATCTTCCTGCCTCTGCCTCCCAAGTAGCAGGTGTGTGCCACTGTACCCAGCTCTATGTATGCATAACTTTTAAAAAACAAATGTGATTATATTACAATATGATTTTTCAACCTGATTTTTCTCTAACAAGAGCTAAGACATCTGTCTATGACTATTCCCTGATTGATTTAATCATCTTTATAAATGGGTATTTAACTTGCCTTTAGTTTCCTGCTACTGCAAACAACACTGTAATGAATTTTCACTCGTGTACACACATGCATTTTTTTTCTCTAACACATATGCTGAATTAATTTCTTCAAGTAAAATGAAAGGTCAAGGAGTAGGTACATTTTAAATTTTAATAAATACCGACAAACTGCTCCCTTAGAAGGTTGCACCAATTTATACTTCTACCCATCGGGTTTCTCAGTTGTCAGTGCAATTATTATCAAACATATTAAACTTTTAAAATCTTTGTTAATCCAAATAGATGGAAAATGATTTCTCATGTTAAAATGTATTTATCATTAGATTTAGCAACTTAATGCTTATTGGCCACTTATGTTTCAATTTTGAGATGTGCTCATGGAATTTTTTATATGTACATTAAAATATATGTTTCTTTTTTCCCCCAGGAAATACATATTTATTAATTCACTTTCAGGGACCAAGCAAAGAGGCTTCACCAGACAATGAACTTCAGTCTGATTTGTTATTCCATCTTTAAAATATCAAGTGACTATTGCTTTTAGCCTGGTTTTTACGTGTTTGTGACAATTAGGCTTAATACAACATTAATAATTAAATTTGGAACTTTAAATGATTAAGTGCCAAGTGGAGCATCACATGATTAAATCATACATTTCACATGGATGTACAGGCAGAGGAATAGGTCAAATGTCAAAGTTATTTTAATTTGAGTTAAAATGACAAAAAATGGGTACTGTCTGAGCTGGATCAATGTGCCAGATCAAATATGAGCTTGTAATCTGTCTTTCAAAAACCTCTATTCACACTGGCCACTTGGGTATGAGCTACCAATTCAGATTAACCAGCTCTCTTAAATATCTTTACCTTGCCACGTAACATAATACAAAAGAACTTACTTCGAATCTGTTTTTTAATTTCCTTAGCAGGATCCAACCAATTCTGAAAAGGAAATGACATTATGAATTTGAATCAGAGAAGAATAAAGATGATTTAATGTTGCTTAGATACAGACATGCCCACAATGCTCTCCCCACCACGATCCTTCCCTCAATTCCAGTTGCCTCCACCAGGCCCTGTCCTATGAGGGTCTGGACACTGGTCTAAGGAGAAAATGCAGACATGTGCCATTCATGCTCGACATTTTTCTTTAACAACCATTACCTTCAGGGATTTGAGCTAGCACAGACACAGAAGGGCCAAAAATGGGAGAAGATTCAGAATTCAAACAAGTTACCAGAATAAATTAAAGATTTACATATCCTGACACACAGAAGCTCTAGCCATTCACGTCTATGTTAGTGACTTCTATGATCACAGATGCTTAGGCGGCATTTTAGACCTTTTCTAACAAATGAATGGTTGTTTGAGGTCAGTGGTCTTCCTCATCAGAGAAGTCAGATGTTTAATAATGAAGTCAGACACTGTCTAGTAAATTCAGTAGAAATAAGTCTGACTCAAGACACCCCACCACAATAAGTAACGTCTATGGGCAAACTTATACGACTTAGTTTTTAGCACTAGTATGATGGAAAAAAATGTCCCCTTATTTTTCAGGTAGTTATGGGGAAAAGTTTTAAACAGAAGACATTCCTCAGGTGTAAGCATCTACAGAGATAGTGCCTTAAATATTAAGAACTTATGAAATTATAGGTGTCGGGTTAACAAATGCACTACCTTCTACTTTGATTCGGTAAGAAAATGAAAATATAAGATGATGAATCAAGAGGAGGACAGGAGCCTCAATAGTGAACTGTTCTGACAGTTCATGTCACAACTGCAACATCTTCAGAGAATTTTGGGGCGTGAACACGTTTTTCTTCATAAGAATCAAAGTGTTTGTATTTCTTAGGCTCACATATGCCACTGAAATATATGTTATCTAAAAAAGCACCATATGAAATACTTTGCTGGAGCCATAAATAACGCAAGGATGAAAACCAGAAGAGCTGACTTTCTGTTTTCAAGATAGTCAAGAACAAAGGAAGCTGGCCAGGATTTCCTTCATGAAGAAAAAGAGGTGAAGAACAGCATTTGGGGATGCTAAGTCATAGAAGTGGATGTGGGAGGGTGGGTGGAGAAAGTGATACACCCCCTGGGTTTTCCTGGGGGAGCAATTCAAGCTGCCACAGTTCACAGTGCTCTTCATCTCTCACCTTCTGATTTTCAGCATCTCGATATGTGAGGCCAAAGTAGTCCTTTTCTAGCAGGTTCAGGTGTTCACACACTTTGTCAAACAGCACTTGCCCTCTGGAGCGTTTCTATGGAAACAACAGAAAAACCGCGTCAACATCCACAAGGAAGTTCTCCCGATTGCTGCAGATAAAACTGGGTAAAACTTCAGATGCTGCGTGCCGCCACTGTTCAGCAAGTGGCTGGCAAGTGTGTTCACGCCATCATCTCCTGTTAGTAAAAAGGCTACGAAGGGGGCCTCGGCCTATAAAAGCCAACCTCAACAAACGAAGGATAAAACCAAACATTAATGGTGTCACCGAGTACAGGTGACTAGGCAGGGAAGTGATTCCTAAATAGAGGAGGCTGGGGGAGATGAAGAAGCCTCAAATATTCTGTGAAATATAAAAATCCTGATGGTGAAGGAGAATCCCTAAAAGCCACATTTCAGAACACCCCACCTGCATTCCCCAGGCTATAAGATTCCAAGTCCAGAAAAATCAACCCTGCTTCCTGTTTTAGGCAGAACCTCACTTAAAACTTTCTATTCCAATCCTTACTCAGAAAGTCGAAGGGTCATTTTCTAAAGTCCATTAAATGAAGTTAATTAGTTTATTTCTGGTTTTCTGCCATGAATTTCAGTATGGTTTTCAAATTTCTCTTAATTTCGGTGAGAACAAATACTTCTTATTAAACATAATAAAACATTCATTAGGTTTCAAGATTTTAATTATCCTATATAAACAAAAGATCCAGATATCTATGCTACATTTTGGACCATCAAATAGTCCTATGAATGGAGAAGGGGAAATGTACTCCTAGGGGAAAATCCATCAGCTTAATTTATTATGATACACTGTGCTGTATGTTTCCATCTACTGCTTCAAAGGTCTTTAAACATGGCTTTGAAGTCTGCAGTGGATTAACTGACAACAATTAAGCTAAATTCCCTTTTTGTTTGTGTGGTACTAATATTTTACATCTAATACATTCAGCAAATTTGTCCTTAAGATTTAATGTGTTAACAACGAGACATATGAAAATGATAAACTATGTTCATGCCAAAATAATATGCATTCAAAAGACCTGTGGGTGGTGTCTATTACTGTGTGACTGTAATTATTTTGAAAGTTAATTACTTAGTCCCCTCAAGCATGACTGTTTAGGGAAAAGGGTACATTTATGATAGGAGAGCAAAGCCTAAATTGTAGCTAGCTAAATAATCAATGATGTATTTGAAGAAAAAAAAAGAAAAAGAAACTCCCATAAAGGATGAAAATAAATAACTTGTTAGCCAAACAACATAACATTGCTCATTGGCTATGAATAAATGGTACAACAATGAAATGCTGCTTGATAGTTTAAATCCTTATTTATAAATAATAGCAAGTTATTTCCTTTTTAAAAAAACATTTTTTTTTAGTTGTCAATGGACCTTTATTTTATTTATTTATATGCGGTGCTGAGGATTGAACACAGTGCCTCACACATGCTAGGTGAATACGCTACCACCGAGCCACAATCCCAGGCCAGCAATTTCTGAGTAGTGCTTGACAAATTATAATGTTTTTACAAAATCCTGGTTCTTCCAGTGCTCCTCTAGGTATTATCTAAGGTTCACAGATAAGAACAAAGGTTCAGAGAAGCTGGATGAGAGGGTAGTATTATGCTAATAGCTATGGGTGGTAGTTTTAGAATCAGATGAAACCTGGGTTTGGTTTGAATCTTCAGTATTCCCTTGCAGTTATGTGAACCTCTGTTTCCCCACTATAAAGCGGGCAAGGACATCACATATTTCTTTGGAATGGATGACATTAAAATAATGAATTCAAACTTGGTCCACTGTTGGCATATATCATGCATTCCATGAATGTCAGTCATTATTATGGCCCAGTGACTGATAAATGGCAGACTGTTAAATGTAGAGCATGTTATAATGCATGTTTTCTGTAGGAGCCATGAATACAAGTTCTTGGGGGTACCAATAAGCTGATTTAGTACTAACACATTCTACTCTTACTTCTTCTTCTCCTCCCTTACTTCCATAATCTCTATTTTTATTATTATTTACTGGTACCTCATAATTATACATAATAGTGGGATTCATTATGATATATTTGTACATGCACATAACTTTATCTGTCTCATTCCCTCACACCTTCCCATCCTCTCCCTCTCCCACCCCCATTCACTTGCTCTACCCTACTGATCTCCCTTCTATTATTATTATCATCATTTTAGCTAGTGCATTGTGTATGTGTGTGTGTGTGTGTGTGTAAAAACAGGAGTTGTTATAGTACATTCATATGTGGACACAGCATAATTTTCTAGATTTCATTCATTCTCCAGTACTTCCCCAATGCCATCTTCTTCTCCCTCCCTCAATTCCTTTCCTCTACTCTATGGGCATCTCTTCTATTTTTATGAGATCCCCTTTGTTATAGCCCCTCTAGCTTCTGCTTATGAGAAAAATATATTTAATCCTTGACTTTCTGAGTCTGGCTGATATCACTTAGTGGGATGTTCTCTAGTTCCATCCATTTACCAGCAAATGACATAATTTCATTCTTGTTTATGGCTGAATAAAACTCCACTGTGTGTGTGTATATGTGTGTGTGAATGTGTGTGTATGTGTGTATACATATATATGTGTATGTATATGTATATATATACATGTATACACACACACACACACACACACACACACACACACACACCACAATTTCTTTATCCATTTATCTGTCAATGGGCACCTAGGTTGGTTGCATAACTTGGCTATTGTGAATTGTGCTGCTAAAAACATTGGTATGCATGTATCACAAAAGCATGCTGATTTTAGTTCTTTTGGATAAACACCAAGGAGTGGGATAGCTGGGTCATATGTAGTTTCCATTCCTAGTCATCTGTGGAATCTCCATACTGCTTTCCAAAATGGTTGTCCCGATTTGCAATTCCACTAGCAATGTATAAGTGTACCTTTTCCCCTGCATTCTCACCAGCAATTATTGTTATCTGTATTCTTGATGATTGCCATTCTAACTGGAGTAAAATGAAATCTCGTGTAATTTTGATTTGCATTTCCCTGATTGCTAAAGATGTTGAAACTGCTCTTTCTTTATATATCACCTGCTTACTACACCTAATTGCTTCAACTAGATTACACACACACACACACACACACACACACACACACACACACAGACTGCCCACATACTTTCTCAGTGAGTAAACAAAAACCAAATGCAAATACAACAACTTTACAAGGCCTTGCTTGATTCTACTCCTCCTCTGACCCACCAGATCAGAGCCAACCTTCAATGGAAAAATTTTCTGAATGTGCCACAGACAAACCTGGTCATCATTTCAATTAGCTGTCTTCTGGTCTATTCTTCCTTTTGCCTAACAAGTGACATGGAATAGTTCAAGCAGAGACTACTATGCGGACTCTTACTTTTCCTGTTTCCCAGTATTTGATTTCTATTAAAGACTTGGCATTCTCTGAAATAGACCACATCCTTTCTGTATTTTAAACATATTTTGAATACTATTGTCCTTAGGAAAATGACAGAATGGTCCATTCCTTATACTGGAGATACTTTTTTCCTGGCCCTCAGACCTAGACCAGTTGTCTAGAATCTACCGCAGATGCCTATTATGGACTGGAAACAATGATATTCCTATGACACATCAGCATGGCTATCAACTAGGTGGATGACTTTGGAAAAGGTTCTTAAGTCATTTGGGTCTCCATTTTCTCTTCCTTGAGCAAGGATGTAAGACTCTGTAGAGCAAGCAGATTACGGGTTTAAGACTATAACTGGGTCTTGCTGATGGAAAACTATTAATGGATAAGAGTGCTCTAATACCAGGAGTCCAGATGGGGCTTTGGTACTTTCTGCGCATAGCAACAACAAAAATTTTGCCAATGGATAGAGATGGGGCATCTCTTGAAACCCATTTTTCAGCCCTGGACTGGATGCCCTCTGTAATCTCTCCCAACTCTATAAACATTTCTTGACTTTTCTAACTCAGATGGTTTTCTCCTAGCTTTTTTTTTTTCCTTTTTCTTTTTTATTGCTAGGAAGCTGAAGCCCAGCTTTTGAAGTCAAGTATTTCTAGTTTTTGACATCTGCATGTACCTATAGATAATAACTTTTAACATATAACTAAAGCTCAACAGTCTGATTGGAAAATTTGAAGAAAGTGCATTAAATATTACAGTTCTCTAAGACATTGTTTGATAAGTGATCACATCTAGTTATCTTACTACCATTGGATATGGTATATATAGCTATTATGAGTTAAAAAACGACAGAAGTATTCTGAACTAATGGATAATTTATCAAACCAGATAAAACTAAGAGTTTTTAGTCTTGTGGTTTCTGGTGAGTTAAGTCATCTTTGGCTCAAAGGCATCCTCAGTTCACATATACATTTACTAGGCTATTATCCAGAAAAGGTAGTTTTAATTTCCTAGAGTGACAAACCAAAGGTGGCCTGCTCTCTTCCTGGAATTTCCCCTGACCACCTGTATTTGTTTCTTGTAGAGTAAATGAGGATATTCCAACCTAATAATCTGGAGGGCTTTATCTTAAAAACAGCACATTCCCAAGCAATTTAAATAAGCTTCAATCTTAATTATTAGCATTTTTCTTTAGGGGCTGAAGCTGTAGTTCAGTGGTAGAGTGCTGCCTAGCTTGTGTGAGACACTGGGTTTGATCCTCAGCACTACATAAAAACATAAATAAATAAATAAAATAATGGTATTGAATCCATCTACAACTAAAAATATTTTTAAAACAGATTTTTTTTAAAATTTAAATTTTCTAAAATGACATGCAATTTGGTGTTTGGAGAATGAATGAATACTGAAAATGTAAAGAATGAAACATACTGAGAGAAAATATTTGTCAAACAAATCTAACAAGATCTGATGATCAAAATTCAACAATAAGAAAACAACCATATATTTAGAAAATGGGCAAAATAATTTGAAATGACATCTTACCAAAGAACATATATAGACAGGAAATTAGCAAAACTAAAAAGCTGCCCAACATCCTATGTCATTAGGCAGTTGCAAATTAAAACAATTAGATTCCATTATATGCCTATCAGAAGGGCTAAACTCCAAAGACAGACAACACCAAAGACCAGTGAGGATGCGGAACGATAGGAACTTTCACTCCTGGTGGGAATACAAAATGGTACAGCTACTTTGGGAGGCAGTTTGGTAGTTTCTTGCAAGGTTAAGCCTATTTTTACCATATGATTCAGCAATCATGTTCCCTGGTATTTACCTAAATGAGTCGAAATGTACATCCAAACAAAAACTTGCATACAAATGTTTATAGCAGCTTTATTCTTAATTGACAAAACCTGGAAGCAACTAAGATATTCTTTGAAAGGTAAATGGAAACACAAACTGGTACATCTAGCATTGCATAAAAAGAAATGAGCTGTCAAGCCTTGAGAAGACACGAAAAAAACTTAAATGCATAGTGTTAAGTGAAAAAAAAACTGGGGGCAGGGGTTGTGGCTCAGTGGTAGAGCACTTGCCTAGCACGTGCATGGCCTGGGTTTGATCCTCAGCACCACGTAAAAATAAATGTATTGTGTACAACTAAAAGCAAATAAATAAATATTTTTTGAAAAATTGGAAAAGCTCACATATTGCACGATTCTAACTATATGACATTCTGGAAAGGGCAAAGTATGGTGATAGTAAAAAGATCAGTGGTAGCCAGAGGTTAGAGGATAGGATGGGATGAATAGGAGGTGCACAGGGGATTTTTACGGCAGTTGAACTACTGTGTATGATACTGTAATGGTGGCTACATGTCATTATGTATTTGTCAAAACCTATAGAATACACAACACCAGGAATGAACTGTAATGTAAACTATGAGCTTTAGTTAATGATAACATGTCAATGTTGGCTCATCAAACATAAGAAATATACCACACTAATATAAAGTGCTAAAAATAAAGAACAGTGGAAGGAAGGATACATGGGAACTCTGTACCTACAGCATAATTTTTCTGTAAACCTAAAAGTGCTCAAAAAAGTACAGTCTACTAATTAAAAGACAGAGATAAAGAAAGAATGCAACAAAAAAGCAATAATCTCTTAAGTTGTCAATAATTATCAAATATTTGGTAGATACAAATAAATTGAACTCCAAGTGATTTTACTTTATTATGTATTAAAAAAAAACTTAAAAAATTATTTTTCAGAAAAACCAAACCGTGGTCTGCAGGTTCTACATTTACCTTGATTTTCCCCTTGAAATTAACTTACCTAAGAAATGAGGTCACTGCAGGCAGAATTCCCTCCGTCTAGACTTGGCTATTTGCATCTCCACAGCACAATTTAATTTTTTCCCTGTCCCTCACATTTTCTGTACATTGCTAGTTAAATCTAGAGGCTTGATGAGACCTGGGCTTGTTCTTATGTGATTTCACTAGGAGGCACAAAGTGAGGGCTTGACTTTGTTGCAATAATAGCTGTCACTGATGATCACTGCCCCAGATCCAGTGGCCCCACGGCAACATGGTGATATCCTGATACTAACCACACCTTCCTCTTTATTAGCTAGAGTATAGTTATAAACAGATACTTTGTCAGAACTATTTATCTACCCACAGTCCAGATAAATGCTTGTTTCTATCTCTTGTCTCCATTTCCATGTTAACAAGTTGGGGCTCTAGCATCCTTCCAAGTCTCCAGCTGGGTATTTTTATTCTAAAATATCACTATGAACTCATAGATTTAAACAGGTTGGATGTGTTTAGCCCATCTCAGATGTCACCTGCTCCGAAAGCCCCAAGATGCTCTGCATAGCCTTTTGCCTGCCAAGTCCCTCTCATCCTTCTAGAGGCTTCTCCAGACTTACTTCTTCAATGCATGCCCTGTCTGCCCAGCCCCATGAGAGCTCCTTTGTACCTGACAGCACCACAACAGCACTTTCCATATCTGCCTGTGTCACAGTGAACACTGCACACTTGCCTCCTAGCCCTGACTGTAAGGACGTTTCAGTGGCTCTGTGACTGCCTGTGCTTTATCTTTCGCTGAGTCTATATTTGGTCAAATGCCATGAAGAGATTCCAACAGTAACTTGATGAAACTTTATGTAAATTGTTTTCCACTAGCATGTCATAACCAACTACATGCAGGCAACATTTTAAACCAGTTGTTTTCAGCAGTGGATCCTGGGAGCATTTAGAACACGCACCAGTGCCCAGGTCTTGGATGTCAGGTCAATTAAATCACATTTCTGAAGTTGAGCCAAGGTGTCTGCATTTTGTAAGATTCCCCAGGTCACTCATTCAAGAACATTTGAAAGTTATACCTTAAGTTAAATTATGCTTTTAAAAGTTAATTATGCTTTAAAAAATTTTTAAATGTGAGAACTCTAAAGGAATTTTACATTTTTTTGTGATGTGTACCTTTGTCAGATTTCGCGTAGGTCCAGCTCAGTATTTTTGGGGCCTCTTATACCAACTCTCATAGTTTCATTAGGATACAATTGATTTACCTATGTCTACATGCTTAAAGCCCTAAGACATCTTCTCCAATAGATTTTCTTAAGAAATGTAAGGCCTCAAGAAATGGTAAACCAGCCAAATGCTACGATAAAAAGATTCAAATGAGAAATAGGAAGTCATCAAACTCTGGGAGAAAAAAAGAACCACAAAATACTAACTTGCATTTAAAGATATGAACAAAATATGCATATAAAAAACAGACGCATTCGGAAGTTTGTTGACTTTTGTTTATTTAAGAAGAGAAACTTCCCCTTTGTAGAACTAGAATACATGACTTTTTCTCAAGATTCTGCTACAAGACTAAAGAACCACCCCAGGGACGTAAATAAATGTCTGCTCTCCTCTTTCCTAAAGAGCAACCTTCCCTGTGATTGACAGGCACAAATATGCACAAATATGCAGCACTAAACCCAGGAGAGGACCCAACATGGAGACAGTTACACTTGGCAGTGCATTCTCTGAAATGAGTGTTTTCTCCATGTTTGAGCGCCAGCAAATCGTTTCTTAATCTGTGCTTAAGTTAATGAGTGCAAAAGCAGGAACACAGATTGTACTGTATCTGCACAAGACCACAACAGAACTTGTTTTATTTCTTCAGTCTCATAAAGCTATGAATCAGCTCTCAAAAAGGCACAGATTAAAAGCTGAAATTACGAGAAACTTGTCAAGTCAAATATTCTAACCTTAGAAGACTGGTTACAACTATCCATCTGAAGCTGCACAACCATGAAGAAAAGGAGGAAGAGCAAGATGCTTTGCCTGAGAGCTGGAGCTAATCAGCAGTGCCCACTTCTCAGGAAAAGGAGGGACAGCCTTACATCAGGAGGTGCAGACATCCTTAGGGCCCCTCAGAATCTATGGATACATTTCTGTACACATTCATAGTGAAAGCACAAAAACTAACAAACAACAGAACAAAGCCTCCTTCTATATTGGCTTTGCCTTAGACCACCCCCATAATATAAGAAAATACTCAGAATGATACTGAGAACTTTCAGGAAAACTGATACTTCTGTGCCCCCTTAGTTCAAGGGGACAAAATTTGAGAGTCAGTCTCAATACCACAAGAAGTTCATGTTTCTATGGCATATCTTCCTCAAACAGATCACTGATTTTCTTTTGGAACTGGTGTTCTTAAATGGGTAACTTGTATTTCTGCTCACTGAGGACAGCAAACAGTTCACCCTTTTTACTACCCTGTTGTAGGGCCCCGAACAGAGTAGGAACTCAACCTACTGGCACAAATTTCAGTAAAGAATTTCTAAATTAGTTATTTATCTTAGATTATCTTATATTAGTTAGTTATCTTAGATTATTTATCTTAAAGCAAAGTGCTCTCTTCCTCCCTATCCCATACCCACACAGTACTTCCTACAGAAACTGATTTTCCTCACGGAATGCCTTTCCATTTTCCTCACTTCTAAAGGTCAGTCAGAATTCTGTTTCTAAATGATCACACCACTGCTTACCTCAAGTACAGGACCCCTGAAGAGCTCACAACACTTCTCTGACCAGAGTGTGAGCCCAATCAGACACCTGGACTCAGTGTAAATCATCTTGCTCTGGGCTTTTCTTTTTCTCTATCAAATTCCTGATTTAAAAAAAAAAAAAAAAAAAAAAAAAAAAAAAAACTAGAACACTACCCCCAAAGTTTAAGTGGACAGTGGGTTTGTTTGTGTGTTTTTAAATTCACACTTGGAAAACACCAAGACGCCGTGGTCAAACCCAGGAACAAAAGGTGATGGCATCGTCTGTGACAAAGGTGTCCACAAGGCCTTTTAAACAGACCTAGAGCTAGAGACCCCAGAAGCGAGACATGGCACCAGCTGCCCTGTGGCTATCTATTGCCACTTACACTTTTTCTCTCCAGTGTACATTCAATGCCAAGTTTAATAAGCATAGTAGAAAGACCATTATCCGCATCACTTCTGCCAGAATCCATTCATTCCCATAGGGGCAGGACTTAATGGGATCTTCCAGCCTATGCACTAATCCCAAGTGTGAACCAAGCAGCATATTCACAGACAGATGACACGAGGGGCAGAGATCAAATTTCTAGATGACACATATATTGCCAGCTCTTTCTTTAATTCCATGAGCAATTTGCTTTACAGAAAACCATGGGAGATCAATCAATAATTATTCTACTACATTCTTACTCAATCAAGTTAGCAATGACCATCTGGAGTGTTCTGTTAAAATAGGAATATGGAACTTTTCCCTGGTCTCAATAAGTTCTTATTGAGAAAAATAGTGAACATGTGATTTATTTGCATGTCTAAATTATCTAGAAATTAGAATTTATATCACAGTACTTACATATCTTTAAAAGGGACATTCTTAGCTCTCTCAAGTTTGCTTTTTCACAATTCCTAATGCTACAACTCACTAGAAATGTGTTGTTAAACAAGTCATCCAACCTGTTTGTACTTCACTACTCTCATTATAAACTGGAGATAATATTAACACATAGAGAGTTACTGCATGAAATAAGGTAAAACACTTATTTCACATTGTCTAGATCGTGGAAAACTTTAAGCAACAAATGCTGGTAATTAAGGTGCTTTTGATAAGGAGACTGATCAAGTTTCCAATGCTGAAATTTAGTATAGAGACTGACTTAATATTGAAAGTCTAAGCTGGGCTCAGTGGCACAGACCTGTAATCCCAGCTACTCAGGAGGCTGAGACAGGAGGATCATAAGATTGATGCCAGCCTCGGCAATTTACTGAGATCTTGTTTCAAAATAAAAATAAGGGCTGGGGTGTAGTTCAGTGGAAGAGTGTCCCTGAGTTCAATGTTTAAAAAAAGGCTACATCTTCTGTAATGAAATCACAGAAAACACATCACCCCTGTTACTCCTATGAAAAACAAATCCCTACTTGTTGTACAGGTAAAACTATAAAACTATTTAAAAATACTATTATCTGAGAACTGGTATTATCAGAACTGAGCGTACATTCAATTAACACACACACACACACACACACACACACACACACACAGACGTGGTTTTGAATATGCATTGGGTACACTGGCACATTTTGGCACATTTTAGGCCAAAACATAAGATGGGCATATATCATCAAACATATGGCACACAACACTGCCAAAGCATAAATGAAGTGTTGGAAGGCTACTTTTTGACTGAGATTCAGTGTACAAATACTTCCAGCACAGACATGACAAAAGTTCCTTCCTGCACATTAAACTCCTCCACCGTCTTTTATTTCTTAAGAACCCCTTGTTCTTTCAGCCATCATGGGTTCTGCCTGCATTTGTCATAGCAATTTCAGTCTGTGTTTGAAATCAGACTTCTGTGCTCTGAGTGTGCATTGTAGTAGATAATAGCTTTCCGGCAAAGCACGCTTCCTCTTGGCCAGCAAAAACACTGGGCTTGATTTTTTACAAAGAGTTTCACAGCGTACATATTAGATGTTGGCAGCCGAGTGTCAGACAACATTTCCTGCTGTTAATCTGCTAAGGATTCAGGTCACTAAGCCAATGTGTGCAAAATGAATGCAGAAGAGGAAGCCTGAGAAAGAGGAATGCTTGAAAGAGACACAAACTTGAACTTGAATCATGTCAAATGCCCACATTGGCTAATCCTGAATGACATGAAACTTGGAGAATTTTTCCTGTAAGAGGAAATACATAATCTCCTTTCTATGACAAGTCTCGGAAAAAATAAAAAAAGACAAGCAAAAGAAAGAATATAAACAAAACCCAAACCATGATTTGCAATTCATTTGGTTAAAGAGAGAGCTGGGGAAATGCAAATATTGAGAATGAAAACATGACTTTCAGTAGTATGGAGTTCAAGGGTATGCATTTGGATTTGTAGCACTGTCACTTTTCAAATTCTATAGTACTGATGATCAAAACAACATAATAATAGTCACTGCTTTAAATATATGTATCTACTAAATGATTTCAAGGCCATTATATAAACTTCCTGCATAATTAAAAATATTATATATCATTTTACCAGTTAAATGTAAAATTTTAAATCAAAGGGACCTTATGATCTATGTATGGCCTATAATAAAATGTAAACAAACAATGATCATCACATTGTAAATGATACTTTATATATTTTTTCTTCAGCTGTTTTCTGATACATATAACACCCCACATGGACCCCTACATGTCAAAGACAGTATCATCTGCTAACACCACTCTATCAGAGCAGCCGGCTTTAATATTGTTGGAGCTCACAATCCTAAAAAGCCAGTACTAATCCTCTTTGCCCGTCCATGGGGAAGAGGCTGCTGAACCTTGCTAAGAAGATGAGTGTCCTGGTCCTAATTCTAGACCCAGATCAGATGAGTTCTATCTTATTGGGTCAGCAGAGTTAGAAGCGGGAGCCCCATGAACATGGGCTCACTCCCGCAGTTCCAACAGCTCGTAACCTCGAGAGTGGTAGCCACGGCTCTTATCCAAATCTAAGGTGCTGTAGCTAAAATGTTTTAAATGTACCAGCAGCATTAGCAAAGTGGAAAATGAGAAGGCAAACTGAATCAAGAAAACAAATGGCTTTATAAACACATACAGCCTTCCCACCTACCAAACAAGTATAATATATATAAAGTATACTTTATTTTTCAGAACTGCAGTTTGAACCCTGGGCCTAATGCATGCTAAACAAGATCTCTACCACTGAGTTGCATCCCCATCCCTTTTTATTTTACTTGGAGACAGTGTCTCACAGGCTGGCCTCAAACTTTATCATCTTCCTCCTTCAGACTCCCAAGTCGGTGAAATCACAGGCATGTGCTTCCACACTGGCTTATCAATGTTCTTTTATTTATGGGGAAAATGACATTCTATTCAAGCAACAAGTAAAATATTACACAATCAGATTGTGTTGCTTTTTCTTTTGCTCGTGGTACTGTAACTATCTTTCCTGGGGATTATGTGTACCCAAGGTTTGTCTTAATTCGTTTTCTGTTGCTATATCAGAATAGAGGAGACTGGATAACTTATAAAGATTTATTTGGTCTATGATGCTGGTGGCTGGAAGGTTCAAACAGCATGCTGCTGCATTTGGCAAGGGGCCCCTGGCCGTGTGATAACATGTGAGAAAAAGGGGTGGGGGGAATGGATAACAAGTAGAAGGGGCCATGTGTGGGGCTCTCACACTGGCTCTCAGGAGAACTAAAGCACCTCACGAGACAAGCATTAATATTTTCTGAGTGTGGGTCAAGACCTGATCACGTCCCATTAGCTCCACCTCTTAAAGGTTCTGCCACCTCAACACTGCCACATTGGGGACCATGCTTCCAGCACATGAGCCTTTGGGGGACATGCTCAAACCACATGCAAACCACAGCAGGTTGGATGTAAGCGAGATTCAGGGTGCAGGTTGGAGGCAGTTCTGAGTCCCCTTCTTTTAAGAAAGTGTGGATTCAGTAAACCACAACTGTCTGCTCTCACCTAGCTGACAAGTGATCTGGGTAGCGTGATAAGTCAGGAAGTCAGGAGGTGGAAATCCAGGGAGGTCTTTATCATACTTATGTTGTTTCTATAATTAAAAATGTTTTTAAATGATCTCGGAGAGAATAAATCTGTACTGGAAGACCAGAAATGAGCTATCAGATTTAGTGTGAGAGACTCATCTGGGGCACAGAGAGCCTGAATGTGACATGGAAAGACCCACCCCAGGCCCCAGGCCCCATCTTCCTCTTGAGCTTCCCCACCCAATGCTTCCCGTGCCCTCCACACTCCATCAGAGAACACTGGACAGCCCCTCGATTCCGCCCAGACTTCCTTCTGTCAAAGGGAATCTACCTCCACACTCTGGAATGTTCTATGTGCTCATCCTCTGACCTCTACTTAGTACCCCTTCCTCAGGATTCCCTCCTGAACTCTGGACTAGGTCAAGCAGCAAAGAACATATTTTTGCAGGTCTCACACTGCATCTGTCAAAGGGGAAATTTTACACCTATGAGTGTTATGGTTTGAATAAGTGTGGTCACGGTAGCTTCCCAGGTAAGCGGTGCTCACTCATGACTAGAAACGGAGCATGCATACCACAACACCTGGCATTGAGTAGAATCGTTTTTTAAAAAATAGGAAAGAAAATCAAGTTAAATAAGTGCACCTGGGGTTGATTTCCTGCTTTGAAACTCTTCAAAACCTGCTCTGATTATTGAAACTTGTTCTTGACCAATGTGTTTATATTTTTCTCCCATGTATGCATAACGTGCTCTAGGGTTAGATCTACAATGTTGGGTCCCATCACTCCATTTTTGTAAGAGAAAACTATATTCTCACAGCTGAAAGACTGATTAGTTGTTTTAGGATTTCATCCCTGATGCCAAAAGGTCACCTTTCTTGAGAAATTTCTCAAATTCTCTTGGAGTAAGTGGTCCTGAGCTGTGGTTTCACTCCATTACTTTCATCTGATACACACAAAGTAGAAAAACACAAGGTGGATCATGGTTTGTAACAACGGACCTTGGCTGTACTGCATTAGTCCAGCCCCATTGGTTCCTGCATTTTTGTGCCACCTTTTTACTTTTTTTCCCCCCTTCTGATGGATGCAGATGGCATTTCTATGCATAATATAAGGATATGTCCTGGGTTCTCTTTTTAAAACTTTATTTAAAACTCCTGGATAACTAGGAAGAACATTCTCTCTCTCCATCTAACTATAGAAAATAGAAACATAAACATGTGGATCACAGTTTGGAAGATTAAGTATATAACTGGTCTTGCTACCCAAAAACTGCTGTAACACCGAGGTCAATATTTTTGTAGCAGTTAACAGTATTTAATGGGCTTAGAGCTAATAGTCCTATAAGGAAAATGAACACATCTGCATAACTGGGCATATATTTGCTTTGAGGTTATCTTGAAGAGTGTAGAAGAAATTATATTACTTGAGTTTAAAATGCCCTGTGAGTGCTTTAAAGTTTTTATGGGATGACATTACTGACTGAAGTCATGCTCTATAAAGTACAGTTGGGAGACCTCGAGTCTCCTTTTGTCTCTGCACTGGCTTACGTCCAAATTTTTGAGGTATAACTGAACCTCACCCTCACGCACTACCAAGCCCATGTCATACATGTGTGCATAAGGAGAATGTTGTTCTCTTTGTGAACATGAGGTCAAGTCCTCACCACTCAAGAGAAAATGCCCAAATCATCTCTAGTTCTCCTGTTGAAAAATAGACTTCTGAAATATTGCCTAGATAGTGCAACCACGTGCATCCTCGTAGAAGGAATACTTAGTGCTGTGTTCAGAGCCTAATATCCACTGGTCCACTTTTCTCTGTTCAGTGAATCAGTAGGTTCATGGCCCCTATACATGAGTGGCCTCTCACTTGGGTTGTCTGGGCCATATCCTTCAGGAAGATTGCCAGAGAGAGAGAGATCACTCTATGGGCCCAAACCATCTCCTGCCATGGTCCCACCATCTAAACTTGGGGAGGAAAACAGGAAGCCTAATTTTGAACCCTTGTCCTTGAGACATTCTCCAGTTTTATCCATAGTAAAATTCCTGTGTGTGCATGTGTGCATGCATGTGTGTGTGTGTGTGTGTGTGTGTGTGTGTACTTTTTATGTATTTCTGTCTAAATATCCTAAGAAGCCATATGTATCTTGGGTACTTAATAAGGACCGTAATCTCAAACTGATAAGTCACTGCTTAAAGCTTATTAACAGTTAGTTTGATTGGGAAAAATGGCAATCATTGAATTTTGTTGATGGCAATTAATAATCCACTCCTAGAATAAGATCTCAGAGAGCTTCAGCACAGAGTTTCTCTGCAACAGGAACTGGAATAAATGTGCTGCTTTCAAACAACTGAGGAGTTTTTATGGTATGGAAACTGAGTCACAGTTCTTCCTTTGTGCCTTTTAGAAGTTCACATTTTGTGGGCTAACTTTGTTCCTAGCCTCTTACATTCATTTTCTCTCGCTCATGCTTTCTACTTCTTTATTCTTATTATGTATTTATAAAAAATAAAATACCCTATATCCTTATTGTAGCATGATGGGGTATAAATAATAAAGCCTCAAGTTAAAATAAAATGTACTTTTGAAACAGATTACATGTCCAATTTTGCTTGTGGTGGTGAGTTTTGTTTTTTTTCCCTGTGACAACAGGTTCTTGATTGTTATAACTATTACAAAAAGCTCTGCAAGTCGTGACATTCTTGGCAGTATTTTTTCTAAAAGGAATAACTGGAGAAATTAACTAAAGCATTTCGCTTGGGGTAATCATTTAGAACCATTCATGTGCTTTACGAGCTCAGTCTAATGGCATTTCCCTAAAGAATGTGGTGCCTCTTTAGTGACTTTATTTGCTGTCACCATGGCATTCCATAAGAAATAACAAGTCTCTGTATTCCTTCCCGTTTTCCAAACACCATAACAAGAACCAATTCCTTGTACTTCTGTGCATCTGCACACCATCACTCATTCCCATAAGCAGCAGCGGGGAAAATGAGGTGCATTCCCAAGGGTAAATGTGACTTAGAGAAAGGATTTCCTTTCACCCGTATTAGAAAATGACTCCAAATGTACATACCAGTTAGACACAGCTGTCTGTCACATTGAACAAACACATTCTCATACAACAAAGATATCTTGTTTATTGACAAGAAGAAACCCCAAAGGATCAGAACATATCATGAATTAATATCTATTCTGGTCATCTTAGTTTGTACAGTTATCCTTGTCCTAATTGCAGGAAAAAATCACTAGGCAATGTTAACAAAATTGGTCAGTTTTGTAAGAGAAGCAATAAGAAGACCCCAAAGTCCATGTATCTAGAAAAGAATACCCTTAATAGTTATGTGACAAGGGAAATCACACGAATGAGTTATAGGAAGCTCACTGTTACAGTTTAGATAGGGAATATCCTACAAAGGTTCATATGGTGAAGATTTGGTCCCCAGTGCACCAATGTTCAGAGGTGAGGCTTTGGGGAAGTGATTGAATCGTGAAAGAGCAATCCACTCATGGGTTCATAAATGAATGGACTATTGGGAGATGGCAGAAACTTTAAAAGGTGGGTCACCAGGGCATGCCATTGAAAGGTGTTATGGTCTGAATGAAAGGTATCCTCCAAAAGTTCCTGTGTTAATGCAGTAGGTGGAATGATCAGATTATGAGAGCTGTAACCTAATCAGTGGATTAATCCATTTGATGCATCAGTACAGTAATTTAAAAGGACCACTGTACTGGGTAGTAACTGTAGGCAGATAGGGTGTAGCTGGAAGGAGGTGGTCATTGGGGACATGCCTGTGGGGATTATATTTTGTCCCCTGGCTACTCCCTCTCTCTCTCTGCTTCCCAACTACCATGAACTGAGTAGCTTTCTTGCACCATGATGTTCTGCCCTATCTGTGACCCAGAGCAATGGAGTTGGCCAACCATGGACTCAACCCCTAACAGCATGAGACAAAATAAGCTTCTTTTCTTCCTCAATGTTGTTTCTTTCAAGTATTTTGGACACAGTGGCGAAAAGCTGACTAACACCAAAGGTATCTCTTGTCCCCAGCTTCTGGTGTGTGTGCGCTCTCTCTCTCTCTCTCTTTCTCTCTCTCTCTCTCTCTGCTTCCTGGCGGCCATGAGGTGAGCAGCTCCACAGCACTACAGCCTTTCTGCCACCATGCTCTGCTTCACAACAAGCCCACAACAATGGAACCAGGTGACCATGGACTGAAACCATGAGTGAAAATAAATCTCTCCTCTTCTGAAGTTGATTTTCTCAGGAATTACCAGCAATGGAAAGCTGAGTAACTTTACTGAAAACATCACATGTTCCTCTTAGATTCCACTTAGTCTGCGGCCTCTCGAAGAACAACCGTACAAGAAGCTCACGGTGCTTTTTAATGTAACCCACAAAATGGAAAAGGGAAATAATCCTCTGCTTCTCTACTGTGGAGAAAGAGTGAGACTAGATGCCTTTTGCTTAGACCAGAAAGGAGGGGATCTCAGGAAAGAGAAAAAGGGGTGGGGGGGTACCTCAACAAAGAGCAGGGTATTGGCACAGTCCCAAAGTGGGAAAATGCTAGAGGCTACACTAACAGGATTTTTCTTCTTCTTCTAATTTGAAATAAACATTTTTAGGAGAACTGACTGCAACGGGCATTCCTTGTGAGCAACGTAACATAGTACTTATCAGTTTGTATAACTGAAACTCTAAGGTACAAAAATGAGCAAAAAGCTCAATTAAAGAAATAGAACTGGCAATGAACTGCAGGGAGGCACGGGAATTAATCACAAAGCATGACAGTACTTGTTTCTCCATGAAAGGTACCTTATACAATCTCCTGTTTCCTGTTTTCTGTATCTTCTAGAGCAAGGTCTAAGTGGTATTTAGAAAATGATATCAGGAATGCTTTCCTATGCAGTCTTCTTAAGAACTGTTTGAAGGGAGCCTCACTCAGCCATAATCACTACTGCAATTTCCCTGCAGCTCAGGCACACCCAGTTCATGAGCCAGAGTATGCCTGAAAGGGACAATGGGCTATGTATATGGAAAAAACCTGAAAATGAGTAAACTAGATCAATTAGACAAATTGGGGGGGGGGTCTTGGGTAGGGCAGGGGGATTTAACAAAGCTCTTGCCACACCCTACTTCAACAGTCAGTATTCACCAGAGCTCTGCTAGTAATGTTCTTTTTTTTCTTTCTCATTTACAACCTCATTTGCTCCTAGGTTTGAATGAGTATAAGTGATAATGGCTCCCACAAAGCCTATATACCATCTTGGCTTCTCTTCAAAACACCAAACCATGTATCCATTTGCAATAGCAGATTGCTACTTCCATATTCCAAGCTATTTAAATTAACAGGTCTAAAGTAAATTCCCTATTTCCCCCCACCCCACAAATTTTTCTTCCTGTGTTTTACACCCATTAGTGGTACCACTGTCTGTGAGTCACTCAACTGAGAAATTCTGAAGTTGCTATGGTGTGAATTTGTTCCCTTTTCTAAAAGTGCCTGTATTAGAAACCTAACTCTTAAATTCAAATGTTAATGGTACTTGGAGGTGGGGCCTTTGGGAGGTGATCAGGACTAGATGAGGTCATGAGGGTGGGGCTCCCATGATGATATTAGAGAATTTATAAGAAGAGAGACCTGAACTGGGATGCTTGCTCTGACTCACCATATGATGCCTGCAGTCATGTTAAATGCAGTAAGGAGGAACTCACAGTGGGTGTGCCATGCACTTGGATTTCTCAGCCTCTAGAGCCATAAGTCAACCTTTTATTTTTTATAAATTACCCAGTCTTGCATTTTTTATTATAGTAGCAGAAAACAGACTAAGACAGGGGGTCACTAAGTAATGTCTCTCATCACCATCCCCCTCATAGCCAATTAATGAAATCTGCTCATTTTCAGGATAGTTCATTAAAAATCCATTCTTTCCTTTCTCCTCTTTACTGCTACTGCCTAGGTTCTGGTCCTCAGCAACTCTTGCATAGTTCACTGTAATACAACCAACTCATATTTCTGTTTCTACTCTCTAACCCCTACAATTAGCATTTAATAGAAGAATATTTAAAAAACATAAAGGGCCAAACAGTTCCACTATGTAAAGCCCCTCAGAGGCACCCACCCCCAACTGTAATAGGCAGAATTCTAGATGGCCCCAGGCTTTCCTGCCTCCCTGGTATACTGGAACTACATAATGCCTTGGTCTATGAATAAAGTGGTCGTATTCACTTTAGAGTTAGAGGGGCATGGTTAGTCTTAATGCAGGGACATGACCAGGTGGACCTGACCTAATAATCACAGGTGCTCTTTATAAAAGTAGAGTTTTCTCCAGCTTATTCTAAAAGGGGAATCAGAGATTCCCAAGAGAGACAGATCAAGCTGAGGGATCTATCACTGCTCTAGAGTGGGGCTTCAGGGCAAGGCTCTGAGAGCAAACTCTGCAGACACTTCTCAGACAACCGCCAGCAATACAGTGGGGACCTCACTCCCACAACCACAAGTAATGAATTCCACCACCAACCCAAATGAGCAGGAAGCTGAATTCTTCCTTAGTGTGTCCTCTAAATAAAAAGATGCAATCAGTGAAAAACTTGATTTCTGCTTTATGAGACCCCAAGCACAGGACCCACTAAACACATCAGACTCCTGAAAAAAATATGAGATGATAAATATGTTCTGGTTTAAGCTGCTGTATTCATGGGTATTTGTTATGCAGCCAAAGGAAACCAATGCATTGACAGAACAATATGGAACCTTGTCAGCTCATCAAACCCATTCTTCCTGACAGGTCCCTGGTCTGCTCTTTTCACCTATCCTCTGTCCATCTGTACCTGATGTTTAAAATGCACCTGGTGCTTCCTTTTCACATCTCCTCATCTGCCTAAAGGATGGAGGTTCTACGCACCATTATATAAATACTGTGTATGTAATTTGGCTTATTCTAGAAGTTCAAAAATTATAATGAAATATGTAAATGCCATTTGACTTGATGTGGCCTTAAATACCACTGCAGGGATTGTCAGCCAACATTTTTTAATAATTAACACCTACCTGCCATGAGTGATTAGAGACCCTTTTATCATTTTTAACAACCTGAAAGAAACATTGCAGAGGAATGTTTACTCCCAAGGAGGTATTCACAGCCACCTAAAGATCTGCAGTTGGGGTTTAATACATTAGCTCTGCTTCAAAACCTAAACCCTAAAAGAAAAAGAAAAATCTGGGAAATGTCCCTCAAACAGGCACACCCAATTTCTTCAGGCGAAAGAAAGTTCTCTAGGAGAGTGAAGGATCTGTCCCAACATGAGGAAGGAGAGAGCTGGGTTGGTTTCCAACTCTTCCCTCTCCCCTACAGCTTCTCCTGTGTCCCTAGTTATTTTATGTAAAATCCAGCAAAACACAGAACTCCTCATGTGACAGGTGGCCAAAAAAGGGTCCCAGCCTACATGTGCCACAGAAGGGTAAATACAAGACAACCTGTCATTTTAAAGATACTTGAAATAAAATCAAACAGTGGGAGATGCCTCTTAGAACGCACTCTTGGAATTTAGTAGGCAGGAAATCAGAAAAATAACAGTGAGTCCAGGATACACCGGAAAAGAAAACATGTTCTGTGCCAACTTGCAAAGTTTTTCAAAATAAAGAAAAAGTGACTTCATCAGGTCCCTTCTCCAACAGACTTCCCTGCGTCATGTGAGGGAGTTCATTAGTGAAGCCAAGGACCACTGCGCTCCCTTGTTCACCATAAAATGTGAGTCAGTTCAGAGTCAGAGATGAGCACTGAAAGCAGAAATGGAGTGTGTATAATTATTCTCGGAACATATTCAGGCTTGTTAGACACCCACCGATTTCTGACACAACAGCAGCTGAATCCGGGCTACATCTTCTGTCTAATCGCAGCAGGTTCAACTGGGGCAGGGTGAGAAAAAGCACCTTTGCCACACTTTCCAGATGAGCTTCCCAATTCTACAGGCTTGTGGGTGGGTGGGTTTTTAAAAAACTTAAGCACAAGCACAGTTCCTTCCTGTTCCTTCCGCGATAAAATTTAGTTTGGCATTGCTAAAGTTGTCAGATTAATGACTGGCTGATTGGAAAATACTGATACTATTCTTTCCAGGTTAAAAAAAAAATCTAGAAATGGAGAGTCAGATGCTTTATTTTTCACAGTCCAGTGTCTAATACATTGTTGGGTGAAAAACAAAAACAAAAACAAAAAAAAATCTGTAGACAGTAAAGAGGCTATAATCTGATTTTTGTTTTGTTTTGGTTTTTGGTACTGGGGATTGAACCCAGGAGCACTTAAGCACTGAGCCACATCAGTATCCCATTTTATTTATTATTTTCAAACAGGGCCTCACTAAGTTGCTTAGAGCCTCACCATAGTTGCTGAGGCTAGCTTTGAACTTGTGATCCTCCTGCCTCAGTCTTCTGAGCCACTGGGATTACAGGTATACACCACTATTCCCAGCTACAATCCAACGTTTATGTTGGAAAAAAAAAAAAAACAAAACACTATTCTAGCTGGGTGAAGTGGTGTACGCCTGTAATCTCAGCGGCTTGGGAGGCTAAGGCAGGAGGATGGTGAGTTCAAAGCCAGCCTCAGCAACAGCGAGGCACTAAGCAACTCAATGAGACCCTATCTCTAAATAAAATACAAATTAGGGCTGGGGATGTGGCTCAGTGGTTGAGTGCCCCTGAGTTAAATCCCTGGTACCCCATCCCCCCCCCCCCAAAAAAAAAAAAAAAACCACTCTATTGAATATTTTATCTTTACAATATATTCTTAACAGATGACTTTCTGGAAGGATATGCTTTATTTTTTTATGGGATAGAAATTCTATGAGGTTAGGGAAGCTTTCAAATTTGCCAGCCACTTCAGACCCTGAAGGGCCTCTGGCATCTATAGACACTACACATTCATTCTCTCTACTGCTCCACCAGGCCTGTGAGCTCTATTTTACAGGTGAGAAAACTGAGGGCTTCGGGAGATGAAGAACTTGCAATCAAATGGCAAAGTCAAGATGCCACAGAAGCTCATGTTATGACATACTTACTGCCTTCCCACACTTAATATCCTTAAGCCGAAATGCAATTCCTTAATAGAGTGCACTGGGAAAACTTGTTTGACACTGTATGACAGTCCTCCAGTCTGAGTTTATTCATAATTATTTCCACAGGAATGCAAATATTCAATTGTCAGGGTGTTTACACATTATGAGCTTCATAAACATATTTTAAAAGCCTGAGTGTGAGTTATTCTTCTAAATGAAATGCAACATGTAGGGCCCACGAGTGCTGAGTAGATTAAAATTAAAACTAAAGCTCAACATTTCTTCTCAGTCTTCAACAAATCCTAGTCATTTTGAGCAGGCAGTATAAAACTGACAAGGCGAGTTTCTACACAGAAGTCTCCAGCTCTTTTAGGAAGCATAAATGTGTCCATTGTGACTCTCATGTTTAAATTAATTAAGAATTTTAAAATGGCCCTCAGTTTATTGGTCTGACTTTCACTGGTTTTCTCAGTCTTTTGTCTTAAATGGAAACCTTGAGAAAATGACTAGGCATAAGAAACACATAAAACCTTGGTAAGAATGATTAGCATTTTGTTTCATATGCCTATAACCCCAAACAAAGGCTGCCTTCAAAGCTAAATACACTCTTTGCCTTGAAATAAATGCCCAAACTGGCTGCTATAATTTATTTATTATTAGCAAATATTAGCTATGGCATATCCATTACTAAATTAAAAAGCAGGGGGAAAAAAACCTATTAAATTTCACTACATAACATTTCAGCAGAGCTTTTCCTTCTATTTCATTATCATTTTTTCCATCTCCCACTGAATTATTTAATTGCCATATCCAAACTGCAAACACCACTGGACTGAACTATATTACCTTGACTGATTTTCCCTTCTTCCTCTGCTGTAAACATTAACAAGATCACAGGAATAGTAAAACCACAGGGTACTCACTAATGCATTTTAATATCTGCTTGTAATTTCAAAAAACACTTTTCAGATCAATAGTAACATACTACTTTTGTGAAGAAAAAAAAAAATCTAAGAAATGGTTACCTCTCTCCACACACCAATCATACACTGGACTGTAAGGCACCTGTGTCAGCCAAATCCTGAAACTAATTACAGCCAGGGTGTGCTTCCTGTTGAGATCAAATAAGCCGGTGTCTAACGCGCCTGGAGTTGCATACATCACCTGTCCCTAACAGTATACTCTAAGACTCTACCACAGTCTTCCCCAAATCTGCTTCTATATTTTGTCAGAAATACACACACAATTTGTGGGTGCTGAACTAGAAACTATATTCTCTTCCAACTCTAAGATACAATGATTCTCCCAGAACTCACCTCTATAGTCAGAAGATCATAGGTGCTGTTTATAAGCCTTAGAAAGGGACTGACCCTCATTGATGTCTTGGGAACAAGGTCAAAAGACAGCTTTCTCAGAAATGGACTAACAAAAATAAAGGCATATGAAATTAAAGACTATGCAGAAGAGTTGCCAGGCTATTATCCATCTATAAAAAGACTTCCTGATCTTATGGCTAATACCAGTAACCCACTTCCTAAACTTCCTGAAGGGTCCAGAACTTCCAAAAAAAAAAAAAAGGCATCAATTTAAATACTAAGAGGCAATGAGCTATAATCTTGAAAATTATAACCTGTCCTTCATGGGGAAATGCTATAATTATGAAATGAACTGGCAATTGATCAGGAAAATGGAAAATGAATCACTAGATAGTGAAATTTGTTCCCTTAGGAAGGGATGACTAGGGTCCCCAGCTTTTCTTTTCTTTTTTGGTACTTGGGATTGAACATAGGAGCACTTTACTACTGGCCATATTCCCAGTCCTTTTTTTTTTATTTTTTGAGACAGGTTCTTACTAAGTTGCTTAGGGCCTCACTAAATTGCTGAGGCTGGCCTCAATCTTGTGATCCTCCTGCCTCAGTCTCTAGAGTCACTTGGATTACAGGCATGCACCCAGCCTTTCTAAGTAATCATTTAGAACTTGCCTAAAATCATTCTTCATAAAGGCGAAGGGATGAGTTGAGCTTTCAACCTTGCTCCTCGCTCCATGTACCACTTTGAAGAGTTTTCCACATTATTTCTCTCCACTCCCCATTGTTCTCTTCTCACTCAAAATGGGAAGCATTCATTGCTTCCAAGCTCGACTCTTCATATAAATTTATTTCATCTGAGCATAACCAACACCAGAGCTTTAGTAGTTGTTTTTAGGAATAAGACTTAGGAAATCTTGGGAGAATGATATTCTGTCCACTGACTTCTCCCTCAAATGGGATCTGCTTAAAACTTCTGAGCTCTTTTGCTCCAAGAGAGGCCAAATAAACCAACTGCAGGCCTCAAGTTTATTGAAAAGAGACACCTACTTCATTGCCAAGGGCATATGTGATTCAAGGTTTAAAAGCCTTGCAGCCACAATAGGAGGGGAAGAAAAGGAAATAAAGTGAAAAGGAGAGGGAGATTTCAGTGGCCTCTCTTCCTTCTATCTTCTCCCAAACTGTACATATACAACTAGCCAAAAAATTTAGAAAAATTGATCAATGTTGAAGTCAAATGATTACAGAATTATAAATACAGTAGAGAATCCAGAATCTATTTTCTTCAGCTTGATAAACATTTTGTAAAGCAGAACTTTTTCCTCCTTTTCTTTTTTCTTTCTACTTCTCAAGTCTGTGTTGGAGGCAAATACTACAGTTCATTCTTCTTTCTGCTGCTTTCAGTTCATTCTGACTTTGGAAGTTTTGACACAGTAGTGCAGATACCTCTGGATCAGAAGGCAAGAGCTCTGGATTAGTACCTTTCTGACAGGCTGTGTGTTCCCAGGCTCACCATTAACTTCTCTGAACTCATTTTCTCATTAGTGGCAAGAAAAGGTTATTACCAATATCCAACATAAGGATACCAATTATTGCTAATACCAATATAAGGCTGATTCTATGGCAAAAACAACCTCATATCTAGGCTTAATGTCTTTGACTCATTGGTTTTTACAATGCCTGGAACCTAATAGGCCCCAAAGAAATGCATTTCATTAAAATTTTCATAAAATTAATAAAGCTGTTTGGCAACTTTTGTACATGTTAACAAGTTGTTGTGCTAGTTTTATAGATTAACACTAGCATAAATTAGAAGAAACACAAATAGTAATTAAAACTCAAATGATTCATGCTCGTTTAAAAAAAATGTCAGTACCTACTATGTGCAAATTGAACATACACAGATTTTAATGAGGTGCTTGGTAGGGATTGCACCTTAGGGGACTTTTTGAAGCTGTAAGCATAGTGTCTACTGCTAGGAGGATTCCAGAAAAGCTTGTGGTAGCAGACCTCCTGTATTGGGGTCATGGGTCAGATGAACCTGTGCAATGGAAGGCTGTGGTGCCGTAGGAGTGGCTGGCTGAACTACACCATTCTGGGAAAACCTTTTTCCTGAGGAAGGAAATAAATGCCTTGTATTACAGTAGGGAACTTCTTTTTTTCCTGGGGTTAGGGCTGAGTGGAGACTGGAATCAGCAGGGGAAGGGATTCCACCTATAGTAGGTATGATTGGCATCTGTCATGTGGGAGCAGAGTGAGCACTGGGTGGAAGACATCGATGAGGGTCTGTGACTCCTGAGAATAGTGCATGGTGCAGCAGGTGTTCGTTCTGTGATCCAGTCTTTCCCCAAGAAGTGCCCAGGGGAATCAGGGAGCGCCTGCTTTATTTCTGAAGTAGCCAAGAGGGAGCAGCAACCCCACATGCACCCAGAATGACAGGTGCACCCAGGGTAACTTTGACAGCTAAGTCATCATCTCATAGGGGCTGTGACAACAATGCCACCAAGAGAGTAGGTGAAATCAAAGGACTTCTTGCAGAGCACATGTGACAATTCTCAGCAATAAAACCAGGAAAGATACTGAAAGAGGTCATTCCATGCAAGTAGGTTAGATATAAAAATACAAAGTATAACCTGGACTTCTAGTGATAGGATGGTGAAAACTCGGAAACTTGGATCATTTTGAAACCCGCAAGATTGCTTTCTCCACTCAATGAATAAGTCAATGCATAGCTACTATGAGAAATCAGCCATGGTTGGTGTGGTACAAAGCACAAAGATAAACAAAGAGGCCCTCCTCTGGAACACAAAAGGCAACAGCGTTTTTACCTGTGAATGTACCTGCCTGGATGTAGAGCCAGAGAACTCATTTCCTGAAATCAGCAACACCAAGGGGCCACAAAACACAGTGGGAACATGAAGTGGGGGGACAGTAGCCAGGAAAGAACAGGCCTATTGTGTCAGTATGACCGTGTTAGAAAATGAACATTTGCACCTGATTCCTCGGTCAAGCCTTAGCACAATGTGATAACTGGGGTAAATGCAAACTGGATTCCTTAATGAGGTTTTCCTTTCACAGCCTCATCACCCAATGCCCACAAGCTCTCAAGCTTCAAAAGTCTCTGCTTCCAAAACAACCTTCGCCACAGTGACATACCAGAGGTCTTTATTGTTTGTATTTCTTGACATATATGCTCACATTTTCAACCTTACCATTCTTTGGAGTGTTTAACAGACCGTGTTTAAATCATAACGGGCCATTAAAGTTTATTACTTTTTAAAAATGAAGATCAAGAAGAACAGATTAAATCGTTTTATAAAAGTCTCTTTTCATTGAACCTTAATGGGGACAATTTTGATACCTTGGGGAGAAGATTTGATTGTTAACTTTGTCAGGCAAATGAGACATTTCGTGCTAACAGTCCCCTGTATGTAACTGTTCCTATGGTTGCACCAAAGAGCCATCACACAAGGAAACAAAGTTAATTAACACCCTTCCATCCTCCTGCGTCCCTGGGGGCATCATTCTTCAGGCAGGGAATTACGCTGCTGCTAGATGGGGCCAGTCCAGTTACAGCACATGACAGATGTTTAGGATGGCAAGTCATTGAGAAAAGCGGAATGTTATAGGTTAAGCTGAAGTTCACAGTTTCACACAACCCAAATCTCTGTGATCTATGTGTTCTTTGAATGGATGATATTTATGCAAGCATTGAAAAAGTCACTTTCTTACATTGTCCGATTATTTATGATTTCTTCTAATTCGAGAAAGGCAATAGCTCTTCTAATTAACAGTGGAGACAATTCTGTTCCCTTTTCAGAGGGACTGGAAAGCATTTTTAATCGCATAACCTGTAGAAGCTGGAAAATTCAAGACACTGACTTTGTTTTTCCAACCCAACCCCAGTAAGCAGAGAATACAACACAGGAGCATGATTTGGCCAGTTAATCAAATCACCCGCAGACAGAGCATGTGGCGATTCTGCGAACAGTCCTTTCCTGACCAATAGCTGGGAGATGCCAAGAACACATCTATGGTTCCTGAGGGGCATCTCTAGATGGTCTCAGGAACATTGTTGGGGCCAACGTGACTGGGTTGGTGATGACTCCAGATTTGGGGCCCATACTGAGGGACTTGAACAGTCCTCAGTCATGGAGTCCAGTCAATCATTGGATCTCTTGAGGGGCCTGACTAACCCAGGGCCCAGGCTTTTAGAGTTTTACTGCTGTGCTTAAATAGCTCTATATGATTTTCCTGATCTGGATACAAATCTCCCTCTAGTGTGGCTGAACCACTGGAATTTTCCATGGAGTGTGAGCCCAGTGTGGGTGTACCCAGCCCCACAAGCACTAAGTCTCCCTCGCTTATTGAACTGGAAATATTTAGGAGCTAAGGAAAGTGAGGCTTCATGTGATGAGAGAAACATGGCAGGACCCTTATGAGTGAACCCTGCTTGGTAAACCTTCCACCACTCTCCCAGGAATGCTCTAGAAAATCCACCAATAGGGTGTCCAGTGGAAAACAAGCCACACTGCACAAGAAAGTCGCTTTTGAAGCACTGTATTTCATGCAGCAGTGAACCTATGTTAGGAAATACGGACTCGAAATTGAGATCCAGTCTGACAGATTTTCCGAAATCAAATCAAACTTGATTAGAAGAGTCCCTGAACAAGAGAACGCAAATGTCTAACTGGCTGGTCATTAGGAACTCTATTGTATGCAGATCAGACAGACACAAATCAGTCTGTCAAACATGGGATCAACTAAAATAAATGTGATGAACACACATTTGGGACTGAGGTGTTTTTATTTTCTCTTAAAATTTATGTTTGAAAAGCAAACACCAACGACGGCAATAAACTGGCTATAGCAAGTTGCCTGGGTTCTCTAATAGTCAATTAAACATACTAAGTAGGAAATCACAATCTTAGTGCTTTTGTTAGCATGTATGAAACTCTGGTAGAGTTTAAACATTTCCCAAGCATATATATCAAGTTGCCTATAATAAGATCTTTGCTTATTATAATATTCTAATGTAGAAAATTAAGACTAAGAGTGTGAAAAAAAAATGGAGAAAGAAGTCTCTCAAATGGAAAAACACTGCATTCTACAATGATTTACACCTATTGCTAAGATAAAGTTAGAAAAATCCAGCACACTCTGAAAAGTTTAAATCAAAATGCGGAGGGAGGGCCAGGAAATGAAGAGGCAGTAAGTGTTCAGTCATTGGTCTCCAGGACCTGGATCTTTGCAGGTTGCTTGACTGGATCACTGGGTCTCCTGCTGTAGCCCTGCTTGGCAAGGAGAAATGCCACCTTATGGCTTCAAAACAAAAGAGAACAAAGCTATTATAAGGGCTCTGTGTATGTGTGTCTGTGTGTGTGTGCAGGCACATGTGCTGGCAGAGAGCCCGTCATAGATGACCATAAATTCTCATGATAAGTCATGGCAGAATTGAGCCTGTTCATTCTGATGGTGAAGTGGTGGAGACATTAAGTAGGCCATGGAGGAAGCATCACAGTTTCATTAAAATAAAAGGCTTTTTTGAAGCCTTGAAAAATGCATAGAAATGTTTTACCTGCTACTGTCTTCTGTATTCTGTTCATAATTCACCTATAAACACATGTATTGGGGACAGGGATTAGGAAAGCAGTTCTGCTTCTTCCTTGGAGGTTTTTGTGTGTCATCTCTTTTCTCTTTGGGTCTAAGTAGGAAGGGACATTGGAAGTTGTCTGGTCTTAAATAGTGTCTGAGGAATAGCTGGCTTCCCTAAACGCACTTACAGTTCCTCCTGAAATTCTCCTAATGATAGAACAAACATCATCACAAAGTTGACAACAATAATCTAAAACATCTATTTTTGTTTATATAAAATCTGACATCCCATAACTACTATCTTACTTTTGTTTCATATGCATTAAAAAAGTTTATGACAGCCCTACAATGATAATCCTTTCCAAGTACCTGAAAATAGCTAACCTGTCCCCTCCAAATCCTATGTCTCATTTGTCATGAGAATGTTTTCAGATCATTTACAATCCTGTAATTCTCTCCTGAACAAGCCACAGTCAGAGTTCAAGGTTCTTATCATCATTATAAAACAGCTCTCATATACTATGAACACAGTACAACAAAAGAAGTGTAAAATAAATTATTTGCTTTAATTGTCTCAATAATATCTTTTTGAGGCAAGTATTTTTGCTTATTGAGAAAACTCTCTGTCCATTTTCTGTTGCTATGACAAAATAGAGGAGACTGGGTAATTTATAAAGAATACAAGTTTTTTGAGCTCACAGTTTTGGAGGTGATGACATCCAAGAACATGGCACCAGTATCTGGTGAGGGCCATCTCACTCCATTATAACATGGCAGAGGGCATCATGTGGCAAGGCAGAACAAATGTACTAGCTGAGATCATGGGCCACCTCCAACCCCATGATCTCATCTAATCCCAGTTATTTCCTGAAGGTCCCAACTCCAAATGCCATCAATATATGAATGTGGGGGACTTTTCGGGGACACATTTAAGCCATAGCAGGAATCAAAGTTTGAAAAGTTTAGAAAGTTTCTCAAAATTGCATGAGTTAAAAGAGGCAAGTCTGTTAGCTCACCCTAGTCTGATGGCTTTGGAGCACTTATCACATGTCTACAAAACACAGTCCCGCAGAGGGCAATGATCAAGCTGAAGGAACCAACAGCTCACCACCTTCTTCAAAACAAATACTATATTTCCATGGAAGGGGCCTTTCATAACAGGAGCAATCTTGACAGCTACACCACACTGTGGGTTCACACTGAGTTTGCTAATCAACTTAAGTTGATTAAGCCCAAAGAGGACTTTAACCCTAACTCTTACTAAGACTGATGGCCCTTCCCACCAAACAAAAGATCAAGGGATTTGCACTTGATCTCTTCTAATAAAATGAAGTTTTACCTCCAGCCCAGCTTTGCCTTACAATCAAACTGAATTCTGACACTTGGGGGCATTCATTAGCCTCTTCAAGCTCTTTATCATTTTACAAAAAAGCAAAAAAAAAAAAAAAAAAAACTCTGTTCTGTGATTCTGTCCCTTCATCCAAGTCTTAGAGAAAAATTCCACTCAGAGAAGAGCAAAGGCTGAAAGACATCCCCCTGGGACAATGCTTTTCAGTGTCTGTTTACCTGCGATGTCCTGTGCGTATACTTTCCATAGTTATGTCAAACGAGAAGTGTTTTCAATATGCCTTTTCAACTAGCATCTCACTGCCACCTTGAGAAGCACACACTGCTGATCCACAATTCACTTTTCTTGTTCAACTAATCAGCAACAAATAAATGTACTGAACTTTACCACATTCATGTCCCTCCATCTTCTTCACAACGATGTTAGCAGCGAACACATTTTTTTTTCTACCACCAGTGTCCACTGGTGGTAGAAAATATTCTGCTTGCAAATTTTTATATCCCAGAAAGAAAGTTACCATTATGAAATTTGTCAAATGCATAAAATATTTTATGATAAAAGGAAAGAATTGACCCAACATTGCTATGCTACTCAAAATGTTCACACAGTGACACTAAAAGTTAACAATGAATTACATTCAAATTAATTACAAAAGAAAAATCCTGTGCCCAAAACCACAGTGACTAGCTATAATAAATTGGAAGGCATATATAAATTAAATTTGACAAGCTTTCTCAAGGTTACAAAGTCCTTTACCCTTCATAATAAAACCCAACTACAAGTACATTATCAGTGTCTTCCCATTTTCAGAATTATATCTGAATCTGAATCAATAATTGGACCCTTTGGTCTAAGAAATCAGCCAAAATCAGACGCAACAAAATATAAGCAATCAATCTGTGCATGACAAACATTATTGCGTCCTTGGAACCTCCTGCAGAAGGGCCCATCGATGTTTGTAAAGCTAAAGGATGATTGAATTTTTCTACAAATCAATATATGACTACAAATCAATCTATGACAAAAACCCCAGCCCCGACAAAATAATTTTGATGTAAGAATTGTTTTTCTTAAATTCTCTTTCACGTTCCTACAATTTTTCTTATTTTCTTTCTGTGTTCCTCCAATCTGTAATCATTTAGTAACCTACCCCTCACCCCCACCCTAAATGATACTATTGATATAAAATGAATTTTAATCTTACATTGCAAGAAAAGCACTGGCTACATGGGTGCCTTGTGGAAAATATATATGGAATGACAAGGAGGTTGTAAGACGGAGGAAGTGGAGATAATGACTGGGCAACATGGGAAAAATTAGATTGATGCTGGCAGTCAGAGGAAAGAGGAAAAGGAATCTGTGACCATAGACATGGGCAGTGTCTGTGGAGCCTGTGATGAGTGGACTGTGGAAGCTTCAGGGGAGGGACTGGCTTGGAGGAACATAGAATGACCCCTTCCTGGATGACAAGGGCAGAGGCTGGAGGCAGGAAGAATGAGCTCTTTGAATGAAGATGCTGAACCTGAAATTGAATCACCTTGCATAAGAGCAAGCCACTGGTTGGTGCATGCAGGGACCCACTCTAATAGCTTGAGTTCATGCCCTGAGTATCACGTATGATACTCAGAGAAGTAAACACTCATCCATCTCCATAGCTACTGACAGGCTGCTGTGTTGTTCTCATCCGCTAACTGGGTCTTGTGAAATATCTCTAACCAAAGTCATTTAACTGCCCCTTCTCCAAAAGGAATTTTACTTTTCTTTACAGAAAAGAATGAAGAGGAGTATACTCTTACACCAAGATCAATGTTTGCCACCATGAGCATATTAAAAATTACTCATTCCTTGAGCAAGAAAAGGACATGAATATTTTAAGTTCTGTCTCTATTGCTATGTACAGAATTTTAAGTTGCTGCCAACTAATAAGTGACTTGGCCATAAATTTATTCAAATAAAAAGGTAAACTTCACTTAAATAGGATATTTTTTTAAAAGTTAATTTTTAAGCTTCTAATTTTTTTTTTGTTCCTATCATGGAAAGTGTTGGGAGAATCCATCTTTTTTTTAATTAATATGTATAAGATCATGTTTTACTTTTAATTGTAATATTTTGGGACACCATACATAATTTAAATAATTTGGTTCCCTGTTAGAGTCAGAAATAATTTTGTATTTACAGACCAGTTGTAAGTAATTTTCCAGAGTTTTAGAAAAATAAAGAGGTGGCCTGTGTGTTTTATACCAATATTCCCCAGGTTTCGGTATCTGGGACACTAGAGTTTTAAAATACGTACTTACCTCCACATCACAGGAATATTCTGACCCATCTAGAAGTATCACTTTGCACTGCATGCTTTTAGGTTTTTTCACAATCTTTAATGGAGACCGAGAGAGTTTACTGCTAGATGATTTCTGAGAAAGTTTATCGTCTTCAAGTTGCTGATACTCAAGCTGTTTTGCAGCTGCGGCAGCAAACTCCTGTTCCTTGTCAGTGACCTGTGAAGAGCAAACAATGAAGAGTTTTCATTGCAAGACGGGAAATAAATATTGCATTGCTCTGGCAATGGCGCAACTCTTGGGAAAGAGGCTGCTTTCCCATTTTCTAGAGGAGGAGAAGGATCTGAAATAAAGTATCAGGAGTGGATATACACACACAGGTATTTATAAATGCTCAGTTTCACCTAAACAACTTTTGCCATTTAAATGCACCAATGGGTCCTTCTATCAGTTTGACTCCAGGATTTAATTAGAAGCACTGAGTTTAGCAAATGCCATCAAGATTTCACTAAGCAAAAGAGGAGAAATTTACTCCTGACTTTTAAAAAAAGGCATTGATATCATACAGGTCTCTCATCATCTAGTTTTTATCTTATCTACTCTATTTTTCAAAATCCACTAGATACTTATATATTCCTTGACTTTTTCTATCTGTTCCATCCATATACTTACAAGGAATCTTATGAACGATAAGGCTTAGAGAGCTTCAAGTATTAATCTTTTCAGTAATTTTGTAACTGTTAAAATATTTGAGTTAGCTCTAAATCAATTCAATGAAGTCAGCAGCACTGAAATTCATCACAAAGTAATCCCTTAAGTCCGCTTCTCTTCATTGTAATGAGTCTGTAGGAGAACAGATCAAAACTGTCCAAAAGCTTTAATCTGCTTCTGAATGACAACAGGCTAGCAAAGGCCAGACTCTGGAAAGGATACCCCAATATGGCACAGAAATTCTCTCTGAGTGGATCCCTTGACATCTCTGCGCACACCGCTCTCTTACAACCCCCTCTGGTTAAGTGACCACCAGTGGTGGTAGGACAAATTCAATCTGTAGCCAGGCTATCATTTCCACTAGCCTACAAATATGCACCAGCAGTCCACACAAAGATACATACTAATATTCCGTTCAGGCTCCTTGAAATAAGTGTGAAATTTCCTCTCACAGGAGCGTACTATTAGCTTGGTGCTAAAAGTACATGGGCTCTTGAGTAAAGACAGTATTGACAGTTTGTTATTTCAGCTTTTTTTTTTTTTTATTGGCCTCTACAATTTCATAACTACAACATCATTCTGGGTACATTTATTTTGGATTTTAGGTATAGATTTCTGCATTTTCTACCTTGTTTTCAATCTAAAAGATTGCTAATACAGTCCATTCTTCCAACAACATGCCTAGGAACTCTAAGTCTTGTGAAGCTCTTAAGAACAGAAAGAGAACAATCTGTTGAGTTTATAAAAATAAGCCAAGAAAAAAAATTGAGTAACCACTACCAAAAGTTAGAACAGTTGAGCAGGCTGAGACGGAAGAATCGTGAGTTCAAAGCCAGCCTCAGCAAAAGCAAGACACTAAGCAACTCAGTGAGACCCTGTCTAAATAAAATACAAAATAGGGCTGGGATGTGGCTCGGTGGTCAAGTGCTCCTGAGTTCAATCCCTGGTTCAAATAAAAAAAGTTAAGAAGGTAAGCTCCAGCTCAAATAGGTTAGTAAACTAAAGAAAACCTGCTCAGGCCATCTGCTCCAACTTTTTTAACAATTTTTTTAACCTTTTCCTAACATTGCATTAAAATTTTAGAAAGTATAAGAAATCCATAAAACTGTCATTAATATTGGCCTTGAGGTAGTTTAAGGAGACATTTGATAACCTTGGAATTGTTTATCAACAACCAAACTGCATTTTGTGAGATGCTGTATAATTTATTTATACAAGGCTTTTGCATATTTAATTTACATTTCATCTCATCACAGGCAAGGTCAATTGAAGCTACATTTTTATTTAATTTTTCCTGGAATCAACTTATTCTATGTATTGGGAATGACAAAATTTCACTTTTTCTCTACAAAAATAAGAATGTGTCTGAGAATAAAGTTTCTGGGCTACTGAAATGTCAACTCCAGAGCATCTTAAACTATCTCTCAAAGGGCAGGTCTCATTTCTGGGAACACTTGAAAGATGAATCTACATCTGAGGCTCTTATAACACATTTTACAAACAACTGTAACAGCTCTAGAAGAGTAGACCAAGTACCTCAAATGAAATGTCAATCGCAGTCACACAATGCACTGGAATTTTAAAATATCAGTATCGACCACTTTAGTAAATCCTGTATTTCATTCAATCCTCATAGCAGCTCTGAAATGGGACTGTTACCGCCCTCATTTGCAGAGGAGGAAAGACAGAACCAGGGAACCGTCTCAAGGTCACAAAATTAGAAAACGGGAATTCAAATTCTGCCAAACCCATGTTTTAATCACCACTCTACACCAAAATATGCATTTTCCCAATTACCTGCAACATAACTGGCTTTCTTGATTTTGGAGCAAAGAACTTCATAGAAGAGTCTTAGACAAGAACATTTCTGAGAGCTTCATTTTATAGATGAACAATGTGAGTCCTGAGGGCCTGAACAGTCCTTTGAGGCTAGTAATAATCACGAGACAAGACTAAGCTCTCTGCCCTGTGCAGTCGGGTATCGCTCCCTCCAGTATCGCTCACTTCTCTGGCTTGGCTTCAAGCATCTGACTATAGAATGTAGAAGTACAGTCTCGTACCATGTAACACCACTTTGGCCAACCATGGACTGACTGCACATATGATGATGGTCCTATTAAGATTATAATGGAACTGAAAAATTCCTATTGCCTGGTGACATCACAACCATTGTAATGTCATAGTGAAATGCACTGCTCACACATCTGTGGTGTGCTGTTGTAAAACAACCTTACAGCGCTGGTAGTCATATAAAAGTATAGCATATGCATAATACTCAATAATCTAACAAATGACTATGTTATGGGTTTATGTATTCACCATATTGTATGTTTTAAGGTTAGTTTAGACTGTATTCCTTCTACTTCTAAAATACAAGTCTGTTCCCAGCTTGGTGATGCATGCCTACAATCCAAGAAATGTGGGAGAATGAGATAGGAGAATCTCAAGTTCAAGGCCAGACATGGCAATTTAGAAAGACCCTATCTCAAAATAAAAAGGGCTGGGATGTAGCTCAGTAGTAGAACAGCACCCCTGAGTTCAATCCCCGGCATTGTAAATAAAACAAAACAAAAATCAAGTTTGTTATAACATAGAATGCTCAATGTTAGGACAGCAGCAGTCTCTCTGAGCTCATGTTTGCCATGCCTTTTTATTTTATCATTTTCTCTGGTGCTTCATTTCATCTCATATAGTTCTGTTCATGATGGTGCAAGGTGCAATAGGACATACAGGTACATACATGTATGTATGTATATATGTATATGAATATACATAGCCATAAACATGGCTATATTTATACATATATTACATACATATACATACATAAAACCCTGCACTTATGCAACCTGGAGGGTATAGCCTGCTACCACCTAGGTTGTATAAGTACACTCTACAATGTTGACATGATGATGAAATTCCTAATGACGCATTTCTCAGTATGTATCCTGTCCATAAGCAACACATGACTGCGTATTAAGTCACGTCTAGTCATAGAGACTCATCCTTTTCCGGAATTATCTACCATTTTCATGGTTTGTTTCACAACTAAGAGGAAAGAATGAAAAAAAAAAAAAAGCCAAAGAGCCTAATAAGTTAAAATTTTTGAAGATTAAAGGAAACCAAACAAATATTAAAATATTACTATCATTACTTCGCAAAAGAAAAAGAAAATGTAAAGAAAACCATGATGCCAATGGCAGCTCCTTAGATTTTATATGTGGGGCTGGGATGGCATCCCCAGCACTCAGCCCAAAACCTCTTGGACCCAACAGAACATCTACTCATAAAGTGAAAGTACATGTTATTACTAATTCTATTTAAAAGAAGAACTTGCAAATGTAGGACAAGAAAAAAATAATATGGTTGAAAACACAGAGCTTAAAATTATAATAATATGTTGTAATTTCCAGAGATTTTCAGTGATAACACTGATTTCTCTCATCATTTTCTAAAATTTCTAGCTCAACATAAATACTTACAAACTATAAGAAGCCAATCATTTTTAAGGATTCCAGATTTTGTACTACATACAAATTAGTACTCTAAAACATGTTGATTCCAATTCTGAAGTTTTAAGACAAAAGAAACTCGGATTCATTGAAAGCCTGGATATAAACCATAATTTGTCTTCGGTAATGCTGGGGGATAGAAGCCAGGGCTTCCAGGGCCTCTTGCATGCTAAGCATGTACTTTACCACTGAGGCATAGCCCCAGCCTCTCGAATAAAATCTTGTAAAAGAAATACATTATGCATGACAACTCAAACATGTGTAGGGAACAGAGTTGATCATATAGATGTATACAAGGGAGGAAAACAGACCTATGTGAACATCAGCTAAAAATGGGGGGGGGGGAGCCAAACAACTCTAACCCTTACTTAGACTTGAACTAAAAATCCACCACCAGCATAATTAAAGCTGCCAGTCTTCTTCTGGCCACCCTTTGTGGCCATCCAGATATGAACAATATACTCCAATCCAGATTTCAGGGTGGGTTTAAGTGTTTTAATTTAAGGAAGGAGTTACCAAGCAAGGTTGGGGAATGTCATTGACTGACAGCCTTAAAATAGCATATATTTTCATCTGTCTGGAACCACAGGGCCAAAGCAGATGACCCCTCATAGCTGCCTCGAGTGCTAAGAGACCAAGGTGAAAGCAGAGCCTGGAGAAGCTCAGCAAACAGCCCTTAATTGCTTTTCTGGCCTTCGCTGGCGGGCGCGCGGACTCACCTCCCTCCGCACCGGGGTGCTGTGCGCCGCCGCAGCCTCAAACTGCTCCAGCGCCGGCGGCTCCTCGCCGCTCGCGCTCCCGCTCGGGGGCTCCGGAGGCCCGGGCTGAGGCCCCGCGCGCCCCTGCGCACCCGCTGCCTCCTGGGGCTCGGCCTCCTGGTCTGCCTTGGATTCTGAGTCTGATCCGGATTCGGTCGTCATGGTGGATTGTTCTGCGAAGAGAGGAAAAAAGGGAAGGTCCTGTGACTAGGTGCAAGCAAACCAGGGTGCTAACCATGCAAGGCAGAGAACCACACACAGGGAAGGAGGAGAGGTGCTCAACCAGGAGCAGCTCTATCCCACAGGCCCAAGAGAAGGCTTCTCAGAGGTACTACAAAGATGAGCCCAAGGGGCTGGGGATATGGCTCAGTTGGTAGAGTGCTCCCCAGCACCCCCCCCCCCCCCACACACACACACAGAAGACAAGCCCAAGAACGGCTCAAAAGGAACACAGAACCAGGAGTGGAAGTTGATTTGTAATGATCACAGGTTTTTTCCTATTAGGCTTCTGCCGCAGATGATCACAGACAGACGACATTTCAATAATGTCCTAATAACTGAATAACAATTTCAGGAAAGTGAATTAGCTGAAACCAGGGGAGGATGATCTAACAATGGTAGACATTCCCTCTCATTCTCATTTTCTTCCCTCTTATCTCTACACAGGGGTCATCCCCACCCTGAATCTGTGGATTTTTCTGGGAACAAATGCCTTTCCCATGTGACTTCTCTTACTTCTGCTACCTTCTTTAGAGGCGGAAAGTGCAACTACCACAGAGATCTCTTCATGAATGTAGCCTCTGTCCCATTCTGGATAAGCACTGGCCATAGCTGGGGAGAGGCCCTGGGCAGCACCACCTTTACCTCCCTCCTAGGTTAATTCCCTGGTCTTCCTGGCTTCCCCCTACTTCTTTAACAGTGAAACATGCCTTTGCCTCACATCTCATAAAGGAACTCAAACCAAGATCCCCTAATATATATAATATGACCTTCTGACATATAACCACCATCTTCTAAGAGTTTGCTGGTCAAGTTTAGTATTTTGGGCTTCAGTTTTCACATGTGCCAAATAAACTCATTCACACCTGAAGAAGTGATTTCCTACTGTTATTTTTTTCTCCTAATAGACACACCACTGTATTTTAAAGAAGACTTTTACTCTAAGCAGCAAGAAAGCTGCTATGCCAAATAGATATGACATTTTGTTTCTCAACTTACGAATGTGAGGCAAATATCTCAAAAACAAATATCTCAGGTTGTGTTATGATTTCCCTTCCTGATTTTATGGAAAAATATCCTGAGCAAAGGGCTAGTGTAATACCTTAAGTAAATGATATATTCACTGGCATAATATAGAATTATACAAAATAAACTAGTAACTGTAGTAAAGCCACTGTTTAATCCCTATCTTCACAATACACATTGGAAAATGTTTAAAAATTTGAAGAAGGGAACACTGCAAATACCACAATGCTACATCTGCACTTTTTTTTTTTTTTTAAGTATTCCTTCTCCCAATTCCCAGCTACACCTTCTGTTGCATAAAAGACATGTCAACTTGGCATGTGCTGAGCTGCCCAAAGCATATATAAATATCAAGTCCACACGCAGAGCAAGAAAGTGATCCAAACAAAACGAACATAGTCTCTTCTTTTTCTTCCTATATCACATTTTAGATTTTAAAGCTAATCTTGAAGGTAAACATCGTGTTTTCTTTGGTCCGATTATCCTGGAGAGTGGTGTGAGCACTAAGAGAAGACAGCTGAGGGAGGAAAGGCGTTCACATGGTGGAATTCAGAGCCTACAACTGAATTCCTGTCTTGGGAAGGGGGAGGATTAGATTTAATAGTCAGCTGAACTCACCCAACATTTACTGAGTACCAAATATAAGCCAACTGTTGCGGGTGGTTTAGAAACAGAGACTAAAACATTATAACCCTTCCCTCTCTACCAAGGACTTCATCGCCTGAGGCAGAAATGGAGCGTCCTTTAGTAACTGCCTTTAGTAACTAAGCATTTTGTTTTAGCTAGAATTCCTCTGCCTGGCTTGAGATTGTGACCTATAGTGATCATGTGATTAAATCTGGACAATGAGACAACAGGAAAAAATGTATTCAATATTCAGATCATCTTCATAGAGACAAAGCCACTTGCTCTGGGGCTCCGATTGCCATTGACTAGAAAATGACAACAAATGTCATGGTCTCCTTAGACACAGCCATGGATGTGCCATGTTCAGGAGAATGGCAGAGTCACGCCACTTGTTCTGAATTGTCACATGAAGCAGAAGTCAGCTTTTGCCTTGTGTGAACCTTAGTGGACTAGCCCATACCCAATGCGCAACACATCCTATAGACTGCAATAAATGCTCCTGGGGTTCCCACCCTCCAGAAACAAAGTAGCCTTCCCTTGATCTCACACCCACCTCAGCTGCCACCAAGTTCCTCTTCTTCCCACTTCTGACTCAACTTAAAAAAAAAAAAAAAAAAGTTGCTGACCCCCACTCGTCTTCCTCACTTCCTCTTTTCTCTGTAATCACCCTATTCTGCTTCCTACCCCACCCACTCCATTGAGGTGGCTCTTGTGGTCAAGGCAGTGGACCATGTGCTCTTCCCTGTTCTACCAACTGACCTCTGGGCAGTTCCGACCCAGGTGATGAACTTCCCTTGTCAATGCACTTCCCTGTCTTGGGGACTCAGATAACACCGTTCTCCCCGGAGTCTCCTTCTGTCTGTCTGGTGACTCATTCTCATTCTACTTTATAGGCTATTCTTTCACCTGGGATCTGTGTAGCCAAATTCCAGAGTATTCCATTCCGGTCTCTCTCATCACACCTTCCCCCCAGCAGACCACACTCTCCCCCCAGGGTTTTAGATCCTTCCTGTATGTCAGTGTTCCCGCACTCACACCTCTACTTCAGATCTCTGTTCTGAGCTGCAGAGTTAGGATCCCCTCGTCCACTTACCACTCCCCACCGAGGCCACGTAGGTACCTCCCTGATTTCTCCCCCTAAACCCATTCCTGCCCTCCCTCATCTTCCTCACCTCAACAAGGGGAAGTGCTGCTTCTTCAAGCCCGTCACCCCTGGTATTTCCCTTCCTCTAACCTTCTTATCTCATACAAAAAGGGAAAGTTCTTCTGGCTCTATTTTCAAAATAAATCTTTAGTTGTCCCGTCGCTCCATGAGCCACCATCATTTCTCTCCTGAATTCCTTCTGTCACCTCTGACTGGTTCTCTGTCCTGACTCCTGCTCACCTCTGTCCATTCTGTCTAATCTCCATGAAACATTAATCCAGTCCTGTCAATACTCACTGCTGAAAATACTCTTAACAGCTTCCCAAGGCACTTGAAGTAAAATCTAAACTCATAATTACCATGGTCTTCCGGGGGATGTCCAGGCCCTGACACCCTACACAGGGGCCACTGCCTAGCCCTCCAACCCACTATGACCCAGCCACAACGGCTGCTCTTTAGTTTCTCTCCCACATCAAAGTCATCTGTCTCATTCATCTTCTTAAGCAGCCCACTCCCCATTCCTCAAATGTTGGCCTAGAAAGGCCTTCCTCATTCACCAGCTGTGCCTCAGTTTTCTTCCTGTAATAGTCAAACTTTATAATCACTCTCCACTCCCTTACCTCGACCTATCTATTCCAGGGTGGGAACCATGTATTTATATCCTAATATACCCAATACCAACACAGTCTTGAACATAGTGTATCAGTAGTAATTTGATAAAGAATGAGGTTGCAAAACCAACCTCATTTATTATCAAGTCTATGTATTTTAAAGTGTAACGACTCTTAATAAAAGGGTAGATATTTCTATGTTTTACATAGCTAAGAAAACAGAACTTGATAAAAAAAAAAATTTCTGAAAGATCCTACAAGGAAAAAATTACACAAATATAAATTTTATATATGTATAGGTAGGCAAGCATATTTGTTACCTATATCTGTGTATATGGATTCAGTCTAAACTACACACAAATGGTAAACTTAGTATTAAAAGTAAATATGAGGGCCTGGGGTTGTGGCTCAGCGGCAGAGCGCTCACTGTGCGGCCCAGGTTCGATCCTCAGCACCACGTAAACATAAATGCATTGCATTGTGTACAACTAAAGTAAATAAATAAATATTTTTAAAAAAAAGTAAATATGAGGGGTTGGGGTTGTGGCTGAGTGGTAGAGCACTTGCCTCGCATGTGTGAGGCCCTGGATTCGATTCTTAGCACTGCATATAAATAAATAAAATAAAGGTCTATTGACAACTAAAAAAATTTTTTTTAAAGTAAATATGAGAATGTTTACTTTCAGTAAAGTAACCCAAGTAACAGTTAATTTAGTCCAAAGTAAAAATATCAGAAGAGAAGGGAAACTTGGAAAACAGTCTTCACTGAGTTGGAAAGGAAAAGGTACTTTTTTTTTTTTTTTCTTTTGGTACCAGGGATTGAACTCAGGGACACTCGACCACTGGGCCACATCAGAAAAGGTACAATTTTAAATAGCAAGAATCATTCCAGAAAGCAAGGAATAAGTATAATGTGTGTTTGTGTGTGTGTATGTGTGTGTGTGTCCACCTGCCAAGTCTGAAAAATCAGAACATAGTTAACATCAATGCCGCCCATTGAAACACTATTGATTTTTCAATCTAATGCTTTTACCAGTCAAATGAAAGTCTTCCAAAAATTCAAAAAGAAAAGGTTGAGAGCTGGGTGTGGTGGCACATGCCTGTAATCCCGGTAACTTGGGAGGCTGAGGCAGGAGGATCGCAAATTGGAAACTAGCCTCAGCATTAGCAAGGCCCTAAGCAACTTAGTGAGAACTTGTCTCAAAATAAAAAATAAAAAGAGATGGGGATGTGGCTCCGTGGTTGAGCATCCTGTGTTCAATCCCTGGTACCAAAAGCAAGCAGCAGCAGTGGCAGCAGCAATGGGACACTCCTGAAAACCCAGTGACTTAGGAGGCTGAGGCAGGATGGCAAGTCTGAGGCTAGGCTGGGAAACTTAGCAAAGCCCTTTCTCAAAATAAAATTTTAAAAAGGCTGGGGATGTGTCTCAGTGGTTAAGTGCCCCTGGGTTCAATATCTGGTACCAGAAAAAAAAAGAAAAAGAAAAAAAAAAAAAAAAAAAAAAAAAGGTTTAGGTAGGTGTTTCATAGAATCTCTATTTAAAAAATAAAACAACACAGTCACTAAATCATGAGTAAAACATAAACAGCTAATAGAAAAAGCATTAAAATAAAGATGCTCAATTTTTCCTACGGCAATGAAGTTCCTGCATACAGATCACTTTCTTATATTAAAGAATTTTGGATATCATCAAGTTTTCTTACTATGTTTTATGAATATCATATTTAGGATTCTCTGTTACTGTTAATGATGAGTGGCTCAGTAAGTCACAGCCATAATGTTAAATGTCAAAACTTTTAAAGAAATGAAAAGCTAGAATCTCATTTCAAACTACAAATATTTCTCTTCATTTCACTTTAAAAACCTATATATAATCTTTAGAGACATAATACATGAAAATAATCAGCAGTAAATAAGTTTCACATATGATGTAGGGTGAATACATTCCTGCTTCTTTATCCACAAAATGAGAGGCTCAGACTAGTAATTAGAATGCACAGGATTCCTCCCTGAGGAGTGAAGTGAGTGGGCTGGAGAGATGGGAAGGACAGGGAAGGAAGAGGCAGAAACTGCCGATCCCCCCCACTGGAGCCAACAAATCTGTCACGTCTTGCATTATCTTCTTGCAACTTCTTTATTACTTTTTAAACATAGGAGAGTTTTTTAAAGGTAGTTTTATATACTTTTAATACCAACATGTTCACTGCTAAATATGTGTTAAAAAAGAAATCTCTCTAAACACATTAGTCCCTGGACTCACTAAATATGAACAATGGAAGGAAAAATTAATAAAGCAATATCCCAACTGATGCCAGTGTTATTACTCCAGTCATGAAATCATTTTGCACCTGCTTTTATCTTTAATTCTAAGACTTGTCTCCAAGACAGAAAACCAGCTATATACAAGCTGAATTAAAATGCAAACTGGATGGAGTTCAACAACTGCCTATCAACTAGCTAAATAATGACCCACCATTATTTTTCACATATGCCTATTCCATTGCATACCTTACCTGTCATACACCATATAAAGCACAGAACCTCAAATCTCAAATTCCTGTGCCCTTCTCAAACATTTCACTGGCATATTACTTTTTCTAGTACTATATGAATAATATAATGAATGAAAAGCATTGATGCTTTTTGATTAATGTTAGTAAAATGAAACTTTTCCTGACTGTTGAGAGAGAGTTATGTAATATACCTTAAAATGTAAGACTTTATAATTCTGAAATCTCACTAAAATCAATATCTAATTCCATATCTGAAGGGGCTTAAGTTCACATTGTTCCAAAAAAAATAAAATAAATAAACCAGTATTGATGGCCTAGACCAGCAAATTCAATTTCTAAACTTTTTCTAATATTCCTCTTCTCTACCTACATGATCATATAAACAAGTAATAAACCTGATTTTTAAATGGCAAACAATTAACATCCAATACCTAAATATGGTACTTATAACTTTAATAGGTTTATAGTACGCTACTTTGCTCTTGTACATAAATGCCAAACCATTATTTCAAACTAGATTTTCATGATATTTACATTGGTTTGGTGGTTCTTCTTCCTTTTTCTTTTTTATTTTGGGGGGTGAGGGTGGGGGTTTGGGGTTGTTTCAGTGCTGGGGATGGAACCTAGGGCCCTGTCCATGAGCTACATCACCGGCCTACGGTTCTTCTTCTTCTTACACTGTTTCTTGCTTTCTGGGATGATTCTTGCTACTTAAAATTGCACCTTCCCCTTTCCAAATCAGTAAAGACAATTTTCCAAGGTTCCCTTCTCTTCTAATATACTCACTTTGCAGTAAATTAACTGTTGATTATTTGGATCACTTTACTGGAAGTAAACCATCTCATTTGCAATCCCAAATAGAGAGTGATATAAAATGCTTATGCTTAACTCTGAATTAAAATTGTGCCCTTTTAATACTAAATTTACCTTACTCTTTGTGGGATTTGTTTCTTATCTTTTTGGTACAGGGAATTGAACTCAGGGGCTCTTTACCACTGAGCTACATCCCCATTCCTTAGAGACAGGGTCTCACTGAATTGCTTAGGGCCTTGCTAAGTCGCTGAGGCTGGTTTCAAACTTTCTATTCTCGGGGCTGGGGTTGTGGCTCAGCAACAGAGCACTCGCCTCGCACGTGCGCGGCCCGGGTTCGAGCCTCAGCACCACGTAAACATAAATGCATTGTATTGTGTACAACTAAAGTAAATAAATAAATTTTTTTTTTTAAAAAAAAAAAACTTTCTATTCTCCTGCTTCAGCCTCTAGAGTCACTGGGATTACTGGTGTGCACCATGGTGCCTGGCTCTTTGTGTTTTGTTTAGGCTGAAAAGCTTTAAATTTCTAGAAACTTCAAATCCTAAAAGTGGGGTAAGGACATTCCTAAGCATGCGAGGCTGTCGGAAAAAGGAGTCTTTTTATTTTTTAAAGGAACATAAATTGCATTTCAATATGCCTGTCAGGGATATATTTATTAAATGATTACCAAGAGAAATGGTAATGAGCTTCAAAGGATGTATCCTGCAAGTGTTAATGAAATCATATGTACAATTCCCAATCCAATCAACTACGGAAGGATGTGGTCATCATCATGCATTTCAGGCTTTCTTTCTTTTCAGCTCTAATTTTTTATTCCAAAGAAGCAAAAACAACGTCAGTCTGTCCTCATCTTTTCCACCACTAAAAGTAGCATTTCTAAAGTCTCCATCTCCTAACTAAATGACCATTAAATTAGATTCTGTATTCAAATTTACCTCTCTGGCTGATATGAAAATTCAGTGGCATTTTATTAAAAGACACAAATTTAAGACTTAATGAAGGAAAATGTTTAATATAAATTTATCATTTATGTGTGCGACAGGTTTCCTACAGAATAGCAAAGTGTTTCATAATAGAAAAATCCCTTTGTACTCTTTACCTGCTTATAAAGACGTTGAACAACAATGAACAAATTTTTAAAATCAACTTTTTCTCTTTTATATTTCAATTATAAATTTATAGGTGAGGAAAAGCAAGTAGGCTGGTAGAACTTAGCAGAAATATTTGTGACCACCAAATGCTATTCACCAGCCTGCTAACAGTTGCTAACACGTGAGAAGACAGTGATATCCCGTGGCCCTTCTACTAGAGTCTTTGTGTTTTTTTTTAAATGCCCTCATTTCATATACCCCAAACTAACAACCCAGAAGAAACTAAAATGATCTGCTGTGGGTCTCACAGTCCAGCCTTCCCGGATGGCTCTACTTCTCTGCTTTTCTTTAGAGCCAGTCTTCTGGAAAGAATCTTCTCATGCTATCCCCACGTTCTCCCTTTAACTCATTCATTCTTCAGTATATTCCTATTATCCTAGTAAATCTCACCAAGGCTATCAGTGGCCTCCCCTGGAGCCAATGAATCCCACGTGACATCTCGCCTGTCTTTCAATTCTCCATGTGTGGGGGACACTTGCAACTTTCCTTCTACCTTTTCTGACTACTTTTTCTAATTGTCATGTGCCCCTTCATATCTCAGTTTTTAAACTTGACAGTTCTTTGGGAATCAGTGTCACTCTTCAAATTCTCTTTCTTGGGGGAGCTCATTTACTTCATTTTAAATACAAGAACAATTCAAAAATATAAGCCTCTCAATTTGTCACTTGTGAACTTCAGACCCAAATTCACCCTCCTCCTCGCTTCTCTCACTGCATGTCTCAAAGGCAGCTACACCTCAACATTTCTGCACCCACATCCTTGATTCCCCACTACCACCAGCTTCCTCACTGCCCCACTTCAGCCTTCCGCATTTCAACAGGTGGCCTCCAGACGTCTGTCCAGCTGCTCATGCTGGGTACAGACCACTCCCCTTCTCCAGACTCCCAACTCCAATCTGCCTCATGCTTATCAAGGTTACCTCTCTCATGTTTAAAGAAAGAATAGAAGGAAGACAGGAGGAAGTTCTAGGCAGAGTTATCGACAAGCAAAAGCAGAACAGCATGAAAGCTCACGTGCTCTTACTTCTATAAGAGGATATGGTCTTCCATGGCTGGAACAGAGGCGTGTGGGAGTGGATGAGGAGGAACCCGGAGAGCCAGACCAGCAAAGGGCGAGCCCAGCAGGCTGTCTGCCCTCACCAGGGGGACCTGGCCTCCTTACACAGAGGTCAGTCTGGCAGCCACAAGGACAGCTGACATGGGAAGGGGACAGCTGGACTTTTCCACTGTTTCAGCTCAAAATTAGGCCAAACAGGCCTTGATGAGGCAGCAGAGGGTCATTTACTCCTCAAAGTACAAAGCAGTCAACTTTAGGATTAGACATTAAAAATACCTTCCAAAAAGTTGACAATGAAGAGTTGACCGATAGCAAGGAAAATTCTGACAGTTTTTTGTTTGTTGGTTTTGTTTTTTTTCCCAAATACGCTTTTTAGCCACACACACAAAATAACATAAGTTAAACTCCTCTAAGCCAGGGCTGGGGCTGTAGCTCTGGGGTAGAGTGCTTACCGAGCATGTGTGAGGCAATGGATTTGATTCTCAGCACCACGTGCAAATAAATAAGTTAAATAAAGGTCCATCAACAACTAAAAAAAATTGTTTAAATCCTCTAATGCAATACACCAACTCTGACAGAAGTAACTGCTTTTTTTAAGATGATGCCAAAAGCAGCAATTTGGAATTTTTATGAAGGAGATATAAGAATCAAAAATTACTTCCATAATGACCATTGTAAACCTGCAAAAGATTTCCCAAGGCCCATCAATATAGAGATGAAGATTTCAAAATAGCACTGTGCACCTACTATTTAGTGTTATAAATTTAAAACACCTAATCAAGATTTTTTTTTAAAGGCCATAGTCCTCTATTTCAAGCAATTTGCATTCTGACAAGTTGCCCTGAGTCGCAAACCCATCCCAGTCCCCAGGAAGTAAGGACTCAGCCCAGAGAAGGGGGCTGTCAGCAAGTCTGTGGGGCAGGATGGGTTTCCATAAGAAATAATCACTAACCTTCAGTCCCAAGTTAAGAGACCCGTTTTAAACTGCAGATGTAATAAAAGTCACAAGACTATTTCAGAAAGATATAAGGGAAATCAGAGATAAATAAAAGTGCAAGGAAACACCCTGGTAGGGAGTCACATGACGGGGCAAGAGGGCGTGGACCAGCCAGGGGGCCTCTGGTGCTGGGCCCAAATCTACCACTTGGCTCTGTGACCTCAATAGAATTTGGTTTCCCTTTCTGTTCTAAAATTCCAAAATTCTAGGGTTCCGGGGAACCAAAAGCACTATTATACTAACAGCATGAAATCAAAGAAACATCTGTCCTGTAAGATTAGTGAGGACAGATGCCAGCTGTGTTCACTATTGTCCCTCCTGGTCCACAAGTACAATTCTTCTAGAGCAGGCAATCATCAGCACTCTAGTAAGAGACAGACAGGGGCATTTACCACTGCACAGGTCAGGCTGAAGGCCTCATTAACTATTTGAGTCTATTACATTTCTTTTTTTCTTTTTCTTTTTTTTTTTTTTTTTTTTTTTTTGAGGGGGGTACTGGGGATTGAGCTCAGGGGAACTTAACCACTGAGCCACATCCCCAGCCCTATATTGTATTTTATTTAGAGACAGGGTCTCATTGAGTTGCTTACCACCTCGCTTTTGCTGAGGCTGGCTTGGAACTCGTGATCCTCCTGCATCAGCCTCCTGAGCCCCTGGGATTACAGGTGTGCACCACTGCACATAGCTATTATGTTTCATTTTGTTAACTGAAACAATACATTATCCAGATACCCAGATAATGTGAAAAAGTTAGAAAAAACACTCTTCCCTAATAGAGTGGAAAAATCTATTTATAGTAAGCTGGTGGCTTTTATTTAAAAAAAAAAATGTTTAGATCTATGGTGAGTAGAAAAATTAACAAATGCAGTTTAGAATATATGTAGGCCTAGCCGGGCGTGGTGGCGCACGCCTGTAATCCCAGCACTTTGGGAAGCTGAGGCAGGAGGATCGCGAGTTCAAAGCCAGCCTCAGCAAGGCGAGGCACTTAGCAACTCAGTGAGACCCTGTCTCTAAATAAAATACAAAAAAGGGCTGGGGATGTGACCCAGCGGTCGATTGGCCCTGAGTTCAATCCCCAGTACCACAAAAAAAAAAAAAAAAAAAAAGAATATATGTAGGCCTAGATATGGTGACTATGTAAGCATCCACCTTATTAATATACATAGTTTTATATTTCCAAATCCACCTGGTGCCAAATACCAGGGTATAAAATTTCCTATACTTCAGAAATTTCCTATACTTCTTACAAGTTCCCCTAATACATTTTAATAAAGTAGGCAGCTGGCTCCCCTTTGGAGGAAGGGGGACTTGAGCTAGTGTTGGGGGTTTAAATAGCGTTCACGTACCCTTTTAATAGGGGAGGCAGAGCTGGGGGCTGGCAGAACTACTTGCAAATTAAAACTATGATGTGAGTGGCAGATGAACCCATTCAAATTCCAGGATCTTCGCATTATGTACACTCTGTCAAAAACAAGGTTCCCAAACCTGGATTCCTGGATACCACAGGTTCAGGAATGGGCACCTAAGGTCCTCAGAGTGTGACTTGTTTACATCTAGCAATGACACCAGTTGCACACACCAACATAGCTTCTTGGTTTTTGGTTGGTGATTTATTAGTTCAGGTTACAAACTGTGGTTACAACACTGCGCCATTTATTAATACATCCCTTCAACAAACACTTCCAGAACAGTTGTTCTGAGGCCTGGTGATATATCTTATGAAGATGAACAAGGCCTCTGCTTTGGTGAAGACTATATTTGGAAGAGCAAAATAAATTTTAAAAGTTGGCTTGAGATGGATGTTATTAAACAGCCCAGTTTACAGTAGACGAATGCTGCTTTGGGCTGGGTGGTTAGGAATGACCACTCCAGGAAGAGGACATTTAAGCCATAGTCAGATATCAAGCAGAACTGCCACACAGAGATACAGGTAGGGATAAAGCCTCTCAGGAAGACCTGAGCTCAGACCTTAAGGATGAACTGAGCTTGGTGTGGTCAACAACCAAAAAACAAGGCCTGAGTACCTGGAATGAGGGAAGCATGGGGAAGAATATGAACAGACAAAAAAGAGGGAAGCAGGGGTGAGAGCCCCGGTCTTTGAAAGCCAGTGTATGAAGTTGGATTTCACTGTAAATGCATTGGAGCATTTTAAGGTGGGGAATGAAAGGTTTTGTGGATGCTTTTAAAGGTCACCCTGGTTTCTGAATGAAGGGGCAAAGGTGGGCACAGGGAGATCAGTTACCAAGCAATGGCCACAGAATTGCCAGGTGACGGAAAATCCCAGGGCCAAGTAGTGAGAGAGAAAATGAAGGGAAGCGGTATCCATCCAGTGCCGATTCAAACTTTGCAGCTTTGGTAAGAGAGAGAAAATGATCTAAGCTGATGGGCAAAACCAATCTCTTATAAATGTTAAGGTCTCTTGTTTTCATCAGGGTCCCTGGAGGTGAAAAGATTGCAAATAATGCATTCTCCAATAGGCCCTTAGACAGGGAGCCCACCAACAAACAAATGTCACAGTTTAGCCATTATTCTTAGATAATGGTCCCTCCATCACCGGAAATCATTAGCCCACCATACCTCATCAGCAATACTTCTTAAAATCATCAAGTTCAGGTGAAAAGCAACACCTGCCTTCATTTATAATTGATGTGTTCCTGTGGTTTCAGTGGCACCTGCAGCCTTCCAAAGAAACCAAACCTAAAACAGATTCATGTGAAGAGCTATGGCCCTTTGAGTACAGAATGCGCTTCTAGACTTCATCTGAGAATCTAACCAAAGGATAAATGGCTGCTGTACCTACATGCTTGTTTGGTACGTAATTCAACAGAAAATTAGAGTCTCCATAAAATTTTAATATGACTGACTCTGATACTGTCATGATTGGGAACCGACTCAAGTTTACAAGGTATATACAAGAATCAGGTTGGTGCTATTAAAGGTTTTAGGTTCATAAGCTGTCCACATGTGAATTCTGTCTTGTACTGGGGGTTTCACTTAGAAAGAACCACCCTCACCCAGCAAAAGGCAGGGTTTCTCTACAATTCATTTATGTCTTTTTCACTTTGACAAGCCTTTTAAATGTATTACTCAATATACAGTAGAAATACTTAAATTCTCAGGATTGGAAATTGTCAAAAAATATTTAATTTTTTTAGGAGTTAACACAAACACTTGAATTCAGTTTCCTGATAGCTGTACTTATAGCAAATCATTAGCATTCCCTATCATTGAAATAGAGCTCAGAATTGACAACGACTCATTTCTCTTTGCTGGAGGCAACCCCTTAGCAGTATTCTGGAGCTTTTTAAGCAGAAAAATTAAATCAAAATGGAAATTTCAGAGCACCAATGACATACCTAACAGCAAAATATTCAGTCCTTATGTTAAGATGGAAAGAGTAAGTAAATAAGTGTAGCACTTCTCTCTCCATTTTCTGGTAACTGTAAGTCACTTTCTGTAAGAAAGAAACTGTCATTATGCCTTCAATGCATAGAGCATAATTTAAATACTGGGAATTGCTTATGAACTCTAAACAAATCTTATCAAATACTGCCTTATAGTTCCCTATGTGGAAAGCTGGGTGTATAATATCATTAGATTTTCATGAGTTTGGCAGCTGAAATTATTTCTTATAAGTCTTTTGGGATGATATGACTTTTTCATTAACTGGGGATGGTGCTTGAGAACATAAGGGAATCTGTTCACAGGGAAGTCACAGGGGCAGGTGCTAAGTGTCTCCCTCAGACAAGGTCAACTCCAACCCAACCTGTGGAGTGGATGTGGGCCCCTCAGGACAGCCAGGTTAGTATCCAACTCAGGTAGGTCACAAGATAATGAGTGCAGAGCCAAGAATGACATCTGAGTTTCCCCTGCCATCACGTAGCTCTTTCTCCTACCCAAGATGTGCACAAAGGCACACCATAAGACCTCCTCTTATGTGGGGAAAAAGGCACACTCACACATTGCTGGTGGGACTGCAAAATGGTGCAACCGTTATGGAAGGCAATATGGAGATTTCTTGGAAAACTGGGAATGGAACCTCCCTATGATCCAGCCATCCCACTCCTGGGTCTATTCCCAAAGGACTTAAAAACAGCATATTACAGTGACACAGCCACTTCAATGTTTATAGCAGCACAATTCACAATAGGTAGGTTGTGGAACCAACCTAGATGTCCCTCAGTAGATGAATGGATAAAGAAAATGTGGTATATACACACAATGAAATTTTACTCAGCAATAAAAGATAATAGAATAATGGCATTTGCTGGTAAATGGATGAAGTTGGAGAATATAATGCTAAGTGAAATCAGTCAATCTCAAAAATCCAAATACCGAATGTTTCCTCTGATACAAGGAGGCTGGTTCACAGTATTGTTGGGTCGGGGTACATAGGAGGATTAGAGGAACACTATAATGGTCAAAGAGAAGGGAGGGAGCAAGGCAGGGATGGAGGGGAAAAAAAGAAAAAGTAGTTGAATAAGATGGATATCATTATTCTAAATGCATGAATGAAGACTTGAATGCTACGAATACACTTTGTATACAAACTGTTTTGTGTAAAAAGATGCTGTATATGTGCAGTATGAATTGTAATACATACATTCTACTACTATAAAAAATAGAAAAGACCTCCTCTTGTCCAGGTCTTTGAATTATGTGATCATTTATACTTCCATGTTGCCAATGTGCTACCTTATTATTTTGCTTAACGTATGTCAGGCATTCGTAAATTCAAACATTTATAAAATTATGTTTTAAAAACTATTTTCTCTACTACTTGCTTATTTTTAATGAGTATATAAAGCATCACAACATTAATTGAATCCTTTGTAAAAAGAAGTCCCTAATCTAGTGTGAACCTTCAGGAATATGTCACAGATTGCCATTTTATTCCTGGAAAACAAACAATAAATGATCATTGTTGCTTCTAGGAAAAATACGAATGGAACCAATAGTTTCCAGATCCCCAACAATTCATGCCTTCCCACTATGGTGGCTCTAATGGGCAAGCCCGAACTTTGATCAGCGACATACTTTGAGATTGTTCAAGGAGGGCCTCAAGGTGACAAGAGTCAAAGTCAGAACTTTTACCTTATCAATGTCAGAATGTCCAACTTCACTGCTGAAAATCTCCAAGCCTTCCTTTTGCTAAAATTTAAAAGAGGAGGAAAAAGGAAACAGTGTATTTCCCCTGCGTTCTTGGCCAATTCTATTCAGGGAAAAACTTATTAGCAAAAAGATAACTTTGGCACCTAAATTGAGGAGCATATTTTTCTATTACTCAACATCTGACTGTGCATCTGTGAGGAATGTGGTGTGAACTGCAGAGAATGAATAAATTAAAACAGACTCTGTGCAGTCGTCAACCACTACCAAATAGGAGCTCTCTGACTCAGACTCACTGTAAAAACAGGGCAAAGATTCTGAGGGGAAAAAAAAAAAAAAAACAGATTTTGTATCTAGTGAGAGACAGTATATGCCCTCTACTATCTGGGAATATCTGGTTGAGAATCCATGGTTCAGGTCTCTTGTGATGGGGGCTCCATACCATGGGGTTGAGCAAAGACAGAACAACAAAAATGGCTGTCTCAAAATGACCCAAGCACAAACATCCTGTGCTTCTAATTCCCTGTCTGTCCAGGAGAATTTTGCATACATGAAAAATAGAAAATGAATGATCAGCTTGTTTCTGCATCTCATGAATATAGCTGTACAGTAGGTCTCGCTTGGGAACCCCGTAGATTCAGATGAACTACAAGAACAAGGAGCCAGCATAGGCATTTTCTGTAACTGCCTGCGTGTCTCAGTGTTTTTATCTCAGTGGTTAGTGCCTAATAGCAAGCTTCTTGCAAGCCCCCCAAACTACTTACCATAGGGACATGTGGTATGAACATAAAGAAAATAAAGGGGAAAAGAAGACCTTATAGGACCCAGGAAGGCAAGCTGCCTATAAATATTTGTATCTTGCCTTTTAAAGGAGTTCTAGGCAGTGAGCCTTGAAGGCTCACACAGCATGAATAACCTTTGATCAAATCAATAAAGAAATATGAAAAAGATGACTTCTGTTGCTATGAAAATACAAAATCAAATGTATGAGAATATTCCAGACGTTCTATTTTTGCTTCTATTTAATTCTTATAAAATCATAAGATTGGGCTGGAATATATAGATTAGTGGCAGAGCACTTGCCTAGCATGCACAAGGCCTTGGGTTCCAGCTCCAACACTGCAAAAATAGAAAGAGATGATAAGATAGATAGATAGATAGATAGATAGATAGATAGATAGATAATAAAATCAAGATGTAAATATTATCAGCTGTCTGGTGGTCATTAAATATTTAAATGAACGAATGACTGAATATAGCAGCTTCCTTCAACCTAAATGTGCCCTAAGTAACATGTCTACAAATGATGTCTTGGAAATCAGATCCCTTTGGCTGTTCTGTGGCAGCACTGAAATGAACACAAGTTAATACCTCTCAACTACTTCCTATATGGAATATGCTCAATTTGATCAGTTACCTTTCCAATCCTGACATTTTCTAGGTAATTTACTGTATTCCAGAGCCAAATTAATAGAATTTGGTCTTCTCCAAAGTTCTATATCATGGTGTCTCTGACACCCAGCAATTAATAAGTGTTAACAATAGCATTTATTACGATTCCTAAACAGAGAGGAAATGGGGAACTCTTTTGAAACTTAAGACCCTCCTATACTATAAGGGTTGATCAGAGAGTTGAATTTTCATCCTTTAATACAAATGTGAGGCCGAGTATTTAATTATTCTGTTTTTGCTGTAATGCATCAGCTTTTATCTTGATGCTAGAAATGGATGGAGACTATAAAGAATGGTATTAAACGATCTCACTGGCATACAAATGAGTTGCATGAACATATTTTCTCATCAAAATCTCTGAAGGTGCTGATAAGAAGATTCCTGGCTCCAGGGTTATTTATTCCAGGCCTAAAGAACTGCTAAAGGGCTCCCCATGTATGCTTTAAATACACTGTAAAGAAAGCCTTAAGAGATGAGCGTGACCGCCATCTTCCTTTCTGCCCTCGAGGTGACTGAGCAGACAAAACAAATGGCCCTGTAGCAGGAGTTTTATGCTGATATTCTGATTATAGGAGTTGAATTTCCCACACAATGTACTAAAAATGATTGAGCAGCTAGAGGTATGACGCTCCATTTATATTCTTTTTCTCCAATTCTTTTTCAATTTCTAAATCCACATATTTCCAGTTCAGTGAGGATTAACTCAAAACCCTAGAGCCAAAAATAAATTTGAAGAAAAACTAAAATCCTGAAGTGCAGTTCGTCTTAAGAATTTTTTAAAATAGGTTCTTAATGTTTTTTTTTTTATTTTTTATTTTTAAAGGTTTAATCACAGCAAACCTGCTTCACTTCATGTGTTGATAATTTTTTAATTACTGGGGTTTTCACAATGGAATTAGTTTAAATCCTTCAACTTGTCTATTTAAAATGAATGTAAAGTAAATCTGTCTAGGTAAAAGCTTTCTATGCAGCAAATAAGAAGTTACACTAATTCCTTATTTTAAACTCTTGTGTTCTGAGGGGTCCTCAAACCTGCAGAGAAAGGGGCATTTGCTCCCTTGAACTAGATTTTGGCAGTCAGGTGAGAAATGTAAGAAGTTGCAAAGGAAGGGTGATGTTCAAAGCAAAACTGGGACTGACAGGGGGTCAATGCTGGTCCCAATGTGTTTACCCAGGAAAAACTGTCCTAGAAAATGTCACAGGTTTGGGCAGAATAGGAGCTTCCTGGGTTCCCACTGTGCTTCTGTTCTGCAGTAGGAAGAGGAAGAGAGATTAAACCGTTTGCTGGGAACAGGGAAGTCATTCATTCTTAGGGAAGAGATGAACTATCACCAGGGGCCAGATCATTGAAGAAGTCACCCTAACTTAATACTACAGAGGGCATGAATTAAGCCTGGGTGCAAGGGCTTTGTTACAGTTGAAATTTGCCCCCAAGTGTTTGTGTATGGGAAGCTTGATCATGTTGGTGATGGAAAGTGGTGGGACCTTTAAGAGGTGGCTTAGTGAGAGGTCCTTAGATCACTGGGGGCACTGCCCTCAGAAGAGATTAGGTAGTTCTCAAGAGAGCAAATTGTTGGATGAGTGAACCCACCCCTGAATTGTTCTCTGGCTTCTTGTTTCTTGATGTGATCTCTTCCTCCCAAACTAGTTTCCACCATGATGTGACACCATTCCACCTGGGGTGAACTGCTACCAGCACAGGTCTTTGAACCTACAGAACTATGAGCTAAATAATCTTCTTTTCTTTACAGAGTTGGCCTGTCTCAGGTATTGCAGTACAGTAGCAACAACAACAACAAAAACAGACTAATACACTAGGGTTTTCAATATCCAGATTCATCATGAAAAGAGCCTTTCAGTGACCAGCCAAAATGCTGAGAGTGATCATCTCTGGATGCCTGACTCTATCTTCTTCAGAGTTTCTACAAAAGTATTATTTTTATAATTAGAAGAAAACAAATCAACAAAATACCCATCAAAGTTATACTTAATACTTCTTTAAATACTCTTTCAGCTATGGTTTTAACTTAGTGTTTTAATAGAAATAATAACTGTAATTTGTTTTAATATTTCTGAGGTATACCTAAGTAATCGTTCCACACTAACATAGCTTGGCACCTCTATGCCGCAGATGGACCACACCAGTGAAGACTGAAGTTTGTGCAGGCTACTTGGACCAGAGGTAGCCAGAACTCTCTTAAAATTGCATATTCCTCAGGCCTAAGTACAGGAAAAAGGGAATAATCAGAATGCAAATGCCTAGGTTCCATTTCCCAATTCAAATAGAATATCTGATGGGAGGCTGTGTGGGTAGGTAATTTTAAAAAGCTACCACAGGGTTCTAAAATGCAGCCTGGACTGAGAGTGGTCAGATCACATCTCCATATTTTTAATGAGCACCTAAGAGACTCTTACATTCAATAAAGTTTGCAATGATTGGCATGTAGTAAAATCAACCCCAGAACATTTGGAGGCAGAAATGACAAGTAGATAACGAAAGATCACTGGCGCTAGACAGGGCCATCAGCGTGTGCATATTTTGAACACTGCCACAAAACAAGCTTGGCAATCTTAATGCTTTTTTTTTTTTTGCATTTCATATATGTACATGCCATTCTGCTCTTGCAGGTTTATTCAGAAGGTATTTGCAGACTGTTCTAGAATTTTAGGATCCTGGCTTTAATAATATGTAGCACTCATTCCAAGCTACATTTCTCCAACTCAGCTATGCTCCATCTTCTCCCCAAAACAATACTAATCATGTAATCACCTCTACTAGTAATTCTTACTGAAATCAAGTCGAAAACATCTCACTTACTCTTCTTTCCACAGGAGCATCTCCCTTAAATTAGAATGGGATTGCAGCTGAGGACAAACCAAAGAGGAAGAGAAAGAGGAGTGGACAAGAAAGTGGGCAAAAAGGAACTCTGCTCGTCCCCAGCCACTCTTTTTCTATCTCAGTGACGACTCCAATCTAGACACCCATCTAGCCCTTACCCGAGTACAAACTGCTGAGTAGTACCTAAAAGAGGTTTAAATATTTTTTTAAGCCGCCATGAGTAACTAACACTGATTTTCCCCTGGCATTCTGTTACCTAAAAGGAGGTAACAGATGCACTTAAACATATTTTTTTTTCTACTGGTGTCCATCCTCAGTTTTTGCGGGTTTGAAATTGAACATATTAAAACATTTCCTGCCCCATCCCTTATTTCTTCTCAATGCCATGACCTCATTCCTTCATTTAAATGACTGATTCTGAATATCAGAAGCCAGCTGTCTCTACTTGGATCGTTTCTGTTCCCAATAACACCTTCCTAAGGTGTTCAATAGTGAACTCCAGAACATTTTTTACCCCAAACCGGTCTTCCTGATCAACCAACCCATCCTTCTAGGGTCTTAAGCCAAAGAAAATAGGAATCAACAAAAAAACAAAACAACTTTCCCTTACATTCTATGTGGTTCATCAGCAAATCCTGTCACTCTACTTTCCAATTGTATCCAAAGCATGACCATCTCCCCACCTCTATCCACCGCACCCTCACCTCCACCAATATCTACTACACCTTCACCTCTACCACTATGCCATGTTTTCACTACTACCAATACCCAACACACCTTCAACTTCACCAATATCCCACTACATCTTTACCTCCACCAATATGTACCACAACTTCACCTCTATCTCTACTTCCCCATCCAGCCCAACCTCACTGCTTGATCAGTTACTCTAATAACTCCCAACTGGTGTCTCTCTTTGCTTCTGCATACTTTATAGTATATTCTCCATAAATCAACAAAGTCAATCCTTTTATGAATACAGATCACATCACTTCTTTGCTCAAAATCCTCCAATGACTCCATTTCACTAAGAGTAAAATCCAGAGTCCAGAATACTGCTTTGATGCTTCCTGTTCTACTTCCATTCCACCTACCATTGTGGCCGGCCTCAGGGACCTCCCCACCATTCCCCTGACACCATAAGGACACTCTCACCCAGAACCTTGGCACTTGCCATTCTTACCTGGAATGTGCCTCTCCCCTGGCTCATTCCCCAACCTTGTCTGCATCTTTGCTCAAATTTACCTTCTCAGGAGGTCTTCCCCATCTGCCCCTCTACTCTCTATGCTCCCTGGGTTCTGTTTTCTCCTTAAAATTTATCACTAACTAAATATATTAAATATTTCTATTATTTACTTTGATTTTTTTATCCGTCTCATCCAACTGGAGGCTCTAAGCCCCAGGAGGTCAAGGGTTTTTATCTATTGCATTCACTGTTGTGTATGTTTGTATAGAACAGTATGTGGCATTTGGTAGGTACTCAGGGACTATTTATAGAATGTATGGACTCAGCTTTGGGTCTTCAAGCCCTTGAACAGCTGAGTGTCAGGCATCTAAGGCATTCTTTAGATTACATCTGCTGAATTATGACACCAACCTGCTCAATTCTTAAAAAGCTATTTCAGTTCCAGGTAAAACAGTACTACCATTGCCATGTATATCAATGTTCTTAGGATCATTTTTCCTTAAGGATGGTTCATGCTAGTGAAAAGAGCTTGGACACTAATGTCAGATAGTCATAGCTGGAAAGCTAGCTCTACTGCCTATTAATTGTGCATGCTTGGGCAGTGTGACCTCACAGATCACATCTACCTTAAAAAGGTTATTATAATTGTAATGACCCGAAATGTGTGTATATAAATATATATGTATATGTATATATGCACACATGACTGTATACACACACACACACACACACACACACACACACACACGCTTTTCTGAACACCAAAGAGAACACATAAGAAGCAAAGAGCAACTAAAGGATATTTAAACATGAATGCTATATCCAAGAAGCATGATGTGACCTGCCTCGCTAATGTTTGGTTAAATAATTTGGGGATGAGTCTTGCCTTTTCCAAGGAGGATTAATGATAGAAGTCAAAGGCTTATATGAGAGACATTAATAAAGCCATTAATCACTTTTACCAGTTGGTGTCAGTCGCTGACCTCCTACAAAGTGATGACACCTGAGAGACAATGTTCAAAGTTTAACTCTATCCCTTTCTAGCCACGCAGCTTCAAAACTATTAAAACTCTCTAAAAATCAACTGATAGAAGTATCAATTGGAAAATGCAAAACAACAAAACAAAACAAAAACATAGCTCTTACAATTGTTGAGAAGTAAGTAAAATCCTGCACATGGCACAGTGGAACACTCACAGGAGGCACTTAATAAATGGGCCATCATCATTTTTAAGTCAGCAGAGCAATTCCTCCCATTCCCATCTCCTGGCTGGCATTTTCCGGGGGTTCCTTTAGTTTGGTTGGTGTTTTGTTTTTGTTGTTTTGTCTGCTTTGCTCTGTTTCTTGCAGGGCTGGAGATGGAACCCAGGGCCCAGCATGTACTAGGCATACTAGGCGAGAGCTCTACCACGGTGCTGCATCCCCAGCCCTTACTGCAGTGAGAAGAAAGTGAACACCCTTCAATCCCCAGCACGGGGGGGAAAAAAAGTCATGTTAAAATTGATGGTGAGTTGAGCCAAGTTCCTTAAAACTTACAAAACATCACCTGCCCCTAACTTTTCAGGCCTGAAGGATCACTAGTGCTCATATAATTATAATTAATAAACCAAATTAAGAGTCAAGTTGAACTCTCTATGCTATTCTGTCAAAAAACCAACAGCAGCTTCTACAACTTCTATACACTTACTATTGCCAGCAATGTGCTTACAGGAACACTGCTGAAAATCAGGGATTAGGAGAAAATTATCTCACTCCAGGACTTTTTCAGAAGGGAGATAAGGGAAAAGAGTTCAGACAAAGGTTACATGGGACAACGATGCCCTGGGTTAGCCAGGAAGACAATGAAAATAAATTTTCTAGGGACTGGAAAAACTATGAAAATTATAATCACCAGAGACTACTTCTTATCTGATACTATATTTTGTCTTATTCATTTATCTTCTAAAAGACATGATAAAGCATATGCTTTCTCCCAGGTGATGGGAGAAAATGGGAATAATTTACTAAAGCATCATTTTTATATTGCCAGTGTCCAAACCCCACTGAAGATATACCTCCAACTGAAATGTCTTTTGTTCTAGGCTTGTGCAGTGCGCGTTCCTCTTCTTTCTTTCTATTTTCTGAATGTATCTCCTCATTCCACACCACCATGTATCTACTTCTTATATATAATAGCATCTAGTAGAAATCACACCTTTTTGGTGTCTCCATTATGCAAGTCTGATAACAACCCCCAGACCAGCTAGGCAAAGAGTATAAACATTACAAGCCAGCATACTGGGCATAACCATGAGGACAAAGATGATCCCCAGGGATTTCTCTCAATGCCATCTGCCTGGAGTTGCTGAGCAGCTTCTCAAGGGAAGTTATAAGACCAGCCTAGCAGAGGCTGGCTTCAGAGTCTAGTTAGAAAAATACTCTGGAAGGTAATAAAAGCAAGGATTCTGGGGTTGGGGGTGTAACTCAGTGTTAAAGCACGCATTCAGCATCTGTGAGGCCATGGATTCTATCCCCCCATTATAAGAAACATAAAAATGACAGTTTTCATAATCAGACCTTGGTAAAGTGTTAAGAAATTCCTCACAAAAACTGGTTTTGCATTTTTTGAGGGGATGTTTTAACAAAAATAAATTCCATTTAAGATTTCCCCCAAAATAAATAAATAAATAAACTGAAGAACACTTAAGGAGGCCACTAGCCCAGTGGCAAAGAAGGGCTGAGGTCCTCAGCTGGCCCAAACCAGCACCCCCACCATCTCCAAGGTGAATATTTCTTCCCTTGAGTTGAAGGAGTATGTCTTAAAGGGCCACCACCTCTGCTGGTGACACATGAAGGCAGATGAGTTCAGTAGAGGTGTTGGCAACAGCCAATGGACAGAAGGGTTCTGGGGGAGAGGAGTTAAATGTGGTAGGAACAAAGAAATTGTTGAAAATTTAAATGGAAGTGAAGACATTAATCTTCCTATTTCACGGTTTGGTGCTTTAGAATCACACTAATCTAAAAGGAATCAAAGGAGATCAGAAAGGTAAGCCAGTCTACTGGCCCCCAACTGCATATTCTCAAAGCAGAGGTGCTGCTCCCACAAAGCAGAGTGGCATCAGAGTGAAATTGCTCTGCCCACCTCCTCCAAAGCACTTCAAGTAAATTTCTCCTAAAAGGGTTTGGTTTGTTTTTGTTTGTATTCTGCGTTGTTAGGGTAAAATAGTTACTTTAATCATGCTCAACTGTCCCTTATAGCCATTCACTTATTTAATTTACCATTCAATAATGTGTCCAGTCAGTCTTCCATAGCCACAGGTTCTGTATCTGCACAGTCCATCTACCACAAATCAAAACTATTTGGGGGAAAAATGAACTTTCTTGTCATGTTCCCTAAACAACACAGCATAACAACTGTTTACATTGTATTAGATATTATAATAATCTGGAGATGGTTTAAAATATACGGGAGGATGTGCACAGGTTATATAGAAATACTGTGCTCTTTAGGCCTTGAGCATTTGTGGATTTCCATATCCTCCCAGGATCCCAGAACTAGTCCCCTGTGGACACTGAAGAATGACTATATGATATGAGCTTGGTCCTGAGGATATCAGACTCTTGATAGCTCATTCTCAACATGGCCTACTTTTAGTTTTTAATCATTGAACATGTTATACAGTGCAATCATTAAAATAGCTAAATATGTGCAAACAAGTGCCTTACAGCTAATCACCAATGTAGAGCTAGGCCAGAAGGCACCTGCACCACTAGAACACATACATTCATGCCCTATGATAGATGTCCATTTTAATATGTAGATCAAAAAAGCTGGCATTGCAATATTGGCTTTAACAGACAAGGGCTGACAAAGGAGTCTTTTTTCATTTCAGCAAAGACATTAATGTGATATGAGTTCATAGGTACTGCTTAATTTCATCATAAAACTAGCACTGAGGACCCAGGGAATATCTGCATCTAGAGGATCTCTGGTCTTCCAAAAGGCCTGTGTCTTGGAGTCTAGCAAGGGACATGATTTGACACACTGTGCTTAGCAATGGGAATCTGCATGAGGAAAGGGTCCAGAGGGCCCAACTTTCTTCTTTGAGGACCCAGGTGAAACATCATCCCTTACACAAAACCAAGCTCAATTCCCAGCATTTGGGGAGCCCCTCTCCAGTGCTCAAAAACAGTGTCTACATTCTTTTTTTTATTTTTTATTCTAAGATGTTATAAATGATAGAAAAATGCATTACATTTCATATTACACATATAGAGCACATCTTTACGAATCTCTGGTTGTATGCAAAGTATATTCACACCATTCGTGACTTCATACATGCACTTAGGGTAATGATATCCATCTCATTCTACCATCTTTTTTTTCTTCACCCTTTTGCCCCTTCCCTTCCCCTCCCTCCCCATTGGCCATTCTAGTGTTCCTCTAATCCTCCTATGCTCCCCATCCCAACCTGACTGTGAATTGGCCTCCTTATATCAGAGAAAACATTTGGCATTTGGCTTTTTGGGATTGTCTAACTTCACTTAGTATTATATTCTCTAACTCCATCCATTTACCTGCAAATGCCATGATTTTATTCTCTTTTAAAGAAAGAAATTATGGAAGACCTTAGAAGATGGAAAGATCTACCCTGTTCTTGGATAGGCAGAACTAATATTATCAAAATGACCATACTACCAAAAGTGCTATACAGATTTAATGCAATGCCAATCAAAATCCCAATGACATTCCTCATAGAAATAGAAAAAGCAGTCATGAAATTCATCTGAAAAAATAAGAGACCCAGAATAGCTAAAGCAATCCTTAGTAAGAGGAGTGAAGCAGGTGGAATCACTATACCGGACCTTAAATTATACTACAGAGCAATAGTAACAAAAACAGCATGGTACTGGCACCAAAACAGACCCGTAGACCAATGGTACAGAATAGAGGACACAGAGACTAACACATATAATTTCAGTTATCTTATATTAGACAAAGGTGCCAAAAATGTACATTGGAGAAAAGATAGCCTCTTCAACAAATGGTGAAAACTGGAAATCCATATGCAATAAAATGAAATTAAACCTCTATCTATCACCATGCACAAAATTCAACTCAAAGTGGATCAAGGATCTAGGAATTAGACCAGAGACACTACACTAATGGAAGAAAAAGTAAGCTCTAATCTCCAACATGTTGGATTAGGCCCCAAGTTCCTTAATAAGAATCCTGTAGCACATGAATTAATACCAAGAATCAATAAATGGGATAGACTCAAATTACAAAGCTTCTTCTCAGTATCTACATTCTTAAGAGTGCAACTTTAGCCAGGCACTGTGGGGCGTGGTGGCGCATGCCTGTAATCCCCACTTGGGAGGCTGATGCAGGAGGATCACAAATTCAAAGCCAGCTTCAGCAAAAGCAAGGCTCTAAGCAACTCAGTGAGACCCTGTCTCTAAATTTTAAAAAACACAAAATAGAGCTGGGGGTATGGCTCAGTGCCTGAGTGCCTCTGAGTTCAATCCCCAGTACCCACCCCCCCCCCAGCTCCCCCAAAAAGAATGCAGCTATATTGTTCAGGCACTGCCCAGTACCAGCCTGACTTTGGGCTCTTTCTCAGCAGGGAACAGTTTTTAGCTTTCTCTTCCAGTGCTCAACACTAGTTCATATTTTCCCTATGAATATATAGTAAATAAATTAATCTAGTAGTTTTTCAAAAGAATATTCCATTACTTTCAACTTTTTTTAATCTGACAAAAGTTATTAAATTTATAGTGTTTTTATCTTAAATGCCAGCTCATTTGTCTGCTATCTAGAAGAATAAATGAGGAATTAAAATTCACTGTAGACATCAATCTGCTAAAGAGAGAGAGAGAGAGAGAGAGAGAGAGAGAGAGAGAGAGACATTTGGAATCACTCTACTTGTGTGCTATTCTTTTACTAAAGTGAGCGGAAATGATTTGGCTCCACAACCAGTGGGTGTTCCAGAAGCCCAGGGATACATGTTACATGATAAAAGCATAAGAAGGAACAAATCTGTTTGACCAAAGACCTTATTCCCCCATTAACCACAGGCAGACAATGGACTCTCATCTGTGGACCTCTCCCTTCTTCCTGTCTGCAGGGCACCTTTTGATGAGCCTGATCCCAGCATTAGGACTTCATCCCAAGGGAAAGAAGAGAAAACAGAAAGCATGTAGAATTCACATGAATTCATCCAACTTCTCTCCAATATCTTTTGGAAAGACTAAATCAAAGAAGCAAGCAGAGAGGACTGAATATATTGAGTCTCACCCTTTCTTTAATAGCTGTGGTATGCACACCCAACTTTTATTTGCAAAGAATCAAAGGATGCGTACTTGGATTCACTGTTCTTCGAAGGGAAGGAATTTGGCTTTGGGCCAGATTTTTTCATAATGAGACTAACAAAATCAGATGATCCTGGTCAAATACTGGATCCAAATTTCACAATTCTGAACTGATGTCTTTTATTTTTCTTCATTTATCATATAAAACATTAAGAGTAACTTTCAAAGAGATGACTCCTACTGCTTACTTTACAAGGACCATTAACATCCCAACTTTCTATATGTGCACTAAATACCCCTGGCCAGAAATATGTGCCAGAGACAGGACTGAAAAAATTCATGGAGAAACACCTTACTAGACCTTAAGAATGCATGAAAATCAATCTGTGCCCAGGTAGTTGCAAAAGGTTTCCCAAATAAAGTGATATTTGAGAATAGCTAGTTCATAAGACAAGGAAATTAGGTGGAGTTAGAATTTTCTTTCTGGTAAAATTCAACACTGCAAGAAAACATTAAGAAGAATGAGAGGGCAGTTAGACCAGCTCAGACTGCCAGGCTGGTTATTGTGTGTTCTCTGAGCATACAGTTCACAAGACACAGTTTATGCTAGGGAACCAATGATGAGCAAAGAGACATGGATATACACTCCCACTCTCAAAGACCTCATAACTTAGAGAAAGGCACACCCAAGCCAATTGCTCTAAACAGAGCTGGGAAATGCCATGAGATGAGGAAATCCTGGCTGGTATAAATCAGAGAAGGACTACTTACCACCCTCCACTGGGGAAAGGGGAGTTCCTTTCAAAACAAAGTGAAATCTGATACCCAAAAAAGTTGGTCAAGTAAAGAGAGTGCCTTGGCTCAGATGAGGACAGAACAGACAAGAAGCTAAAGAGTGATCAGGAGTCCAATCACAAAAAGCCCTTCAAGGTAAATTAAGAGCAACGGGGAGGGAGTGCAATGTTCACCCTGTGGAACAGTATGGTTAGATTGGGGTTTTAGACACATCGCACTGGCTAGAGAGTAAATGGGTTAGAGAATACACATGGAGTCTAAAACCAGAGAGGAAGACCACTGAGGAACATGTTACAATGATCCAGGAGAAAGAAGATCAGAGCCTGAATAATTGCAATGCTGTAGAAATGAAGAAGGGATTTGGTAGGGAGGGAGACTGGGGAATTCGGAGGTCCTCATTACCTCCATTAGTTCCAGCTCCCACCATATCCCACTCCTAGACCACTATTACCAACTCCAAAGTTAAAAATGGCTAGCTATGCAAATGCAGGGGTAAGATAAATCCTTAGTTCTCTGCTTCCAAATAGTTTACCTGGCTAAGCTCTACCAATAAAAATATACTAGACTACCACTAAAGAGTCACTAGTAAAGAGATTCACAAACATAAAATACACATAATTTGTCAGATGAGGGAAACAGAATCAGCCAGGCACTTGGGCACCCACTGGGTGGAGCGCTCCAGCCACTTGGTGAGGGAATGCAGCTGTCCATAGTGCTGTTTCCAAGTATTTCTAGTTCTCCTCTCTCCAGGCACATAGTAGGACCACACTTCTTTGTCAGCTGGGGTCCCTCAGTTATTAACCTGAGTAAAGACCCCCTTGTGTAAACTACCAAGCATATACAGCTCAAACTAAATGTTAGTCTTTGCTTTTTTAAGCCTCGGAGATGAAAGGGTTGCTGTGGCACATAACCTGGCCTTCCCTGAGTGAGCTGGCGACACCACAGGTCTAGCTGAAATCCAATTATGTTTGTGCTGAATCTGAAGTGCCCAGAAACAGGAAAGAAGACAATGGCAAGATTCAAGAGGCGGGAGCAGCCCAGAAAATGGAAGGATTTTTCTCTCTCATTTAAAGAGTTATGGAACATCTTCTCTGTGACTCTGTCAGCGATTGCTCACACAACTCATTGGTCTCCATCTGTTTTAGAGACTCAGAGAGTAAGAGTCTAGACCTGAAGTCAGACTGCTTGGGTTTAAGTGGCTCCACAATTAATTAGCTGTGTAACTTTGGGTAAGTCATTTAACTTCTCTGAGTCTTGGGTATGTGGGAATATTAATCATATCCACAAAAGGGATAATAATCATTTCCTTCTCATCTGGTTAGGAGGACTTACTGAGATAATTCGTGTAATTTATACAGTGTCTGGCACATATTAAGTACTCAGTATTAGCCATTATTTATTATTCATATTTTACCTTGCTAAACCCAGTACATATAAAATATAGTATCTTCCAGTTATTATGGCTCATGCATAATGAGCTAAAAATCAAGAGTTTTTTTAAAATGGCATTCGCAGGTAAATGGATGAAGTTGGAGAATATAATGCTAAGTGAAGTTAGCCAATCTCAAAAATCTAAATGCCGAATGTTTTTTCTAATATAAGGAGGCTGATTGACAGTGGGGTTGGGACAAGGAACATAGGAGGACTAGAGGAACACTACAAAGGTCAATGGGGAGGGAGGAGAAGAGAGGGGGCAAGGGGATATAAAGGGAATCAAACAAAGATAGTGGAATGAGATGGATAGCATTACCCTAAATGCATGTTTGAAGACACGAGTAGTATGAACATACTTTGTATACAAACACTTGTTGCCGCCTGAAGCGCTTGGAGCAACGGAGCCGCGGGAAAAACTTCAGAAGCAAACTGGAGACAAACAGCTTTTTATTCTGATAACTTTTCTCCCTGGTTCTAACAACGACTAACACACGCCAAACACACCCTAAAAATGGCGCTGACCCGATCAGCAATTTCGGCCAAGTCACTCGAGATCCCGCAACAAGTCCCGTGAGACTACAGGAGGCGACAATGGCCAAATCTCCACGGCTCTTAGTCAACTGCAATTCAAGTCAATCCCCAAACAGGGCTCCTGCAAACACTGATATATAAAAATGTGCTCTATGTGTGTTTACGAATTGTAATGCATTCTACTATTGTATATATACAACAACTTCGAATAAAAAAAAGATAATTTTAATAGATGTCCTAACAAAAATTTGATGAATAAAATTATGACAGAGCAAAGCTAGCTACATTTTAAAATGTAAAGTTTCATCAATTAAAAAAGTAATAATGATTTTGGTCATGTTCACACACAGGCAAAAAACCTAATTATTAGGTTGCAAATGTGGAAGAAAATGAGCATTTCTCACAGTATGTCTTGTGTATGAAATTACAACCCTTGACGGCAACAGAGATGACATCAACCCTTATGTGGTGATTATTTCAGTAAGAAATGCTCCTTCCTCCTTCCTGCCCCAACTTAATTGAAACAGAACACCAGCACAGCTGGTAATACTCGCTTATGGTATGAGGTTCATCTTCTCTTTACAGGAAAAAAAAATAAAAACACAAAACAATAAGTTGATACACATTTTTGTACGTGATTTTGCCAATCACAAATGGTATAAAATGTTCTTGCACTTCTTAGGAGTAATTTGAAACTATAACCAAAATAAGATGTCACATTACATTACATAAATGGCAAAAATGTAGGTCATATGGCAGGGTTGCTCTGGAAATATACTTTCCTTCTCCATTTATGTACACAGCATTATAGACCCCTGCAAATAATTATTTTATTTCCCAAGTGGCTTTCTCCTCTTTAAAGGACAACTTTATTTGTGTTGGATAACATTAACATATGTACTATTTTGTTTTTATTTTTAAAAGCCCAATTATGAATGAAAGTCACAAAGAAAACAATATAGCTTAAAATGAACCTCTTATGAAAAAATGATGAGTCTCATAAATGTATCCAATCACAGGAATCATTACTACTTTCTTGGTATTAATATGGTACCCGAGGTTTTTGTTTTGTTTTGTTTTGTTTTTGGTGTGTGTGTGTGTGTGTGTGTGTGTTTTTTTTTTTTTTTTTTTTTTTTTAACAGACAGAATATTTCTCACTCCATATGTTTCTGACGAGAAGAGAAGGTGGGATTTCCTTCGTCCTAGAATCCATTAGTACAAGCAGGGTATAGCCATACCCATAATATTCTGATATTCCCAATTATATGCATATAATGTTTATTTCCTATGCTATCTTTAAACTAACATGTACTAAGTAGTCAAATGTTTCAAACAGACAATTCTGAACTAGAAATGCATGTGTTCTCTCAGTCCCAGAGCTTTGGAGCCCACGCTATTTCAGTAATTGACCATCCATCTATTATTACTAAGTAGAGTCATTTTCACAAGTATCTAAACCCAGCATATGCTGGACAGGACACTTTATTTTTATTCTACATGCACTTCAGTTCCCTGGTGTCCAAGGCAAACAGCTGTCATTTACATCAGGCCTTTTGCTAACACTTTCTGTAATTCCTAAGGGGCTTCCCAGCCTATAATTAGGCCTTCCAGCTGCCACCATGTACACTGTGGGATAGGACTGAGTGTTTCTGCTGTATAGCATTCCCTATAAAACCCTCTTTGAGATGGTATTGCTGGAATAACAGTGTTTGGAATTCAGCTCAGATAGCAAATAGGAATTCTCAACCAGTTGCTATGAACAAGTCTGTTTAACAAGCAAGGTTTGCTTGGAAATCAACTCTGCATCAGCCACATGGGAAAGGAATTGAGACTAAGCACAGTAAAGGGGAAGTAGAAAGCAATACTGGAAACTTCCTAATTTTAAGTTGCAAAGAACTTTAGTATTCAGCCAGTTACAACAGCGCTCTTGGTTTTTTACGTAATTCTCCTTCCCAGGCATCATCCCCAGGATTAACTGAAATGGCATAGCAAAAAGGAACTAAGAGAGAACAGGCTCAAGTCTCACTCTTGTTTTGAAATCCTTAGGTCAACAATGTCAGAAAAGAGAGTAAGTGAGTCCAAGTTCTAAGTCAAAAACAAAAGAAGAAGCAGGCTTTAACCTGAAATAAGTCTTTTAAAGAAAATGAAAGTCTGATTTTTTTTTTTTTTAAAGTGGAAACATTTTCAAAATACACAGTGCTGCCAAACCACCACCTCTCTCATTCCAGCCCTAGTATTCCCAGGAAACAAATGCTCAAGGGCCCATTTTTCTCAGCAGAGGACCCACTATAACTCCAGATGCCTGTACACCAGAACCGTCCTCAACTCAGGATGCCACAGTTTACCTGACTACAAAACTGCCACAGTCCTGATGACCTGAAAGGTGAGCACCAATACAAAGCCAGATCCCTTAAGAGCCAATAAGTGAGAGTTTTTATAGTAGTTGCTAGCCAGCTTTCCATCACTGTGACAAAATACCTGAGATAATCAGCTTACAAGAAGAAAAGATTTGTTTTGGCTCACAGTTTCAGAGATTTTAGTCCACATTTGCTTAGCCCCTTGCTTTGGGCCTGTGGCAAGGCAGAACATCATGGTGGGAGTGCATGGTAGAGGAAACTGCCCACTTCATGGGAGCCAGGAGATGAAAGATGGGGAAGAGAAGACCCTATATTTCCTTCAAGGGCATGCCCCCAATGGCCAATGTCCTTCAATTACATCCCAACTCCTAAAGTTTCCACCACCTCCCAGTAGTGCCATCAGCTGGGAGACAAGCCATCAAAACGTGAGCTTTTAGGTGGCATTAAAGATTCAAAGCATTAACAGACAGTAAGATATTTTGACTAACAAATCTTTCAAGTGCCTCAGATGCCCTTGGTCTGAGAACCAAATCCAAGGACTGGTATTTCTAAAGGCCTCACTCCTACCATGGCTGTGCTCCTCCTGGGCAGTTGACACTTGACCATATCTGGGAACTCTCTGAGCCCAAAAGAACAAGACAACAACTAAGACCCATGGTGTATCTGTTTTGTGGGTTTTTGAAATGCCAAAACTAGAGGATACTGCTATCAGTCAGCTTTCTGCTTCTGTAACAAACAGCTGAGACAATCAACTTATGAAGACAAAAAGTATATCTTAGCTCATAGTTTTGGAAGTTCCAGTCTAGGATGGGGTCAATCAACTGCTTTTAGGCCCCTATAGAGGATAGCACATCATGGTGGGGGAGTGAAATCACTCATCTCATGGCAATGAAGTGAAAGAGAGAAAGAGAATGGGGCTGTGGCCTCAGTGTCCTTTAGGAGACACTCCCACAATGACCTGAAGACCTCTCAGGTCTTAAAGATTCCACTATCTTCCAATAAAGCCATGCCCACATGTGCCTTCAGCACATGGACCTCTGGAGTGCACTTAAGATCCAAACTATAGCAATACTTAGAAGAAAATTAAGAAGCTCAGCTATCTTACCCAACAGTGAAGGTGTTCACCATTTATATCTGTTCCAGGAAGTAAGCATGTGGGAATGTGTTCTCCTTGCTTTCCAGTTAGCAGTGTGAGGATTTTTCAAGCCAAAATCACATGGTTAAAGAGAGAATAGTGGAGCTGAGGTTGTGGCTCAGTGGTGGAGCACTTGCCTAGCACATGCGGGGCCCTGGGTTCAATCCTCAGCACCACATAAAAATAAATAAACAAAATAAAGGTAATTGTCCATCTACAACTAAAATAAAATTTAAAAAAATGGAAATTAGTATATCCATGCTGATTCCTAACAGTCCCAGTTGTACCCCATGCAAATTTTCTAAAAAACCTGAAGTTCATTTCTTCCAGTACCAAAAAGCGCTTCCAAATCATCTTTGATGGGAAGATGGAAAATGTTCCTTTCCCTCCCATGTCCCCTTAAACCAAAAATGTACAACAGTGAATTTCCAGCATTTCTTTTTTTCCACAGCAGCAGCTACACTATTGTCTTGGATATCAGCTGGTATGAATTCAGGAATCCAAACACATTTTAGGATTGACCTAAGCAAAACAATTATAGAGACGAATTTAATTTTTTAAAACTCAGCAGTCAAAATGAATGCATTTATCTGACTCTAGATTTCTATTAGCTGAGACACCTAACAGTTGATAGTTCAAAATTTGCTGATCAGAACAGTTAAAACCAGAGTATGGGAAACTGTCAAATGCTAAAAGTTCCACTTTCCACAAAAATAGAACATTAGAACCACCCCTCGCCCCATTTATCTTGGGGATAAGTTCCAAGACTCTCAGTGAGTGCCTGAAACCTCAGATGAATCTACAAACAATGTTTTTCCCTGTACACACATACATATGTGCATACACACACACACACACACACACACACACACACACACACATTTAATGGCTATTCCGTTTAAGCATTTATCCTGCAATGTGGCCATATCTTTGGCAGTTTGAGGTATGACAGCAATACAATCATGAATTTTTTTCCTTCTACATAATTTCATGGATAGAAGATTTCTTCTTACCATACATCTTTCTATCTATAAATTAAGAACTTCATTTATATGTTGGTCTTGTCACTAAGATGTCTCATTATTTAGATGCAAATATTCCAAAATGTCAAAAAATTCAAAGACCTAAAACAAAACACTTCAGGTCCCAGGCATTTCAAATAAGGGATACTCAACCTGTACTTATTGAGTAAGCAAATGAACAAGTAACATATTTTAAATACCATTTCCTAACACTTTCTTTATCAGATGTCCAAAGCGACATCCTCATATTTAACACAGGACTGGTGATCTCATGGATGATGTGAACATTCATGCAATCGGTCCTCTCCTGATGGGCAGTTAGGGTTCCAACTTCTCTCTCTGCTTAGAAACAAAACTGCAACAACACACAACTTTTCTCATGGACATATATTTGCAAATAAAAATGAACATGAAAATTAAAAAATACAAATACCTTAAAGTTTAATAAGAATAAGCAAAAAAAAAAAAAAAAAAAAAAAAAACTCACTAAAATGTGTCTGAACTGCTTGTTTGGCAAATTAGCAGGCAATCTGTTTGCTCGGCAAAGACGTAGGCTCAGATTGTGTCAAGTGACATCCTGCAGTGAATTATTACAATAAAATTATAGGGTTGATAAGAGAGAAAAATTACAGGGAAAATAACTCATGCTGAGATTTGAAGAGAGGAAAACAACGGCTGGAACAACAACAACAAATCCCCAACAGTTGCCTTTGGTGAAGGCACGTATCACATCTCTCACAAAAACTGCCCTTAGCCAGGTGTGGTGGTGCCTGTGATCCCAGTGACTTGGAAGGCAGGAGAATCACAAGTTCAGGGTCACCCTAGGCAATTAAGTGAGACCTTGTCTCAAAATAAAAAGTACAAAGGGCTAGGGATGGTAAAGTGGGGGAGGGGGTCGTCCCTGTTGATGGGTACTTTGGCAGAAAGGTACGTGGATGTGCTCCAAAAAACTACAAAATGCTCAGATACTACGGTAAATTAAGGGGAAACTTAGTTGGATCAAATTCTTCTCTCTTCGGTGCTAATGCTATCCTGCATCTCAGCTGCTCCCCTGACATGTTCACATCACTTCCTATTTTTTTTTTTTCTTTTCAAAAATCCTCAAGGGAAATAGTCACTTAGTTACCACCTACAACCAAGAACCACTGGACCTCAACAAATCAAATACCAACTATTTTTTTCAGAGCAGAAGTTGGCTCCTGGTAAGCTTTTCCAAACTCCTTTTCCAAAAGAAAATGCTGAAGTCCATTAACTGTGTCCCCTACCTCAGAGTCCCTAAGGAGCTCTGCAGAGCAACATCTGCTAGTGCTTCCTCACTGAATTGCTACAGAACCTCCATCAGAGAGGATGGGGACATGTCCTACTTTCAACCACTAGGCAATCACTGGTCCAATGCAAGACATCACACATCCTTTTCTTAAAAAAGATTGACCTTATAGGGCAAGGTAGCCCATGCCTGTAATCCCAGACACTTGGGAAGCTAAGGCAGGAAGATCAAAACTTTTAAAACAGCCTCAACAACTGTGCAAGACCCTGTCTCAAAATACAAATAAATAGATAAATAAATTGTTGGGGATGTGGCTCAGTGGTAGAGTGTACCTGAGTTCAATTCCCAGAATGGAAGGAAAAAAAACCTTCCCTGCATCTGCAGTAGATCCAGCTGAATAATTACTGATAACTTTTCATCATCCCACAGACTGACAATGTTCAGTTTTCAAAGAAATCACAAGCATGAAGACTATTGTTTCCTGGAGAGTAGTGCACAAATGTTGGTTAATGCAATCACCTAAAATGTGTCCCTAGTTGAGAGCAGCAAATAATTCTCATCCATGGACCTGTTTTGCCTTCTGAGGTGAGGCAAGCCTCTTGTCCGTGGTGCTTTGCTTAATTTCCCACTCCACCGTTAGGCTTCAGGATACCCAGACTAATAACAATACACAGCAATCGTGAACAACTTCCATTTTCCAAGATGTCACAGAAGAGATGCCCTCAAAAGAAAGATGCTGCAAATCAAGGAGAAAATAATCAAGGCCAAATAAACTAGGTCACTAGATTTATTTCTGAGTGAATAAGTTGGACATGTTTCTGAGCCACAGAGTATTAATCTAGAAGAGCAATCAAGCTGCCTGCCTCATTTTGGAGAGGAAGGACCAGGGCCAGAGTGATTAAGCACCTCCCTTGTGAGTTACAATGTTCTGGTTAAAAAATGCCCCAGTACAATAACAGATTTTCCATGTGAATATTATTTTGTTGAACTGGTAAGTGAAATACAGTTAATGATAAAACAGGTAACACTAAACCAGCATTTCACAAATTGGTACATTAATTCCAAGAAGGACAATGCCCTTATGACATCTATTATTTGGTTAAACACAATTAGAAAATGCTGCACCAATTAACTTTGGTCTTTCTCCTTCTGAGAAACATCACCTCTGCTCCTCTTCCCTAGCTTCTAGGGCAAAAGGAATATAAAGAAGAGCTTCTATTCAGGAATTGCAGACAGACAATGAACACACAATAGAAAAAGAAACAAACACCAAAAAAAAAAAAAAAAAAAAAAAAAAAAAAAAGTTGAATAATGCAATTACTGCCATGACTGGACCATTAAATAACCAAAACTGAGATCACGTGGGAGGCCTCAACTCCAACCTGGGAGGCCAGTAGCCCTGGGCAGGGATCTGGCCATCCTGAACTTCCACTTTATTACTTACTTGTAAATGGAAGCTTTGAATAAGACAAACTCCAAAATGAACCTTCAGCTTTAACATAAGACACTTGCAGGAGTGCACATTATATCTCCTGAGTGAATACTTACCGAAACATGAACTCAGTAATAGGTGGCTTAAAAAAACAAACATGGAAAGACATGCACTGCATGCTCACACACCACTCAAATACTGGGAAAAGAATATCAAGAGCAACTATCAATATTAACTTAAGTCTTTGTCCTTGGTCAAAACAATGAATGGTATGATTCCAGAATGCACCAGGATTTTAACAAAACAGATGCCCAGTCTGTAAAGTGTATTTCCATTGTATTATTCCAAAATAAGTATTTTCAATAACTGACCAGGAAATGATTTGCTTTTTAAGCTATGGATTGAAGTGCTGGCTGATGTTGAATATACCTCATTAAGGTACTTACCTGAGTACACCAAACCAACATCCTATCTAGAATTTCATTGTAGGTTTTTCTTGGGTGAGTGGTGCACATCTCCTGGTGCCCACTTGTAAGATCACACCTGGGGTCTAGACTAAGCTAACAGCCAGGTCATCCAGTTGATCCCAAATGCTATCTAGTTTAGCACCACATACTAGGAATTTATCACAGCCATGCACGTTTCTAATTTTCAGTCATTTCATATGGAAGTAGCATATGAAGAGTATAGCCTGTTAAGGAGTAAGAATATCATGAAAGGAACTGTTTAAAGTTCAGAGAAAAGCACAGCACCTATGGCAAAATGGCTTTGGGATGAGACAGTCCCGAGTTCAAATCCGTATTTACTCTCTCCACATGTTGTAACAAATCATATAACTCCTTAAGCCTTAATTTCCTCTCTATAAACCAGGAAGAAAATACCTACCTGACATGCTGTTGGCTTACAGATAATGGAAGATCCCACTAGAATATAAGCTCTACCCAGGCAGGAATTTTTTTGGTTTTACCTTGCTGCTATGTATAAAAGTTCATACCACATAATAGGTATTTAAGAAATATTCAATGCAGAAGGGAATGCATGTAAAATGATTACCTCAATTGGTACTCCAAAGATCAATGAAATTAACATAGTCATAAAATATTGAAATACTGACCACTTTGACCCCAGTCTCAACCTTAGCCATAAAAAAAACTTAATCATAACATATTATGTTAACAACACCACCCCTGGAGAAATATTTTTAGAAATTTTTAGAATATTTAGAAATATTAAGAATATTTAGAAAATATTTTTAGAATTATTCCTAGAACAGAAATATTTACTCTGTTCAATGCCAAACAGGTTTTTAGTTGCATTATAATAATACAATCAATGTACGTATGTAGATATCATTCGTGCTCCAGATGAAAGAAGGTATTGGTCATTCAAGTTATGCTCAATACACTATCTTTTAGAGCCTATACGTTTCAACCTTTCCTTTTCTACTCAGATTCTGAGGCACACAGGTACAACCAACAGTCTATGCTCTAAAATGTCATGGGAGTTTGAAATCCTTCAGAGCACACACATATGTACTTCTAGATTTTGATCAATGTCTACATATTTTGAGCCAAAAAAGAAATACAGTTCTTCTTAAAAGCCATCCTAATTGGGGGGGAGGGGAGATCTTAAACAATAAAAAAAGCAAAGTTAAGCAACAGATTCAAAATAATACACAAGTTTTCAGTTTTACTATAATTTCTATGAATCAAATCATAAACTATATTTTGATATTGAAAGAGAATAACAAGAAGGATTTCATATCAGAAACATCATAGGTTTAGCAAACAGGGATATACAAAATGAGTAATTTCCGTGAAAATCTTCCATAAGGACAAACATCTGCTGTACTCATCCTACAAGGGCCACCAATGCCCTGAAAGCAGTGGTTTCCATACTTGCAGATTTCACAGACTAGGAAAGTGGCATTATTGAACATCAGTGATGTGAGACATGGGTACTGAAGCAAAAATTATCCATACTGGTTTCTGAATAGATGCTTTGTAAGTGTGAATTTCTTCAAGGTTTTTTGTCTCCCTAAGTCTTCCTTTGATTCTTAGCCACTAGTCACCTTCTTATAAATCTGTTTTTTTCTTCCTAAAACAAAATGGTGCTTTTGCAAATGAAACTATAAACCAACACCACAAATCAGAAATAGGTTAATACTATTAATCTGATATAAATAAATAACTTACTTACAATCTTTTTTAATATTTATTTATCTGCCTTAGTTGTACACAATGCCTTTATTTTTACGTGGTGCTGAGGATCGAACCCGGGCCGTGCACGTGCGAGGTGAGCGCTCTACCGCTGAGCCACAACCCCAGCCCTATAACTTACAATCTTTTTGCAAAACACAATGTAATTTTTCTTTATTCAAATTCATCCAAATTTTAAAAATTTTAGTAACTGTTGTTTTAATTTTGTTAACTGGCCTTTTTGAGAAAAGTCATACAATATCATGTCTTTCCTACTATTTTTGATTTAAAATTTTTTCTTTTAAAAAAAGTACATGTGTGTGTGCATACATATATAGCTTTATAATAACCCACAAATGTTTAAAGGCATATTCTACATAAATTATTTATATGAAAATCTGTATGTATGTGTTTATCCCTACAAATATGAATTCATTTAACTTTCAACTCTCACAATTTATGAAATAGGTATTATTTTTACCAACTGAAGAAATTGATGCACAGAAATGTTGTTGAATTTTCCTCGGTCATAGAGTTAGCAATTGGCTGGGCTCTTAATTACTACCCTATACTGTTAACATCTGCTTTCCTACTATAAGAGAAAAAAAAATTTTTGGCTACCTCTGTTGATCATCTGCAGGAAACAAGGCAGCTCTGGCAACCTCAGGAATTCCACTTTGCTAAAATACAATCTCACATCCTCTGAGCTGGTCAGTGTGGGTCCAGACAAGCAAAGCAATGAGAATATCCAAGAGAAAGGCCACAGTTCTGGGAAAATGTTCACATGGCCCAGCAAGGCTCCATGGCCTGGCATTTTGAAACTAATTCTGTAAGCATTAGTAATCCTAACCCAGAACACACTGCAGTCAACCTTACCTCAATATCCATTTTGTACATGCACATAAACTTCCCATAAACAAAACAAGCCTAATATTGCTATCCACACTTTCGAGGAGAAGGCACTGAAATTAAGGGGCATTGATGAACTTGCCCATGGCTGGCACTGTTAGTAAAAAGTGGCTGAGTTGGGATTCAATGTGAACATTATATAATTTAAAACAGAAATCTGATCTAAAACTTCCATATTGTTTTGAACACATTATCATATACCTATAATTATAATATACACGTATGATTATTATGTGTATTATATGCAATGATACAAAACACAAAATAACAATTTACATATATCTTCTTAGAATTTAGAAATCTGAGAATGATTTTAGGGGATGCAGGCCCCCTGAATCCTAGTTATTAGAGAATATCTAAGTTGATACCTTTTCTACAACTCAAAAACCTCCCTTTATGCATTAACATTACTGCAGGTACTGTAATACTGCACCTCCATCTAAGAAGGTGTCTTTTATAGAAGGAATCGTAGATGCATATTTAACATTTATGAGGATGGTGACGATGCTGGCATTTCTACTGAAACATTTTTCAGCCTCACCCTCTTTTCCGTATCAGATAAAAGGCCCCTAGGAAACAAAACAGCCCTACCAAGCAATTCCATTTCACAGAAAGCCATAAAAACAATTACCTATGTCATTGGAGACTCTTTAAAAAAAGAGCTTCAAAACATCATACTTGATGGTTCAGGCCTGAGACAGAATCCTGGCTGCCCATGTTGAAGAACCAGTTGAGTAACAGTTATCATCAGACATCCTAAAATCAGTGAGGCCAAACACAGATAGTGCCAGAGATGGGGCACCTGTGTTTTAAAGTCAGACTTATTCATGTAGATCATCACAGGATCAGTTTACAAGGAACGATGAGGGAGAATTCATGCCTCCCACACCTTTAGTTTATACAGAATATCTAAGTGGACATATTTACCACTCAATTGACTTCTCTTTATCAACCAGACACAATCAAATCATCCTGCCAATCCTAGTACTTCATTCAAGAACAATATTGGCATCAAGCAGAAATGCAATTGAATACAAATTTAACAATAGAGAGCATTCAATTTCACCAACATGCACCGAGAATCTGGATCTAGAAGAGAAATTCCAGATTTCTGCCCTCCCAAAATCTACATATGCAACTTAGATTTAGAGAAAATTTTAATTTCCTAGAAATAAATAAAAATAAGACAGTAACGAGAACTTCCTTTAGTATAAGAAATTCTTCAAAACTTAAGTTATAAATCACTTTACAGACAGGAAAATGCAATTGTCAATCTTTATATTTCAGAATAATCTATAGTCGTCCAGACAAAAAATTACCATTCTTTCTTCTTTGATTAGAAGGCACACCTAATCAAACTCTCCCTTATCTACTTGGTGCTTAACTGAAGAACTCAGAATTAATACCAACTGCACTTTGATTTTCCCAGTGCTGAATACAGAGAGTGAAAATTAGAAGTATACAAATTATTAGTTTCCAAATGATAAGACAATAGAATATTCATTGGTAAGGGAAAAAAAGTCTGTTTACCTTCAACTGTGCTAAAATTGGAAGAGATCAAAAGGGGCAAGACAGATGGTGTATCAGAGAAAGTATTAGCAACGTGAAAGTGCTAATTCTTAGGGAGGGGGAAATTACTGTACTCTAACAAGCATAAAATATCCCATATCCAAGTTAATTGAAAGTGACTGGAGCACAACTGTCACCCAGGGAAGAATGGCCACACTCTCTGCTCAGTCAAGTAAGGACCAGGTCTAACCTACACCAATTCCCGCATGTCTCAGAGGGTCCTGTAGGCAGATAGCCAAGCTCCTCTCATCAGGGTGTCTCATGTTTTAAGGTTACACAATGCTAAGTCAAATCATTTTTAACAAAATCATTATCTGCCATATAAAATATTAAAGATCGATTTAGAACTTTCCTTCATAAGTTTACGGGATTGTTTCACATTATATTTTTAAACTTCTCCCTTATCTAAATATTACTGAAGGCTGGGGGTGTAGCTCAGTGGTAGAGCCCATGCAAAACAACACCACCTCATTTATAAATAAAACCTCATTTATAAATAAATACAAATAAAAATAAATATTTAGTAAGCAACTATTAAGTGCCAAGCACTGTTCTAAGAACTGGGCATCTACAGCAGTGAATACATAGGTATAAATTCCATGTCTGTGTATCTGATAATCTGATTGAAGGAGACACAATGGATGAGTAAAATATGTAGTCATAGGTAGTCATAGGTGAGAAGTAATCAAGGAAGGGTCCTAGGCTGTGTTGGAGAGGAGTGGGAGAAGTGAGAAGGGGGTATGTGTGGACTTCACTAACAAGCAAAGGATTGTGGGAGCTAAAGGGAGTGAGCAGCTGTGTAAATAAGCTGGGGGAGAAAGTTCCAGGTTGAGGGCCACAAATCCAAGTCCTCTGCATGATCCAGGTCAAGGGTCAGTGAGGAAGCCATGACCTTGGTTAATGTGCCCAGCCTAATCACTAAGAAATATACCATGAATACTACACATAATCAACACACGGGAATCTACAAGAATCTCAGTCACACTCAAAAACAAAAGAGCAGGCTACAGAAGGATACACACAGTGTTATTAAAGATTCTGAAGCATTAAAAACAATCTCACGAGTAATTTAATGATGCTGCCTATAGTGATGTGGGAATAAACAAATTCAGAAGAGGAGCTGCTTCCAGGAGGAAGGGAGGTACAGGTTTGGAGGGGAATGCTGGAGATTCGCCAATTGGGGTAATGCTTTCTTTGAGCTGGACGTTGAAGTTGAGAGGTGGTTATTAGACTCTCATTCAACCTTTTCATGTTATCAGAACCTTTTCACACTATTTTTTTAAAAAGAACCCCCCATCTTATCTCAGCATTCCCTGGCTTCCTAGCTGTTCACCCTTGGGTCCAACTGACACTGATCTTTGAGTCATGGGCAGGTCAATACCAATATTTCTGTTCAGCCAGGATCAAGAATATTCTGCCACTGATAGAATCAATTCCATTTTCACAAGGAGAATAAGAGTATATTAAGGGAATTAAAGAGCTGCCATGACTTCTCTGGCAACTCTGAAACTGCACATTAGAGCCCCTGTGATCTACAGAACAGCGCTGCTTGAAAGAAAACATCGCAAATTTATATTTGGTGCTTTCAGCCCAGCTGAAATTTTAAATACAGCCCCTCATCTACCTAGGAGGTCAGCATTTTCAGTGATGTCACCTCTGCTTCTCAATCAACTCCTCTACAAAAATAGAACGTGGTGGATAAAACTGACAGTCTGTTTTTTAAAATATAAATGTATTTCTTGCCTCCCCTCCAGTGGGGTAGAGAGAGAGCAGGTTTGGTTTCTCCGCTAACTTCCAAGTATATCCCTGCTGGTGTGCTCCAGCTCCAATTCCTGACTTCTTCCCTAGGAAGCCCACTCCTGGTGGCTGCCCTTAGAAAAAGGGGGTTGAAGAAGAAGGAAAGGCCAAAAAGCAGAAGAATCAGTGCACTTACTGGGAAAACCAGTGCTGCTGCTCTAAGCTCCTTGTGGCCTCCCAGAGCACCTCCAAGCTCAAAGGGAGGAGCCCAGAGGTCAAGATCAACTGACTGCCAGGCACAGTGGCACACGCCTGTAATCCCAGCACTTGGAAGGCTGAGGCAGGAGGATTTTGAGTTCAAAGCCAGCCTCAGCAATGGCGAGGCACTTAGCAACTCAGTGAGACCCTGTCTCTAATAAAATACAAAAAAGGGCTGGGGATGTGGCCCAGTGGTTGAGTGCCCCTGAGGTCAATCCCCAGTACCAAAAAAAAAAAAAAAAAAAAAAATCAACTGACTGCCGGAGGACCTAGGCACTGCTTGGTCTGTGATCACATTTCCCCATGACTTCTTTTCTCCTTACAGACTCTTTTCACTCTACCCTCTCTTTGGTGGCCTCATCTTCCACAGTTTTAATTACCTTCCTATTGGATGATTCTGATTCTCCATCATTAAGCTGAAGGACCCTGGTTTTCCTATTACAGCTCTTGTCCCAGTGAACTATAACAGCTAAGAAGGCAAGTACTTCTCCCCAAGCCAGGGGGGCAGGAAACCCATAAGGATGAGCACTGCTGTCCCATCCAGCTCAGTGACTGCACAGGGCTGGCATTTCAGGATATATACCCCATAGTTAGGAGGATGAACAAAAGCATAGACTGGGGGCTGGGGTTGTGGCTTAGTGGTAGAGCGCTTGCCTAGCACATGCGCGGCCCGGGTTTGATCTTCAGCACCATGTAAGAATAAAGACATTGTGTACAACTAAAACAGGAAAGCAAGCAAAAGCATACCTGCCTCTGAGGGCTTTCCGTGGGTCCCCAAAAACCTGACAATTATATACCTTTACAGTTCAAAAGGGGCTTTCCTGAATGCCACTGGATCTCTACAAGAATTCTGCAGGAAGAAGAAAGGGGCTGCTCTGTATACTTTGCACCTTTACAGATGAATGTATGTTTATTAACCAGACCACAAACACATTCAAGCCTCTGGATGCGTCATGTGCCCACCAGATACTTGAAGAATGTGAGTTAGTATAACATCAAATTTTGAATCCCGATTTTACTACAATGCAGTCAAAATTCACAAATGGGCAGGTTAATGTGTTTTAGGATCAGAGACAGATGAAGGTTTTGTAAGCAATGAAGATTCTACAAATGTGGAGTATCTTATTAAGGAAAAAATTATAAAACTATGAATTCTGATTTAGGTACAAACTATGGAAAACAATTCTGCCAGGAATGTCTCCTAAGGCTTCGAAAGTCCACGCCTGAATGGAACCCAGAAGCAATATACATTTTAAGTCAAAATACTATCACAAGGAAAGCCAAGCTAAGAAAGCCAAGCCAAGAAAGAAAAGTAGCAAGTCAGAGCTATTTATTCAGCAGTTAACAAGAGACCGCTCTGTACAAGGTTCTATACCAGGCTCAAACACAGTCCCTGCCAGATACCACTTAGAATCTAGAACTGACATCACACTGGCAGAGAAGAGGGGCAAAGAGGAATATAGGATGTGATAAAATGTTAAACGTCCCCCAAATAACAGTATGCAAAGAAGCCTTCTACACCCAAAGCCACCGGGACCCGATCCTACTCAGATCACTCACGGACTATTTGAAATCGTATTTGCTTGTCCCTCCTGTTTAAAATACAGGTCACAGAAGAACAGAGCTTGATTTGTCCTGTTTATTGTTACAATCCCAGGACTGAGCAAGGAACCAGGTTTGCAATAAGCATTCCCTAAGTATGTGTGGAACAAACAAATCAGCAGATAAAGGAACAAAGAAAGAAACACAACTTTTAAAAGGCTGAAAGTGTCCTGGTATGTGTCATTAGTCTTATCAGTGTGAATGTGTATTTAAGTACACTTTGGTGAATCTTTAGTTCTGTCACTATGGTCAAAGAGTATCCTGCCTGGACAAATTATAATTTCAAAAAGTTTGGCTCACAGCCAAGAGCTGAGAAGCAGCATTGGCAATAACCTTGAAGCTGAAGCTAATTGAAAAGACTGGTTGGTTTGTTTTGCGTTGCTAATTTCTTTAGTTTGAGAGATACTTGAACAGTCATTTGGAGATAATTCTGAGGCTGGCCTGCATTCAACTGGTGAGTACAGTAAAGCATCCACTGAGATCAGAAGCCAAGGGGGCTGTCTTTGCTTGAACCAGCAACATGGGCTCTTGTATACACTAATATGACCAAATAAGATATTTTATAATCCCAGCCAGGAGAAGCCTCGGGCAAGGAAATCACAAAGTTGAAATCCAACTCTTAAATAAGAACGTATAAAAAATAACAGGTCTGAAGGTAAACAGAAACAACTAGTAAATATTGCAGCAGACTATATAACTAGAAATTAAGTGGGGAAAAAATCACAAATTTAATTTACATATGTGTGTGTGTTTTATCCTTTATGAAAGATCTTCACACGTATCTTGGTCCAAGTGCTAAAGTCTTAGCACACTTAGTTTCAATTCTGCACATTTGATTATACCTGGAGACAGTTCAATAAGGAAGTCATCAATATGGCCTGAAGATGGGTGATAACTCACTGGCTTGCTGGCTCTATACCAAGCAGGGGAAATGCTGTCTTAAGTTCCTAAAGGCTGATTGGCAACTATAGCCTCTTGAATTCACCTTTGGATTCTCAGAAACCAATGCAATCTAAATGTGCTATATGGTGATTTTTATTTTGCTGCCCCTATATACGGCTTATGTGAGTATGTGTGTCCTTTTTGAATATGAATACAGTATATAAAATGCTAATTAACATACACGACATTACGATCTGATCACTCACCACTTGTTATTATCACTAAACACAGTAATACCTGTAAAGAAAACAAAGTTTAAGTTTCACATATATAAGAACTTCATAATACCTTGAGAATATCTGCGAGACCCAAATAGCTCAGTATGATTTTGATCAAGAGAATTATTTACTCAGGGAGACATTCCTTCCTCACTGCCATTTAACTCCTTTATCAATCACAATGAAAGGAAATTAACTCCAACTGCAAGACATAGGAAGGGCCATGTATTTTCACTTTGATTATATGTTAATCCTCCTGACCACTCAGCGCCATAATTACTATCATCCCTATTTAATAGATAAGAAAACTAGCACTTTACCCTGTTGCTTTAACCTTTTAAATTTGACATAATTTCCTAGGGCAACAAAAACTTGCAAGTGCTGGACCAGCTATAATGAAACCCAGGCATTCTGAGCCGCAAGGCCAGGGCTCTTTGCTCTATGCTAAGCATTCTCTTAAATATTAGTGTTATTTATTTATGGTGCATTATCTTTCCAGATTAAATGCTTATCTGACAAAAGCCAATAAGTTGAAGAGTTGTTAAGACAAGAGTCTTTAGTCTTTTAGTTCAAAATGTGGTCCGGGGCCCACTTGCATCAGATGCCACTGAGCCACCTGTTGGACAAAGGCTGCCTGGATGCAGCTCCAGACCTATTAAATGAGAATCTGTGGATGGATCCCCAGTCCCCAGAAATTCCTCCTTAACAAACTACCCAGGTAATTCTGTTGTCCATGAAAATTTGAAGACCCTTGTGTCTCATTCTTTGCAAACCTCTATAATTGTTGTTTGGAGTTTCATACTTAACCAAATGCTACATTTCCATCAAGAATCATTTTTTGGATTATGGGGTTTGTGGTAGAAGGTCACAAAATATTCTATACTCTCTTTGAGGGTCATCTATGGATTCTCAAAATTTCTAACAGTAGTCCCTAGTAACAAGCAAAGAAAGCAAACAATATATATTAACTGAAATGGAAAAACATGAACTATGTGCCTACTCGCATTACTCGCTGACCTAGATGTTTATAATATAGATCTCATTTCAGGCAGCACCATTACCATGTCACAGCTGGGGACCCTTGCCCAGAGAAATGGAGTGAGCCACCCAGAGCTAACTAGTTCAAGGTTAGCAGATGTTTCAATCTGCGTCTTTTGTAACTTAACATTATTCTTTTTATTCTACAACATGGCTGCTCCCCATGAATTACTGCTATCTACATTTCAAGAATCCCAAAGGTCTTGAGCTAGAGAAATAAGTCAACTCTATTTTCCCAGTCCTATACTTAATCCAAAATAACAATATAAAGTTGTTATGGTTTGAATCTTAAATGTCCCCAAAAGCTCCATATGCTCAAGGCTTGCTCACCAGCCTATGGTGCTATGGGGAGGTGGTGGAACCTTTAGGAGGTGGAGCCCAGGCCACTGGGACCCGGAGCCCTTCCTCTCTACTCACTTCCAGCTGCCATGAGGTAAGCAGTTTTCCTCCACCACACACCAGTGCCTTGCCACAGGCCCCAAAGCACCAGGGCCACGCAGCCATGGAGTGAAAGCTCTGAAACCATGAGCCCAGATAAATCCTTCCTCCTTACAAGCTGATTATCTTAGGCATATTGTCACAGAGGCAGGAAAATGAGTATCATAAAAAGCATACAAAAATTCATTAAGAATAATTCTCTATGATGAAACTGCCCAAAGCTTTCTACATTTTGTGATATAAGTAATATTAAGTATAAATTACATCCAAGCAGACAACTCTCAGGCCTGGCCTTGAGCTTACAGAAGTTAAGAGAAGCCTGGGAGACACGTCAGGCAGCACGCCTTCAGGATCAGAACCTGTCTTTAACTGGATGAATGTGGGGAACACCAGACTGGAATCCAAACAAACCCAAGACTAGTCAGCACCTTGTGCTTGTAAGTAACAACGCAGTGGCCCACATTCCTGGAGACTTTGCATGAAATCTGTGCCCTGAGGCTGAGAGCTGACACCACTCAGAATATCTTGCCTCTGAGGAGTCTAGTTCAGGTACAGGCTGTTTTGTGCACTGCCCCTTGGGGCATATCTAGAGGCACAAGGGAAAGATGGTAGGCACCTGGGAATTCAGGGTAGACTGGGCTGGGTGAAGCCAACCTACTAGGAAGATTCAACATTAAAATTCGAAGGAAGAAATCAGAAGTGGTCAAAGTCTGATTGTTCAGAATGTCAAAAGCAAATGTTCACACAAGACACAGATAGATGTACATAATTATCCTCAAGAGATTTTAATTGTGCTCACTGTCCTGTTTACCACAAGCCTTCTGATGCATGTACTAGAAGAGAATGATGAAAAGGGCAGGAGTGAGGAGCAGGAGGAGGAAGGGCTTCAAATGATCCTTAGATGAAGGTAATGATCCTTTACCTGAACTGTACAGGACTAAACAAAATGTTTATTTGCCATTAAGCATAATGATGTGGGTACAGATTCATTCATATATGCAAAAAAGCTTTCCTGGACACAGGGTTACATAAAAAAGAAAATGGTGCATAGTGGTATTTAAGACAGAAATCAAACCATGTAAAACATTATGCATCCATCCGTGATTCTATATATATGCAAAATAATGTTATGGCTACTTACCAGACATGACACACCAGGTGTTGTGAATAGTGTTTGTGTTATTGCATATTTAGTCCTCATGCATTATGGACGTTCATAAATGAACAAACTCACTCTGAGAAGTGAAAAGACTTGACCCACATCATATACTTATCATACAAGAAGTCCAGAAACCCAGCCCAGATCAATTTGATGTTAAGACCCACTATAATAGATTATACTTCCAGACAGGCGGCTTTGGAAAGGTATTTATCACAACTATTAACAGTATATATTTCCAAATGGGATTTCTTCTTTTTATTTCTTCAATACTGTCAGAATATATTGTAAAATGAGTGTGCATAATTTTTAACAACTGAAATAGTAAAGGCATTTTAACTGGAAGGACAAATAAAAAGGAAAATGTTATCTTCTATTATATTTCATTTTGCACCTCTCACAGTCCAAAAATTAATATTTAATCTTCAGCTAAATATGACCACAAAAAAATATATAGGATGAATTGCCAAAATATCAATCACTGAGAGGAAAAACTGTTAAATTCATTTCTGAAAATTTTTGGATTAGTCCAACAAAAGACCATCTGTCGGGCTGGGGTTGTGGCTCAGCAGTAGAGCGCTAACCTAGCACGCGCGTAGCCCAAGTTCAATCCTCTGCACCACATACAAATAAGCGAATTGTGTACAACTAAAGCAAATAAATAAATATTTAAAAAAAGACCATCTGTCTCCATATTCCTAACTTTGCAATTCATCCTACATTTATCACTAAATAAACATTTTTCTTTCCTAGTCAACCACTTTCAACAGCTCCCCGCTATCCAGTGAAATGCAAAATATCCCAAAACCTTCCACAGTCAGGCCATAGGCTCCCTCCTTAGATCATCTCCCACTACTCCCCAGCATAAAGGCTACATTCCAGCTAGTTCTGGCATGCCCTATCCAGAATGTCTTCTCAAGGACTAGTCTCCGTCAAAATCTAGCTATTAGCAGGGCACGGTGGCACACGCCTGTAATCCCAGCACTTGGGAGGCTGAGTCAGGAGGATTGCAAGTTCAAAGCCATCCTCTGCAATGGCGAGGCACTTAGCAACTCAGTGAGACCCTGTCTCTAATAAAATACAAAAAAAGGGCTGCGGATGTGGCTCAGTGGTCAAGTGCCCCTGAGTTCAATCCCCAGTACAAAAAAATAAAAAATTAAAAAATCTAGCTATCTACCAAAGACCAAAAAGATCACTCAACACAGTTCTTCTATAAAATGAGGCATTTAGGAAACATAATTACTAACACATACAATTGACCCTGTAAATAAGCACTCAATATTATAAATCATTTTTTAAAAGCTAGCACAGCTAAGTGCTGCAGTATGGATATAAAATGTCTCCCACAGGCCCATGAGTTAAAAGGTAAGGTCCTCAGCTTGTGGCACTACTGGGAGGTGATGGAACCTTTTAGAGGTGGGGTCCTGTGGAGGAAGTCAGGTCACTGGGGGTTCTGTCTTTGAAGGTGAAGTTAAGACCCTGCCTGTCCCTGCCCTTTAGCTTCCTGGTAGCCAGGAGGTGAGCCGTTTTGCTCCACCCCTGCTGCTGTTCTGATGTCTGCCTCATCACAAGCCCCAAAGCAACAGGCCAATGACCATGGACGGAAAACTCTAAAAACTGAGTGCAGATAAACTTTTCTACTTTTTAAGTTGATTATCTCAGCTATGTTACAGCTGAGATAATCATAAAACTACCATATTTCATAAAAGTGACAAACCGTATTTCATGAAAGGCCTGACATCATTGGTTGTAAGCGATATAACGTCATGTGATACAGCACTCTGCCAATAAAGCAATGACTCATACATTTTTAAAGATTGGAATTTTAATTTTCCACTTAAAAAAAATTTTAGACTTATCTAGATATTCAATGCATGCATAAGGAAAATATAAGCAAATGAAATGGTCTAGGTGCTCCTAAAATTTTTCACACATACAGAATCCAACTCTCCCAAACAGCATGTCCACTCAGGGTCACTGCTCTTATGCTTTTGCACACATTACCATCTTCTGTGTCCCCAAGAGCACTGGAACCACATTATTTCTAAAAAGAGTGCTCCATTACTGTCTTCAGGACTTTCTTCCAGTCAGCTGATCTCCAATCTCCAATTTTTGATACACATTCACAATCAAATGAATTGGACTATCAGCATTTTCTCTGCCATGATAGTCTTGTAAAACATATCCCAACTTCAGTGACGTTACATGCAGGGAAAATAAGTTTGTTTTTAGAAATGATGAAATTTGAGGCCTGAATAAAATACTCGGAAACTCACTATTTGAGAATGTAAAACCATAGGTACCAAAGCCCCAAAAGAGAGATCTACAACAAAAAAATGAGTGTTTTTTTTTTTTTTCACTTTTTAGTTCAATGCTAGGATCAATACCATCTTCCAGCACTAATCCATTTCAGCTTTTGTGGCCCTCCCATCTGCTTCCTCCCCTCCTCTTTGAGTATTCCCCCTACACCGATGTCCTCCCTGACACCAATTAGAGCTGGCAGGGGAGGAAGCAGAACCCCCTGCAGTACTCCCCTCAAAGAAACCATTCTTTTTAAAGAAATTTTTTTCTTTTAATACCTGCAGTATTCTCTTCTCTGATATGGCAAAACCTCTAGAACTTACACAATTGGAGCGACATACAGAGGAAGCGAGCTTCTCATAAGAAGAGGATCCAGCTATTAAAAATAATGACTGCATACATGAGCATGGCAATTCGCATTTTTACATACACCACAGTGCTTCTTAAGCCATCCCATTTTTTTTTTTCTAAAGTGCACCATAAGTCACAAATGGCCTCATTTTTTATTCAGTTCCATAAATATTTACTCAATACTTTAGGGGTTTTCAATGTCTGCCTGGTTTGGGGACAAAAGCTCAAGAGAAGTAAGTTCCCACCCACATCAGGCACTCACCCAGTGCAATTGGAAGAAAAAGACACAAGAGGCAGGTTAAATATTGCATTTGTTTTCTATGTCTAATATAGACCTTTCTGTCTCTCCCCTTTCCCCCAGCCCCTTTTAGTCTGTAAGGAAGAGCTATAAGAACAATGCCTCAAAATGTCAGCAATCTAAAAATTAAATTGTCAGCTTTTTCTCTATACTGCAAATTACAAAAGAATTAGAGGTTTGCTGCTAATAGAAGCTTACAACCCTAAAGTGTGCAATTTAACCAATCATCTCGAGGTCTAAAAATGTAGTACCCAAGACATTTCAACCAAGAGATCTGCAGTTCTGGTACCTAATTTCAACTTTTCCACTTCCACCATCCTTCCCATTTTTTCTCTCTTCCTTTTGATTTCGAACAACTACAGTTTAGTAAAATTGCCCTGAGCTGATATATGTAATATCCTCCACATGAAAAACTGACAGTCATCTTAGCAATGAGATATAGAAGACAATGAACATCTGCAGCTACCCTGTGGATCTTCATTTTTATACTTACATTACATTAAATTCAGAAATCAAAACATCAAATGTATTTCGTAGTTTCAGAATCTCACTCTCCTTTTATAATTTATGCAACACTAATTTGGGAGAAACATGTCTCAGATCATCTCTGCACTAGAATTCTAAATGAGGTTTAAAATGCTAAATTATAAAATAATTAGCAAATAAAACAAAAATTTAAATGGAAATCAATTACCTCAAATTACTGCAGGTATCACTACACTTGTGAAATGCCGAGCTTTAAATTTTTTCCCCCAATTACCAACTGCAAGCACATCACTTAAAAACAAATGAGAAAGAACACTGCTTACCCAGAAAATGAACTGTACCTTTAAAGAGACCATGTACTTTTAAAAGAAAACCCTAATAATCTAAACCAAAAATTTAGCAAGAATCCTATTTTGGTGCAAAGAAGAGTAAGAAATAGATTGAATCAATACATTAATAAAATACTGACTCATTATTCTGGTTCTTTAGATAATTTTTAAAATGATAGCATTTTCCTTCACAGAAGGAATATTCAATAATTGCTACTGTTTGACCAAAAACCTCTTCTTCCTTGATCTTTGAGACATATTCTCCCATGCAGTCTTATATTCACTCCTCTAGTTCAATTTGCCAAACAGTACCTTGTGGCGCACTTCAATGTGAGAAGAGTCTCATTCATTCATCAGGCAAAGTTAAAGCCAGCAAGATGCTTCAGACAGTCTGGTTTTGCCTGCCCCACCCTTGTTTCCTCTGAACCACAGTGATGTCACAACACCAAGCAGGGCAATGACTTCACTTCTCCAGTCCTTGCTTCTGAGCACATAATTCTATACAGCCAGGGCAAATCAAATGACAGAAAAATCCTCCAGGAGCCCAGCATGTCTGATGACTTCCCAACAAATTAGCAGCTAGCGAGCCTTTTGAAAGAAATAGTCGCTGCAATTGCACCATTAAGGATCTCTCTAAATGAAGTGGTGCTAAAGATAAATTTGATTCATGGTTTTCAATGGTGCATCTATGCTCCATAATAAAGCTGACATTCAAAAGGGAAAACTGTGATGGGGTACTTGGAAAAGACTATGAGAAGTAAAGATGACCAGGGGATACTACTTAAGAAACCTCTCACCATTTTAGTCAAATTCTCAAAGAAAGAAAGCACATTATGTTTTACTCTACCCTTGGAGTTCCATATTACTGGTTAGGGACATGAATTCTAACTTGTCAATTTTGGAACTTTTTAAAAGCAATAACTTAAAAGATAAATACACATTCTACAACAAGGAAGAAAATATTTGTACAGAAAGTTCCTGCCACACTTAATCCAATATATGGTAAATTCATAAAAAAGTCACAAAATAATGACAACATCATCTCTCTTAAGACATGAATCCTTGTCTCTCTTCTACTTAGGTGGTTCCTTGATGCATTTGATGAACCAGTTTTTAAAAGTGTGTGTGTGTGTGTGTGTGTGTGTGTGTATATAATATACATATATATGTATACTTGCATCTGATCAAGTTTAAAAAAAATTCCTGATCTAATATTTTGACACAAATCAAAGTTGGCCCAAGTCCAAGCACGAGGCAAAATTGGTGACAAAAACTGCTTTTAACCTAAACCACATTCATTTAAAGGAATGACTTAAAAATTAAATGTAAATATTCCACGGAGATGCTGACCTTTGACCTACAGCTCCTCAGTCCTTCACTTAAAAATGGTTTATGAATTAAAGTGGTTACTATTGACACTGATAAATCATTTACAAAACATGTTTTGTTTTGTAAAAGTGACTTGCTTACCTGTTCTAGATAAAGTTTATGCAATAACTTGTGCATCTAATTATTTTTCTTTTCTAAACCATCAGAAAATCATAATGCAAAGAGACAGTATTTAGCATTCAGCTTTTATCAGTGCCTTACAAATTAACACATTAAAGTCACGCTTCTCTAATTTAGAAATGTTTTCCTCTCGTAATAGTTTTGTTACTCCAAATAAAATTTTTAAAATTTTGATGCCAAAATTGACATACTTTTAAAAAAAATAAATACCCTCCCTGAACCAAGATATAAATCACTTTCCAAGGGCCCAGAATTCACTAGGCTTTGATGTGCTCCTTTGTTGTAATTAATGCTATGTTCCTGGCTCCCAGATATATGTGGAGTTTTACCATTTTGTTTCCTTGAGCCTTTAAAACTCAGTGCGAAATTCAAAAAAGAATGATTTAGCATTTGGCTTGACTACTCCTCTACTTGGGAAGTTAATGCTACAGAGACAAACTCCAGCACACATGGGCGCCTCAGAGACCCTAAAATGGGCCCAAAAGGATAGAAAGGATATCTGCAAAAGCAATTCTGCAAGACTAATGTAAAAAAGCTGAAACACCAACTTAAACACGTAATGGAAGCACTGCATTAGCAGGACTGCCTGGCCCTCTCAGGATTTCCCAGCCCAGCCTCCACACGTAATTAATACCACATGTTTTCTTTATCATTCTATTTGTTCTGCAACAATCTCTTCCCAACTTTAACCCTGGCCTGCAAAGGCAGGAAAAACCCCTAGTAAACTTCAGATCCGTAAATCTGCAAAAGGGAAAGAATGCTCCCCACCGCAAAGGACCACAGTTACAATTTACTAGGTAACCACACCCACCGCATTGCAGAAGCCATGAACTTGGCGCGGGGGTGAGAAGTGGGGGGAGGGAAGGGGTAAGGAAGAAGTAGGGTGAGATTAAGAAAGGAAACCCGAGAAAACGAGCCCCTGCGGCAAAAGCCAGGAAACACTAGTCCGAACTGGCTGAGACCCCGACTCCAGCGGTCCCAAGCCCGGGCCTCCCCACCCCCACCGCCGCAGAGCCGCCTTCGCAGACACCTCCCAAGGCAGCTCGCAGCGCGGCAGGCGCCAGGTGAGCAGCACCCTGCCGCGCCCTGGGCCGGGCCTGCCCGCGGGGAGGAGGCAGGGGTTAGGGGACCCGCAGGTGCCCAGACCCGAAAAAACCTCGTTCTGATGCTTCCCTCTCCTCCCTTCCCCCACCGCCGGGCTGTGCTCCCGCTGCCGACGGGGACGCTGCCCCAGTTTGGGGAAGAAGCAAGTTACATAAAAGCGGTCAGCTCCGCTGTGGAGCAAGGATGCTTTGTGCCCAGCGCACCTTACCGGCCCCACGCCGCGCCCGCCAGCGACTGCACCCGGGATGAGCCCGCAGTCGCCGGGCGCAGGGCCCCTCCCGCAGCGGGCCACCCGCCCAGGGCGGCGCCGCAGTGTCGCCCCCCACCCTCCGCACCTCCTGCGTGGAGGGCTCGCTCCCTAGCGCTTGCCCCAACCCCTGGAGTAACTTAAAACATGGCGCCCCGAAACGGGAATTTGCGCAAATTGGCAGAGAAAGGACGCGGGGACAGAGTCGCCCCTTTCGGCCAGGGCTCCGAGGGAGGCCCCGAGGCCGGAGGCCGGGTTCGGGCTACGCGCGCCGGCCCAGGCGATGCTCAGGAGCGCCCGGCGGAGCGAGCAAGTCCCCCGGAGCGGGACGCAGAGCACTGATGGCCCAGCCCGGCGGGGGTCCCGGGGCGGGCGGCAGGGGGGAACGCGGGCCGCACAGCGCGCTGGGCTCCCGCAATTCACGCGGCCGCGCGGCTCCGGAGCCACGCGTCAGCCGCACAGCCCAGCGCGCCTCGCCCCCAGCTTCAGGTTCGTCCTTCGCACCTCGGAAACCGGAGACCCCCTTCGAATCCCCCCTCTGCGGGAGGGCAGAAAAGTTACCTGGGGTCGGCCGGGAGGCCGGGCTAGCCGCGGCGTGGGGACCAGGCTCGGGCTCGCGTCCTGGTCGGCGGTGCGCAGGAGACGGCGTGGGGAGGAAGCCGCAGCCCAGGGCTGCTCGCCGCGGCTCCCCCCGCCCCCCTTGCAGGAGACACCGAGGCTCCGCGGAGCTGCGGCGGGGCCCACGCCCAGACAGGGTGCGAAGAAAGCCAACCCCGTCCCCACTTCCCTCTCAGGCGCGGGGGGAGGGGGCCACCGCAGTACTTCAGGACAGTTACATTGGAACAGCCTCCTCCGTCCTGGCGCAGCGTCAGGCTCAGGGGACAACGCCTGGAGACAGTTGCCAATAGCCTAAGCCTTTGCATTTCCACTTAGGTAACTGCTGGGCCTCTAGGTCCCCTTCTCGTGGGAAAGGAGGGAGGGGTATTCATGACCTTCAGGTGAGTTATTTATTGGCTTAGAGACTGCAGTATTTTTTTCCCTTTTAAAATTCAAACTGGATGTGCCTTGCACAGGTTGTGTGCTCCAGAAATGTTAACAGATAAGACTTGAATTAAAGCTTGATAAAAAGAGGTTTTCTGGTCTGTTAGCAACTCAGCTACTTCGTCCAACTCAGCTACTCAGCTTTCTGCAGAAATGGAAAGAAGGGGAATCACACTCTGACTTGTAGGTGAAAGAAGATGGTCATTAAGCTCTAACCACCTAACCAAGGCGTATTTATAGAAGAATTTTTAAGCCCTTTACAAACCACCCAGTCACCCCTTCGCAAGCTCAAAGACAACAAGGGATGACAGAGGGATTCACAAAAATATTGCATTTACCAATGGGTGCCAAAGATGTGATGCAGAATAAATGCCTCTGGCAGAGATGAGTAGGTTGATCTTTCAGCCAGGCCTCAAAAAGTGGGGAGATTTGACCTGGGGTTCTAAGATAAGGAAGCTTCAAAAGAAAAGTGAGGTGGCATTTGATTACCTTGCCCTGGATTGGAAGGGTTGTCGGCTTCTATGAGGGACAAGATTGGAAAATTATTCTTACTATACTGCTATAGAGTTTAGCAAACTACATTCTGTAGAAGACATGCTACTTCAGGAAATATTGAGTGAGAAAGTGTGAATTAAGTCATTTTAAAAAAAAAGTAATCTGAGGGCACTTCAAAGACTGAATTGATGGGCAAATACCAGGTTGGAAGGGGACTTGGCACTGATCCAAGTGGCAGAGGTAATGAGGACGGAGACTCTTTCAAGTGGTAGATAAAGGTGACATGCCAAATATTGGATATGTTAGAGGGTCACCTATATTGACCTTCTCTTAAGAAATCTATATGAATGTTAAAGACATACATATCACATATGAACATATGTGGCGGGGTGTGTGTGATCTGTGAATGTAGATTGTCCTTTTTGTGTACACAGCGATGCACTCCTTTGAAAGTGGACTTGAACAAACCACATTGTTTACAATAAACACAAAGTTGTCATTATCATTAGAGACACAGATGGGTTCATATTTCCATTCATTTTATTGCAGTATTTTTGTTATTTTTTTTTAATTGCAAGCAAACTGTTCTTTCCATGACTCATGAATTTTAATCTTTGTGGTGATAAAAATCAATGATAGTATATGAATGACTTTCCCTAGGGGGTGAAAAAACAGACTATTAGGTATTCTCTTTCAAAAGTGAGAAATACCTCGCTGGTTATCATAATAGTTCATGAGTTTAGAAATTGGAGTAAAAACAGAGCTGCTGCATAGTTTAATAGTAAATTTGGGAAATAATTATTATGAAACTCTTTGGGCTTGACCAAGGTTCTCCACTATTCTTTGGTGTTTGTTTTTCTTAGAACAGCTATGGAGAAAAATAAATGCCAAACACGTGCATGACACACACGAGCAGGGCATACCTCCCTCAGTAACTGGCTTGCATCTCTGAAACAATGCTCTCTTCATTCTACCTTGTTAACATCATGCAGGAGCCCTTCTTAGTCATCTCTGTCTCCCCACAGTGCCTTGCTCGGTACATTGCAAGCCAAGCACTTATTTTTGCTAAACCAATGAATAGACATTGATTAATAAAAGAACTACACTGACACTTTTCTTTAGGGTTCAGTTTTCTTATATAGAAAGAAAATAAAGAAGTACTTCCAAAGTTCCATATGCTTCAATAATATTAGGGATCCATAAAACTATAAGACATATAATATCTGCCGAGTAAAAACAATAATGAAAACCCAAATTCTCATCAGCATAAAAAATGAGATCTTCCATTTGAAAAGAGAAGGAAAGTGACAAAGTCGAAGCACGGTGGTGACACAAGTAGTTAGATTTGTTTTCTTTCCTGGAGGTCTAACTTTTCCCTATGTCCCTCTATCACAAAGAAACCCATTTAGACCCCCAAGATAAGTCTTTATTCTTGTCAATGCAAAACTCATTGTGCTTTTTCAATCGGTTACAGAAAAAGTAGTTCTTGTCTCCCCCACCCACCCCTCCCCAGGAAATACCTTTCATACAGTCCCAAAGTTAGTGCTGATTTGGTACCAGAGCTCAGTACTTCAGACTCCTAGTTAACTATATCCAGACAAAACTACTGGAATGTTATGCAAATATTGAAATAATCCATGAGAAATCTGGAGAGATTCCATCACTCCAGTTTAGATCTTAAGATGTCTATTCTAGTCTCCCCCACTATACTCAGGCTTACTCTACAGCACACTAATTTTATTTATGGCCTTCCTATAATTGCTGTACTGGAAGCCAATAAGCCATTCTAACTTCTAGCCATAGTGCAGCGAAATGGGTGCAGCTTTCTTCAGGTAAAATGTGTAAACCTACACCCACGCTGAAGAATCAGGGTCCCCTATGAACCTCCATCCAACCACAAGCATCAGCAGAATACTGACTCATTGGGACTCTGCCTCCTGCATAGCAAGGATAACACCAACATGATAGCCAAGGGAAGGAAGGACAGAATTTGTAGGTCATATTGACAACCATATTGTCAGCCTGGTAGACAAGATTACAGGAAGAAATGATAGAAAATCTGACCTAAGAAACTATCCAAAATTTCCCCCAAATATGAGGACTGAAGGAATACTGAAGCTTGACCAAACCCTACAAATGTTACACTTCTAAACATATACACTCATTTGTCCTCATTTGTTCAACCTCAGCTGCTGCCTTAGTAAAATGTTAACAACACTTGCAGTAACTAGTCGAGGCTGATTTGATGCTTAGAATAATGTCAGGCACGAGAATTGCATATCAAATCCTTGAAATCCGAGCACAAGGACTTCAGCCGCAGCACTATTGGAGACCATAAATAAGAGAAATTCAGGGATGAATGCAAGATTCAAAAGCAACAAGCTTATCCTTCTGAAATAAAAATTCATTTAAGAGTTTCTAGGTTCTAAGAATAGTGTTAAGTTTATAGCTCATTAAGACTTCCAGATGTTGTCTTCATTCTGGTTGTGTGTACACTACTTCAGGGGTCTGCATACATGCAAACCACAGATGCAAAATGAAATAAAAAGCCACTGATCAATATGAATGCAACACACACTGTACAAAGACGTGTACATGAGCAGGAGCAAGAATGGACATGCTAACACACCATCGAGAAAAGTCATTCCCATACAACAGAATTTCATTATATTAAAGCATCCTTATTAATTTTTTTACATTCTTCACTTCTAGTATATTTTAGAAAGGGGCCTGAGCACTTTTAAATCAAATAATTTCTAACAATAAAATCATGAGGGTTATTGCAATGTTCAGTGCCCCTCAGTTCAATCCCCAGTACAAAAAAAAAAAAAAAGAGAGAGAGAGAATCCATTAAGAACGTTGTTGGTGGTGGTGGTGGTGGGGTTGCTGCGAACTGAACCCAAGAGTGCTTTACCACTGAGTTATATCCCCAGCCCTTTTTACTTTTTGAGACAGGGTCTCACTAAGTTGCTTAAGGCCTCACTGTTACTTAGGGTCTCACTAAGTTGCTGAGGCTAACCTTGAACCTGCAATCCTACTGCCTCAGTCTCCCAAGTTGCTGGGATTACAGGCATGTGCCACCAAACCTAGCACATTAAGAACGTTATCTATTTAGGGAATATGTATGTACACAAAGAATAGAATAGTAAATATGAATAATGGGGGTTGGTCATCTGTAGTTTTATTCAATTCAACTCCCAAATAACATTAAAATTCATTAAGAATGTTTTATATTGGGGAATTTTATATGCATGGTAAAATATTTAAAAATTGGAGTTGGTAATCTGTAATATTAAATTCAAGTCCCAAACAGATGATTGCTGCTGGGTTATGCCAAGATACTTAACATTTTAATCACTTCTTCCAAAAAAGACATAAAATAAATGCCAGCGAGCCTCTCCATGTTGTAAATAATCCTAATCAGCTATTGTATTTCATTCCAACAGCTATCAACAAGAATTAACAGAGGAAGAAAGAATGAGTAAGTAGGAAGACACATTCTTGCTTATTAACTGCCTGATGCTATCTCCAGGTTTACATTGCCCTCTTTAGGCAAACACAAGATGGTTAACTTTAGAGACTAAGAAGTCTACAGCAAAACTACTCCAAGAAAAAAAAAAAAAAAGTCTTGCTTCTTAATTTGATTTCTCTTTTCCAGGACTTTTCCCTTTTCCAGTGGCCGCAGTGATGTGTATTTGCCAGCATGGATACGACCGGAAAATGGGATTGTACTGGAATCCACAGTTTCCAGAATGCTCTGGAAATCAATGAAAACATCATCTAAAATGTCTGTGTCCCTTGAAATAAATTTGTTTAATAGGTCAAAGCCATTTGAAACCAGCCATAGCAGTTCAAGATGTTATTACGGATTTGCCTGAATATCCAAAGATGACTCATTTATAGGTAATAGATTGGAAAAGAATACTGGAGTTTCTCAAAACAGGTTGCCTACAGTTTACTAAGTTACAGATGTCAATAATAAATTTAGAAGGTGACAAACATATTCACACTGTTTATGTCAGAGTGCTTGTTAATAATGCAAATTTATGAGTCCAGCCCCAGACTAAGCAAATCAAAAGGTCTGGGATGGGCTCCAAAAAGCAGGCCATTATGAACAAGCTCCCCAGATGATTATAATTACCACTGACTTTTGAGAGCCACTGATCTAGGTGGCCAGCTGACATCAGCAATCCCACAGGTGACAAAGGGTACACAGAGGTTCATAAAAGCTAGAGAAAAAAATTTTGGTATCAAAAAGCCTCACTAGTACACCCAGGTGCCTAAATTGAAGATAGTCTACACCCCAACATTCAGTTCACATTTTTCAGAAGAGTTATTGCTTGGATCCTGTCATTATATGCATCGGACTGCAACAGCAGTTCATTAGCAGTAAGTATGGTAATAAATAACAATAAAAGATTGTTCTGTTCCCAGTTCCAGCAATAATTGCATTAGATGCCCATTTATTGAAGATTGCAGTAACAGTACAACTCTGACCTTAATTCCTAAGCACACAAAACATCTTTACAAAGTTGCCAAGGGATGTCTCATTATAATGGAAAACTGGGGACTAATTGTTGGCATTTTGGATTAAACATGAAATCTGACTGTCCTAAACCTATGAAATAGACACTTTAACAAAATTAATACCTTTTGGTATAATATAACTAAGGCAAAAAGGTATTTCTGTACTAACTAGTGAACCAAATTAAATAAATTGACCAGAGGGCACATCTTTCCACCCTTAAGCACAATATGAAGAATTTTGTTTCAAAAAATATATACATCATTAATCAATAAGTTTAATCAATAAATTGGTGATGTTATTGTATGGGTATTGTGTTTTTCACATCAATTTGTAAGATTATTTTGACTTTATGGTTGATGAGACCTAAAAGCACAAGAAATTGAGTCTGGTTTTACATTTATATATATAAAGCAACATGAGGAATGAGGGGCATCCTAAGTATCTTCTTTTATTAAAGTGGTGTTAAAGAATGAGATTTCAGGGCTAGGGATATAGCTCAGTTGGTACAGTGCTTGTCTCACGTGCACAAGGGCCTGGGTTCAATCCCCAGCACCACAAACAAAACAAACAAACAAAAAAAGATGAGATTTCAGCTCATTAAAAGAGGGCTGCCATTCTAATATGGGCCACACTGTGTTTGAGCAGTGGACTCTGCAGCTATAATGTTCAAAGAGATAATACCAGACGACATCTGTGCTCTAGAAGAGATTCCTCTATCAAGAAGACATTCTGGCAAAATCATCCATAAAGTGCCGTCCAACTCTAGATGAAATTGTTTTCCAAGAGTCTGTCCCTCGGGAACCAGGGCATTACTGATTCTACACTATTTGAGGTAACACTCCAATGTTGACTTTAAGAAGGTACATGTGCATTTATGTGTCTTTTGAATATCCTACAAAACTTCTCTATTATGGATTGAGATAAAATTTGGCACTAGTTCAGTGCATTTTCTTCATAAATCTCATGATAGTCTATACCACCATTTCTCTAGGAAGATTTCTTCTCTGATTTATCAACTGTAATTTATTTTGTGTCCTACTGTCTCTCATCTGACCTTTCTTTACCTCTAAGCCAGGCTTTATTGAGTTAACTTAGGTAGCTGGGCATGATATTGTTTTTTGAGCCAAAGTATAAATATCCAGAACAGAAAACCACTAAGCTTCTCTCTAAATTTTTCCTGGGTGTCACAATGCCTATTTCCAAATTGTGCCTCTAATGAAGCCAACAGGCATACATGTGCCACGTTACATTCTCATGAGTGGCATTATGGCTTAATGGACAGCATATTAGGTAATGTCTTAGAATCATAGGGCCTTCAAATTTTCACTTTTGTCAATATCAGTATCATCTGAAATATTCTTCCCATTTTTAACCACAGCTGAACATTAGAAGAATCACTTGGGTTTTTAAAAACGGTAGATTTTTAAAAATCATGTTATGTTCACATATAAATATACCACAGGGAATTTCACCTTTATGTATAAGGAAAATGAACCAATCAAAAACAAATAAATGGATGAGTGAAAGGATGTCTAGCAGAGTAGAAGATCATGAACTGAAATTGAATTCCATGCATGTATAATTTTGTTAGGATGAACCTAACTACTATGTATAACTATAAAGCTCTAATAAAAAGAAAGAAAAAAGGAAAATTAAATTCAGCATCAAAATAAAAAGTATTCTAAGATTTAATTTAGAATTCTTAATACAGTATTCCCCCAAGAAGTAGATAAAAATTAAAAATTTTAAAAAAAACTAGCTAAAGTTAATTATCATGGTGGGGGATAGGTACATGTGGGTTTGTGATATAATTCTTTTTTAAAAATATTTTTTAGTTGTAGGTGGACACAATATTCATTTATTTTTTCTTTTTTATGTGGTGCTGAGGATTGAACCCAGTGCCTCACGCATGCTAGGTGAGCGCTCTACCTCTGAGCCACAATCCTAGCCCCAATCATATAATTCTTTATTATTATTTCATAATGTTATGATTTGGATATGAAGTGTCTCCCAACAGCTCCTATTAATGCAGGAATATTCAAAGGTAAAATGATTGGACTGTGAGAACTATACCTTAGTCAGTATATCCTAGTTTGATTGACTGAATGGCTGGTAAGTGTAGGCAGGTGGGGTGTGGCTGGAGGAGGGGGTCACTGGAAGCATGCCCCCCGCAACAGGGTTGTTTTTCCTGCAGCCCCTCTCTCCAACCTCGGCTTCCTGACCCCACTATGAGCTGAGCAGCTTTCTTCCCCTGGGCCTTCCCTCATAATGTGCTTGCTGCTTTGCTTGGGCCCAGAACAATAGAATCAGCCTCTGTGGACTGAGACCTCTGAAACCATGAGCCCCCAATATACTTTCCCTCCTCTAAATTCTTCTTGTCAGGTATTTTGGTCACAGCAATGCAAAAGCTAACTAAAACATATAAATGAATGTTTAAATCAGAAAAAAAATTGAAAATACTGATGCTTGACATTTACCCTAATTTGATTATTACACAGTGTATACATATATTGCATTATCATTCTAAACTTGACATTAGCTCAAAACCTCTGGGTAGTGGGGCCCAAGCAACAGTATATTCTAACATCTTCCCAAGTGATTTGTATGTGTAGGCAGAGTTGAAAAACAGGAGTAACAGAAGACTAAAGTACAATGTTAAGAACTCCTCAAAAATCATTATAACAAAGAGATACCTGCATACCCATGTTTATTGCAGCACTGTTCACAATAGCCAAGATATGGAATCAACCAAGGTTTCCGCTGGTTGATGAACAGTTACAGAACGGTTTATACATATATATATATATAAAATAAACACACACACACACACACACACACACACACACACACTCTGTGGAATTCTATTCAGCCATTTGCGGGAAAACAGATGGCACTGGAGGACCATTATGTTAACTGATGTAAGCTGGGTACAAAAGACAAATACTGCATGTTCTCATATGTGAAGCTAAAAAGAAGTTGAACTGATAGAAGAAAAGACTAGAATAGAGGTCACTAGAAGCTGGAAAGGATGGAAAGGATGTGGGATAATGAGTATCTAAATAGAATTAGATTCGAGGAACTGGTTCTGGTGCTCTTTAGCACAGTAGTGTGACTGTGGTCTACGGGAAATTTTTTGTGGGTTTCAAAACAACTAAAGTAGGGGCTAAACAGTAGTCCGAAAGTAAACATAAAATACCCAGTGTACATAGAGAAAGTACCCAGATGAAAGTTGGAGGAGATGGAAATGCTTGATAAATTTGATCATCTATATCACATACATGTATGAAATTATCACACTAGACTCCATAAACATGTATAGATAGTATGTGTCAATTTTTAAAATTCTGGAAAAAAAATTCTCAGAAAAGGGATGTCATAAAAATAAACATTAATAGGAGGTACTTATTTACATTCTTAAGAGATTACTCATAGTACTTGATAGAAGTTACTAGATTAAACATATCTGTGCCCCACCTCTATGAAGTGAGCTGTTCTGGAGCACACGTTGGGCATGCTTTGGCAGTGTCTGCCATCAGATTTGTTGGTGCTCACACTAGGGAAAACCTATTACTGTTCCTGGCTGCCCATTTCATAGTAATGTGTCAATAAAATGCTGGCATGTTTTACAATTGGCATAAAGAACTCAAAGCACACAAAATATCATGACTAGAATTTCAACAACTCTTCAAACACCCAAAAGAAAAAGAAATATCCATGGTTTTATTCCAAGTTCCTGTGTAATGTAGAGAAGATACTCTTGAACACTCATTATTTTAGGTGACAAATGATAGAAGGTTCTGGCATGTACTTTGAGATGAAATACATAAGAATATTTGAAAAATTGGAGGAGTCTGAGGGAAATTGTGTCTAAATAGAACATGAACATTTTATGAATTGGCTCTAGTAACGTTTCCCCAGGGTGTTCAGGTGCTGGGATAACTACATCACGGTACCTTCACACATTCATCTCTGCTGTTATCCTGGGACTCTTATAGTTGTTCTCCAAACAAAAGATATTGTGAGCCTAGTAAAACATAAACCAGACCACATCACTCATTTGTTCAAAGTCCCCAAAGGCCTCCAGGGCCTGCATTATCTGAAGTCACCTTATTCAATCACTCCATTCTGACTGCATCTACCAATCACATTCCCCGCTCTCTCTGGAGGCTCTGGTCTCCTTGCCTTTCCTTGGTTAACCAGGCATGGCTCCACCTTCAGCTTTTGCACCAGGTCCTCTCTCTAATATGCTAAGGCCCTCACCTGCTTCTAGTGTTTGCTCACAAGTCAATGTTCAAAGAGGCCTGCCCCATTTCCTTAATCATGACCAGGCTTCTCTGTGATAAAGGCCTGGTCTCAAACTTGGTGCTATTAGGAGGTAGAACCTCTAACAGGTGGGACAGAATGGGAGATCGTCAGGTCACTAGGGGTATAACTTTGAAAGGGATTGTAAACCCCTTTTTCTTCCTCTTTTTTACTTCCTGATCATGAGGTGGGTGGTTTTGCTCCACTACCTGCTTCTTCCAATGATGTTCTGACTAACCACAGGTCGAAAAGCAACAGGGAGAACTGACTATGAACTGAAACCTCCAAAACTGGTGAGTCAAAGTAAGCTTTTTCTCTTTGTAAATTGATTGTCTCGGGTGTTTGTTATAGTGACAGAAAGCTGACTCATGAAACAGTCTTTCCCCAACACTCCTACTACCTTACGTTATTTGATTTTTTGTTGTTGTTGTTGCATAACCATTTCATTTCCTTATTTATTATGTTTAATGTCTGTTATTATGTTTAATGATGTTAATCTCACAAAGGTAGGAGCCTCCCATTCTCCAGGTGTCCCAGTCTCCTAGAACAGTCCCTGGCAAAGGAGAGGTGTTATGATTTAGACCCCAAGTGTCCACCAAAGGCTTATGTCTTAAAGGCTTGGTCTCCATCTGATGGTACTATTAGAAGTGGTGGCTCTTTAAGAGGTGGAGCCTAATGGGAGTAAGTTAGGTCTTTGGGTGTGTACCCCTAAGGTAATATGAAGACTTTGGCCCCTAATTCTCTCTCTCTTTGCTTCCCAGCCACCATGAGGGGAGCAGCTTTGCCTCACCAAGTGTTCCCACCATGATGTTCTACCTCACTACAGGTCCCAAAGCAGCAGAGCCAGCCAATCACGTACTGAAACCTCTGAAATCATGAACCAAAATAAATCTTTCCTCCTTTAAGTTATTTATTCAGGTATTTTGTCACAGTGATGAAAAGATGACTAATACAGAGGCATTCAGTCCATGTTTGTTGAGTGGAAGAATGAAATGAGCAGCAGGGAGTGCAAAATATGGGACTCTGTGAGGAAGGTGATTAGAGGGATAGGTTCAGAATTGAAGTTAGACTGCCCAGGATTGAGATCAGATACAAGGAGGAGATTGGGAGGGGAAAACTAAACCTAAGAGGGAATGATGGATATATGATTAAAATGTGTATATAGATATTTGACATATATTAATCCTCCCTTATTTGTGGGGGATACATATCAAGACCTCAGAGGATGCTTAAAACTTCAGATCGTACTAAACCCTACATAGACTACATTTTCCCTACATACCTTTGATAAAATTTAATCTGTAAATTAGGCACAGTTAGAGGTTAGAGATTAACAATAATACCTAATACTAAAATAGAATAATTACAACAATATACATAAATATAGATATGGTCTCTCTTTCTCAAAATATCTTATTATAATTATACTGTACTCACCCTTCTTGCTGACAGCAGGGAAGTATGGAATGCAAAACCAGGGACATGGGGGGGACTCCTGCATATTGCTTCCATCCAACGATGGCACTGCTTTGGGCAAAACCACCCTAAAAAGCTCCCAATCCTCATTCTTGAACTAGCCCCGGTGACACCTGCAGGGCCCCTCTTCCACCATCCACCCAGAGATAAGAGGAAAGAGTGGTGAGCCAGTCCTCTGCCTGGGCCACTGGGACATCCCATAACAGCAGGGAGAGGATGAGCACTTTTCTTCTCGGGACAAAAGAAAATGTGAAGGGATCTGAACAGGGCTGTCTTTGCTCACGTGCACAATGTGCACAATGAAAATGTCAGATCATCTGAAGCAGAAGTCCAGGCTAATATTAGTGTTCATATCAATGGTTGCCATGGTGATATCTATAAAGATTTGGCAATAATCAAGTAGTGGATCCTTTTCAGAGAGGCTTGGTGAAGGAATAGAAGTCGCAATCCACCCTGTTCCTCACACATCCCTCTCGTCCCACTTACTCCCATGAAATGGCTCACTTCTTTTGATTGTGCTTGGCATGCCCACGGAAGATGAATTTTAGAGTGTATCATTTCGGGCTCGAAGCCTGTGCTGTCTTTCCATGTGGTCTGCATTAAGGTTTCATTCGGTGATTCATGGTCTTCTTTCAAACATCACCAGGTAGTCATTCCTTCATCTGCCTCCTGATCCCCACATGCTTCTTCGACCAGAACACCCAAGTTCCAGGGCCTCCCACCCTCTGGGAGGGACTGTCCCTATGTAGTGGCCATTGTCTACTTTATTGCTATGGCCATCCTTCAAACATACATTAGGAGACCCCCACCACTAGATGGCAAGCTCTGTGAGGGCAGTGGCTCTCTCCTACTCATGTTCGTGTTTTCCCATATCAGGAACAAAGCATATTAATTCTAGTAGAAGCTGAAGGGAAACCCAGCACTAGGAACTACAGAGCTTGCAGAATAATGCTACTCTTCAGTCAGGCAAAATGGAAACCCAGGCAGGGCGTCTTCCAGACACCCAGCTCTCCCTGATCTCCTTGTAGATCTATTACCAAGTCCTGTGCATTTTACTTTATTTAAATCATCCCCTGGGTCTGTCCACATCCTTCCTATGCCTTGCAATAGTCTCTCCTTGGGCCTCTAATCCACTTCCTACCCAAATGAGTAAGCTCTCCCTGACCCTTGCAGGGTGCTGTCATACCTGCCACTGCATTCCTACCCCTGTTCTCAGGGAAAGGACAACACTCCTCAGTGCCTGCAGTGCTCCCTTCCTATGCTCCAGGCAGCTGGGCCACCTTTCCATTTCTCTTTTTCAATGTCTCTAACTAAATCACACATCCTCATGAGAGGGTCTGGTAGTACCAGTCCCTTTGCTCTCCCGTGGTCACCACTGCACTCAAGCACTGTCTGTGTGACCACTGGTCAAACACTGTCTCCTTTCACTAGAATCAAGTCCCAACTAGGCACATGGGCCATTTCTGCCCACCACTGTGTCCCCAGCCTGCACACCACCTGGCATGTGGGAGACAGTGAATCATATTGATAAACAAATATTGATGGACTTCCATTATTGGAAACAGTACGGCACCTAAAGGTTCATTCAGCCTATCCAGCAGGTAGCCAAGGACTCCCAATTTCTGTGAAATGTAAAAGAAAAAGCAAACAAATAGACAAAAAATAAAAAGTCAACAAGGTTTTTTCAGATCTTGGACACTTAAGTGAGACTCATAATAGACGCTCAAATATCCAAATATTTATCTACAGCATTTGCAAATATGGACTGAGCACTGACTCTGGGGACAAACCAGGCTGCCTTATCTTTCAAGAGCCATAACCAGGCTACTTCCCCTAGCGGCATAGCTAGAGTGGGAATATTTGGTGTTGAATGCTGCCCCAGAGAGGGAGAATGAAATGACCCAATTCTTCAGTGCAGTGGCTCAACGTCTGACTTGCATTTGTTCCCTGGATTGCCAGCATTTAATACTGATAAGAAAGTTAGAGGGTAGGGCTGGGGTTGTGGCTCAGTGGTAGAACTTGCCTAGCATGTGTAGGCCCTGGGTTCAATCCTCAGCACCACATAAAAAGATAAATAAAAATAAAAGGTATTGTGTCCACCTACAACTAAGGAAAATATTAGAAAGAAAGAGGAAGGAAGGAAGGAAGGAAGGAAGGAAGGAAGGAAGGAAGGAAGGAAGGAAGGGCAGAAAAACAAGAGACATCTGTATGGTGATCTGTGATGGGCTAAGGGAACCCAGCACAGACAACAGTTTCTCTGTCTGCCATGGACCTGTGTGGAGGACAGAGCAGAAGTCCGCATGCCTGGCCCTTGTCCTATTCTTCCCCTGGCCAGTGCACAACCTTGTGTAGGCTGCCTTGCCTCATCTCCTTTTATCTGCTTTCTCATCTCTAAACTGAGTGACTAAACATGCTTCAAGCATCATTGAGAGAATTAAATGAAATAATTCATGTAAAAAGCACTTAGGAAGCTCTAAATGCCACATAATGCCCTCTAATGGCATATCGCGCCATTGTCGCACACTGACTGACTCACAATCAAAGCCCTCGGCCACTCCATCTCCACCAGCACAGCCAGAGGGTCCCTGAGGTCCCCCTCTCGTTTCACCTCTGTCAACACAAAGAAGCAAACACTGAGCAGAGAAGCCCTTGGAGAACCAGCCCATTCCACAAAACAAAGGAGGAGGCTCACTTCCTAAACTTGTTGAATGGTTAAAGTGCTAGTTTCAGAGTCCAAAAAAAAAGTAGTTCTGCCTGACACGGTGGTGCACACCTGTAATCCCAGCAGCTAGGAAGGCTGAGATAGGAGGATCCAGAGTTCAAAGTCAGCCTCAACAATGGTGAGATGCTAAGTAACTTAGTGAGACCCCGTCTCTAAATAAAATACAAAATAGGGCTGGGGATATGGCTCAGTGGTAGAGTGCCCCTAAATTCAATCCCTGGTACTGGGGGGTAGGGGGAGAAAAAGTACTTCCGAAAAGATATTGAACAACAGAACTATCTTTACTCACATTTACCACTGTCATTTATTCAGCAGTTACTATGTGCTGGCACTCTGTAAGTACTTTACATATGTTCTGTCACTTAAGATTCAAAAAAATGCCTAACTGTGTTATACCCATCATACACAGGGATTGGACAACTTGCCTGAAATCACAACTAGGTAAAAGGCCAAACTGCACTAAACTGCATGGATATTTTTAAAGTTGGAACTCCATATCTTCAGGTTTCCCATTCCCAGGTTCAATCAAATGCAGAATAAAAAATATTCAGGAAAAAAATGTGCCTGTATTGAATGTATACAAATTTTTTCCTTGATCTTATTCCATAAACAATACAGAATAACAACAACTACTTACATAGCATTTACATTGTATTAGGTATTATCAATAATCTAGAGATGATTTAAAGTATATATGAGGATGTGTAGGGGTTATATGAAAATACTATGTGGGATTTTATGTAAGGGACTTGAGCTTCTGGGTTTTGGTACCCATGGAGGTCCTGGAACCAGTCCCCCACATACCTAGGGATGACTATACTTGAGTAGTACCTTCCTGTCCAAGAAGATAGCATTTCTTTGAATGTATACACTCAATATATTTGTTTTTAAAAATGGTTAAGCTTCATTGTATCAGTATGAAGACAGATTACCTTAAGAGATTCACAGGATTATTTGAGTCTGGGCTCAAACCACTGAACAGGGCTTTGCAAATGTACAGAAATTTCCATGGCTGAGAGGAACAATAATAACATCCTTCCAAAAGGGAAGCAGAAATAAGCCTAATAAGAACCTGAAAAGGGGTGGCAGATAATGGCTTTTGTATCCAGGGATCATTATGCTTTTGTGGAGAGTGTAATCCTGTAGTATACAGAATTATTATATATGTTCTGTATTTATTTAGCTACATAAAGCTGAAAAATCTAGGTGTTAAGAGCAGAGACTGGGCAGTGAGAGCAAGTTTACTTGTGGCACTGGAAGTTGCTTAATCTTCAAGGCCTCAGTGTCTTTACTGCAAAATGAGGGTCACCAAGGTCCCCTCTTCATGGAATTACTTGAGAATCAAATACACAAGGCTATTCCAATTGTGCCTAACAGTAGGCAGTAAGCACAAGTAAGTTAGCTACTGTTATTATCATTTATGTAAAAATGTATTAATTTTTTTGAAGAGTAATTATCTGGAAGAGGTCATAATAGGACAACATTCATATTCTACAAGTGAACTTGGACTTTGTCAGTGGTATAATTCAATTAGACTATGTCAAGTGTTTGAACGTTAGGAGTATTCTCCTTGCCAATATTACACAGTGTCTACAATTAATTAAATAATAGTTGCTAAAGTGAAGGGTTTTCAAAACTATTTCTGTATAAGCCCTGGAAAAAGAATAATTTGGCATGCACTTCTTATGAATATGAATAGACATCTCACCCCCCCCTCCAAGAGGACTTTTTGATCTTGAAAACGTTTGGCCACAGTTTTACTTTTACAAAGTTGAAGCAGCCACAGTTACTCCAAAGTTACTGACCAAGAAAAGTGGATATAGTATTTTATCTACCGAACTATTCCATATCATTTAGTTAGTTTGTAAAAACCTTGTTTACAAATGAATGGAGAAAGAAATTTTCCTTGCTTTCCTATTTTGGAGCACTGATTTTAAGGAGAGAGACAGAGAGGGAGAGAAAGACACAAAGACAGACAGACACACACACATACACACACACACAACAAACAACAACAACAACAACAAAGTGGTGGGGAGGAAGTTATATGTACCCTAGAGGATCTACTCTACAGCATAGGAAATTCTTGCTTTTTATCCAACCTTACAATGCCAGAGAAACCTTGTATTGGGGTCATGAACACCGAGATAACTCAAGACAATGCTTCTTAGTAAAAATGCCCAAAATGGCAGTTTGGTATAGTTGAGATTCCATAATTTATCCAGACTTCAAGCATGTCATGGATTAAATAGGCTTTTGTCCAGATACCTGGGATGCCAATCACTAAAACATTGTTTCTAAAGGAAAATGTCTTCTGAGTTCCAAATAATCAATCGATGAATAAACTTATAGATGTAAATGTATATAAATTCATGACCATTTGGTGTGATTTAAAATCATCTTGCAGATCATATCAATCACATAACATTTACTTGGTTACCTCCCTAGAAAAACCTATCAAGGCTTAATGAAGCTATAGAGGGTTTAATGACTGTCCCAGATTCTTCATATAGGATCCAAAGAAAATAGTTCTCATTTCCCACATAATGGACAGTTTTTCTAGTAAGACCAGAGAAAATTTATTCTGTGTTCACCTATACCATGACTTCAGTTATTACATTCAAAATTTTCATTTTATGTACTCTCTAGCAAGAGGATGTTATTTAGCTTAGCATTATGTGATTTATCTTTTCATCTTATTTTGATCTTTAGCTGAAGTAACTGACACCATCCAGATGTGATAATACATGGCCCTCTCTTGACCTTGCTCAATATGACCTTTTCCCACAGAATTTCCTTTCCCTACAAGTTCTGTCAGAATTCGTTTGCTGGCTTAGGTTCTTCTATAACCCTGATTTAGAAAAATGCAGAGAGTAACTTAAGGTGTTTGTGTAAAAGGATGATATAAAAATGGAAATAGCACAAGAGCTGATTAAAGCTAAACCTAAAATTAGATGGGTTCCCTTGATTAATGGCATAGCAACAGTCTGATGAGTGATGGATGAAGAACCGCCACATTGACGCTAATCTAGATTCACTAACTTTGAGAGTGGAAAAACTCTCATCCTTAACTTAAAGTTCATTTTTAAGCCAAAGCTCCCTCGGAGACAATTTTGGCAGCACTATCAACTCGATAAGAGCAACTTTTTAATTTTAACTTTTTCAAACTGAATTCACTCTGTGGGAAGAGACAACTGGTTACCGAGCTCCGTCAAAGCCGCAGGTAAAGTACCAGTTCATCTAAATAGGGGAATTAAGCGTACAGATACTAAAAGTTCTAGAGAACGCTGCAGGACGCCCCGCCATACCATTTGCAGCACCATTCTGAAAATCTACATTTGTTCAGGTACGTTGATCAGGAAGGGGAACATTTGCACATTTATTGAAAGGAAATTAAATGGCAAGTGTTGTTATGTGACTGGAATGTTACATGCCATACTTTACATGGTAATTTCCAATACTTTGTGTGGGGGAGGGAGGAACTCACTCTCTTCTGTGGTTTTCTTGTGACCACATATGGCAAAGCTTCCATGAGAAGTCCCAAACTTCTAAAAGATTAGTTATAGTCTTGTTCTGGTATTATACATAGTTGTAAGTAATTGTTAAAACTTGCTTTATTTGCTGAGCAACCTGAGGTGCCAGAAAGTAAGAAAGTACTTAACAAAAAAGGGAAGGGGCATATAGAAAGGACACCATCGGAGCCAACCTGAAGAGCTTCTTATGGTCAGGATGGAATAATATGAATGAAAATATAAGTTAAGGATTGTATTGGATCATAACCCAAAGAATAAGGTAAATACCCATGTGTTCAGGCCCTGTAAATAAATAATTAAGTAAATAAATAAAAAGAGGAAAAGGAAGACCTCTTGAATCCCATTTAACAACTGTAGGAAGAATGAGGGCACTAGAAAAATTACCACTAGAAAACCACTGGAGTAATTGCTATAGGGAAGCTCCAGGAGGGATGAATGCTACAACTAGTGGGTGTAAGTTTAAATTGCATTGTTTCAAAGCATCTCCCCTCAAATATTTCTTAACTGCAAAGGGAAACAGGTTACAGACACAGTAGAGAAAGCCAACGGCCACCATCTTAACCAAGTGATCAAAGTCAACACCATCAGTAATAAGATGTGTGGACTTCATGTGGCACAGGGGTGGGGTGGGAGAGGGTGGGGAAACATCACCCTGGTAGACTCTTCCCAAAAATGCAAAACCTGAATCTCATTGTAGAAAAACATGAGACAAATCCAAATTGAGGGATATCCTACAAAATAATACAGGTCCTGAAAGATGAGGAAAGACGGAATTGCCATTGATTGAAAGAGACTAACGAGATTCCCAGTAACTCAACTAAACATGCAAAGTTGGACCCAGATTGGAACAGAAAAAGGATGTTAGTGGAAAAACTATGAAGTATGAATAAGGTTTGTATTTAGGTAATAGTATTGTACCAATGTCAAGGTCTTAGTTTTAATTCTTCTTCTATATTTATGTAAGATATTAACATTAGGGTAGATGGATGTGGGATATAGAACTCTGTATTTCTTTTACTACTCCTCTTTAAGTCTTATTTCAAAATAAATAGTAAGGTGAAAAACATAAAAGATTAGGGAAAAAAAAAAAAAAAAACTTGCTTTGCTACTGTGTATCCAGACTGAGTTTTAGCTTAAAAGATGGACCTGAAGATAAATCATAAAAGTAGGGATTACAACTAGTTTAAATAAATGAAAATTGGGCATATAACCTGGTTCCATTCCTTACTGGACCAACTATGAGCTGTGTGACTGTCTCTTTAAGGCTCAGTTTCTTCATGCATCAAGAGGGGAGGAGGCAGGGTACTTGCCTCATAGAGCCAGAAATGATGACTGAATAAAATACACATACAGTAGCAGTGCCCAGCACACTGCCAGAACCCAATCAGTGTTAACCATGGTAATAATGGTGGTGATGCAGAAATGTGGACAATGATGACAATGAATAGCCTGTGTTTATTGGCACAGATGGTCTCCTTCCATGAAGCCCCTGAGGACATCCCATTCCTATGCCACCATTGCATATCTGATTAATGCCCCCCCCCGATACCTTCCCTGTGCCCTTCTTATCGGGCTTTGTTCAGATATTTAGTGGGCACTTACTGTGTGACTCAGTACTTTGCTTAGGTAGAAGGAACATAGAGATAAGAGCATGGGTATCTGAATCTGTTTTCTGTTCTATAATAAAATACCTGTGACTGGATAATTTATAAAGGAAAGTGGTATTTTGGCTCATGGTTCTGGAGACTTGAGAAGTACAAAATCACAGTGCTGGCAGGAACCTTGTGCTGCTCCAACCCATGGCAGAAAGCAGAAAGATACACAGGCTTAAATGGAAGAGACAAAACAGAAGGGCATCACTTTTTGTATTTTTTTTTTTTTTTAAATAACAAAACCCCTCTTGTGGTAACCAATCTAGTTCTGTGAGAAGAAGAATTTGTTCACATGAGAAAGGCATTAATCCCTCTTAAGAAACTCCTCGCCTCTTAAAGAACCAATCACCACTCAACTAAAATGAGAGTCAAGTTTCACTATTAGTTTTGGTGGGGACAAATCACATCCAAAGCACAGCAAGGGATCTCTGTTTTGGAGGGAAGAATGCACATGCTTGTCTAGGTGGAGAATAGACAGATACGTGAACAGATCATTTTCTTTAATAGGAGGAATGCTCTGCTAGACATACACCCAACACCCTGTGATAGCACCTAACCCAGCTGAGCTGGGCCTTACTGAAGAAGAGGAATTTAGAAGAACAATGGGGCAGGGGGGAGGGAAGGGATTCCAGACAAAAGGAACTGAAGTAGAAAAGGCACAAGATTCTCGAAATAGCCAGTCATATGGGGAACCCTGTAAGAAGAAAGGGTGAGAAAAATTTGAACAGAAGCCAGTAGGGCCCAGATGATTGACAAGGATGTATAGTAGGGTAGGTCCTTCATTTGGACTGATAAGTTGCAGTCAGGAGAGCACCACAAGTGGTTTGTATTTTAGTTACCATTCTGATGGCATTCAAGAGAAAAGACTGCAGAGGTATAAGGTGGGTTAATGTCAGGGTAGCCAAAGAGGACAGTTTTGCTAAAATTTAAGCAAGAAATAATAAGAAAAACATTTATTATTATTTCTATATTATCAAGTTATAATTAGGGCAGTAATAGTAGGGAAGGTAAAAAGCAAGATGGGTTCAAAACTATACCAGAGAAAAGACTGTCAAGAGTTATGTATGTCCCAATTTTTTCCTTTTCTTCATTTTTACCCAACTTTTAAAAATCTTTTACTGACACATTAGTAATTGTTCATATTTATGGGGTACAGTGTGATAATTAGATACATATATACAATGTGTAATCATCAAGTCTGGGTAATCAGTCTTTCCATCTCCTTGCACATTTATCATGTCTTTGTATTGGGAGCCTTCAAACTCTTCTTTGTAAAATGTATAATAAAGTGCTGTCAACTGTAGTCACTCTAACTGTTCTTTAGAACGTTAGAGGTTACACCTCCTACCTAACTGTATTTTGGTACCTGCTATCCATCCTCCCTCTATCTTCCATCCCCTTCGATGTCTCGCCTGTCCATAAATATTGATTGCATTAATTGCCTAACTCCAAAAAGAGGAGGCAGGCACTGGCTCAGGTTTCTAGCCCAGAAACAGCCTCAGTAGTGGTGCCATTGATCAATAAAGGAAATAGGGGGTGAAGCAATGTGTGTTTGGAGAGACTAGAAAAAGTGTCGAATAAACAGTAAATCCTATTGGGTACATGTTGAGTCTGAGTTGTCCATGAGGAATCTAATTCATACTTCTGACAATCAATATAATATTTGCTTGCAGCTCAAGGGAGATGGGATTAGGGAGAAGTCAAAACTATAAACATGAGTAATACCATCTAGGAGCATGGAGAAAATAACCTGGACGAAAGATGGAGTCTTTAGGAACACTAATAGTGCAGGGTTGGGCATGAGAGAAGGTTGCTATGAAGGAGACCAAGAAGGAACTTCAGCGAAAAAGACAGTAGTTAAGTAGTTAGTAGTCAAGTCAACCAGAAAAATAAGGGTGGAGAGGAGGCCACGAGATTTAGAATTCAAAAGTGACAAGAGTCCTCACCTGAGCAATTTCAGTTGAGTTTGGGGATAAATAATTCAATGGATTGAGGAGTGAATGAGAATTAATGACAAGGAGATATTTAAATATTTAAAAGTTTGGCTAATAAAAATAATAATTGCTCAGTTTTATTGAAGACTCACGAGTGAAGCTAGGGCTCTCTCTGTTTTGCATATATTATTTCATTTAATTCTCTATAACTCAGTAATGGTGCTGAATTATTTCTTCCATTTTAGAGATGAGAAAATAGAAAAAGGAAGGAGAGAAATGAGATACCAGCAAGGAATGGATCAAGGAAAGAGATTTTGTGTGTGTGTGTGTGTGTTTGTTTCTGTTTGTGAAGGATGAGGTAGACTTGGATATCCTCATACCCAAGGGAAAAAGAAGCACACAGAATGAAAGGTTGGAATTATGGGGCAGAAGGTCAGTGGCTGGGCAGTGTCCTGGAGGAGAAGGGGTCAAGAGCACAAGGGGAGGTGATGTGCTTGAAAGGAGAAGGACATCTCATTCTCATAAGTGAAATGGAAAGGGAAGAGATGAGCTTGGCTGTGGAGGGTAATTAAGGAGTCAGCGTCCCTGTCATCACCTCAGCTTTTGATCTCAGTTCCCATGGAAGTCAAAATCCTCACCTCCTTTCCCGACAGCCCTCCTTCACTGGGTTCCCTGCAGCCTCCCACAGCCTCAGCTGAGGCTTGTAGATCAAGAGGTTAGGGGGAGGCATTACACAAGTGAGGTGTGGGATGTAGACATCAGAATTCAAGAAGGCAACTGAGTTCATAATCAGAACTTTCCCCTCCAAACAAACAGCCCCAGGACACATTGTTTCATCTACAAGAGTCCTCAAACTGGAGTCTCAGATCTCTCAAGAGAATGTGCAGGCACCTGTCTGGTTTTCAGAGACCTGCAGATGATCAGTCTTGTCCACCTGAGGAGGTGACACCTGTCTGCCTGACCGCCTTTCTTATGCCACCCACAACATCCTTCTCCCATTGACAATACAAGAGCAGACCAGCCCCACTCCATTGCAGGTCATGCAATGCACTGCCCAGGATGGAAACCCCTAGTGGACAAAAAAGGTACGATCTAAAACATTGATGCTAGCTTTGAGAAAATGCAACTGCTTCCTGATCAGAGTTAATTTGGTCACTGTTTAACAAATCTTTTGTAATTTAGGTAAATTCTATTTTTTCCCCTTTCAATGACAAGGTAGAAGGAGAAATGAAGTAGCTAACAGTAGTTCAAAGACTTGGAGGATACAGGATATAATATGGTTCTCCATCAACTACAGCCACCTTTGTAATTCAATATATTTTGTGCTTATCTAAGAAAATGTGAAAGGAGGAAAAAAATAAATAAGGGAGGAAAGAAGGAAAATTGCTGAACCCTCTTTCATGTAATATTTATTCACAAATGCATAAACTACTCTGCTTGTATAAAGGGGTTGTTTCTCAGTAGTAGTAACAGGTTTCAGTTTGTAGTGAATTTGTCTTGTTTAGATCTAAGTATACACTACTAATAATTATAATAATCACTTAATCCAGAAAATATTTTTTTTAAAAACATAGTGTTGTCAGGTGTGGTGGTGCACACCTGTAATCCCAGTGGCTTGTGAGACTAAGGCAGGAGATTGACAAGTTCAAAGCCAGCCTCAGCAAAAGCAATGTGCTAAGCAACTCAGTGAGGCCCTGTCTCTAAATAAAATGCAAAATAGGGCTGGGGATGTGGCTGGGTGGTCGAGTGCCCCTGAATTCATTCCCCACTAGCCCTCCCCCCTCCCCCCCCCAAAAAAAAAAAAAAAACCCTTAGAGTTATGGTCACCTAAGATAAAAATAAAGTTTAAGTTTCAATGTATATACCCATTTTGTTGCAGAGAATTGTGATAAAGAGGTTAATAAAATACTTTCAATTCTAAAAATACTACATTAAGGGAATATTCTGTGGAGCTAGTAGAATGGAAATAGAAGTTTATGGAGCAAAAAAATATATACATATGTGTTGTGTGTATATATATATATGTATACATATTGCAAAATGTCCTTGAAAGAAAAGTTTGCTACTGTGCTTGTGAACTGTATGATGATTGATGGCAAGTTGCTATGGTGTTTAAAAAATACACCTAAAAAAGCGATGTCTGTGTTTGATTACAAAAAGTAAAGTATATACATGATATCTGAAACTGCATGCTGTGTAACTATTTGTAAGATAAAAAATTTTAGATGTGGATTTTCCAGGAGTACACAGTTTTTCCAAAGTGTTTTTTCAGATGTTACACAAGGAAAACGTGAAAACCAAGGGTCCTGAAGAGTTACCACCTCATTCCTTACTCAAAAACTTCCCTTCTCCCTCCACTACAGTTTCTACCAATCCTTCTGGATGGTTTACTAAAAAGAAAAAAAATAGTGGGGGGTAGGAGAGAAAGCAAAGACTTTGTTGATATATCAGAGAATGTTTTTGAAACACTAAATGTGAAATACAGATCTAGATTTCCCAGCGGTATATCCACATTTGCTAGGGGGCCCCACAGGGTATATTCAAGCCCTGATTAGATGCAAAACATCTGTGTGTGATACTGATTATTTGTCAACATAAGGAGAGACTTAACAAAGTTGCAGTAACTTTTCCCAAGGCATCTCTTAGCAATATATATTCAAAACATTTGCAGGCTCTCTAATGGAAGAAACATGTTAAATATTTTGCTCTTAGGGTTCATAGTTTTGGACCCCTGACTTTCCAAATTAAGAAGTTGCTATGACATGTCATGAGCTGTTGTCTGCTTCACACCAGAATGTTCAGGTGGCTCTGACACGGCCCTCACATGCTTTGAATTTAGGAAATCCTGTAAGAAACTCAATCTGAAAAATTAGGTAAAGACACCCAAATTTTTCAGTTATTAAATCTTAAAGAACTACTTGAAGACTGAGTTTGCTACTGGTTATGCAATCTCCTAAGGCACATTTCCATAAATACAATTTTACAAAATGCATCTTGATTACAATCTGTAGATTTGATTGGACAATGTTTCCTTTAGCAGGACTCCATGGCATTTGAGAACAATTTTCAGTAATCTGGAATAGATAACACTCAAAATTTGTCCTTCAGATATAGAGGCAATATAAAGGAAGAAATAATGAAACAAAACAAGGACAGCGGGCTTCCTCTGGGTAAACATAACATTTTAAGGAAGATGTTTCCATCTTAAAGAGATGTTCCGCTGCCTCACATATTTTTAGCAAGTATTTGTATTTATAAAGTTAATTTAATACTTAATACCAATCACTCACCTCTTAATTTGAATTACTGTCATTACTGTGTGCATGACCAAAACAGTAATTAAGAGTCGGCAGGGTTCATGAACAATTAGATTAAAATGTTGCTGAGGCATAATATATAAAATAGTTCCCGTAATTAGAGATATCCCCCACTGTGAATAAGCAGTCCACATGCATAGGCACCTGAGGGACCTGAGGGAGGGAGGAAAGGATGTGCACCTTCTTGCACTCTTTAGGGGCAAGTCAGTTTTACCACCAGCCATAGCACCCTGGTGACTGACCTAGAGACATGTATTCTCTTCTACAGGGGTGAAAACATCTTTTCTCTGCAGTTCCTAAAATCAGGCAGTTTTCCATAGCTTTCAGTGCCTCTAAGTGGGGGATGTTTATCTGGCATCCCTAATTGAAATTCATAATATATTTCTCTACAGCAACATCTCATGAAGTACAAGAATCATTAAATTGAACTTTTGTAGTAAACTTCAGTTTTCTAGAACTCTCGGGTTGTTGTTACTTTGGCTAACTGAACTTTGCTTAGAGCAAAATTCAAGCCCCATTCAATTTGCAATCAATGTCGTTTGCTTTTCAATGTTAACTATCTTTGGTGCAAGTTTCCTAGGATGCATGATTGTGAGCCTTTAAGAGAAGCATCATTTTGTTGGCGATAGGATGGTTATAATTTTTACGAGGAGGTGTAATATGATGATGATCTCAGGATGTCTGCAGGTGGGAGGAACTTTCTCCCTTTCTGCAAAGGCAATAGAGATACGTTGAGTTGTCCAAGGTTTTCTGTGTCCTCTCCTGCTTTCAGACTGTTAGTGATCATTTCTTGATTTGTCAGTCTGCTCCTTTTATCACTATTTCTCACCCTTCAAATCCAATATTGAAACTTGCTAAAATTACATTTAGAATAAGAATATATGGGCTGTGGAATCTTTTAAGTTTTCCTGTGACCAGGAAGGACATGCTTTAATACAAGGAATTTGTAACATCTATTTAGCCTGTTCAGTGGCATTTCTCATTCTCTAGAACTTGGCATTTTGGAAAAGACAATCATCAAGTTATTCCATATAGGAAAGATGCTGCTTTTCAACACTTCCAAAGAATGGTGACTTAAATAGGCTTATAAAGGCTGGCTTGGGCACTGAACTACCATTTATAATATTTTTTAACATGAGAAAAATGTATTTAAATTTCTAAAAAACTGGCTTACTAAGCTTCTAGAATACAGCCCATTCTTAGGTTGGGAATCTCCATTAAACAGGTTTTATTTCTCTGCTGTTGCCTGGCAACAGAGATGTGGCAAAAGATGTCACAGGTCAAGGAGCAGACTAAAGTCATTATGGAAAGCCAGCCCTTATCAGCATTTTCCATCTAACTTTGTAATCTTCAAAATAAAATAGGTTTCATTGTATTACATGCCTGTGTTTTTTCTTATCAAATGCCAAGATTTTAGAGACATTTTTTTTTTTCCTGTCTGAATGAGTCCACTACACATGGGGAATTGTAATTATGTGCATTGCTTTGAAATGGACTTCTCTATTACACTGGCATACTTTGAAGGTTAAAGTGAAAAACTTCTGGCATTCTGCAGTCATGTACTGTGTGAAAAGTAGTTGTGAACACATTTGAAAGCACTCCAAGAAGTATCAAACACTGGCACTATACATCCTCACATTGAACCATTACTTAGTGGTGAATTAAATTCCATTTTCAAATGTATTTGTGTATTAGAACATTATTCTTTAGAAAAAGGAAAGCGAAAAATTCCACAGGTCTGCTTGTCTTTATTTTGAAATAGGAAGGGAAGTGATCAAAATTTAACATCCTCTCTAGAGACTTTTGTTTTGTTGTGTTGTTTTTAGTCTGTTTTGTACCAAATGCCAGGCTCCTAAGGATTCGTTGCTCATGGGGAGTTAATTGCATTTCAGCATGATACATCTTAAGACTTATTTTCCAGTGGTATAACACAATAGGGTTTAATGACATTTCGTTTCTGAGGGCTGTTCTATGAGTCTTGGCCCAAATGCTTCACTTTTCCAAATTACTGCTATAAAATTATGGCAACCTGAGTTAGAATAACTTTCCACGTTGGTTTAAAATGGATTCACAATTATTTCTGGAGGGAGATTTTTATTTTTAATCAGTGCTAGCTTGTTGTCCTTCATTTCATCTTTGAGTGAAGCAACAGCTGTCAGCCATTCAGAGATGTGTTTCTGAACTTCATCAGAGAAAATAGCTCTGCCCTTTCTCCATTCCCAAATGCTTTGGCAACATTGTATTCCATGTTTTAGCCTGAGACTATCAATGAGACCCTAAGCTGAGTAATTCTTATCAAAACCCCAGTTGAATTTTTTGTCTAATTAAGATGTCAAAAAAAAAAATGGAAATCTTTCATAAAATTAAAACAAAAACAGCCAGGCACGGTGGGGCATGCCTGTAATCCCAGCACTTGGGAGGCTGAGGCAGGAGGATCGCGAGTTCAAAGCCAGCCTCAACAATGGCGAGGCCCTTAGCAACTCAGTGAGACCCTGTCTCTAATAAAATATAAAAAAAGGGCTGGGGATGTGGCCCAGTGGTCCAGTGCCCCTGAGTTCAATCCCTAGTACCAAAAAAGCTCACGTGTGAGACAATGCAAGAAGGTTTAGAGGAGAAAGGATTGGGTCATGAGAGACTTAACCCAATCAGTGCATAAATCACCTGATGGGATTAACTGAGTGGTAACTGAAGGTGGGCAGGGTGTGGCTGGAGGAGGTAGGTCACTGGGGGTGTGACTTTAGAGTATATATTTTGTATAGGGCAAGTGGAGTCTCTCTCTCTGCTTTCTGGTCATCATGTGGGCCCCTTCCCTCCACCACACTCTTCTGTCATGATGCTTTACCTCAAGCCCTGAGGAATGGAGCCAGCTGTCTATAAACTGAGACCTTTAAAACTGTGAGCCGCTAAATAAACTTTTCCTCCTCTTAAAATTGTTCTTGTCAGGTCTTATAGTCACAACAGTAAAAAAGCTGACTAAAACAGACCCTGTCTCTAAAAAATAAAAAGGGTTGGAGATGTGGGTCAGTGGTTAAGTGCCCCTGGGTTCAATTCCCAGTAAGACAATCAAACAAACTGTTGGAAAAAATATATCCATGAATGAAATTGCCTGAAAGATGTGGGGATCCACCTACTCTTTTCAATTTTCTACATTTAAATCTTGCATAGACCTGGGTACTTGGAGTCATCAACTCTTTGAGAACTACATGTACTGAAGTGTGTGCACTATGTTTTCATACTACGATGTCACAACCAATAACATGAACCTCACCAGGCCATGTCTATAAAAGGATGCTGTTACAGTTATGGTCCCTTACATTGCCCTGTAAGGATAGCACAGATGAAAGTCCTCTTAACTTTTAGTATTAGTAAAACTTGGCTTTTATTTATTTATTTATTTATTTTTGGACTGGGGATTGAACTCAGGAGCACTCAACCACTGAACCACATCCCCAGCCCTATTTTGCATTTTATTTAGAGACAGGATCTCACTGAGTTGCTCAGAACCTTGCTTTTGCTGAGGCTGGCTTTGAACTGATATCCTCCTGCCTCAGCCTCACAAGTCACTAGGATTATAAGCATGCACCACTGCACCCGGCAGGAAAACTTGGCTTTTTATGTTACAGATATTTCAAATCTTTATTTATTTTTTCTTCACTTTCACGGCAAGGAAACCACATAGCCAAATTTGCAATCTACCTCTATCAATTGCACTAGAAATGCAACTATGCATTTATCATACTTATTTTGTCATGACTTCATTTTTTTCCCTTCCTTTATTTTCTTTAAACCTTGACTTCCTTGACCACTTATTCTATTGGAATACTTAGGATGCATACCTTGAAGTTTGCTTTAAAACAACACAAAATAGAAATTTTAAAAATTAATAAAACAAAGTAGTCTTATAGAAGAGAAAGAAGAGAATTCACTTATTCTTTCTTTTGTTTTATGAATTCAAGTGAAATGAAGGCTGCCTCCTGCTATTGCCCCACTTACTGCTGCTGTGAGTTCAAGCATCAGAGGAGATGGTGAGAGAAGTGACAGGAACGGGAGGGGGCCAAGAGGAAAAGGGAAAAACAGGAAATTTCACTCTTTGACAACAAAGAAGAAAGTAAATTTCTGTGGCTACAGTATCATTTTTAAGGAAAGTCAAGAAAATGAAACTTGGGAACGTCTTCCATTAAATTTAAGATCCCGACTTATCCAATTTGTATAACAGAAAAATGTAATCTCTACAGTACATATTGATGAAACAGTTTTGGTAATAGTATTTAAAAACGATGTCACCATTTGGCCCACGCATATATGCAATTCTAAAAATTATCCCAAACCTGCTACTCTACTTTCCACCTGCAAAAGAGAACAGCTTCATTAAAAAACAAAACACAGGAGCAATACTGAAAAATTTCTTTAGCTATGTAAAATGGTGATATCTCCAATGGAAGGCAGTCATATAACTCCAATAAACAGGACTTGGTATTTAGTTTAATTACCATAAAGAAGAAATATAACTAGAAATATGGATTTTTGGAAGCTTCTATGGCTAAAGATATGATATGGATAAGGAGCTGAAATTTCCCCATATGGTGTAGCTCATCAGAGGGAAGGAGTTTTATGTTAGGGTATTTAGAAGGCTGTGTACACAAATTCTTTTCATGATTTGGTTCAAAGCCTAGCAGGCACCTTGAAACTTCCCATTCCCCCCACATACACTATTTCCTATGTATTTTTTCCTAAATCTATGCCCATTAGGAACCTCATTGCATGTGAGAAGCAAACCTCTAGAGAATCATTATTATAAATAATAATAATATTCTCATTATGCTTACAAATAAGAAAAAATAGCTCTTGTGCTCTTATTTTTCTTTTTAAGTCAGTACTAGGTTACAAAAATTAGGTGCAGAGTTACCTAATTTCAGTTAGTTGTGAGTGGATTACAAATCTAATTCAGGTCCTTTGGAAAAGAATTACCTAACGTATAGGCATTTTAATGTTGATGATATTTTCATGTTCAAATTTATCTCTGTTAACAGTGTCCTTAACAGTTATTCAAGGTCAAACTTCCCCCTTAATACTACTTTTCTAATTATGTGATTTACTCTAATTCTCTAATCATAACCCAAGAGATATACCAAGGACATTAACTTCATATTAGAATCAGGTTTACATAGGGAGACATATATTTTTATATGTTTTATATATCTTCATAAGTATGACAGGAAGAGTCAAAGTTATTTCTAATATATATGTTATAAATATATCTAAATATATTATCTATATATCAAAGGAATCAAATTATTTCTCATATATACAAAGTCATATATAAGAAAAATATATATTACAAATATCTATAATATATATGTATGTGTGTGTATATATATATATATATATATATATATATATATATATATAAAATGGCTTTACTTCCTCTGTCATCTCAGAGGCAGTATTTCTAGAACTCAAGAGTACTTTTCCTTCCCATCCTAAACACTGCCTATGCTGAGCTCCTAATTTCCTTCTGAGTCTGGAATTTCAATACACCCTAGTTGGAGGCAGCCTCCATCACCAGATCCCTGTAACAATCCTGGGCCCCAAGTCTCTAATGAACTTCCCAACATTGCACACAGGTTGTCATAGTTTCTGCTGGAGAATGAAGCCCGCTCTGTCTGACTGAGCCAGGAGGGGACCCTTGGACACTGGCACCTGGTTTCCCTGAGACCTTGTGCCATGCACCTTTTCCCTTTGCTTTGCACACTGGGGTGTGATACATCCTAGCTGTGAGTATGACTACATGCTGAGTCCTCCTAGCATACCCTGCACCTGGGACCCTCTGCCACAGGTCTATGGCTTGCTGCATCATTTCTAGTGTCTCCGTCTAACTTGTAAAGCACTTCATAACTTCCTCTGACCATGACTTGCCCACATGTGTCCACTAGACACCAACATGTGCTCACTACTTCATTTACATCACTGTTGGTGCAACAGGAAGTAGCAGTTTGAGAGTCAAAGTTCTGAGCCAAGAGGCCTGGTTTCTGTCCTTAGTTCTTCTGTTTGTCCTACCATTTGCTGTTTAATTCAGAGCAATTCATGACTTTATTAGATCTTCCTATCCTTACATATAAAACACAACTAAAACTATAGGAACAACTAACATCCAGGAATCAGATTTTGATTTGGGGTCATTTCTTACTGATTTGTGTCTGAAAGGAACATTCTATCAGAGATGATTCCAAAGCTAAGCATCTCTTAAAGGAGAGGTCCAGCTGGGCGCAGTGGCGCACGCCTGTAATCCCAGCACTTTGGGAGGCTGAGGCAGGAGGATTGTGAGTTCAAAGCCAGCCTCAGCAATGGCGAGGCACTTAGCAACTCAGTAAGACCCTGTCTCTAAATAAAATACAAAAAAGGGCTGGGGATGTGACCCAGTGGTCAAGTGCCCCTGAATTCAATCCCCAGTACCACAAAAAAAAAAAAAAAAAAAAAAAAGGAGAGGCCCATTGTCTGGGTAACTTCCAATATGGAAATTCATTCTTATATAGTTCTGAAAAAAATTCTGGATTCACTGAAAATGTAATGAATATTCCAGAATTAGATATTTAAGGGAAAATAAAATGTGCTGCAAAAATAGAAATAATACATTATCCTGCCCTAAGATTCTTCTCCCAGATGATAATATTGTTTTTGAAAGTTATAGTCAGAAAAAAATGAAGAGATATCAGCAACTGGTAGGTGGCTGGAAAGGGGTTGGGTTCCTGGACAGCTATTGCCCCATGTTCCTTAGGATGAGGCAGGTGGTGCAGATAGAAAGTGGTCTCTTCTGAGACATGAGTTCAGAACCCACTTTGTTAAACATGCATGTTTCACCAAGGGAAGGACTTACTGAGGTGCCTCCCTGAAGTTTGTCTGCTTCTATACATGACTTTGTCCATTAGTCACTTCTAATACCAAGCATTATTGAAATTCATTTTCGCAAGGACAATAGAAGACCTGCAAATCCACTGAGGAATCCAGATTCCAGCCCAAAATAGGTGAGCTGGGTTTCTGGGTGGGCCCATTCCTTTGATGTTCAAGTAACATCCATGTTTCAATGAAGTTAAATTACCAGTTGTTTTTATACTTATCTACAAAATAAACTTAAGGGGTTGGGGCTGTATCTCAGTGGCAGAGCACTTGCCTAGCAAGTATGAGGCACTGGGTTCAATCCTCAGCACCACATAAAAAAAAATAAATAAATAAACAAATAAAAGCAAAATAAACTTAAATTCTATTTCACTACGAATTCATAATAATTACTTCTGTATAATTCTTGGCACAAAGGAAAATGAATTATAACTTGTGAATTGCGAAGCTTAAGTCCACAGCATTCTTGTCTTTGGAGCGCATTCATGCTTTTCTTTTAACTACTTCCTAAATTGAAGTTGCCATCACAACTAAAGCTGTTTCCAAACTCTTCAAGCATGTGTCCCTACAAGCAAAGACTTTCTGACAGATGGGTCAGACTGGCTTGTACAAAGAAGGACAAAAGGAAAGGTGAAATGACATTGTAGTTAAACCCCATCTGTTTCCATTTCCAGATTTTCCTACTAAAAATTGAAAAGCACAGCTTTCAAACCAGAGGACAATTAGCATCGCACAGTCATGAATGAACACACATTATAAGAAGCACCATGCACTAAAGAATTATTTCCATATTTCCCTAGTTGAATTTACATGCAGATCTGTTTAAATGTTTAGCAAATGCAGAGTTAAAATCACAAACAAATTTCATTTCTCACAGTATGCATTAATGTTAGTGATAGAAAAATGTTACCTCCAAATCCTAAGAGGGACTTTGAACACAGATAAAGACAGATGAGGGAAGGCATGCTGCAGTGCAGCACTTTCAAAGTTACTATAGCATTGACGCTCCGGCTCCTACCCCTCCAGGAATATTCTCAGTGAAGCACAGAAAGATCCAGGGTGGAAAAAACAATTGTTTTACTATGCCATCTAGATTTTTTTTTTTCCCCTTGAATTCAACACTCAAAAAATCAAGCCAGGAGCAGGCACTGGTGACTGCACGGCATTTTATGGTGCCCTTCAGGTTCCTTTAAGATCTCTCCTGGTTTCCAGGGTAGCTTCTCTGCATGACTATGCAGCTTTTTCCAAAGTGCTGTGGAAGGAGATTCCAGCAGCAGAGAAACAGAAAATCTACAATGTCACAGGACTACCTATGAGCCCTTGGCTTCCAGAAATAGCACAGAATCTTTTGCTTGATAGCAAGTTTTCAGTTTATATATACACTTATATATATATATATTCTAATCATTCATTTTCCCAATTGTCAAATTAATACACAAACATCTATAGATGGGGCTATTAAGATCAACAGAATAAATATACTGATTTTTCCCTCATTATTTTTCCAAGAACTCCATTGAGTCTTTTCCCTTCCACTTTCTTTCCTCATATTTTCTCTAAGGGAATCGGAGTTCATTTAACTTGCTTTATTTCCTAAAGTACAACAATACTTATAGGACAACACTGGTCACACCAATAAGCTGAGAATCTCCCTTAAGCAAACGGGGCAGTTGTCCAATAGAACCAGTTCACTGATAGGAGACTCCAGAGTGGGCAGAGCCTGCAGGAAATGAGAAGAAATCTTTTCTGATAGTCCATTTTGCTGTATGTTAGTATTTATGGTATTATGTATAAATGCTAATTTAATCCTAAATCAAGCCTAAGACCATTATATTATCATCACCATTTTTTACAGATACAGAAATGATCTCAAAATGAACAAGTAACTGGCACCACATCTCCAACAAACCAATAAGAAAATCACGACTCAAAAAATAATCAAAAGATATATTTTATGGCAGAGAAAGTATGTAATGCCCATAAGCATGAGAAAAGATAAGTCAACATAGTTTGCAGTCAGGGAAATGTAAATTGAAATCCCTTGGCAGTAAATGTGATCTTGTAGTGTAAATTAAAGCCCCAATTTTACACCCATTTAATTAGAAAAAAAAGAAGAAAGTCTAACAATTCCAAGTGTTGGATGGAAAGTACGTCCATATTCTAATGATAATGAAAAACAGAGGCAACCTAACAGTTTGGTCCTATTCTCAAAGCTGAACATTCACACACTTTACGACCCCCAGCAACCCTACTTGATCCAAGAGAAGTTCTTGCACATGTGCATAAGGAGTTTTGGTCATGTTCAACAATGCTAAAATAGATTTCTCCACAACAGCACAATTATGGAAACACCCAAATGCTCATCAACAAGAGAAGGTATAAATAAACAATAGAATAGAACAAATATACTACAGCATACCACAGTGTAGACAAAACTTTGCAAGAAAAAGTTAGTTTCAAAGGATTATGTTCAGCAGGACATCTTTTTTTTTTAAAGTTAAAAATAGTTAAGATTTAAAATTTTCTTTTCAGAATGTGTATAAATGTGTAAGAGTGCATTAAATGGGAAGTAAGAGAATAACAAGCATGGCACTCAGGATGTCTGTGTATGTCCACTAGAGACTGCAGGAGATGAGGAGATAGCCAAATGGTCAGATGAAGGGGAAAGGGGAAAGTTATTTATTGTCAAAACCCTGGCTTTTGTTTGGATCTGGTTTTGTAGGTACTTATTACATTATGTAAAGTGTTTAAATAATAATGAAATAAAAAAATAAAGAGGTAACATTGATGAAGTGTGTCAATAAACAAAGATGACTAGTAATCCAATTTTGTATATCTAAGGTCCTAAAAACACCCAAAGAAGCAAGTCAAAAACAACAAATGAGCAAAAATACAACACGAGTCATAGAATGATGTTTTCAGAACTCAAATTCAGGTCTGCAGACTCCAAACCCAGGCTCCAAACCCAGGCTGCCTCCAGGCAAGGCCACTCTTCCTTTCTCAACTAGAGATACAGGACAGCACACACTGGTCCTACCAGCTCAGGATGAGAGGGACCCTGCCTGTGGGTCACAGCCAGAACAGAAAAATTATTTTTTCCCAAATACTGTCAAAAGGCAGGAAAGATATGACTAGACTAGTGAATCTTTGGGACGATCAAAAGACTGGTCTAGGCTAGAATCCTGACCCCACCCTGACCAATGCCATTCAGTCTCAGCCTCAGTTTCCTCAGGCTGTGAGGATTAGAGATGATGATGATGAAGATGACATGATCATAATGACTAATATTTTTATTTACTTGCTTATAAGCCAAAGAGTACCCACACTTTAAAACATGACCTTCACTACAACCTATGAGGCATTTAAAGATAAGGTAAGAAAAAGGGGTGAAAACATTTCCCTCAGGTAATACAATTATGATGAAAGATGGAAGAGTCTTTAGTCCACTCTCTCCTGCTCCACTGCCCATGCTTTCAACTTTTAAAATACTACACACATGTGTATATACACACAGTCCTTACATGGGCCCATACACATGTATAGATACATACACATACACTCATATGTATAGACACATGAAAATGTATAGATGCAAACACACACATGCACACGCACATGTTCATATGTATAGATACACACTTATACATGCATGTGTATGTACACGTGTATGGGTGCACACATACAAATTTGTATACATTTATACACTCCTATGTATATAAACATCCATAAAATATAGACGCACAGGTATAGCTGTAGGCACATGCAGATATATATGGCACATATTACATAGATGCACACCTTCATACCTAGATAGATACATACTCATGCACACATATGTAAACACACTCATATGCATGTGTAGACACTCATATATGAATATATATTCATATGCAGATCTATATAGATACATACTTGTGCATAAAGTTGTGTAGATATACACTCATACATACATAAGCATTAATACCTATTTATACACACATGTGTAGACCCATTCGTAACATATATATACACACACTCATATAGACGTGTACTAACACACATGTACATATAAATACACACACATATATGTATAGATGTGCTCATGCACACACACAAAAGCCTAGCTTTTCCGTTGCTCAAGAGATACATTCACTGTTGTTGAAACTTCCTATTTCAACTTCTTCCAGCACATATTACATGGCGTTGTCCATGTGAGAATCAATTCTCCTTAAGAGTGCAAGTTCATGCAGGGACTCCTACTCTTATAACCTCTATGTACATTAGCAGCATATGTTTCAGCATGGCCTGCTCCCCATATCAGGGACATACCTGTTTCCTCTTCACTAGAAGGTAAGTGTCGTATCTAGAAGTGACCCTAAAAAGTAAATTGGGAGAAAGCCAAATAGCCAATATTTGAAATCAAATATTGAGATAATTTTTATTTTTTTCAAATTTTGATAAAATCAAAATTTGAGATCTTTCTACTTTGGTAAAAACCAAGTCTTTTTATATTTATTAATATATGGTGGCTGTCATCTGTAATATAACAACTGTTTAATGAATGGTAGCTATTACTATCATAAAAAATAAGATGGTCTTTGGATTTTTGAGATTGACTAATTTCACTTAGCATTATATCTCAAAAATCCAAATACCGAATGTTTTCTCTGATATAAGGAGGCTAGTTCACAGTGTTGTTGGATGGGGGTACATAGGATTAGAGGAACACTAGAATGGTCAAAGGAAAGGGAGGGGGAGGGGGGGGAAGGAAAAAAAATTGGTGGTTGAATGAGATGGATATCATTATCCTAAATGCATAATTGAAGATCTGAATGGTACTTATATACTTTGTATACAAGCAGTTGTATGTAAAAAGATGCTATACTTGTGCATTATGAATAAGTAAATAAATAATTAAATAAACAAACAAAAAAAATAAGATGGTCATCAATATTTACACAGAGTCCAGTTTTGCTAAATGAAACTTTTGTTATCTTTGTTTTTTGTTGTTGTTGTTGTTGTTTTGAAATTTTTAACTTTGTTGGTTTACCCTCAGAGTAAATATGTCCAATATAAAGCTCTACAAATAAATAAATAAATAATAGTCAAAGTGTTCCTGAGCAAAAAGAGTATTCTTGGAGGCATCACGATACCTGTTTTCAAATTATACTACAGAGTCTTAGTAATAAAACGAGCATGGTACTGACACAATAACAGACATGTAGACCAATGCAAGAGAACAGAAGACACAGAGGAAAACCCACACAGCTATCGTCACCTGATTCTTGACAAAAGTGCCAAAATATACATTGCAGGAAAAAGACAACCTTTTTAACAAACAGTGCTGGAAAACTGGTTACCCAAAGGTCAAAAAATGAAACTAGATCCCTGTGTCTCACCCTATACAAAAGTCAACTAAAAACGAGTCAAAGACCTAAGTCTAAGATGAGAAAACTTGACAAAAGTTGAAAGGCTTCAATATAGAGGCACAAGAAAAGGCTTCCTATGTAGGAACTCTATAGCTCAGGAAATCAAATTAAACACACACATACACACACACACACACACACACACACACACACACACACATACACACACACACATTTCTGCACAGCAAAGGAAACAACAGAGTGAAAAGAGCCTACAGAATGGGAGGGAAAAAAAATCTTTGCCATTTACTATTCCAACAGAGGACTAATATCCAGAATATATAAAGAACTAAAAAAACTCAACACTAAAAACAAACATATAACCCCCAAAATAAATGGACAAATGAACTAAACAGACATGTCTTAAAAGAGAAAATACAATCAACAATTATATGAAAAATGTTCCATATCTTTTGTTATCAGGGAAATGCATATCAAAGCTATATTGAGCCCCCATCACTGGAGTCCAAATGACAGTCATTAAGAATATACATAACAAATGCTGGTGAGCATGTGGGGGAAAGGAACTCTTAGACACTGTTGGTATGAATATAAATTGTTCCTCAAATAGCTAAAAAATAGGACTACCATATGATCCAGCCCTTCCACTCCTTGGTACTCATCCAAAAGAATTAAAATCAGCATACTTTAGAGATACATGAATGTTCGTGTTTATTACAGCACAATTCACAATAGCCAAGTTATGGAACCAGCCTAGGTGCCCATCAACAGATGAATGGATGGATAAAACAAAATGTGTTCTAAACACACAATGGAGTTTTACTCAGCCGTAAAGAAGAACAAAAATTATGGCATTTACGGGAAACTGGATGGAAGTACAGATCATAATGTTTTACACAACAAGTCAGACATAGAAAATTATCTTGTGTTTTCTCTCATATGTGGAAGCTAGAGGAAAAAGAGGGAGGACTCAATGAAACTATAAGGAAGACCATTAGAAGAGGGAGGTGGAAAGGGTGAGGGGATTGGGGAGTGAAATTAATTCTGTGTTTATGTGTATCTGAATATGCCACAAAGAACCCCGCCATTCTGTATAATTAACATGCACCAATGATAAAACAATACAAAACTCTCCAGCAGATTTAAAACCAGTTATAGGAACATTCTCTCAAATTGAGTTTTAAGAGGCTAAGGACTCCAGAGACTAAAGAAAGGCAAATAGGTTACCATTTTCTGCTGATATAAGTAAGTGAGATAAGTGAGATGGTTAAGAGTTGGAAATGGGATATAGAAATACAAAGAAACAAAGCCTCTACAAACCCTAAATATGTAGATATGTAAGAAACAAATATTGTTAACACGAGGGAAAAAAGTGAATGGACCCGTCCCCAGCCCCCACCCCACATTCCATGGCAAATTTCTGCCACATCCATCATCAAGCATCAGTCAGGTCTTCAAAACATGAAAATTAAGTTTTCTAAGGATTAGGATGCTGTGGTTTCCTCCCATACTTTTCACATCAAAGTCAGAAAAGGAAAAGATAATTAAAAATTCAGAACGTTGCCGGGCACGGTGGCACATGCCTGTAATCCCAGCATTTGGGAGGCTGAGGCAGGAAGATCTTGAGTTCAAAGCCAGCCTCTGCAATGGCGAGGCACCTAGCAACTCAGTGAGACCCTGTCTCTAAATAAAATACAAAACTGGACTGGGGATGTGGCTCAGTGGTCGAGTGCCCCTGAGTTCAATCCCCAGTACCAAAAAAAAAAAAATTCAGAATGTTGAATGTTATGGTTTAGATGTGAGGTGTCCCCCCAAAGCTCACGTGGGAGAAAATGCAAGAAGGTTCAGAGGAGAAATGATTGGGTTGTTAGAGTCTTAACCCAATCAGTGAATTAATCCCCTGATAGGAATTAACTGAGTGGTGGTAACTGAAGTGAAGTGTGGCTGGAGCAGGTGGGAATTGGGGACATGGCTTTGGTGTATGTATTTATATCTGGCAAGTGGAGAGCCCTCTCTCTGCTTCAAGATCACCATGATGTGAGCTACTGCCCTCTGCCACCCTCTCCCGCCATGATGTTCAGCATCACCTCAAGCCCCAAGGAATGGAGCCAGCCTTCTGTGGACTAAGACCTCTGAAACTGGGAGCCTTCAAATGAACCTCTTGTCCTCTATAGCTGTTCTGGTTGGGTCCTTTAGTCACAGCAGCGAAAACACTGACTAAAACACTGAGTTTTATATCAAACTAGAAAAATGTGCTTCCTGGTGTCGCTGTAGAGAGCCTCTAGAGATTTCAAATTCAAAGAGTGGAGTTTTCTCTCATATTGAATCCCAAGGCCATGGGGCCCCATGATCACTGAGTGCTGCTCCTGAGTCATAAAGGAAATGCACAGAGAGGCAGTAACAGGATACGGATCCCGCGCTAGAACATCTGCCAAACACAGGAGAGAGGCAGAAGGGAACAGATCCAGAATGACTTCACAAAATCTTCATCTCAAACGGAGGAGAAAACAGGTAAAGGAATGGATCACGTGGATCACAGGGCTGGACCCAAACTTGGCAGCTGCCTCAAGGCTGGTTAGAGATCTATGACTTAAATACATATTTCCACAGAGCACTGAACCACATCTGGCGTCTACAATTTAATTTCTCCCAATATTAAACAGATGTCTACTTTTAAAATGCTAAACAGTGTATGTTTAAGGATACTCCAAAACTCGTGTTTTCTAACTACTACAAACGAAACTCAGTATTCTTTACAAGAGTCCAAATGAATTTAACACAGAGAGTATCAGTCCTAGAAAGGACCAAAGAAATGAGGTATTCTAGCCCCCTTTTAGAAAGGAAGACACTGAGCCCTATGGGGCTACGTGTGTGTTTATTGATTCTCCACAAATAGTCCGTGACCAAGTCCGAAGTAAAACCTAAGTGGTGGTTTTCACTTTCAATATCTTACTTCTTATAAAAATTTAAATGTCCCATGAATTTAAAAGTACAAGTCAAAATAAGAACATTTCCCAGAGATTCCTAAGGGACACAGAGTAGGCAGCACCCAGCATGATGCTAGAGTTGAACAGGGACAGTAAGGGTCCCTGGGAGAAGTCCCTGATGACTCCCAAGAGCCACTGCAGACACCTTGGTAGGGAATGTGACAGCTCTTATGTACTATGGGGAAAAGGCTGGAGACTAGAGGGGAGAAACGTGAAAAGATTCTGGAATGCACAGCAGGTACAGACATGAGTCAGGGAAATAACAATACATGCCTACTTTTTAGCATATATTTAAACTCTCAGCCAAGGTGGCTGAGACCAACAGGTGATCTAAACATTGCAGAACGCAATGACAGTCCCTATCATGGAGCCAGATACTGAGCTAGATTCTTAACATGTTAGCTCTCCTACACTAAAAAATATCATAGCTCCTCGATTCCAAGATGCTGTGTGGTTACTCTATTAATTAATAACACCATCATTTAATAACAGCTTTGTCTGGGGGGGGGGGAGAAACTTATGAAATGTGAGATCATCCATCCACAGAAAAAGGAAGCCTGGACAAATTGAGTGACTTAGTGGCAGAATCATCATTTTAATACCTGTCTACTTAACTCAGGATCCCACTTCCGCAGCCATGGCCCAGTTACCCAAATCATGGGTAAATCACATGAGAGTAACACATTTCAAAATGATTGGTCTTTGATTGTTTGTCTCCCTTTCTTGTTTTTGGTATATATCATATAGAGACCGTTGGCCACAGAGGAAAAGTTTTTCTTCCAGAAAAAACACCAGGAACGACTCTTTATTTCCTCACTTCCAACATGTACTTTTCTCCAAATATGTCAACATGTCTGAAATCAGGATATGGAATTGATTCCCCGATTTAATGTGATAATGATTTCCTCCTGAAAAGGAATTATTAATAATAAATTGATATAATATCATACAGGATCTTAGAATTGAGGAGCTATGCCATCTTTTGTTTCAGATGATAAATGCCTTTGAAACTTTGACATGAACCACTTTGAGATACATGGTGCTGGAAAATAATCCGCACATGCTTACCCAGCACGTTTCGGACCTGGCCCATGCCACTGATGTGCTGGTTCTCTACCAAAATGCCTCTGAGAATGAGGGCACAGAAGAAACTGACCAAAAACCGGACCTTTATTTCCTAGTTTCAAAACCTAAAGATCACTTAGGTATTGCTGCAGATCCAAAATTCCTTGCAAGGATTTGCTGCCATAGAATGTATTTTTGTGGCAGGGGTTGGGTACTAGGGATTGAACCAGGAGCACTCGACCACTGAGCCACATCCTCAGCACTATTTTGTATTTTATTTAGAGACAAGGTCTCACTGAGTTGCTTAATGCTTCACATTTGCTGAGGCTGGCTTTGAACTCACAATCCTCCTGCCTCAGTCTCTGAGCTGCTGGGATTACAGGCATGTGCCACTGCCCCCAGACATTGAATGTATTTTTATGAAGCAAGTATAAAGATATTGCTATTCAATTTGTGATAAAAGGCACATTTCATTGTTTTTATGGCATTGAGTTTAGTGTCAGCTGATCATCTAATTTTTATTGGGGAGACAACAAGATTTAACTTAAATACTCAAGTCATTTTAGCATTTTACCAAGTTACTTAATTCTCTGAACCTTCTCTCCTTTATCTGCAAAAAGAAATTAATAACTCTTACAGTGTTGTAAAGATTACAACAAAAATTATTACAGAATCCTTTCTGGAATAAAATAAGGTATGAGGAAAAGAACAAACAGAAAGATAAAAAGATAATGGCATATAATAGGTGTTCAGTAAATGCTACTTGCCGGCTCTAAGCAATATTTTATGCTTCTTCCTTTTGCAAATGGAGGAGTCTGATCACTTTAATCAATGAATACATGAAAACAATGTATGCCTATCCATGGTGAGACATCTCAACTTATCAAATTATTTCATCTGCCTCAAAGTGAGAATCTGTAGCAAATTAAAACCAAAGGCATACAACTTCAAAAAGAAAACTGACTGGAATGAAAAAGAAATGAATACAGTAATAAGTACAGCATGAAGGATGACTCAGAAAGTCGGATTGCAGGGCTGTGGGACTCTTACTGGGTCAGTCAATGGTTGCCTTGTTTAGAGGAGGGTGCGATTTCTCCCCAATTAACATAATGATCTTTTTATCCCTTCAGGAATGATCTGATACTTTTCAAGAAAGAAGAACTCAGAAACTGAAATTTAAAAGAAAAAGAAAATAAACAAACATGCCTAGCTGCAAGATACATTTTAGTTTTTGTTCGTTTGGGGTTTTTTCCAATTTTGCCAGACAGGAGTCTATGGTTGTAAGTTCTAAGAAGTGGATGTTAAGTTTTAACTGCAATAAAACTCTTGCTAATTAATGTGTTCATCTTTCTATTTGCTACTACATCTAGAAATCGAATAATAAAGACCTTAAATGTTCATCTTTGAAACAAGTCATGCAAGGGCAGATCTATTCAAAAGATGTGTGATTCTCTCATACACTGCTTTTCTGTAAGGGTTCCACCATGTATTTCCTCAAGGGAAACCTACAATTCTGTCATGCTTCTTTTTCTATTAGGTTCTCAGTTCCATTTTCCATCCTTCTCTGCTCTGCTCTGTATTGGGAAGTTTGTGGGAGAGTCAACCCCCTGAACTGAACACTCAGGCTTGCTGACACTCTGACCTGGGCCAACTTTGGCCAGTGGATGGGAGACACCATCAGGAAAAGCAAAGGAGTTAAGAAAAGACCAGCTCAAAATATGCTAAAGTGATATACTGATTATATGAAGCTGAAATTGCTTGAACTGTAACTTCAGAAAGGGCCATTTGGCCAGTCTTTTCCTACATGCAGCACACTGTAAGAATTCTTTTGGAAGGGCTGTCCTTCACACACTAAGGATGGAAAATGAAAATAGCCTTGATGACCCGCCTGGCTATTGGGGCTGCCATGAACCTGAATGAAAAAACTCCGAAATAACCCTGATAACCCTTCCACTAACTACTACACTTCCTCCCCTGTATCTCTCAGTAACATTTCTAGAATTTATGACCCTAATGCAGAGAGTCTGTCATTCATTAGTAAATGTATTATTCTTTGCCTAAAATATATAAAAAAAAAAATACCACTTATTTATTTATTTAGTTGTACACAATGCCTTTTTATTTATTTTACGTGGTGCTGAGGATGGAACCCAGGCCGCGCACGTGCTAGGCGAGCGCTCTACACAGCTGAGCGACAACCTTAGACCCAGATTTTACTCTCATGAAGATCCCTAGGTATGTGTAAAATTCATAAAACTTCTATGTTTTTCTCTAGTTCATCAGCACTTGTATTAACTGGATTCCTAGATCCAGCCAGAGAACACACGTAAGAAGGAAGAGGGGGCAAAGAACCCCTTTCTCTCTCCTCTAGGGAGCATACAGAGAGAAAAACTGGAGTATTCATGCTCTGGTGCCATGTTCCTGCCAATGCCACAGCCCTCTACAAGGACAGCTCTTGTTCAATGGTCTCACCTACTTCTCCAACTTTTAGGGGGCCTGTGAGCACCATGTATTTTCTCCCGCTTGCCGTTTGGTCCTCGGGGGTGTTAACAGCTTCCCCTATTACTAGTACTTGAGGGCTTCAACCCCCCTTTCGGTTTCCTTTTTTTATACCCTTCTATACAATTCCTTGCTTTATATTCTGTACAACGCACAGCTGAATGAGCCTCCTACTTCTGATGATGGCCCTCAATGATACACCCAGAAATCAAGCTAATTAGTAGAAAAAATTAGTTCCTTACTTCAGTAATTAAGTTAGAGAAAATTCTGCATTTTCGAATATGTCAGATTTCTTTTTAAAAAAATATTTATTTTCTAGTTGCAGTTGGACACAATATCTTTATTTTATTTTTTTATTTTTTTAAATATTTATTTATTTACTTTAGTTGTACACAATGCAATGCATTTATGTTTACGTGGTGCTGAGGATTGAACCCGGGCCGTGCACGTGCGAGGCGAGCGCTCTGCCGCTGAGCCACAATCCCAGCCCCTTATTTATTTATTTTTATGTGGTGCTGAGGATCGAACCCAGGCCCTTGCACGTGCTAGTCAAGTGCTCTACTGCTGAGCTACAACCCCAGCCCATCAGATTTCTTTTAAAAAAGAATTTATTTGACCAAGCTAGACACAGAAGTTGAAATATTCATGGATCATATGAATAAATAGCCTAAATATTTTTTTAAATAAATGAATGAATTTTATTATAATATGATTGTGTGTGGTATTATCCCCCAAAAATATAAGTTCATGTATGGTAATTTAAGTTATTTCTAAAGATAATTATTCAGCAGATTGGTTATTCAGTCTGTTCCATGAAGCCTGACAACATGACACATTTACAGACAGGTGTTGGAAAACAGTCTCTATTTGAATCCTTAGTGTCCTAGGTAATTAGAGTTATCAGTTGTCAATCTGTTCTGAAGCCCCACAATTCACAAGCCCTGTACCTGTGCAAGACTAAGCAGCAAGACCTTAATGGATTAAAATACCGTGAGTACTTATGAATAAATTAGCTATTTTGGTTTATAACACTTATAAAATTCACAAAAATCAATTTTAAGAAGTATCTTGGACATGAAAATTAACTCATATGAGTCACTATCTTTGTGAAAAATCAGTTAGCAAGGAAAATAATCCTTTATAGTTAAAAAAATTTATTTTGTAGTTGTAGATGGATAGCATACATTTGTTTTATTTGTTTATTTTTTTTTTTTTTTTAAATATTTATTTATTTGTTTAGTTGTACACAATGCGTTTTTATTTGTACGTGGTGCTGAGGATCGAACCTGGGCCGCGCACGTGCTAGGCGAGCGCTCTACCACTGAGCCACAATCCCAGCCCATTATTTGTTTATTTTTATGTGTTGCTGAGGATCATACCCAGTGCCTCACATGTGCTAGGCAAGTGCTCAGCTACTGAGCTACAGCCCCAACCCCCAATCTTATATAGTTTTGTGGAAACAGGAATCATCTGGATGAAGTGGGAAGATAAAAATCAACCAGATGATGTACACCTGGAAAAAGACCATCTAGGGAAGGTACACTGGCAGCATGGAAAACCAGTAGTCATGAAATCCCTTCTTGTCCTTCCTGCTGCAACTCAGGCAGCATTCACAATAGTTTCTAAGCGATATAAAAGCAACCAACAAAGGCTTAGAAGAGAGAGACAGAGAGACAGAATTCTGGAGAACAGCTACTCTTTGTTTAACTCAAGTTATTATATATCTTTAATGAAATAAAATAATTACGATGACATGAAAATAGGAACTAAGATGAAAATAAAAACATATGAACCTCTCAATGCAATGTTTCTCATGTTATGAATGTGAGCCTATTAGAAATAACTGCTTAAATCCCTTCAGATAAAACCTAAACTCAACTTGACAAGAGTGAAATGTAGTTCACACAGAAGAATACTAAAATAGCACGCTTTAAAAACAATATTCAGCATCATAGACAATGAAGGCAACACAAATTGAAACAAAAAGAAGGTGCCATCTCACACCTCCTGAATGAGGAAACACAAATTAAATTAATAAATCTGATGCTAACAGGCATTGCAAGTCATATGAATTCCTGTAAATGAGTACAATAAACTTAAAAGAACAACCATGCACTAGTCCATAGAGTCAGAAGGTCAGTTACAGCCCAAGACCTTGTAATTTCAATTTCAGAATCAGTATCCTTACGATACAACTCCAAAGAAAATGAAGTTTTATGAATGAATATGTTTCTTGAATATGCTTTTGATAATGTGCAAATGGCTTTTTTCCCAGTTATAAATGAGTGACCTGAGGATAGTTTATTTTGATGACATTTTAAAAGATTAGATTTGAAATGTATAAACCATATTACACCTTAGAAAAGTATCTGTGAGACTAAAAATAGAAATAAAATAGTAGATCCATTCCTTTATTCAATAAATAACACGTTGAATACTTTGACTTTCTTGCATCCCTGAGGTTTGAGTATTAGTCCTGTGTTCATGATTCAAATGAGAAAAATAAGGCATAGGGAGATTATAGCTACTTGGACCAAAGTCACAATATTTTAATGCTGAATAGACACCAGGGAGTCTGTGACTCCCAGAGATAAAGACTGTTGCTCCATTATAATTAAGTAATAGGTTCCTGTCTCTCTAGGGTTTCATGACAACCTGATAAAGAAAATATATAGATGCAAAATCTTGAGACTTGCAAAGTGGAATTCATTAATCTATAAGGTGGTTTTGGTTTTGGAAGAAAACAAAGTATAGGGCCAATTATTGTAACATGCATTTTCAGGTAGTTAAGTATTTATGATTTCTTCATTCAATTAAAAAAATGATTACTTCACACATGGGATAATGTGTTTCACTGGAGACATAGATATTTCAATATCTGTGCTACACTGTACTTAGCAGGATGTAGGCACACTATGTTCCCATAAATAATCCAACAAGTAGGCAAATAATACAAGTGATTTATTATATCTTACTATATTTTAAATGTTGATCATAATTTCCTCTTCCTACTGAGGAGAATTCAAAGCTAATTTTATAGTGTGAACTCATATACTGCATATTCTTATAAATCCTAATGATTATAGGAAAACATAAAAATATTCAGTAAGCCACATCAGATTTCTTTCCCTGTCACCCCAGGACCCCCACCCAGGCAACCACCTCCAGCCAAAAAAAATTACTAAAATTATTACATTTACTTGAGTATCGTGTAAAAGACTAATAAGGACGGTGTTTGATTTATAATAAAATATAGTTATTTATCTCTTAACTTCAGGTGATCCATGACTTGACAACACAAAAATACAGAAACAATGTTTAATAAATCTTTTCTTTTTCTTCAAGGGGCTAGAAAACATACAAAGATATCAAGCTCCATTAGGCACATTTAATTATGTTTAGATGATTCTTTAGCTCTGTGAAGTCTCATCCAAACACATTTTTTTTAAAAAAGTCAATATATGAAAGCAACAGAAACTTTTCTACAGTTTGAATATGCCCCCGTCTTCTCATACCTGTGCTTCACTGATCAATCTCTCAAATTCTAAATCTTACCAATTCGTTCTCCCACAATTTTTAAAATATAAAGGTATATCACTCTTCAGAAGTTCACACACTTTTTTTTCTGGGGGGTGGGCTGCTACTGTGCTAATGAGGACTCCTGCCAGGAGAGTAACTGTGATGTTTCAAGGACATTAATCAGATGCTCAGCTGGTGGCACAGTGATCTAGACAAAAACACAGATTTTTTTTTATTATTATTATTTCAGCTTCTTTTTGCTAGAACTTTTTTCTTCCATCACTGTTCAGTGGAGTAAAATGAGTTTTGTCCTCCTCAGGGTAGAAAGTAATTTGAAGGAAAAGGAACAACTTTTAAATGTGAATTTGAATTTAAAGGAGCAACATCCCATTTATTTTTCACTGAAGAGAAAGGAAGAAGGAGAAAATGGGAGAAAGAGGAGGGATGATGCTAATGGCTACATTCTTTTTCAGCTGCCTCTGTTTCTATTTCCTTCCAAATCACCTTCCCTTTGGACTTACAAAGCTTGACTATGAGTGGACCATGGCCATGGGGACCCCTCAGCTTCCCGGATTGGAGTTTGGTGGAAGAGTGGTTCCCAAGGATACCCAAGGATAGCTCTTTGAGGCTCCAATGCACCACTGACTCTGCAGAGTAATCAATGAGCTAAGATAGTACCAAGGACCTTTTTCTTTCCTCCTTGGAAACCCAAACCCGGACCACTTTTCTTGTATCAGAATGGCTACAATAAAAAGTGCTGATGATCCCTAATACTGACAAGGATGAGGAGCAACCGGAACTCTCATGAATTGCTAGGGAGATGCAAATGGTAGAGCCTCTCTGTGAGTTTGGCAGATTCTTATAATGTCCTCACAATATGACCCAGAAATCCTATACTCCTGGCATTGACCCTGAAGAAATGGAAACATGTTCACACATGCCCAAAACTCTACCTGAATTTTTATGGCAGATATTCATAATCACCAAAAACTGGAAACAATTAAAATCTTCAGCAGGAGAGCAGGTAAACACACTGTGGTATATGCAAACAATGAAGTAAAAACTCAGCAATGAAAAGGAGCAAGTAGTTGATATGTGTAACAACTTGGATGAATCTCAAAGGCATCAAGCTGAGTGAAAGAAGCCAATCTCATAAGGTTACATACAATGCCATATAAATGATTTCATTCCTATGATACTCCAGAATCATAGTAACAGAGATCAGTGGTTGCTAGGGGTGGGAGCTGGGTACAGCTACAGAGAGGCAGCACAAGGGAGTTCTTTGGTGGTGATGGACTTGTTTTGAATCTTGAGTGTAGTGGTAATTACATGAATCTGTGTGTGTGTGTGTGTGTGTGTGTGTGTATACAAAATGATCATTTAAAAATATTTAAGAAAGGGATGTTGGGGGCTGGGGTTGCATTGTAGCTCAGTGGCAGAGCACTTGTCTCATATGTGTGAGGCATGGGGTCAATCCTCAGCACCACATAAAATAAATAAAATAAAGGTATTGTGCCCATCTACAACAACAACTATATATAGGTGTGTGTGTGTATGTGAGTGAGTGTGTGTGTGTGTGTGTGTGTGTGTATAAAATGTTGGTTGGGGTACTAGCTTAGAATCTATCCATCCATCATATTCTCTCTACTCCTTTCCATTCATAAATGTTCATGGAATTTGCACAATCTAATGCCTCACTTTCATGCTCAGAATGAATGTCTTGGTCTGTTTTGGCTACTAAAACAAAATGCCATAAACTGGATAACTTAGAAACAATAGAAATTTGTTTCTCACAGTTCTGCAAACTAAGGTGGACCAAAGTAAGAGTGCTGGCAGCTTTGGTACCTAATGGGGGATGGTGACAGATGTTGCCTTTCCCAGCATCCTCCCAGGGTAGAAGGGGCGAGGGATCTCCCATGGGTCTTTTTGCAGGAGCACTTAATCTCATGCATGAGGGCTCCACCCTCATGACTTAGTCATCCCTAAAATGTCCCCTGACACCATCTGGAAGGGGTAGGGAGTGGACGCAAACATTCAGATCATAGCAAGGGACCATATTTACTTGAGGGGAAAAAGGTGGATAGAAATGTTATAGAAACTATGTTTCAAATGGCACAGCAACCATGGTTGAAATTTTTGGATGTGTCATTTTTCTTTTGTAAAATCTGTATAAGAAGTTCACTTTGTTCTGATCCCTAAGTAAAGGGTAAAAAGAAAAATGTCAGGAGAAAAGAGAAAACTGAAATCAAACCAAACACACTCAAAATATTTTTAGGAAAGGGAGAACACCACAAAATGATGTGTGATGTAATCTGTTTGGGCCATTCCTCTTCCCAGAAAAATAGAGTAATTGTCAAACAACTGCCAGGGGAGCTATTGTCTGAGGAATAGTCTAGATTTATTTCTCATTAATATTAAGCTAAGCATGATTTGGGTTTTTCCAAAAATGCTTCAGACAACAATGAATTCCCTCAATGTTTTACCTTTTTAAAACAGGGGAAAACAATGAGCTAATCAACTATCATGGTCAATGATTTGTCTAAAAAAGTTAAGCTACAAATAAACCCTTATTATAAAAATTATTCAATTTCCATTGATTTGGTGGAAATATCAATCTGGAGACTAGTCTTCCATATCACCAAAAAGAAAAGTCACATTCTATTTAACAAACAATTACATTTTGTTGCAACAATGACATGAAGAAATTATGCGCAGTGTATTTGAAGTACAAAAAGCAGTATGATACCAATTATGTAAACTGTGCAAACTATGGTGTAGAGTTGTTAATATCTCAGGATTGGGAAATAAATGCAATTGTAGCCTTAGGAAAAGAGAAAGAAAAATCATCCAAGTCTTTAAAGTAGAAGTTAGATGAACTGCTAATGGACCATGGCACCTTAGACAGCTGGGAATCCTGCTAGGCTGGCTGAGGGATGCTCCCAGGAGTCCCTCCCCTCCTCTGGCAGCACACACAGGATGCACTGAAGGAGTGGAGGTTTGCACCAGCTACTTGCACCACATGGGCAGCCATCCTGCTGCCTGCCTTTCCAGAATTCGAGGCAGAGCAGGTAGGGTATGCGGTGGTGAGACAGGAGCACAGACAGCTCAGGTCAGAGGGGCCAGCAAAGCTACCTGCTCCTGGGAGGTCCTCAGTCCACATGTGCATTAGCAAGCATAGTTGTGCATCACTACAGACAACTGTGGGTGCCTGGAAAGCCAGACCTCTGGGACATGCTGTGTTATCACCTGCTTTATGTAATAGTCTTTGGACATTTTCAAATTAGTTGCCATTAAACTGATTCGTCTCTTGGCTGTATCTACTGGCACCTTTCCATCAACCACATCACTACCAAATATGACAGCCATGCATGTCTCACACAGAGGACTGCTGCTGCGCTGGAGAATCACCTGGGGGTCTTTAGGAATCAATGCCAGGGCCCAATCTCCAATCTCCAGAGATTCTGATTTAATCAATATGGCCCAGTTGACTGAAATGATCAGAACCACTGACAAGACCTACTGTTTGACTATTTGTTTTTAGCATTTTGCGCACATGGTTCCAATACAGAATTCATCCCACTAATTCTACATATCTGTTACCCACACTGGCAGTGATTCATTATATAAGAGTTCTCAATTATATATAATGGACAAATTTAGGTTGTTAGACTTTTATTCTCTGTAATTCAGTATCAAAAGATAGATGGGGGAAATGCTTTTTCCTCTAAGGTCTTGCACTGTAACAAAATATACAAAAAGGTATAACTTGTATTTTTCATAAAATCCATTTCTGTGGTCATTTTAACACAGGTAATTTAACTTTTAATTACATCACCCTGAATACTGACGATGGATTATACATCTTCCGTCTTTGGACTAGCAATATCCTCATTTGCCTTCCCCAAGAGTTTTAGAAGGAATCCTCAGGAACCAGATCTTTAAATTCTTTGTTCCCCTCACTGTGCATGTAAGCAAGCTCTGTCAGTACTGAAGCCCTAATATAGTCTAGCAGTGAAGAGTGAGAATGGAGATTCGATCAAATCGGAAAAGCACTTTCCCAAAGCCTCATTTCTGCTGAAATTAAACAACCAAGAAATGATGTTGGGTTACATGAGGTCATCAAGACAAAATTATCCTAATTATAATTGGAAAGGTCTAGGAAATAAGGATAAAATTATCTTTCTTACAAGAATTAATTAAAATCTTGTTAAAAGACCATAAAGCAAGGCCGTTCAAGCACCTATTAAGGATGTAGAATTAATGAATTCACATTAGGCAGCTTACTAGTTACTAAGCTCTCTAAAATGATCCCCCTTTTTGGCTTTAAAGTTGAAGTAAGAAGACTGCTCCAAATTCTGGGTGATGTCTTCTGAGCAAATGGTTTTAACTTGCTCTGTAAAGACAGCCAGCCAGATTGGTTAAGATCCAATGCCTGTAGTTGGAAGAAATTCTTTGTTTCCAAGAGAATCCTTGGAGCTCAAAAGCAGGGAATTGACAACTCTGTGTGGTAACCTAAGTATGGGAAGGGATGATCCCACTTCATCTCCTCTTGGAGATTTATGCCTAGCTCTTGAAGAAAGCTTCCTGGCAGCCTCCAGACCCCCACTGAAAACTCTGCCATCAGTCTGGGCTAAACACACGCTCCTCAGAAACCAGGACCAACCACTGTCCACAACACCCTTCTGTTTGCCACCCTTGCTCACACCATCCTCTCAGCATGCAGCGATTCCTCCATCTCCTCCCCTCCTTCAGAGCGACCCTGAAGGCCAACTCATGTGCCACACAATTTGAGAATTTCACCCCAATATTTCCTGGCAGAAGGGATCTGTTGCCCATGGGGTGTCTGTTCTGCCCACTTTTGCAATAATTGTGTGAAAGCTCATGAAGGGTAGTATATATCCCACCCCAAGACCTAAAATAGTACCTTCCTAATCAGCATTTGGTCCATATTTGATTTTTTAGAAAAAGGAAACTAGAGGAAATTTATAAAATGAGATCTTGCTTCAGAATCCCTGAATGTGTGCTTAATTTGCTTAAAAACTTTCACCAAAAAATTTTCTTACTCAGTGCTTCTTACTCAGGTCCATGGGGACTATGAATAGGTACTGGGAAGTCTGTAAACCTCTAGAATTGTATGTAGTCAGCCTTCTGTATCCTTGGATTCCACCTCTGAATTCAACCAACCATGAATTGCAAATGTTCAGAAAAAGAAAACCCTGTACCTCTACTGAACATGTAAATTTTTTCTTGTTATTCCCTAAACAACATAGTGTGACAACTATTTACATAGAATTTACATTGTGTGATGTAGCATAAGTAATGCAGAAATGATTTAAAGTATGTGGGAGGAAGTGAGTAAGTTACATGCAACTACTAGGCCTTTTTTTATAGTAAAGGTTTGAGCATCCATGGATTTGGGTATCTGAGAGGGTCCTGGAACCAACACCCATAGACACTGAGGGACAAATTAAATGTATGCTCTAGAATGTGGGTCCCCTCTCCCCACTCTTTCTTCTGCTTCTGGAGGTTTTTTTTTTTTTTTTTTTTTTTTTTTCTTTTTTTTTTTTCCTCAGTACTGGAGATCAAACCCAAGGCCTCACACTCACTAGGTAATCACTCTACCACTGTGCTACATCCCCAGCCTCCTGGAGAATCTTTACATCTCTTTTTAAATCTTTAAATTAACTAACTATAATCAAAAGTAAACTAAGTCACTGCTCTAAATATACATCTGCATAAGCAATAAAGTATAAAAGCTTCATGAGGTGGTTAAACAATGGAATGAGACAAATAGGGCAATCCCCATCCTCTGGATATTTTTGAAAGAATGATTATCTGCTAACTGGTCCAAAGAACCTGAAGACCAGAATGAACCATGTGACATCTTATAATCTTAGATCACTGAAGCTAGGAGGAACCTTAGAGATCACTGAAATCTAGTAGCTCTCTACTGTAGCATGCACAGAATCACCTGAAGGGCATGGCAGAACACTGGGTCCTGTCCCTATAGTTTATGTTTCAGTCGGTCTGGGTTGGCCCTGGGAATGTGTTTCTGACAGATTCCAGGTGAAACTGATGGACTCACCCATGGACCACACTGGGAGAACTCACTGATCTAATCTTATTTCTAGATTATAAACAAGTAGACAGACTTTCAGTAGCTGGGTGTGACCTAACCCAAAGTAACACAGCAAAATAGGGGTCTAACCATACTCAATAGTAGGAGACCTATGAATTTGTTAATGACAAATTTTTAATTTTGTAAGTGACAACTACCAACACACAAATGTGTCTCAGCCACAGATATTCAAACTTGTCATCAGTACTAGTTTCTCCTGATACCACTGAGGGCATATGGAGAAAGGAATCTCATATCCCTGTTCATCCCCAATGGAGTTTACAGAGTTCTCGATTTCTTTTTCTACCCCCACTCAATGATGAGTCTTTTGTGGCCATTTTATAACTGTGGATAAAATGTTCTTTTAAAATAAAAACATGATGTCATCTTTCTGACAATGCAATAAGAAAATTCTTTTCATGGGATTATAGTGTTTTAATAATAAGGTATTTTTCCATCAACCTCTGGAATACATTTTTTAAAAATTATCTTTAAGGAGTATGTTTCCCAGCATTCTGAGGTCTCCTCTCCCAGGCCATTCTGCCTCTAAGCAAGAACATAAATAGAGAGTCACAAATAACAAGATCTGGCGTAGACCAAATTCTTTCACACTGTTGCCTGACCCCATCCCAGGCTGCTCAGGGTCTAGTTAGGTTGTTCCTGACCTCCTCCCTGATGCCATCAGAGCCTCCCATGTCCTCACTGGGTTTTGCACCTGGTTCTTACTACTTGTCAGATCCCCACTGACTCGATACTAGTTTTCCCCGATACCACTGAGGGCATATGGAGAAAGAAACCTCATGTCCCCCAACAAAGAGTTTACAGAGTTCTAGATTTCTTTGTCTACCTGAAATCTAGATGAGTCTTTTGTAGCATGCACAGAATCACCTGATGCTATCAGAGCCTCCCATGTCCCCTTTGGGTCCCATAGCTTCAAGACTCTAACTCAGAACACAACTCAGAACTTATTCCTGTAACTGCATGTGGCTTCAGTGACCTCCCTTAGGGTGCCTTCCAGTGTCCTGCTCTATCCCCATGACATCCCTTTAATGTCGCATGTCATATTCACAGTGCTGTTTTCCAAGTGTTGCAGCAGAAGAGAGCAGAGCGTGTGCAAATGAAGAGTACTTGACTCAGTGTGTCCATGTATTAAGCCACTCAAAAGTATTTGTAAAGATTTCCCAGAATTTTATTTATTTTATTTTTCTTTTTTGGTACTGGGGATTGAACTCAGGGGCACTCGACCACTGGGCCACATCCCCAGCCCTTTTTTGTATTTTATTTAGAGACAGGGTCTCACTGAGTTGCTAAGTGCCTCGCCATTGCTGAGACTGGCTTTGAACTCACGATCCTCCTGTCTCAGCCTCCCAAAGTGCTGGGATTACAGGCGTGTGCCACCGCGCCCGGCAGAATTTCATTTTTTATAATGTTATTTTTCCCATTTCCATCGTACCTGTTTTCTATAATTTTTAGGAAAAAAAATACAATTATTTATCATTTGTTAACCAGTGAATTCACGCTAAATGTGAATATATAATTTCAAACCCATCGTGGCTATATTTTGTTCTATCAATAGCCACCCTAACCCATTCTCTAAGTGTAGAGCATTCAGAATTTAGGAAAGTTGTGCCAACCCTTTCTGGGTCTAGTTAGGTTGTTCCTGACCTCTTCCCAGATGCCATCAGAGCCTCCCATGTCCCCTTTGGGTTTTGCACCTTGTTCTTTCTACTTCTCAGATCACAGACTGACTCAATACCAGTTTCTAAAGGCAAGATCAAGCTCATTTTGGAGGGAAAGACAGAAGATTGAGGGAATGAGCCAAGAGCCCAGGGATGCAGTGAACTCTGCTTGGCAGTGCTATCACTGTCTCCCAGACAGCAGGCTGCACATGATTTCATGCTCTGAGTCTGGAAGTGGGGGTTCATACCACCCCAGATCAGGAAACTATCATTAAACATCACTTTGGCATCATGACCACTTATTTGAGTGTCTTTCATGTACTAGGACCTGCACATACACTGCTTCAAAGTCCTGTCACAATTCAACCAAAAGTAAAGCAACTTCCTCTGGCTTCACAGCTAGTAAGCTCTGCTCGCCTTTAGAAACCTGAAATACCTAGTCCCTGAGATTTGGGACTAGGCCTCATCTTACGTAGACCAGCAGTTCTCAAAATAAGGCCTGAGAACTCTTGGGAATACTTCATAACCCTTTGATGAATCTGCAAGGCCAAGGAATTATCTAGAAAGACTAATTAAGATGCTCCTCCCTCTTCCAACTACATTTCTATGTGCCACTGGATTTTCTCACTACACTTTAAAATGAAGTGTAATAACAGGTTGAAATCAGAAGCAGATGAGAATCCAGTAGTCTTCTATTAAGTCAGATCTTAAAAGGGATTTGAAATAAATGTAAATTCAAAATATATAAAATAATGCTACTTATTAAATTGTCTTATAAAACTGTTTTAAAAAATAGATATATGCCAGGCACAGTGCGCACTCCTGTAATCCAAGCACTTGGGAGGCTGAGGCAGGAGGATCACGAGTTCAAAGCCAGCCTTAGCAATGGTGAGGCATTTAGCAACTGAGTGAGACCCTGTCTCAAATAAAATATAAAAAAGGGCTGGGGATGTGGCCCAGTGGTCGAGTGCCCCTGAGTTCAATTCCTGGTACAAAAAAAAAAAAAAAAAAAAAAAGAGATATATTTTGTAAATGTATTTCAGGTATGTTAACATGTAATGGGTTTACTAATGTTATTTTTAAATGACTTAATAATCATTTTAAAATATCACAAGTTTTCATTCCTTAGGTTGGCAATGGGTATAGCCTATCTAAACAAAAGCTCTTTGTGGATCCTCAATAATCTGTAGGAGTGAAAAGGGGTACCATCCTCCAAAAGTTTGAGAACTGCTGTGTTAGATAATACAGTGTTTGTATTTAGTACTAGGTAATATTGTTTTGATTTATCATATCTCTTCCATTCAAAAAGGATGGTTCTCATTGCTGCAGAAAAAGAGGTAAAAAAAGAAGATTTCTTGCCTTTAGAAACCTGAAATACTAAAAACAAACAAACAACAACAAACACACACACCCACACACACACACACACACACACAAAAAAAAAAAACCCTGAAATACTTACTTACACTTTGCAATGAATTAAATGCACAGGGGAATGTAATATCTTAAAAGAATATACTGTGCTCAATCTCTTCAGTGACACTGAAAGATTTTTGAGGACACAGTATCAACTCCCTTGGAATGTAGCACATGCTAAGTCTTGAATAAAAACATTGATTAGCCAGGCAAGGTGGCACACACCTGTAGTCTAGTATCTTGGGAGGCTGAGGCAGGAGGATTATAAGTTCAAAGCCAGCCTCAGCAACTTAGTAAGACCTTAAACAACTCAGTTAGACCCTAGATCTAAGTAAAATATGGAAAAGGGCTGGGGATGTGGCTCAGTTGGTAAAGTACCTCTGGGATCAATCCAAGGTACTAACCAAAACAACAATAACAAAAGTAAAAAATAAAAATTAAAAAAAAAAAAAAAAACAGTGATTAACTGGAGAAGAAAAGAAGAAATGTAATCATGGAGGACTTTCCCAGGTTATACACGGGCTAGGAAAATAAAGTAGAGGAACAAGCACATACTATGGAGATCTGGGTTTAATTTCCTGACACAACATAGATAAATTGATTTCTATGAGCCTCAGTTTCCCACTCTGTAAAACGGATCCCATGACCTCCTATTTCACAGTGCTAGGAGAATTAAGTGTATATTAAGTGTATACGTGGAGCACTTGTCCTGCAGTAGGTTTACAAGAAATATCACTCCCATTGGACAAAACAATTGACCAGGTTAAAGGCAAACTCTGCGCATTAGGAAATCTAAATCCTTGAAGGGATTCATTTCTCAAGGGAACTTCTCAACTCTGTATCCACTGGCTGCTGATATCATCATCAAAGAAGGACATTTTGTCACCACAGTGAAGCATTTTGTCCTTTATAGATATACAGCTGTGCACTATAACGTTTAGGTCAACCATGGGCCACGTGTACAATGGTGGTCCCAAAAGATTATACCACCTAGTGACATCATGGCCACCCTAGATTGTGCAAGTATACTCTGTCCTGTTCACACAAGAATGAAATCATCTCATGACACAGTTCTCAGAACGTGTCTCTACTCTGAAGTGGCATATTTACTCTCTTCTTAGAACTCCCTGACAATAGCTATGAGCACCAGAAATTTTCCTCTATGAGAAAAAAATATGAAGAAATTGAATACCACACCACAGTGATATTTTCAAAGTTGGAGAAAGTTATATTATCAACAGTGGTACAACTCCACTTAGTGGTTGCTAAGTAAACAAGTCTGAATCTTAAAAGTCAAAGACAATATAAAAGTTTTCAAATTGTAATTAGATGTTGTTATTAAGAATGTGAAATTGCCAAGCTAAAATTCAATCCCATGTTTAAAAAAATCAGAAATACAATTTCAGGCAATAACTCTAAGTTTATCAACTGTTCAAGCAATCCAAACAGTTTCATTTAAGAGTCTTCTTATACCACCAGAAAATTGTATCTAAATCCATTTACCACAGGCAAAGGTAACAATTACAACCTAAAATTGAATCTAGACACATAAGTGGTGTGATTTTTGCAATGCACACACACACACACACACACACACACACACACACTTGTAGAAAGATGAGGCAATGATTAATATTCTAATATTTCTGTCACCAATTATATTGATGAACTGAACCATGAAAGCACTTTATGAAATATCAATGCCATTTGTTTTGCAATCTTACAAAGAAGTGCTAATTTTTTGCCCTTTAAAAAAATCCATATTATTTTTTAACCTAAAACTTACACTAGGTGGAGCCCCTTGTCCAAGATTTGGAGTGATTAAAAAAAAAGCAGAGAGGAGATAATAATGAAAGATTAAGAGAAAAAGCAACAGTGTACTCATTCTTTCATTTTTAAAATGCATCCTTAAAATCTACAGTACCAGCAGATTTTGATTTTTCTTTCTTATCATTGAACCCATTAAAATGAATAGTACCATTAACATTTACTACAGAGAAACGCTCGTGGAGAATCTACTGCTTACAGAGTCCAGACTCTGGATTCCAATGCAAATGTCAAATTTCATTTGGGGAAGAGGTTTTAGAGGGCAGCGGGGTTACAATCCTTCTGGACACTTGTAAAATATTTTAACAGTGTTAATGTTGTCATATATTTAAAGTAGATGTAGTACTCAGATAATTGCTGACATCCTAGTTAGGGATACATTATTGTTGAAAACAAACAACAGACTTAAAAACACTAGAGCACTAACAAAAGGCAAAAAAAAAAAAAAAAAAAATACACTCAAATTTCTATGCTCTCTGAGACACGGGAATACAAGAAGCCCTTCATGGGACATTTGGGGATGTCTGAGCTGGGAGGGACTCCTGATCTGAGCAGAGCACAGGTTCCTTTATGTCTAAGTAGGACTTGCAGTTAAAAATAGGCTTGAACTGCACTGTTGAGCCTCACAGTGGGCTCCGGCTAGAGCAGGAGATAAGACTTCTGAGATAACACCACTGGACTCAGATAGATAGCTGCTCGTTGTTCCAGGATAAAACCACTGTGCCTCCCTCCGGCGTTGCTAAGGTTGGCTCCCTTGTGCTATCTTGGGGCTGCCTTCCAACCCAACGTGCGTGGTCTAAATGCAAAGTTCAGACCAGCAGCAAGAACCCTTGCCCAACTCCTCCTGCTTCTGCTGACATAGCCCACATGGGTCTGTCAGTTTACTAGGCAATAAAATGTTGTAGAGTCATTTTTTTTTCCTTCCTCTGATCTCTATAAAATCTTGGGCCAGGCAAGATGTGGTTCTGCTGACAGCTGAAATATGTGGCAGAGTAACCTTTGAACAAGTATGAATCACTGACCTCAAGTAAATTCCTCCAGAAAGTCCAAACAATCAGCTGGATCAGGGGTCATATAGGCATGAAGGCAGTGAGAACTGTGCCCAAAATCCAGTTCTGTGTGTAAGTAGGTATTTTATATCTCTTAATCCAAAACAATTATGAAAAAACCATTTCTCTCGGACGTCTGCCTCATACTTTGCCAGGGAAAGTGGGATGTGTTTCTTCTGCAAACTAATTACTAAATCACATTATAACTCTGATACCACAAATGATTTATGGAAGCAAAACTAACAGGAATAAAAAACGGGGTGGGGGTGGGGCTGTGGCTGTGGCTCAGTAGCAGAGCGCTTGACTAGCATGTGTGAGGCAAATAAAATCATTGCATGCTGTCCATCTACAACTACAAAAGATAAAAAGATTTTTAAAAAGAACAGAATTTTGGAGTGGTTAATTTTCTTTAATGACAGAAGTGAGTTTTTAAAAAGAGAAGAAATTCCTATATAGGATCTGTAACATTGAGCTCTCAAGCCATTTATCGGCTTGGAATGAATTGGACAAATTATTTAAAATAGAGAGCTTTTTTCAATACCTTTAAAACTGACAGAAGCTTTTATGCAAAACTGGTCATTAGGATATGCATATTTTCATTCCAAGTTCTCATATGGATAGTAAAGAAATTTAACCTACAATATAATGGAGTCTTCCAATTAGCTCTTCAGAGGAGGGACAGCAACATGGGCCAGAGCACAGAAAATTCACACTCACATCATCCCCTAAACATCACACCATCTCCTCTGGCCAATATAGTCATCAGTATTAATAATCATATTACAAGTTGTAGTCAAATTGTTTCTCCAAAAGACAAAAGTGAATTGGGTGCCTGGTGCCTGCTTGCAGCATGGTACAAGGTAGGTGAAGCTAAAGCCACTCGGATCAATACAGACCCAACATATTTATAGTCCACTGTCCTTCTGCCCTCCTTCCTTTCTCCCTTCAGAAAAGGAGGATAGGTAGCTGATGTTTTACAATTTTTAAAATATAGGACTTTAGGACCAACAAGAAAATAGTTGATAAAACTACAGACTAAAATAGACTTTAGAATAAATTTCTCTATCTAATAAGCTCCTTCACTGTATGCCAGGGAAGAAAGAACTTGATGAATCAATTGTTTTTTCATTTTGCTGACACTCAGTATTGGTTCTGAGAACAATTTCCTTCTAAGCAAAGTAATGTTTAACTACTTCTTTATCATGAACACTGCCTGATAAGCATAATTTAGAACTTTGCTATTGTAATTCAGGATGCTTCCTTTTTTTTTTTTCCCTTTTCACCAAACCTTTGAGAGAGAGAGACAGAATGTCTTATTCATCAGCACTGTCATTAATTGAGCAATAATTAAAGATAAGGTTGGAGAAACAAAGGAAGTACATGTACACAGTAATCATTAAAAGGAAAAAGCCCTCTGATGGCAAATAAAGTAAACAAAGACACCTTCTTCCAAACAGGGCAGAAAAGAGCTGAGACACCTCCACCCTCGCAGCAGCCTGAAGTCGCAGATGGGCCCAGGGCTACCATGGCCTGAAGGAGGTGACTAGAGAACAAGGCAAGACTCATACAGGAAAGACTACCGACCCAGGCCTGGGACTAAAATGTATTCCCATGTTTGGGGACCTTGTTCCCCTATAATCAAACTGTGAGTCACTGAGTCACGTCAGTCATTGTATATTTGAATCTGGGAGTGGAATAAAGGAGAATAATTCTGATTTCATTAGTAACTAGGATTTGCCAGAATCCTGTGTCCCTCTTTCCAATATACAGAGCTTAGCCACTGCGGAAGTTATAAAAGTTGAATGAGATATTATTTCAGGCAGAAAAAGTAGAAGCTGACATTTCTTGGAAGGGTCAAACTCAAGTCTCTGGAGGTTTGAAGACTAGCTCATATGATATCTTATTCCATAGAGATTCTCACACACACACACACACACACACACACACACACACACACACACACACACACACAAACACCTGTGTACACATGAAATGCAGGTATGGGCACATACCCACACATGCACACATACCTGATTTTAATTCATGCTTTCTCTAGTGTGCTCTGCTTGTACTAGAGTTAGAACCATTATTTCATTTTGTTTTGTATTATGATCATTCGTGGTAGATATATCTACCAGTGGTTGAATCTCCTATCTTCTTTGTATCTGTTTTTTTCCTAATGGTCCATACCATTGTGAATAGTCAATAAATATTTATAGAACAAGTAGCAGAAGTTTTAGTATTTGGAATAGTTGAAAACCATGAATTTACCACTTTTCATGTTAGAAGACTTAAATCTTAAGGGGTCGCTAAAAATCTTCTTATTTAGCCACACATGGTGGCACATGCCTGTAATCCCAGCAACTCAGGAGGCGGAGGCAAGAGGATCACAAGTTCAAGGCCAGCCTCAGTAACTTAGTGAAGCCCTACATGTAGCTTAGTGGTAAAACACTCCTGGGTTAAATCCCCAGTGCTCCCCGCCCCAAAAGAATCATATCTTCATATCTTCTTATTCAGAGATAAATCCATTTTATTAAAAACCACTTATATTAAAATTGAAACTGACAAATGTTTTATTTCTTCTGATCCCCCAATGTCCCCAGTCCACAGGCATTTTGCCCCTTTTTAGTTAATTTCACAAAAAGTTATGCCACAGTGATGGATACTATAATATATCTAGCCCAGATCTGCTTACAGGAATAAAAGACTTATAATTCTCCAGCTGCTAGAAGTGTTTCCAGGAGGCAGCCCTCAGCTGTCAATCTTCTTTGGAGATCTTCCTCCACTGAAGACAACTCTAGATAATGCCTCCTTCTGTGGGCAGCCGTCATCCAAAATGACCAGTCCATGTGGGAGTAGAAATACTCAGGGCCTCTCACTCCATTAGAAATAATCTGGGATCTCATCCCAGTTCCACAGCTCTCTGGAAGGGAGGAAAGGTGGAGCCCTCCATTATGTCTGCAACCAAGCCCTGTGCCTGGTCCTGCTTTCTTTCTTGCTGTTGGCCACAACTACACTTGCTATAGACATCTTAGCTGCCAATGTCCATTTCATAGTGGACCTCTCAAGAAACACAGCCTGTGACCACCTAGCCAATTTCAGGTGTTAGGCATACAGAAGTCACTGACAGAGGTAGTCTTGGTTCTTTGGTTCTTTGGAAACAATGGGGGGTATACCAGTAAACCCATTGCCCGGCACAATATGCAAAGTTGTGTGAGAACAGCACCCATCAGGTGTTTAAGAGCCTCGTGGCTCCTGAAACCCAGGAGAGGTGGGGTGAGGAAGGCAGTGGGGACAGACCTCGTGCAGGAGCTATGTGCAAAGGAGAAGTTACCAAGGAAGTTACAAGGGAAGGGTTGGAGGCCGAAGGAAGAGGGTAAGAACAATCACAGATACATGCACCTTCCTGGGGTGCTCCAGGCAGGACACACCAGGGGACATGCAGGAGTGACAAGTGACAGAGAAGCAGGACCAAAGGTGAAAATGGCAGATGAATGTAGCAGGCAGTAACAGGATCAGAGAAAAACGTGAGGATCATCCCAAGGGGCTTGGCTCTTGATTTTTTGTTTGTTTTTAGACTGACATGTGGATAACATTTCCATGCAGCATGTATTTCTAGACCTTTCCATCTCCTCACTTCCATCAAAACTATTTGAGAAAACAGAGTGAAGAGCAGCAGTGCAGACGTTTTGCTAAAAGCGGGGTGTGGCATTGTGAACATGTGAGCAACAACATCTTCTATGAAGCACAAATCCGTTCATTGTGGAAGAAAAGTTCTCAGCACCTATGATTTTTTTAAAATCTCTTGTTGAATTTTGGAAAAAGACAAGGATCCTATCTTCTTTTTCTTTAGTAATATAAAAACTAAATCAACTTGTACTACTGATGAACAAAGTTGTAATTTATTGTTATTCAAAGAAAAGATGTCTACAGATGTTGACCTTTTATTCATATGAGGAGCCTACATCTGCCTTGCTTTAGTCATCACTTTGCTGTCTATTTGGTGATGGGGGTTATCGTCATCATGGGTAAGAATGTTGGTAGCATCACTCACACAACATAACGCTTGAGCTTCCTCCACCTATCTCGGCTTTGCTTTTTACCTAGAAATTGTCCGTGATAATATTTCCTAGGCAAAGTCAATAACTATAAAATCATAACACACAAGCATTACAGAAACTCTTAGTGACCTGAATTATGAACGGCGCACCAGGGACCATTAGGAGATGGGACAGAGAGCAAAGTTGACAATGTGACATAACCCCTGGTACCAGCTAGCTGGCTCTGGTGTCATATTCTCTCTCTCTCTCTCTCTCTCTCTCTCTCTCTCTCTCTCTCTCTCTCATGCAAGAAATAACGCAGCAATAAAAATGAATGCTGATAAGGTTGCTATATGGTGGTAAGCTTGAATCCAGTCTGTTTTACTTTTTAAGAAAAAAAAATTTTAGTACTCAGGTTATTATTAGTAACACATTACCTGTGACACGCACATGCATGATCAACCTTTAGCAGGTTGTTGCAATAGTGTGGTAAAAAAAAAAAGACTCTCATAGGTTAGACGCAGCCACTTGGGTATTTGAAGCAACAGGGGGGTATGGTGATATTTACAGTTCAGTTAGGCCTCTCTGGAGCCAGATAGAAGATGGAATAAAGATGGGAAGAAGGCTTTTTAGCAAGCTGTCACAAAACTCAGAGAAGACTTGATGAGCATCTTCCTAGAGTTGGTAACTGAGAAACAGTGGCCGGGTACTTCCAATGCTTGGCTTTGTTCATTTCTACACTTGTGGATGGGGTTCCTTAAAAGAAGCAAGCCAGACGGCTGACCAAGACAACTTTCTGCCTTTTAATGTCACACTGATTTTGAGAAGGGCCTCATTGCCCCAACTAATAAAGCAGAAAATTAGTTTTTAGAGAAAGACTCCTGATTAGATTTAAGAATCCTGATACTTAATAACAAAAGAGTCAAAAAGCCAAATGGAATTCGTAGATAGAGGGTTTTTCTCTGATTTAGAAAAAAGTTAGATTCTGTTTGATTTTTCCTCCTAAACTACTATTAATTCATTAGAATATGACTGTTACACTGTCAGATGAAAAGATGTCCTTTATCTAGAAATAGAAAGCAGCTTTTAGGGCAAATCCCTCTCCTGATAGGTCTTTTACTATCATCGCTCCCCAGTGCCACCTGCCACAATAGGATTGTCACTTTTGCTTCATGAAAGAGTTTTACATAACTACCACACAAAGACAACGGCCTGACAACATGTCACGAGGATGTACCCAAGGCCTATCTTTGGAGGCATGGGTGGGTCCAAACGTACTTTAGTTACCTGGTTAAAGGGAGTGTGTCTGATGAAAACATGTCACAAATGTGATAATAGACTCCGACTGCCCTGATTAAAACCAGACCCATCCAGTCTCTGCTGGGTGCCTTTGGCACTCTAAGCTATACTTATACTTGTCCGTTCATCCCTAAAATAAGACCATGAAAAGTGCTCCCTTCCCCAGGTTGTAGGAAACTTCCATGAGACTCACATGAAGTCCATAACCCAGTGCCCACGGGAGACCAATGTCACGGAAAGGGAAGGTGATGATGACATTGACAGAAACTGAGCCATGGCAGCACGATGAATCCATCAGCTGGATTTTTTTTTTTTTTTTTTTAAGAAAATGATCTCTTCTTGTCCAAATCAGTAACTGGTTAGGCTGCACGGCCAACTTTCCCCTTCTCTCCTCATGGAACAAAAGCAAATAAGAAACCCAAACAACTTTCAAAGCCAAAGCCTCCCCGGCAGGAGGAGGCTGTAGAGAGAGGGAGGCTGATGAGGACACAGACACGCTGCAACAGCGTCTGGCAGGGAACGACACAGGAAAGCACCATTGCTTGCACTGGGCCATTCCTGATTGATTCATTGGTAGTGGATTGACCAGGGAGACTTTGCCACTGAGCTATATCCCAGTCCTTTGGGGGTTTTTGTTTGTTTGTTTGTTTGTTTTTGTTTTTGATTTTGAGACAGGGTCTTGCTCCATTGACCAGGGTCTCACCAACTTGCTGCGTCTGCCTGCCTCAGCCTCCTGAGTCACCTTTGCTATTTTTAGAATCAGAGATTTCTGAGGGTTTCTGCAACATCTCACAAATAAAGTGATATCTTCAGAAAGCTCTCTAGGTCCAAAACAGATGGGGAATTCACAAGAGCTGACTCATGATCAATTCAAAGGAAGTAGGTTCTCAAAGAGAAAAGGAGAGTTTTGGGATGGCTGTCCAGTTGGTTATCATTTCCTATAAGGAAAAGGGAGATGAAAAATCCTGAAGGGACATAGAATGTGGATTCCTAAAAAAAGATTTTTAGACGTGGAACTGAAGGTTCATAACATAAACCAATAGGCAAAACAGCTGATTAGGTGGTAATTGTGTCAAATCAACTTCTCAAACTCAGCAGATTAAACTCTAACGACACATATTCCTAAAGATATTTATGGGTAACTAAATCATCTAAGATAAAGATTCCCAAATTACTTATACCAGAATAGAAACTCTTATAAACATCAAGGCCAAATTTCATGCCAACCTTCAACGTAATTTTAGAAATTTCAGAAACAGCGGATTGCAACAAAACATGTTTGCTCCTAGCAAGTGAAGTCCTGCCACCTCAGCCGGCTGAGACGGTGACATGGCACTTGGAAATTTGTTGAGAGGTACACTCAGGATGAGAGTGAAATTGATAATCAAGACAAGGACTTTCCTACAGAGGTATGTCTCCACCAATTTCTTTTTTCAATCAGCCATGCTAAATCCTTTAAGAAAAGTAGAGAAGACATGGGGCCAGCTTATTCCATAATATCACACCAGTCAAAGGCTTTCCCTGGATTCCTGCTTCCCTCATGCTTGAGAAGAAGAAAATACATATATTTAAAAATATATCTCTTTATATTCAAAACCTGCCTATAGTCTAGTCTGCATTCTCTAGCCAGACATCCACCAGCAGACCACAACCTCTTTTCCAGTGCTGGTCCTACACGCAGATCAGCAGATGTTTGGCACATCATCATTGCTTAGTTTTAAAAGAACAAAGTTAGTGATTGATTTTAACAGTTTTGCTACCATGAATTTCGACACCATCTACCAAGTATTGATTGAGTGGGAAGTCATGACAGGTGTGTAACTAATTTAATATAAACACATCAGCAATGTACCATTTGCAGTGGGGTTATATTAGAAATGTATTGCAAAATCACTGCAAAATAAACACATTTAGCCACCAATGGGAAATGTATAAAAAGTTGAAATGTGTAGCTTATACAAACGACAGAACAAGAGCCTTAGAAAATTCAGTGTCAAGCTAGAGGGCTATTTTCAAACCGCTTTGTCAGAAAGAACGATTATTAAAGATGGCACAGACTGCTGGACTACCTCAGTTGGTAGAGCATGAGACTCTGAAAGATGGTATGAACCCAAAGAAAGTCCACGGAAGAGGTCTAAATGACACCTTGATTAAGGACCAGGACCCACCCTTGTTTCATTTGCATTTAGGTGATGCTAACAGCACACCACAGAACCTCCCCCTCTACTGAGCAGGTTTAACTCAAAGCAAACGTGTGGGGCCCATGCATGCAGGAACAGATACTGAAGATATTTTCCAACCGAATAATTTCACTTGGCAATTTTCTTCTTCCACAAAAAGAGAGAAATCAAAACTTAAGCATCCACTTCAGGACTCACCCACATTATCCACGTGCCAACGCCCAAAGATAACATTTTTCCAGATGATGGGCAGATCCATGGTCCATGTTCCAAGAGGCGGTGAGACAGGAACGTGTGCGAAAAAAAAAGAGAGAGAGAAGAAAAAATGGTTTAGGAATAGTCCAACAATTGGCAGCAACGCACTTCACAGTAAGCATGATCGTAGCAGTTCCCTCTTGTCTGGAAATCACCCACCTGTCAAGACATCGTGGGTTAAGGAGAAAGTTGCTGTTAAAAAAGCAAGGTCCAAAGGGATCACTCATTAGCATTTTTCATTTAACAGCTGCAAATACAACACATGCCCAAATGACTGAATGTGCAATAGATGTTTCCAGAAAGATAAGAGGGAAGAGTTGTTTGAACATATAGGGACATAAAAATAATTAAAGCAAGTCTAGACTAGATTGGGGGGAATCTGCTGCAAGGTACAGACTTAGACTGAACCCATATCATAATTAGGAAACTCAGTACAACTTACACTTTCTAATAAGCACTGGACTAAAATGATTCCAATTAGAGACTCTCAAAGAATACAAAATTATAGCCTAGTTCGTATGGGCTACAGGTTAGAGCCACAGAATAGAATCTGAATTTTCCAAAAACATAAGTTATTATGACTCTATTCTTATAGAGACAAAGGGAAAAAATTAACATGACATTCAATTTCTAAGATACATTGCTTTTCAATCCCACAAGCCATGATAATTGCTCTACCAGGAAAGAAATTTCACAGCCTAAAATCATATAAAACATATTTTCAAGTAGATGGAACTCCCTAAACTGAGGCTTCATGTAAAACAGCTCATCTGTCACAAGCTTTCCACATGAGATGTCACCTTGGAAAACCAGACTTTGTTAAGCTCACAGTAGAGGAATTCTGTGATCCTCAGCCTCCTGAGCCTTGGTCTTACAGACATAAACTATTAATCAGTTCTACCCAGAGCTACTGTCAACTGAAAGGAAATGAAAGCAGGGTCTCAAAGAGACATCGGTACCTGCATATTCATAGAAGCATCATTCATGACTGTCAAAAGGCAGAAACAACCCAAGTGTCCATCAACAGATGAATGGATAAATAAAATAGGACATGTACGCACACTGGAATACTATGCAGCCCTAAAAAGGAAGGAAAAGATGACACATTCCAAAATATGGATGGACCTTGAAGACATTATGCTGAGTGAAATACACCAGATACAAACAGATAACTACTTGACGACTCCACTTCTATGAGATATGTAAAATAGTCAGACTCACAGACAGAGAAAGTGGAATGGTGGTTGTCAGAAGATGATGGGGTGGGGGCGGGACTGGGAGTTATTTAATGGATATAGAGTTTCATTTTTGCAGGATAAAAAGAGTTCTAGAGGTCGCCTACACAACAATGAAAATGCATATAACACTACGGATCACTACTGAACGGTACACGTGGAAATAGTTAAGATGGTAAGTTTTGTGTCATGTGTATTTTACCCCAATTAAAATTAAAAAACCAGCTACTGTCAAAATGGTTCTTAGAATTATTTGGCTACCCTGTGTGGACTTGATCTTCAAAGGAGAGAATTGATAAGAGCCTATGTCAACACTCATTGTAAAGTGTTAAAAGACCGCAATTTGTAACAGAACAAAAAGCAGCTGAGCACTAACTCAAAAGCTGTGGTTCTACTCTCAGCAGACAGTGGGATGAAAATAGTCACTTCACGTGCACTGGAAGAAATCATGACAAAGATGCCCAGGAAGACCAGAGCTGGGGCGGGCTGTCAGCACGCCTTCCTCGGCCCTTACAGAACACAGGGGCCGACCTCTGCTCTGGCATCCGTGTCCTATCCAAATCCAGGGACACCTTCCAAAGTGCCGATGCAGGGGCCTCCTAATGTCCCTTAGATATTTTTAAAGTTTGATACCTTGGGTTTGCGTCGCAGTTTGTTTCTTGACCCACTCTCCTTCATCCTGGTAATAAATGACGAGATTTCCTCTGTCTGTCCGTAAGTAAACTTCACACAGAGAACAGCTGGTCCTCGCTCACACACTAACTAACTTTATTTGCTTAAAAAAAAAATCAGGAAAGGGAATACACTGGTGCATAAATGAGAAACTACCATCAAGATAAGCTTAAATGTCCGCCTCAAAACTTTCTGGGCTTCTTTCAGAGTGAGCTGACCTCTCAGAGAGAGGAGTCAGCTTGCCTAGGGAATGCTGAGGGAGCATGAAGTGTGGGCCCAGGTGTCCTTTAAGGAACTGGGGTGACTTGGAGGAGGCCACTACACATCTCTTTTTCCTTGGATGAAAAGGGAGAATGAACGATCAGCTGGTTTTTGCATGGACTCATGGTAGAGGGCAGATCAAACGGTACCTGAAGGCGGCCTCTGAGAAACACAATGCAGCGTCAATGCCCAGGGACAGGGGGATGTCCTCATTGCAGTCGGTCTGCCACTTAGCAGGAGCCTTCAGTTCTTTCCCAGAAAACGAGGAACACCCAATGCAGACAGAACGTGCTGTAGCTTCACCTTGGCAACCTTGCTCGGGTTCTGTGGTTTGAATGGGTCCCCCAAGAGTTTCATGGGTTAAAGTTTAACCCCCATTACATGGTGTTAAGGTAGAAACTTCATGTGACTATAGTGTTCAGAGGTGAGTTCTATGGGAGGTAATTAGAATCAGAAAAAGTCATCAGTTTCAAGCTCCCACGATTGAAGACTGGTGGCTCTATAAGAAGAGGGAGAAAGACCCGAGGAAACATGCATGTACTCCCTGTCTCTTGTCACGTGAGGCCCTCCACCTGGGGACTTTGCCTGGGGACTCTGTCTGATATGGACATTCCTTAGCAAGAAGCTATCACTTAGAAACTGACCCTTGAACCTACTGAACTGTGGCCTAAAACTTCTCTTTTTAAAACAAAGTTACCTCGCTTCTGGTATTTTGTTATAGTAATGAAAAGCCATCTAATAACAGACCTTATTACCTATTTTTCCTGTCACCTTATTGACTAGTTTTCATCCAAATAAAGGCCAATACGTCCATGGCAGTATTTCTTTAAGCAGGGTGCAACGCCTGGGAAGTCCCTAAGATGCTTTTAGGGAGCCCATTAAATCAAGACTATTTTCTTGGTCATTCTTAGATATTAATTGCTTTTCACTTTCATGCTCTCATGAGTGTACTGTGGAAAGTTCTAGAAGCTAACATGGTGTGTCACATTTCACCTTCCATTTCTAATGCTGAAACAGATATGAGACTCTTTTCTGTTAAGCTGGATATAAACTAGATTTGCAAAGCCATTCTTGACCCTAAGTTATTTCTGCTTTAACTTTCATTGAAATATCTGTATTAACATGGATGAGTTGTTATTGCTATTCTTAGGCAAATTAAAAATAAATATTTTTTTAAGTTCTCCATTGGAATTCCTAATTCAGTTAACACCAGTAGGTATAACCTGGAAAAAGAAGAGTTGTTTTCAGTCTTCAATGATCTTTCAGAATATATAGAGTTTCTGAGAATAAAAGGTTGATACTGCTGGTCTGGAATGAACAGCAGAAGGGCAAAAGACCCACAAAGAAGCTGCAGAGGGTCCAGCACGGTGGCACACACCTCTGATCCCAGCTATTCCAGAGGCTGAGGCAGGAGGATTTCAAGGTAGAGGCCAGCCTGAGCAACTTAGTGAGAGCCTGTCTCAAAAAATACAAAGGGCTGGGGAGTAGCTCAGTGGTGGGGCACTCCTAAGTTCAGTCCCTAGTACTGCAAATAACTAAAATAAAATAAATACAGGAGGCTGCAGAGGTAGGTAGGAGCAGAGGAGCAGATCATGTAGACCTCAATGGCCACGTGAAGAGCAATGTCAGAACAGTTCCTAAATGTAGGGAGCTATAGTCACACTCCCTTTCTCTGTATATAAGAGTTGTCTATAATTATCAATGGTTCAACTTACTGTTCCACCATTTTGATTCATAAATGTCCATCACCCTAGAATAAACCTGAAGATGGCATTCAAAAAGAATAACTTCCCCTTCAGGATCACATGCCTATTTGAATTGTGCTGACCTTTAAAACTCAACTTTCTGATTAACTTATAGAAAGTGCTCTTAAAAATGAGCTCACTGGGGCTGGAATTGTGGCTCAGCGGCAGAGCGCTCGCCTCGCACGTGTGCGGCCCGGGTTCGATCCTCAGCACCACGTAAACATAAATGCATTGCATTGTGTACAACTAAAGTAAATAAATAAATATTAAAAAAAAAAAAAATGAGCTCACTTCTGTTTCTTGATACCCCCCTCCCCCCCCGCAACATTCAAATGGAGCCAGGACTAAGGTCATGGCTCCTGCCCTGGGGATTCTCCAGGGAACAGGAGGAAGTGCAGCCAGGCTGATGGCTACTTCATGAAAGAAGGCCCTTTCTCCCTCAGAAAGTCCCTCTCTGCTGCATAGAGATACCTACTGTGTTCCCTCATTGGCTCTCCTAGACCTCTCCCTTCAGAAGTTGTTGCAAACTTTATCCATTCTCAAGTCCCTTGTGTACTCCCCCCATTCTGAGGAACAAAAACAAACAAACAAAAAAACCTCTCACTCTGGCTTCATTAGGAAGCCAACAGCAAGAATCTCTGGAATTAATATTAATGCACAAAGATGACAAAATATATGACTTGTAACTTTAGTGTTGGCAAGATAAAAATAGATCATCTTTTTTAAAAAAATATATTTTGAAAATGGACACAATACCTTTAAGATAGACACAATCTCTTTATTTTTCTTAATGTGGTGCTGAGGTTCAAATCCAACGCCTTCTGCGTGCAAGGCGAGCACTCTACCACTGAGCTACAACCCCAGCCCAAAATAAATTATCTTAATAGGCAGTTTCCAGGAATACATAACACCTGAAAGTGTGATTCTGATTTACATAACAAGAAGAGAGTTGCGTGTTAGTAAAGCCAGTGAAGAGAGAAAAAACTATAGCCGTGTCAGGATCAGGATATGTGTAGCCAGGGAACAGGCTAAAATTTTTTTCAAAGTACATTCTTCAGACATTCCGTTCAACACAAAACTAACTGAAGGAACAGGTTATACCCTAAAGCAACTGAGAAGGTGTCATAACCAGACTGAGATGGTATTATAATTTTTTAAAAATAATTTTTAATGTGTACAACTCATAGTGCATGAATTTAGCATCTTTTTACATACAACTATTTGCATACAAAGTATATTCGTACAATTCAGGTCTTCAATCATGCATTTAGGAAAATGAAATCCGTCTCATTCAACCACCTTTTCTTTTTTTTTTTTCCTTTTCTCCCCCTCCCTCCCCCCTTGCTCCCCCCCTTACCCTTCCTTCCCTTTGACCATTCTAGTGTTCCTCTAGTCCTCCTATGTACCCCCCCATCCAACAATACTATGAACTAGCCTCCTTATATCAGAGAAAACATTTGGTACTTGGATTTTTGAGACTGACTAACTTCACTTAGCATTATGTCTTCCAACTTCATCCATTTACCTGCAAATGCCATTAATTTATTTTCTTTTATTGCTGAGTAAAATTCCATTGTGCATATATACCACATTTTCTTAATCCACTCATTTACTGAGGGACATCTAGGTTGGTTCCACAACCTAGCTATTGTGAATTGCGCAGCTACAAACATTGAGATAGCTGTGTCACTGTAATATGCTGTTTTTAAGTCCTTTGGGAATAGACCCAGGAGTGGGATGGCTGGGTCATAGGGTGGTTCCATTCCCAGTTTTCCAAGAAATCTCCATACTGCTTTCCATAACGGTTGCACCATTTTGCAGTCCCACCAGCAATGTATGAGTGTGCCTTTTTCCCCACATCCTCTCCAACATTTATTGTTGCTTGTGTTCTTGACAGCTGCCATTCTGACTGGAGTGAAGTGAAATCTAAGAGTAGTTTTGATTTGCATTTCTCTAATTGCCAGCGATGTTGAACATTTTTTCATGTATTTGTTAATTAATCGTGTATCTTCTTCTGAGAGGTGTCTTCTCAATTCCTTAGCCCATTTATTGATTGGGTTATTTGTTTTTTTGGTGTAAAGTTTTTTGAGTTCTTTATATATTCTAGAAATTAGTGCTCTGTCTGATGTGCATGTACTAAATATTTGTTCCCAATTAGTTGGCTCTCTATTCACCTCACTGATTGTTTCTTTTGCTGAGAAGAAGCTTTTTTAGTTTAAATCTATCCCATTCATTAATTCTTGGTAATAATTCTTGCGCTACAGGATTCTTATTAAGAAACTTGGGGCCTAATCCAACATGTTGGAAATTGGAGCTTACTTTTTCTTCTATTAGGCGTACTGTCTCTGGTCTAATTCCTAGGTCCTTGATCCACTTTGAATTGAGTTTTGTGCATGGTGAGAGATAAGGATTTAATTTCAATTTGGTGCATATGGATTTCCAGTTTTCCCAGCACCATTTGTTGAAGAGGCTATCCTTTCTCCACTGTACATTTTTGGCACCTTTGTCCAATATAAGATAGCTGAAATTATATGTATTAGTTACTGTGTCCTCAATTCTGTACCATTGGTCCACCAGTCTGTTTTGGTGCCAATACCATGCTGTTTTTGTTACAGCATCAAAAAAAAAAAAAAAAAAAAAAAAAAAACCTGGGAATCAACCTAACGAAAGAGGTGAAAGACCTCTATAATGAAAATTATAGAACACTAAAGAAAGAAATCATAGATGAACTCAGAAGATGGAAAGACCTACCTTGCTCTTGGATAGGTAGAATTAATATTGTCAAAATGTCCATACTACCAAAAGCATTATACAGATTTAATGCAATTCCAATCAAAATCCCAACGTCATTCTTCAAAGAAATAGAAATAGCAATCATGAAATTCATCTGGAAAAATAAGAGACCCAGAATAGCCAAAGCAATCCTGAGCAAGAAAAGTGAAGCAGGGGGCATCACCATACCGGACCTTAAATTATACTATAGAGCAATAGTAACAAAAACAGCATGGTATTATAATTTACATGTTGACTGTCCCCCAAAGGTTCATGTAGTAAAGGCTTGGTCCACAGGGTGGCGCTATTGAGAGCTAATGGAACATTCATGAGGGGAGGCCTGGTAGGAAGTCTTTAGAGACTGAGTTCTGTGTCCTTGAAGAGCATTGTGGGACTCTGCCCCCTCCACTCCCTCCTTTCTCTCTTTTGCTTCTTGGCCAGAAGGTGAGTAGCTTTGTTTCCCTATACACTCCTGTCATGAATGTGCTGCTTTGCCAGGGTCCTAAAAGCAATGGGGTCAACTGATCATGGACCAAAACCTCCAAAACTATCAGCCAGAATAACCCTTTTTCCCTTATAAGTTGAGTGTCTCAGATATTTTGTTATAATATTGGAAAGCTGACTTATGGCTGTTTAAAAAACATTTCTTGAAGCCAGGCACGGTGGCGCATGCCTGTAATTCAAGCACTTGGGAGGCTGAGGCAGGAGGATCCTGAGTTCAAAGCCAGCCTCAGCAATGGCAAGGCACTTAGCAACTCAGTGAGACCCTGTCTCTAAATAAAATACAAAATAGGGCTGGGGATGTGGCCCAGTGGTCGAGTGCCCCTGAGTTCAATCTCCGGTACCAAAAACAAAAAACAAACAAAAAAAAATTTCTTGATGTATCTGTGCAGAATTCCTATGTTGGGCAATAGACACATCTTTACAAGATAATGCCTAGTTGTTTTTCAATATTACAATATCAATTTACTTGCTAACCATTTAGAGCTGTATAAGATTTGATATTTTTCATAAAATTCTCTTTTGAAACCCCTCATTATCGCAGTTTATGTTGTGGTAACTGGTGTTTATGTACTGGGTCTCCCTGTAAAAATGATAAGCACCATATTTTATTCACATGTATATTCCCACAGCCTACATTGGCACCTTGCTTGTAAAAGATGGTAAATGAATATCAAATTGAAAGAAAATACTACAGCCTGTACTTAATTGGGGTTATAAGGCATTCTGATGTTTTCATGCAAATAGCATGGAAGGATTAGGAGGTTAGCAATCCTTTCTGAGCCTAAAATTCATTCCATCAGATTGCTTTCCATCTATTGCTTAGAGCATCAGAGCTAAGAAAAAGAATAGTTCTGTTTGAGAAAGAGAGATGGTAATAAATATAGAGCAAGGAATGTTTGGGGGGAAGAAAGAAAAATCCTTGCTATAAGCACAAAAGTGTGAATTGGGGTAGTGTGTAGAAATGCCAGCCTGCAGGAATCAGCACTAGAGGACAGATGAGGGATTCAGAAAGGAAGCCACAAAGCATGGTACACTCATCCACAGACTCCCACCTCAGGCTATCCATTCGGGAAAGCACCATCTAACTTCCTGTCCCAAGGTCCCACAACTGATACTAATAGTTACAAAATGTGCCCATAACAGATTGAATCGTTGCCTGGGCTAGCCTGGAAATCCAACTATAATTTTTAACATCTTCTCTCAGGGCAAAGAATACGAAATGCTGAACAACTACTTATAAATGCACTTTTGGAAAAATGACTCATCTATAAAATAGGCAATGCCTATATTCAGAAAGTAGGTCTCTGCCTTTTATCACTCTAGGCTTTTCACCCCAAAGGCTAAAAAAGCCAGAGGATAAAGAAAAGAAGCATTCCTAAGCTCTTAAAAACAAAATGCACACCATCCATTAAACTACGCTTTGATCATGGCTTGTCTTCTGCTTTGAAAAATATTCAGAAAAGGAGTGCCAAGACCTCCCCAAATATGTGTTATGCATGCACTCCTTATGGAGGAAATACAAAAAAGTTTCAAAGAAGACCATGGGCTAAAGAATGGGGAAACCGTGTCGCTGGCAGTACCCAACCTATGTCTAAAAGGTACACACAACAAAATCCATTTCTCCCCCATGTGAATGAAGTGGGAAAATAAAAGGCTTCTAAATATTTGAAGGTCATTGACCTTGTCTTCCCCACATCTTTGATGCTGGCTCTCGCACATCATGTGCAAATGGATACTTTAGTAGGTCAAAGCCAATAAACCAGATTCCTGAATCCAGCTGTGTATCTCTGTGAACAGAGAACACCAACAAAAAGTGGTTAAGAACCACACCATAAATCTCAAGCAAGTAACCCATACAGATAAATTTAGTTTGTCTCTGCAACAACAACAACAACAAAAACCCCATTCAAATATGGAGAAAATAATGTTTAAAACAGAGCTCAGTGTTTTTAGCACTGGTAAAACACCCATGCTCATAGACACCCTGTTCGCTGTTGAAAGTGTAATCAAACTGCTTGCTTACTACAGGGAGAGTTCAATAAAGACAGAGAAGTTTAAAGCACTATTTGGATCAACTCAGCCACTAAAACTCTTCTGAAAATGTAAAAAGCATTATGTGTTCTGACTTTCATCCTTACAACACCATGGTAAATTAAGTTGGTATGATTTGCATTTACTGAGCATTTATTATGTGGTACATGTAAAAGGATGACCCCACACAAATCCAGCCATTGGTTATTAAGAAAGGTTTTGGAAGTGGGGGTAGAGGCTAGGTTGATGTTTAGAAGCCATGGACAGAAAAAAGAGAAAGAGCATATTTATTTGACTCATTACAAGTTACTCTATGTATCCTGGGTCCATTGTACACTCGCATTCAGTCAACCCCAGTCCCGTGGAGTCTGATGTTAAGAAACTACTTCTTTTTATGCTTTTTTTTTTTTTTTTTTTTAATCCTCAAGTCTTCTCTTTTGTCTTGCTAAAATTATACTTTGAGTCAGAGTAATAAGTTTTGGGGTCAGATAGTTTTTCCAATATCAACTCATTTCCAGGCAGTAAGTTAAATGCACTGTCCATGCAAAGCCACTGAAGGGTTAGCCCAGCTGTTCCTTGAAGCATTACATAAGCAGCTCGCAGTGAGAGCCAGGCAGGGATGTGCCACTTGCTACCTTCCAGGGGGCTGCCAGGACTTTCATCTTTCTCTAGACTAACATCTAGTCAGATGTAACAAGCACTCCCTTTCCTTATGCCAAATGGGGGCCAGGAGAAAATATGTTGAGGGCCACGCTATATGTCAGCCTCATATTCATCATTTTAATCTATTTAATGTGAATCACCTAGATAAATCCTCTTGCCATGCTTTGAAAAAATTATGCTGAATCTCTCTGAATTCCTCCAAATCCATAGAAAGAGACAAAAGGAGTGCAAAAATCACAAAATGAGGTCCCAGGTAACATGGCAAACTGTGCAAATACTGAGTCAGTTTAGAAAAACAATAGATTAATGATCAACAGTCAGGTCAATGGGATCAATATCCAGAGAACAAAAATGACATTGCCTGTGATTATTAGAAATCTATTATTATTATTATTATTATTATTATATTATTCTTTATTGCTATTGTTAAAAATGACTTAGAATTTTTAATACAGCAGCACCTATGCCAAGTGATACTTTCATTTCCCCATTTCAAAACCATGTTTCAACCACACTGTGCAGTAAAAACAATGGGGAAGTTGAAACAGTTACCAGGTTTAAAAAACAAAAGGTATTGAATCTGTGATGATGCTTCAGGATTGTAGATTTGGAAGCTGAAGCAGCTGTAACTCCATCATAAAGAAGAATAAACTATCATCCAGGGAAATTAAGTGATAATGAATTCACAATCTGGAAAACAACATCACCACTTATTTTTCCTGAAACACACTTGGTTATCTTCTAACTGGATCCTACAGAGACCAAACCTATGCTTCCAATTCAAGGTGGAACAAGCTGAAAGGAAAACATACACTCACATATTAAAAGTATAAAACAAAGCATCATGATCCTGCTTCATTTAGTGAAAAGGTTGGCAACCAGGTCACATGCACACTTAAGCAAACTCACTGTTGAATTACCAGCTTCATTTTAATCTACACTGTTTTTTTCAAAGGAAGCAAATAGCTAAGAATAGCACAAATTATTCATCCTTTATAAATACAATGTAAATGATGTTGTAACATGATAATATTTCCCAGGATTCATACATTTTGTGAGAGAAAATTATCTCAGCCATCTGACCTCTTAAAAATAAGATATGATCCAGGCATGGTAGTGTACACCTATAATCCTAGTGACTCTGGAGGCTGAGGCAGGAGGATCTCAAGTTCAAAGCCAGCCTCAGCATCTTAGCAAAGCCTTAAGCAACTCAGCAAAACCCTGTCTCAACATAAAAAAAATGAAAAGGGCTGGGGGTGTGACTCAGTGGTTAAGTGTCCTGGGTTCAATCCCTGGTACAAATATATATATATCTGTTTTTTACATATGGTTATTCCAATATCCAACCATTAGAGAAAACACTAGGAGTTTCCCAGAAAAGAACCCAGGTCAAGAGAAGAGTCCAGGCACAAACTTTGGCTGCATGTGTGGGGGGGATGCAATGCTCAGTGCCCTGGAAGCTCTCTGTTATTGTCCTCTAGGCCTTCACACTTTTCTCCACCCACAATCAGAGTAACCTGTCCATGCCTGACTTCCCCAAATTACTCTTTCGCATAGAATCCTTGCATAATACTCCACGGCTGGTTTGATGAAGTCCAAAATTTCTCACACTTACAAGTTGGGTACATTAGTTTAAGCATTTACACATGCCAGCTGGACCTCATGGGGTCCCAGGGAGCAGTGATCCAGAAATTCTACTGCATCTGGACCTCAGAGAAGCAGCACACCATCTCCTGCCAAGTCTGGTGACTGCTGGGTGCAGCCACAATGAATTTAGTGGCATCCATTGATACCTTTGGACTCTTTGATGTCAGATGTCACTTCATTGGTCAGAATAGGAGCTAGAGTAAACACGGCAGGGTCTCTCTGCCACAGAGAGGGTTCAGTTTCACAAACAGGGGAGAGAGTCTCAGGGATTCCTAAACACAGCTGGGGCAATCTGACTATGGTTAAAATTACCATCATTTTAAGCAATGACAGAGTCAAAGAAATACAGTTGCAATGCAGTTATTAAATTGTTATGGCCTGGGAAACATGGGCTACATTTGTATCCACTATAAAATAAAAGTGCTCTTTAAAAAAAAAAAAAAAAAATCAGCTCTGGCCATTTGAAAACATGAAAAGGGCAGCAGTTTTACCTTATTATTTTTGTAATTAAATGATTGGTGTAGCACACTTTAAGATCAAGGAGTATAAATTATCATAGGTTACTTTAGCACTAGCAGAGCTAAATACCTATGAGGCCATAGGTATTTTCCCATTTGAATGATGGCTCATTCATTCAGAGGGGATGGATCAACAAAATAATATTTTGTTTTTGAAATTCAGAAATGTTTTGCAGTAGGATTATCAGGCTTATCTTCCTAATTGCATTTTGCTTTGGCTATTATTATATTCTTAAAAATAACTGGAAAGTGGCAAAGGGAAAATTATATTAAATACACTAAGGGCTAAAGTTTATTTCTTAAAAAAAAAAGATTAACAAGTAAATAAATATAATCAGGACTAAAAGCTCAAAACACAAATATTGAAAGTAAAAAAAATATAAATTTTCATACTGAATAAAATACACCACATGATACAAAGGAATGGATATATTGTTTGAGCACTTAATATGCTGGTCATTTTATGGTGTATTATCATTTCTTACAATAACATTGCAAAGTCAATATTACTAAACTAGTTTTGCAGGAAAAAACTAAGGCTTAGAAAACTTAGGTGATTTTCCCCTGGATATTTAGCTAGTATCTACTGATACGGTAAATGCACTTGGCATATTAGCATACTAGGAGTCAGTATGCATTCTAATGTACTGTACATGATAGTAAAATCAGCTTCCTCATTTTCTACTGTATCACCATATTTATTCTGCTCTTTAAGATTTGCAGGCTGGATACAGGTGGTACTGACTTATGATTTTTTGACTTTATAATGGTGCAAGAATGATAAGCATTCAGTAGAAACCATACTGTGAATTTGGAATTTTAATGTTTTTCCAGGTCAGTGATAAGAAGTATGATCCTCTTTCAAGATCATGTCTCTCAAGGGACAGCGACCACCTCCCAGTCAGCCACCCAGTGTACTGTGTTGCTAAGCTCTGACACTCCAGAGGTTAGGTATATTCAATGGCAACTTAAATTTTCAACTTATGATAGGTTTACCAGAATGTAACCCCATTAGTAAGTCAAGGAACACCTGCATTTTCAAACATCATCTTACCCACAATGCAACCTGAAAAAAAAAGGGCACCCATGATTCAAGGAAACAACTATTTTATGTGGAATTCAAATGCATTTTAATCTGTTTTAGCAATTGCTTTAAAATCAGACTTCTAGCTCATCAAAATGATCTCTGCCCACAGACTTCTGATCTCGTTATTTAGCTCTGTGAAATTTTATGACTACCAGAGGGTAAAAATAAGTTCTTTTAAACATTGAAAGGTAAACGCAAGTCACTGATTAAACATTTTCTTGTTTAAATTATTTCTTGTGAGTATTCCGTGTTGTACTTTCACAAAATTGTTGCGGGGACAGAGACATTTGTATGGCATCTTTAAAAACTGTTAGACTAGTAACTAATAGTTTGTCACTTGTAAAGTGCAATCCCAAAGATGATGCCATATCATTTTTTTCATCCTCTGTGTGGAGTAGGAACTCCTGTTACTTCCAGTTACCAATGAGAAAGCCAAGGCTAGGAGAGGTTGAATAAGTTTGCAGATCCGCTGAGTAGGGAAGAATGCTCTGATGTGAATCATACCTGTGGCCACATATTTACACTGTGAACAGCCAACACCTTTCCCATTTTGCTACAATTATGTAAACTTCATAAATAACCAAGAGTCAAATTTAATGCACATAGACACATCAGCTTTGATTACTTATATGTGATCTCTCATATTCCAGAAGGGGTTTGAGTATATAACGATAACATTATAGCAAAGGCCTACTCCCCTACTATTCAAAACCTCAGTATTTGAACATGCTTGTTTTGTCTTGTTTCTATTTGCTCATTCCTTGTGAGCAATAGATTATTTATTACTATTTGATGAGGGTGAGTTTATCCTCTCAAGCTTGAAGGCCTGTATGGTTAAGACTGTTTTGGAAGTATTTTGTAGCTGAAATATGGAAGCTGGCAATATTTTTATAATAAATTTGTCTTCACCTGATCTCAAACATTTAGTATGCACATCAGATGTGGCTTCATCTTTTCATTCTTAAAAATAAACAAACAGGATCACAAGATTGCACACTTTCTAAAAATCTGAATAAAAATTTTATCTAGGGCTGGGGTTGTGGCTCAGCGGTGGAGTGCTCGTCTAGCGTGTGCGAGGTGCTGAGTTCGATCCTCAGCACCACATAAAAATAAATGAGCAAAATAAGGGTATTGTGTCCAACTACAACTAAAAAAAAATTTAAAAATTTTTATCTAGATCAGAAACATTTTAACAACTACATATGCCAAAGAACACATGCATGATTCTACTTTGTATGTCAAGGATCTATAATAGAAATCAGATGAAAAGCTTCCTAAAAGGGATTGTAGATCAGTCAAATCCGTAAGCCCCAAACTAAGAATTCTCTCACATATTTCTGGATGCATTCAGTTCTCGATGGGCATCTTGCCCAGCACATCTCAATTTTCTTTCAACCCAATCACTATCAGCTTGGTTTTCCACATTTGACTTTGCTTTTGAAAGCTCTGACGAGCTCATGTGACCATACCCTCATCTTCACAATGAAGAATGTTAATAACTTTACAGATCCTTTAGTTTCCAAAGCTTAAATTACCCATGTAACTAGATAAAGGTGGAAGAGGTTGATTTTTGAAGTTTCCAGATAATTGCCTGTATTTCCACTTGGCCTATAAGGACCTGCTCAAGGGCTGGGTACTTCTCCCTCATTATCATTTTGACACAGGTTTAGAACATCCTTCTCCTTCTTCTCTCACAGCCTCTTCTCAGACATCTCTGGATGATCATTCACTCATTGAAAAGTTAAGGAGTCCCCACTCTGGACACCACTTTGCGGTCAAAGGTGAATAAGATGGAGTCCTAGCTCTCAATCAACAAAACACATGAAAGAATGAAACATGGCAAGTTCCCTGACAGAGGAAAAAGTTGCAGAAGGAAGGATGGGAGGGAAACCTTCTGAATGTGATCATGGAAAACTTCATGAGGGAAGTGACATTTGAGTTGGGCCTTAAACAACTGGTTCAAAACAGAGACAGGGTAAGGGACACATCTCAGTGGAAGGACTGGGATGAGAAAAGGACACAGAAATAAAACCTAAAGGTGTGCCTAGGCATTGGCTGGAATTGGAATAGGTCTCCTTCAGTGGGCCATGGGAGATAACATGAACGTATATAGAAGAACAAACATGGGGCTTTGCATACAAATTGAAAGGAGGTGGATCTCACCCTCCAGGAATTCGGGTTGGCATGAGGCTTGGAACAGGGAGTGACATCTTCAAAGCAGCACTGGATTGGATTGCACTGGAAGCAGAGGTTAGGGAAGGTAGAAAGTGTGAACTAGGATATTATTGCAATGGTCCAAGCAGGAGGTGTCAAGGGCTTGGGGTAGGACTGGGGACAATATGATAAAAAAGGAAGTGGCCATGGGAGGCCTCCAACCTGGCCACTGACTTTTCTGTGGTATGTGTCTGTGGAGGAGCCACGTGAGAAGAGGAAGGTGTGAGAAATGAAGATCGGGTCTCTCACCTGGGTGACTCAGGACATGGTGGCTCTGGGTGGGGGAGAAAGTCTGAAACTGAATGAAGTTTCTGTGCATGTTTGGTCTGAGGTTGCCGCGGGAGGGCTGGGTGAAATATCCTCTTGGCAGTTGGAAATGGGAGACTAGATTTCTAACTGGAGCTGAAGAGTAGAGATCTGAATCTGGTAATCATTCCTCCAGCCAACCTACACTCCTGGTTCTAGAAAACAGTGGCTTGTTGCTGGGGCAACTAACCTAAAAGCCAGGCCAGGTGCCAGGGCCTGCGTTTTACACGTGCTATTGACTTCTCACCATAAAACCACCTTATGCCCACTTTCCTGTTGAGGACTCTGCCTGAGGACTTTGATATTATCTAGTGAGCTGATGTCAGGAGGTATACAAGTCCTGGTCCACCCTTGTTTTCCTACCATACTAAGAAAGGTCTCGCTCTCTCTTTCTGTGTGTGTGTGTGTGTGTGTGTGTGTGTGTGTGTGTTCCCCCATGTGAGCATTGCCATGCATCCCTTTGCCCATTAATTTATTTTCTCCTGTTCTGATCTTCACTCATTCTCCTTGATGGAAATCTCTCCTAATAATCCCCAATTATATTCAGGGCCTTTCCTCAGTCTCATCACCACTCTTAACCTACTTAAGTTGCTCATTTTTTCATTACGTGGGATTCCAAGATAGTGTCCCCTTAGCTCTTGAGTCTTGAGTTCTTCCCACTGGATATGGTCCCTTTCATTAGCGTTGGGCTATGAGACCCTTAGCTTGTCAGAACACACAGTAGATATATATCAGCCCTGCTTTTCCACACCATTGTAACATCACATCTACCTGAATGAAACCCGGAGACACTACTCAACTAGCATTAAAACAAAACATGTTATTTTCATCTCTGCCAGGAGTGAGGTGACTACTTTGATTTCTGTATTAGTTTTCTCTACTTCCCTGACACACCAACAAATCATGAACTATTTCTAATTGCTACCTATATTTCTCCATCTTAATTGTGAAGGTCAGGTTCAATACCTTCTAAAATCTCTAGTTGCTCCAGCAGCTTTCCACTGAAAGTCATACTTTCATTCATTTCTTTGTTCACTTATTTATTTTTAAATTGGCACATAATAATTATACATATTCATAGGGCATAGTGTGTTATTTTGACACATGCTTACAATATGCAATGCTTAAATCAGGGTTGTTGCATATCTATCGCCTTGAACATTAATAATTTCTCTGTTGGAAACATTCAAAATCCTCTCTTCTAGCTACTTTAAATATACAACTAAGTTATTGTTGACTATATTCATCCTACTGTGCTATAGAATATAAGAACTTTATTTTGTTTTATTTTTGTGGCACTAGAATACTAGAGATTAATCCTCTTACCTAACTGTATTTTTAAAATATTTTTTAGTTGTAGATAGGCACAATATCTTCATTTATTTTTATGTGGTGCTGAGGATTGAACTCAGTGCCTCACAAGTGCTAGGCAAGTGCTCTACCACTGAGCCACACCCCAGGCCCTCTAACTGTATTTTGGTACCCATTAACTAGCCCTTCTCCATCCTCCTTCCCCCACCCTCCCCAGGCTCTGGTATCCACTCTTCTACTCTTTACTTCTATGGGATCAACATTTTCAGCTTCCATGTGTGAATGAAGACACATGGTATTTGTGCAAGTCTTTTCTTCTTTTCGATTGTGTTTCTTGCTCTCCTTGGTTAATCAGCTCTGCATAGGAAAACTGCACATCACCATGTGCTCACACTTCCCTTCCAGGTATCTCAGATAACTCCAGAGTCATAAATTAATTATCAGAATGTGGTAGTGAGAATTATTATTCCCCATACACATGAAGAAGAAGCTGCCCAGAGTAGAGTGTGACCTTACCCCATTCAGGGGATCTTTTCAATGAATCATTCATGGTCAACCTGCCCTCACTTCAAATCCTACAAAAATCATGACCTGGTTTAGTTTTTGCTCCCTGACCTTCCGCGCTTGAGAAAGCATGCCAACATTCAGCATATTGTAAGGAAAGTGAGAAATTTGGATAGGATGAAGAACCTATGGCTCTTAGTTTTGGAGAAGAGAAGAAACAGCGAGCTGTGGAAGTTGTTGGTGGGTGAGTAGGAGAACATTCAAGCTCAGGAGATGAACCTTCAGGGAAGGAGTTGGCCTGCAGGCCAACTTTGGGGACCTTCTTGTTGCTATTTATATGGCCCTCCATAAGGTCTTCTCCTCCTCCTCAGATCCAAACCATAAGGTAAGCACTATCCTTCCTGAAGTTTCCCTTGCTGTTGTCACTCAAAGGGTGGGAACACTTTGCTGCTATCATTTAACTGTCTCACCTATTTATATTATAGCACCAAAATCAAAATGTTCCTTCCATTTGGGCCTACCAGCTAGAATATGAGCTTCACACAGGCTGAGACTGTGTTGTGTTCATCCTAATGTTCCAAACATTTAAATGAGTTTATCTAAAATGGAATGGAATATTTCTGAAGGTAGTGAGCCCTCCATTTGTATAGGAATTTAACCAGAAGCTGTTATTGGGGTTCTTTACCCATGCAACTCAGTCATCCTGGTATTTCACATTTGCTTAATAGTTTAAATGCTTCATTCAAAGTGATTTACCAGTCCCAAAGAGTTTAAAAATGTATGCAACTAAACAGTGACTTCAAAATGACTGGGATCATTTGCATAATGATTTTAATAATGATTAATCCTATAAATGATTAAATGTCTTTTTGGGACAAATGTTCATAATTACAAGCAGCAGCATTCTACCAAGGTTTGTCCAACACCTACTCTGGGAACAAAAGGACGAGAGATAGACCCCTGCCCTCAGTAGCCTACATTTCAGTGAAGGGGTTCTCTCCATCATTGGGATTCAGAGCTCCAGGTATGGGTACACAGTTTCAGTTTCACATCTTTGTTCCTCCCTAGAGGTTTTCTTAAGGTTGCAACCTATTCTAAGAAGTGTAATTGAAAAAGCCCTCTTTGTAAACTAATGTTACAAGAAAGGCTCTTTAAAAAATTGGTGTCACACTTAAATCCAAACTGTGATGGATCCAACTGGAAAATGTCTATGGTTAGTAAAGAAGGATGAAGACAGAGGCCCCACAAGGTCATTTCAGAACCAATCTGAACTTTCCCTGTTCTGAAGTATATGTAAAGATAAGCACACCCCCTCCCACTCCGACCCCACCCGTTTTGGAAGTATAATTCGGGTTTGGGGTGTGCAAATCTTGTCTGGTCCTTCAGTAACTGTCACACGAAATGCATACAGGGGTCCCCACGCAGACCCTGCCTTACTAGATTAGAGTCTGTTTCTATTCAAATGGAATTTAGATTTAAACTGCAATTAGATTTGGGATTTACAGTCCTTCTACTTTCATTCATTTCGTGGATTCCAACCCTCTCCAGGCCCAGTCTTAATCCAATGCACTTCAGAGGGTATTACATGGGTTGTCTACCAGCCCGAGGGGGGAGGCTGTGTGTATTCCAACGTCAGGCCCCCTGGGAGAGCGCCTAGTGCAGGGGCAGGACCTCTGGGCTGGGTTGTAGTAGCCTCGCCTCCCTCGCCTAGCCTCGCTTCTGGGACTCTTGGCGCTCACCACAGCCCTCTCGCAACTGCGAACCGGATCCTGGCGTTTCCTTTTATCCTATCTTTCGGACGCTGGCCCTTGCTCCCAGGAGAATTTTGCGGCCAGCACCCCAAGCTTTCTTGGCTCAGGGGCGCCAGCCGGCGAGAGCCCTTGCAGCGGCGGCTGCGGCTTCACTTCTGCAGAAGGAAAAGTGAAAGCCGCTGCCGGTTGGCAGAGGGGGCGGCAGAACTCGCCGCATGGCTGCTGCTTCACGAGCCGCAGCGGCGGTCACCGAGCGGTGCAGATCCGATCTCAACTTCCAGAGCAACTCCGCTGCCCCCTTCAGACACAGCCGCGACACGCCCTTCCGCGCAGGTTCCTAGTCCCGGGCTCTCGGCGCCCTGGATGCCCACCCTCCGCTCTGCCGGACCACCCCACCTCCTGCCCCGCGCGCCCGGGTTGACCCGCGGGTCCCTTGCTCCCTGGCTTCTGATCGGGACGCGCGAAAGGGAGTTCGGAGCCCCCAACTTAGGCTTCCCGGTTGACACGACGCCCACCCTGGAACACCGGCCCACCTCCGCCAGCCTTCGGCGGTGGGGCTCACAGCCAAGCTACAGGAAGATGAAATGCTTGGCGAGCGGTGCTGCCCTGGATTTGGGAAAAGAGCCTGATTTGCCTCGGGAGCGCCTGGATCCTCCAACCCGCACCCTCCGGCCAAATGATTTTCAGCCCGGGACGCGCCTTGGAGGAGAAGACTGGGCGCTGGATCCTGAGAAGAGGAACCAACAGCGCTGAGTTGCTGGGGTGCAGCCGCGCGCCGCTGGCGGCGGCAAGGGGCGGTGAGGCTCTGCGGCTCGGTGGGGCAGGGGGAACCGGCTCCTGCGCCTCTGCCTCCCAGAGAAAGACACACACACACACACACACACACACACACACACACACACACGCAGCTTCAGCTCCCCCGCGCTGCGAGCCAGAACGCGGAGGTCAGAGTCACTCCTCTTGAAGGTAGTAGCTGAAATGCCGAGATGGTGGCGGATGTTCTGGTCTCACCTTCAAGGCTAGCACCTTCCTAGGAGCCCCCCTGACCCTCCAGGGCGAGCTAGGTCTGGCTTCCAAGATTCCGCTCTTCGGGTAAGCAGTTGGAGCTGCAGGGGGGCGGGGATGGATACGGAGAGAGCTCTAGACAGCGAGTCCTAGCTCACCTCCCGCCCTCCGCGCGGAGAACTGGCCAGCCCCGCTCGCCTCCAGCGCACTACTAGGCTGCCAGGGCCGGGGAAAGGGACCCTCAGGACACTCCAACTCCGATGAGGGCGGGGAGGGGAGTGACAGCAGCAACCACTGCGCGCGTTGGCAAAGGCAAGGAATCTCCGAATAGGCTAAACCGCGGGCGCGGAGGGGTGGAGGCTGGAGGGGCGGAGGAGGAGTTGCCAGAGCTGAGAGGGATGACGTTCTTCAGAGCCTCCGGCTCGGAGGGACAGAAGACTCGTGTGCTAGCCTGGCCCCGCGCGCTGGCTCGGGGGTTCGCCCAGGCGCGGCGCCCGGCTGCGGCTGCGGGTCCAGCACAGCGCACAGGGGTACGATCCCGGCAAGCTCAAGCCAGACGCATGCCCTCCAGTCCCCTCAAAGCACCGCTCCGCCGGCCCCTCCCCTCGGGGTGCCCACCCACGAGACCTTGCCTATTCCGGGCAGGCCTAGGCGGGCAGCCCCCAGCCGGGCTGGCCTCGCCCATTCCTCGCTCTCTTCCCCATCGACCTCAAGCCAAGGGCAGGCGCCCGCTCCCCAGCCCCTGCCCACGAGGTGAGCCAGCGCTCCCGGCCTGCGCCCTCCTACCAAGAAAGATGGGACATTGGAAAGGAAAGGCGCTCACCTGGATCTCAGAAGCCTTCCTCTCCCTCTCTTCTCGGAGCCTGTTCCCAGCCCCTAGACACAACCTTCCTCGGAGGGGGGAGAAAAGTAGCGCACGGGCAGAAAGAGGTAGTGCTGCTTACAAGTCCCTGCGCAGCGGCTTTTTCCTTCGGAGTCTCCCGGATCCAGTCTAGGTCTTGGCGGCGGGAAAGGGTTCCCGGAGGCTAGAAGGGGCCGCCAGATCCTGGCTCCTCCCGCAGCGGTGGCCGCTGCACCTCCAAGTTGCCACCTGCAGCGCGCGTCGGGCGCCTGTGACAGCCCGCGCCGTTCAGCCCGCGCCGGCCCGCCCTCCGGGTCCGCTCGTTGGCTGCGCCCGGAGATCGGGCGGTCCCTGCACTCGGCCCCGCCCCGCGCCCCGCCCCGGAGTGGCGCGCTCCCTAGAGTGAGTCTCCTTCCTGGCCTCCCTGGGCTTTACAACCAGCAGGCTATGCCATCTGGGGAGAATCGGACAGGGAAGAGCGCGCGCGCGCGCGCGCGCGCGCACACACACACACACACACATTTGTGTAGCTAGGGGCTGGAGGAAAAAGAGTAAGTTATAACAAATGCCCCTACGTGTACTCTAAGGGGACTTGGCAACGTGGTTTCTTTTGCTGGTATTTAGTTTTTGCAATCTCTGAAAAGAGTGAACGTAACAACAGAGTCTAGGGATATGGGCTAGAAAGTGGTTTGGTTTCTTTTAAGTTTCACCCACTTCTAGAAACACTAAACATGATAAGCAGCATGGTGGAGTCACCACTTTTCCTTCTCCCCACCTACACCACAGCAGTGGGGGAATCCTTGGGTTCCAGCACCCACAAAGCCATCCCCACTCTTGCTCTGGGGGTTTCTAGGCCTGAAGACCAAGAGCTCACCCTCCAAGTGCTTGCTTGATTCTGTGGCCTCCGGAGTCCAGGCCGTGAAAACTCCGGCCCATGCGTGTACAACGCCTGCGCGCTTAGTACTACTCTTGGGCCTTTTTAGTAAATGAGGGGAACATTCTCTTCCTTTTCCCTTCCACCTCTACCCCAAAGACCTGCTCAATCTGCCTAGGGCATTCAGGTGCATTCTTCAGGCCTGCTGCCTCTTCCTGGCTCCTGAAGCTGTGCTTTCTGGAAAACAGATTCTCTAAAGCCTTCTGGAGGAGAGAAGCTATTTTAAAAAGAAAACTATGACAAGCACCTGTGTAAAGAGCCATCCAATCAACCGGAAACATCTGACTCTTGGGTGTATCTGTGGTGCACTGCTAACTACCTATTAGTTTAGTAACATTTCAAAATTAACTGCCCAAATAGCACCTTTTATAGCCCATTAGGGAAATGTCTGTTTTGAGATAGAGGTGTGGTACTGTTAAATGTGACCAGAATGTGCATGGTGCAAACCGGTGGCTAGCTGTGTTTTGTAGAATACTCAGTGAGAAGGTTCCTTGCTAAAGGAAATCAGAAGATGGCTCTTTACAAAGCTGTTACCGGTCAAAAAGCCACTCCCTGTCAATGATTGCTAAGTAACTTGGAGCATAGCTTTATAGCACCAGTTCCCTGCATTTTTAAAGTAAAGGTTTTGTCTCATAAGATCCTGTTATCTTGGGTCAACTTTGGGAATTGTAAACAAACACCCTCCTCCTCCCATAGCCAAGTGCTTACTGTCACCTCTCAGAAGAGGCAAGCCAGTCCTCACTCTTCTTATAGATCCAGACAACTTTGGTAGCACAGTCCAGTGGCAAAACAGTCACAAGGAGAGATTGAGTGCTTGCCTAGTGAATTGCACTTTGACCTGAATTGGGTGAAACCATGAGTAGAATGAAGGTGTGGCTTGCTGGAGTCTGTCCAGGTTGACTTAATCCCTGGAGGGATAGCTGATAAAAATGGTGGTGAAAAGAGGGCGCTAAAAGAGCAGAGATTGTGAAATCAGGGATGCATCTCATGTGTTGACAGGAAGGTGAGGCACAAGTTGACATGGTGTGTTCCTTTCTGGGAGTATTAATTCCACTATAGAAGTGATGGGAAGCCCTTCAACAGGAAAATATATTTCCTTTAACATTAGAGAAGGAGCTTCAAGACTCGTGTGAATGAGAAAGCATGATGTAGCAAAGAGGAGAAGAAGAAAAAAAAAATCGAATAGCAAATCAGCAAGTCTGTTGATGGTGGGAAAAATTAGCAGATGCTGGAACCCTGATACTGAGGGAGTCCATAGGGAATTCCTGGAATTTAGATGGAGTAAGTGTAGAAGATGGGACTTGAAGTAGCACTTCTGGAGCTAGCAGACATGATACTGAATCTGATCTCCAACACCTCTGTGTGTGATCTGCTAGATTTGCACCTAGTACACATTATTAAGCTTCATTTTTCTTATTTGTGAAAAGGAGATAAAGATGCCTACAGTATAAAGCTGTGGTAAGGATCAACTGAGATAATACATCTGTGATACTCTTAGTAAGCATTCAGTACATAGTAGCTTTATTATGAACAGTGTTTTTAAAAGGGGCCAAAGATCACTCAAAACTTCTGCTATTTGTTACCAATCAACAACTTTTACCCCACAGCCAAAATGCCTATGCATTCCCTGTGATGAAAACCTCACTACCTTAAATATTAAGGTCCATTTCACCTTCCCTAGCTAAAAGTGAAAACCTCTATTTTTTCCTCTCTTTTCTTTCTTTCTTGCTTTCTTCCTTTTATTTATTTATTTATTTTTACTGTTTATGGTTTCTATCCACAGTGGTCATACAAATATGTAAACACCACTTCATGGGAAAGCCTTCCAAATTGTTTAAGACAAATAATAGGTGCCATGGCTGACTTCTTTTGTTGGAGCTAAACAGACCCTGTCCCTTTGGCCTCTTCTCAGATGATGGACTTTCACAATCTTTCACCATCTCTTACTCTTGGTATTGCCTCTGACCTCTCAGCAAAACACCTTTGTTCAATGTACTGTTGTTCATGCAGCTTGAACTTTTGTACACATTTTGAAGGAGCTCTCATACTCTGGATACACCTTGAGTTGCCGTCGATTACAACTCTCAGATCTTTTGCACATTTGACATGTATACTATCTATCATATTATAGTATTTCGTATTATGAATAAATAGTCATATAGTTATACTATTTGTTCATAACTTTGGGGGTCCTAGTTCTGTCTTTTCATGTTTCTCTTCCTATAAGAAGGTAAATTAGACGAAATGACCAATTAAGCCCCCCTTTTAAAATATTTTTTTCTTTTAATATATGTTTTTAGTTGTCAATAGACCTTTATTTTATTTATTCATATGTGGTGCTGAAAATTGAACCCAGGGCTTCACATGTGCTAAGCAAGCGCTCTACCACTGAACCACAACCCTAGCCCCTGAAGCCCCTTTTTAATAATTTGAAATAATTTTAAATTTACCAAAGTGGGGGGAAATGGTACAAAGAAATCCTATGTCCTTCTCCCCTAGTTTTATCAATTGTTATCATTTTACATTTAATATGTCTCTGGATATATACATTAATTTATGGATACTTATGATTGATATTATTTTATTAAACCATTTAAGAGCAAATGCAAACACATTACCCTGACATATTCCAATGTATACATTTTCCCCAAATCAGGGTGCCCTCCTACAGAAGTGAAATATGACATTGAGATAACACCATTAAACAATCCTTAAAATTGATTAAAAAATTTCCAGCTTTCCCCAAAATGTCTTTCCTTTATGGTCCAAAATCTAACATGGGATCACATATTATATTTATTTGTCATGCCTTTTTATTCTCCTCTAATCTGCTTCTGTTGTTCAGTCTTTCTCTATCTCACATGATTTATATATTTTACACACACACACACACATATTCAGAAATATCAAAGAAATGATTTTTTCTGTTGATGGTGTATTGAAAGATATTTAACTGTCAACCATTAGGATGCTAACCTTCATCATCTGGATTGCTGGATCTGGGGATTCTCCATTATAATATCACCATTTTCCATTCCACCATTTTGGTCTCACCATTTTGGAACCAATATGTATTTTGAAGGATATACTCCTAGAGTACACACATATTCTGTTCCTCATTGAGTCTTCCCTCAGCCAGTCTTAGTGGGTATTAATCACTCTGCTGTAATCAGCCACCATTGTGATGGCTGCCAAATGTCAATCTTTCATTTGCATCCTTTTTAAAAGTTGTGCATGTATTAGTTGGCAGGGTTCTATAAAGATTTTTCCCTTCCCCACATTTATTTACTTATTCCAATAAAGCCTCATGAATCCTAGTTTATTCTATGGGTTGTATTCCACTAATTTTATTATTTATTTTGATGTCCCAATCCCCCCCCCCCCCGATTTTGCCAATGGATGTCTCTTTAAGCTGGCTGTTTGGTAATTCTGACCCCCATTGTTCTTTGAATATCCTTTCACTTTCTGGCACTCAAAATCCTCTAGGCTCATCTGTCCTTTCCCTGCCCCAGCCTTGGAATCAGCCCATTCTCCAAGGAGGCATGGTTCTTCTAGTGGATGACGGCATTTATAAATGAGCTCTGGCTCATGCTACTGGCATGTGATGAACTGTAGGGCTTCTCAGTAGACAGAGGTGGGAAATAAATGATAGTGGTTCACATACAACCACACATACACATTTATATCTATTTCTGTATGTGTACCTATACCTATGTATCTTTATCTCTACTTATGCATTTATAAATATGTGTCTATCTCTCTATCATGAATTTTCACCAATACTGCCAATTCTAAGCTGACACATCAGGATTCTTTCTAGCCTCCCTCGTTTCTGTATTTGTAAATCCCTTCTCTACAGAGAGAAACCTGACTCCCATTATTCTCAGTATATTGACTTATATGCTCCATCTGGCCTTATGGAACAATCATCTAACATGTCAGCCACCTCCTTGCTCTTGTCCCAGCTGCTACCTCCTTGGGGCTTTCATTTCCTGGGCCCCTGGCTCCACCATGGCCTCTTCAACCAGTATCCTTGGTTCCTGGTCTTGCTGCTACCTTCTCATCTCCTGACCATACCTGACCAAAGTCAGTAAAATACTTTCCTGTTCTTGCAGCTGTTCATATCAAAATCCTCAAGTCATCTTTGATCACATTCTAGACCCAATCCATAGCAGATTCTGTTTCTCTACCTTCAAATAGGTCCAAAATTCAACTCTGTCTCACTATGTCCTCCTGCCCTGATCAACATTACCTCTGGTCTTGGCTACTGTAACCACCTCCTGAGTGGTCCCCTGCACCAGCCCTTCCTCTCCACAAAACTGTTGTCAGACCCACAAGCCCAGATAACGCTTCCAAAATATAAATTATCATTCTACTTCCTTGCTCCATGGCTTCAACCTGCTTCAAATAAAAAGCTTCAATCCTATCAGATCTGCTCCATTTTCCCCAATGCTCCTTCGCCTCATCCCCTCCTTCCCTCCACTTCGTGCCTGTCCAGGCACATTGGCTTCCAAGCCCTGCCTTCTCCCTGGACCTCTTCCCCGTGTCATCACATAGCTTCCTTCCTCACCATCTCCAGGTCTTTTCTCACATGTGCCTGCCTCAGAGAAAATCTCTGGACACCATATTTAAAGTTGCACTCCCTCTTTTGAACCCACCTTCTCTCCTTCACCTGCTTGACTCTTCTCTAAAGGATTTATTACAATCTAACACATTACATATTGTGTTTACCTAGTTACACTTGCAGCTTCCCCTTTTCTGCCTTTATGTTTAAACCCCCATGGAAAGGCAGATTTTACCTGTGTTGTTCATTGCTAAATCCCCAGTGCTTATAGCAGTCCCTGCTAGAGAAGGGATTCTCAATAAATACTGTTAAATGAATGGCTGAAATTATAGAAACACACCAATATATTTAAGAGTGTCTATATATGTACCCATATTTTAAGTGGTTGCCAATGTGACTTGAGGCATTAAAACCAAATGGTGTCCATGTAAGAGGTTTCATAGAGAGGAAGCCTATACACACTAAAGGTAGTATAGTAAAAGGCTGTAAAAATGTAAAGACAGGGAAAAAAAGATTATATGTTGATGAATATGAACTAAAGTAGGTAACCTGGCAGTAGATGCTATTAGATATTAACTGACTATGTATTAGACCAAAAGATTAAATTATGTAATACCAGGCATTAAAATTAAAAGTTTTCAAAATATTTCCAAAGATAGTCTCTGGGATTATGTCTTCTGTTAAAAAGTTTTAGATTTTTCTCATATGAAAACAGAAATCTCTTAGAGCAGAAATAACTCAATAAGGGAGCTCAGGAGAGACCAAATCTAGTACCTTCTTTTTTTTTTTTTTTTTTAGGTGACTACTCAGTCCACAAGGGAAATAAATAAAGTCCCTTTTTGTATTATTAATGTCCAGTTTGGTCTTTTATCAGCCAAAAGTCCTGAGAAAACATTTCCGCAAAATGAATTGAAAACTTGTACACAAATTTTAGGATAGATTAGTCATCAGATTCTTAATGTACTTTATTCTGCATACTTTAGAAGACTCTGAGTACACATCTGAGAACTGTTTAGAAAGCAAGTTTCACTGAGGCCAGTCCCACAATTATTTAATGACTGTGCTTGGTGACAGCACATGAGATAGAGCGATTTACAATTGGAACTGCAAAGTTTATTATTTTCACTTTCCCTAAGTTCCTTCAACTCATGCATAGAGATATATATTTCAACCAAGCATGGTGATTCAAACAAAAGATATAACTCTGATAGAAATTTTAGGTATTCTAACATAAAGGTTTCTAGCACATCCTTAATGGGATGATCAGATGGTTGGAAAGAGGGTTATTTCTCTTAAATTAGCATGCAGCCTTCAAAATGAATTTTGGACTCTGCAAAAATAGCTATCTGGTTTATGCATTAAGCATCTTTTGAAAGGAAGACCTTTCCATGTTTTCTCAAAGGAGCCATCATTGCTAACTCAATGGCTGGCAAAACTCATCACTGGCATCCTGTGCCTACCCATGCGCAACCCGGAGACTTGCCTTCACAGCATAAATCTCTTCTCTCCGATGCCGTGTTTCTGCTGCTGAAAACTTCAAAATGTTAAGCAAAAAGTCAAATAAAGTTATGACTTGCAAAATGTCCCCAAAGTTCTTCTCTTTGCTGCTCCTTTGTTAACTGTGTGGTCTCAACTTACCCTCTCTGAATCCCAGTGCCCTTAAATAATTTGGGAATGCTATTGTGTACCTCACAGAATAAGTAGGAGTAAATGAAATAATTAGGTGAAAGGACTTAAAAACTATAGAGTTCACCATCTTCCTCTTTCTCAAGCTAACTATATTGGATAATGGCAGAAGTTTTGAAATACTGTTGACAGTAAACCTGTCTCTTATTTCCCACCCCTGGTCCTCTCTCTCTCTCTCTCTCTCTCTCTCTCTCTCTCTCTCTCTCTCTCTCTCTCTCTCTCTCTCTCTCTCTCTCTCTCTCTCAGATGATCCTATCCTGCTTCCTGCAAGGTGAAGTCCTACTTTCATTCTTAAGACTAATGAAGGCTCAGTGATTCCTCTGACCTCCAGAACTCATTAGTTTCAGCCTGGCATGCATGAACTAGCATTTGAATGATTTTTTTTCCAAAAATTTCTAAATTAAACTTTAAAAATTTAACCAAGTTGCCAATAACAGAAAGTTCCAGAGTAAGCCCTGCCCTTTGCAGCAAAATATCAAACAACAGTGACTGATCAATAAACCTTCCACATAACTGCAGATCGTAAAGTTGCCATAAAGATTCAGGGCTTGACGTTTCCTTCTTGGCTTGATGTGTGCCAGCCTGTGAAAAGGGCACTCCTGTGAGGTTCTTTCCTGATCCCAAGCAAGCGTGCGAACTCAGCAGTAAGCTGAAGTTAATTATCCGAAAAGCAAATTCTTTGCCAACTTTTGCAAAGCAAATAGTTTTCAAGATAAAAGATAAGACTAGTTCAAAGTTAGCAACTGTCGACATCTGTATCATCTTAAGCAATGCTGAGGTTTAATCTGAGTTTTACTTTCTTTAAAAATTACAGCCACACTCTTTGACTCCAAAAATCCACATATTGTGATGGATTAGTGATATTTGCTTTCTTTAACTAAGATTTAGTTAATTTTTATTCTGTGAGGCCACAAATTATCTGTTAGCTGAAAACTAGGTCCAGAATCCCAGTTTCTAAAGGAGCCAAACACTTTCTTCAATGAATTTGGGCTATTTTTGGCATGAACCTTCTCTATTTTTGTGAAAGCAATGGATAATTATTGTGGTCTTTATTGTACCCAGGGTTTAAGTTCAGGGTCACCACTAACTCAATGGACTGTCTTTGCTGAAAAGTAGCAAGAGGTTTCTCTTCCAGTAAATGACATCCCTGCAGGCACACAACTGTTCTATACCAGAGCAAATAACTGTTTGGTTCCCAGTATTCACTGGTCTTAGTACTGCTTCGGGCTTTAGAGTTGTGTTTTAATAGGGTCCCGCCAAAATCTAACAGCACATGATTATGTGTGGTCAGATCTCAACCTTGAGTGTTTTCAGAAATCCCTTTCTATTTGGTGACCCCTGAGTTTATTTGTGGTGGCAGGGTCTTAAATTTCCTTTAACTGTTATTATGTTTAGAGAAGAGGAGAAGAGGAAAAGTCCATGAAAACAGAGCCAGAAAAGGAGCTTTTTGTGGTTGTTGTTGAATAGGCATTTTGAAGATCTAACATGGACTTTCTAACTAGGCACAGTGGTGCATGCCTGTAAACCCAGCGATTTGGGAAGCTGAGGCAAGAAGATTCCAAGTTTAAGGCCAATCTGAGCAACTTAGAGGCCCTAAGCAATTTAGTGAGATCCTATCTCAAAATAAAAAATATTAAAAATAGGGATGGGGTTGTGGCTCAGTGGTGAAGCACCCCTGGGTTCAATTCTTGGTACTTAAAGATAAAACAATAGATAAAATGTACATTCTAGAGGTTATTACCCTGTTGATGCATCTGTATAAGGCTCTCATGAAATTGTTGAGTGAGGTACTTCAGGCCAAGGCAAATGACTAGCCAATGTCATCAGTGACAGAATTCTATAATCGTGACTACAGGGCACCTAGTCAGTCTATCTCTGGCCTAACTAACCTGCATGTTTACGATCTTTCTCGGCTTGATGCAGTTGTTTTAGGTGGTAGCATTGTCCTGTCCTCAGAGTCAGAGGTTGATGCACAATTTCTTGCCAGACCCAGGGCATTATGAGGATGGATTTGACAGAGGCCTGTACATAGATGTCCTGAAAACATGAAGGATTTCTTTAGAACTCAGAGAAACTACATTCTGAATAGCTTCCTAAGTAGATACTATACAAGTGACGTTCTATAGGGCAAGATTTGCCCAGAGAGCTAACTGTTCGATTATCAGATTTTAAGCAAACTTGTTAGCGTTCTCATATTTCCCATATCATTGATCAATAAATTGGATGATGCTTGTTTTCTAAAGATAATGCAGACTTTAAAATTGCTAAGAAAAGGATGCTTCTGCCAGAGTTTCAACTTTTAAACCTGTGTTTCTGTGTAGATAGCAAAGATGCTTGCGGAACTTCACGTCCCCAGAGGCTTGTCAGATTTCATCAGATCTGCCTTCAGATTATACCTTGAATAGGCCTACTTCTTCCTGCACTGTAGTTTCCAAATCTCCATGTATCTGGCCTGGGCTATCAGTAGCCTCCTAACTTTTCTCCGGGCCTGCTTGCCCTCTGGCTTATTCTCCACATTCCAGCCAGACAGCTCCCTCCTTTGCGTAATACTTTTTAATGACTGTCCATTCTGTCAGAGATAAAAAATTTTAAATGCAGAATGTATATAACCTCCTAGCTACCCAGCAGCTCTATTTTCTCCCACCTGGCTTGACCCCCAGAAAGGCCTCATTTTGTGTGTTCCTTGATTACAAAGAGCTCTTTCCGGTACCCCCAGGGATTCTCTCAGGCCTCTTTTTTTATTTCTAACCTGCCTGGGTCCCTTTTCCCAGGTCTCCATCCTGCTAGGGCCCGTTTCATCCCTCAAGGCTCAAAGGAAGATTCCCTTTCTCCAAGAGAACTTGCTTGCTTTCTCCTTTCACCTCCCAATGTAAATTAGATGCCACATGACCTTCTCTATATTCCCCCCACCCAGCTGGGATTGTTCAGTATTGGCTGATCTATGATATTTTCTGCCAACACAGCAAGTTCCTTGAAGACAGGGACAATGAGAGTTTTCTCTTTGTCTACAACAGGTAGACCATCCTGCACCTAGAGACAACATACCTGTCATTGTCTAGAGCTGGACCACCTGGGTTAAATTCTAGCTCTTTCTGAGCAGAGATAAGTAATCTAACACCTCTGCATACCAACTGCCTTATCAGCAAAGAGCACCACTCAAGTCCCTAAACCATTGGATTTCCTTTTCTGTCAAGTGGGGAAAATGCCAAGTCTTCTCAAGAGTGGGAAATTGTGAGGCTTCACTGAGTTAATATGTCAGGTGCTCAGGAAAGTTCTAGGTATGTGATACACAGTGCTAGCTATTATCTTAGTAGGCAATCTTTCAATCAATAAGATTTTTTTTTTACTAAAAAGAATGGATTCTTATTACTTTGTTCACAGATTTCCTCCTCATTTTTGGTAATTCTTCCTTAATGTACATGATATGATATAGAGAAAATAAAATTCTTCTGCTTGATCTGAATGGTACTTATATACTTTATATACAAACAGTTGTATGTAAAAAGATGCTATATATGTGCATTATGAATTGTAATACATACTACTATTATAAATAAAAAAGAAAGGAAAAAAAAACATCAACCAAGAATTACAATTTTCTTTTCATCAAGAAAGATAAGACCACCTAAAAACATACCAGATCTGCAATTGCACCAACTCCTTTCTTTGCCTTTCTATCACAATCCTGGCCTAAAATGATGGCTCCCCTAACATCCCAAACTTGACACATTTTTTTGATGGGAAAATGGATATAGGGCCTTTAAAAATATTCCTGTTAATTGAGAGTAGAAATATTGTGTTCTTTTTCTCCAGGTAATTTTTTTCTATCATTAAGATGAATTTATTAGGAGCATTGCTATACAGAAAAGTCAGTGGAAGAACTGCCAGCATTTTTTTTTTTTTTAACTAGGGTAAAGAAAAATTGCCTACTGTAATATTAACTACCTATATTTTGGTCTCTTTTTTTTTCTTTAAATGAATAAATACACAGCATGAATGGAGTTTGGTTTCTACTCAAGTTTCACCTCTCCTGGTTGCAATACCTCTTTTTAAGCTCTGTGCACATTGGTGGTTATTTTCTAAAACTAACCCATCATTCACTGTTACATATTTATCATTTTTACAGTTCATAAGATTTGGAAAACCCATTGTGACCCCGTTGTGACCCTTGTTCCAAGGTAGACTGTCACGCTAGAATGACTTTTCTAAAAATATATAGACAGCCATAATTTGGAAATATAATTATTTACCTTAGAATTGGGCAAAAAATTAAGAATTTTTGTGATGGCATTATACCATATTCTGGATGGTTGTTCTGCTTTTTTATTAAAGTATACATATGCATGTATATACTTCACTCTGAGCATTAAAAAAATCTATGCTTTATAATGCCAAGTTTCCAATTTCTCTTGGGGCATGAGTTAGTTGCCTGCTTTACTGGGTTTTTAAAAGGCTTTTGTACATAAAATTACACCTTAATTTAGTGAATCAAACCGATACCTATTTTAGTAAGAAAATTGGAACATAATTAATGTCCTAAGAAGTTGGCTGGTTTATCCTTGGCAGACTAAATTTAGATGTATAGAACCATTTTATATTAAAGGCCATTTTATTTGCTAAGTTTCATTTCTTATTTAAAATAAGGCCTGTATCTTTCCATGGCTTCCAACTCCCCAATCTCCAGATTATCCCACTTTAAAAATCTGCTGTTTTAAAATTTTGACAATCTTATGTATTTTTTTTAGGTACAAAAAGAGCATATTTACTGTGTATATTGCTTGGTAACCTTATTATTTTTACTTAATAAGTATTGTAGAAATCTTACTGTTCAAAAAGTTAAATTTTTATTTACAAAAAAAACATAGATTAGATCCTATGTTTCATAGGTTAGATTCATATTTCAGCCTCTAGTGCTAAAATATGTTCTCTGCAAGGTAATATTTAGATATGAGTCTAAGCAGTCTAAACAGCCAGTGCTCCAATGTTGCTATCAAACATGGAAGCTAAGTATTAGTCTTACAAAATGTGAGGTTTTGCAAATAGTTCCCCTGTAAATGAAGGGTAGTTCAGGGTGCAAAAGTCCATCATTCATTATTTGATCATTTTTACAACAACTGCAGATAGAGTGATTAATGTAATCTTCATGTTCAAAGTACAGACATATATCCATTTTATTGCCCGAGTATGGATTCCTGCTTGCTCAGATGACGTCATATTAAATGTAGTGGGGCACATGCTGCCTGCTTAACCCTGGGAATTGTGATTTAGGCAGCTCAGAGCACGTTTAGAGTGCTTTCATTTGCTGCAGCTTAAGCCTTCTAATGATAGCATAATACGTGTTTTCATACATGGCATAATAACCACACTTTTATTGTGGTGTAATACACATAACATAAAATTTACCTTCTTAGCTGTTGTAAGTGTACAGCTCAGTTACTGTACGTTCACATTGTTGCATAATGATTGTTTGGGCCTTTTTGAGCCACCAGTAAACCCTCAGGGTTTCTCTTCTTTGCGTGCCCTTCTTTCTCCAGCAGTGATTGATGAGAACACAGCGCTAACCAGAAGTACTTGGAAGTTTTGGTACTTGAAATTTAATTCTACATAAAATGCTTCCTAATATTGTCTGATGACTGTTTAGAACAATTGTGAGTTTGTCAGAGTTTACTTAGAAGTATAAGACTTTGTAGAAAGCTGCTAGTACTAAGTACATTGATCAATACCAGGCGATACATTTTGCAAAACTTGACCTTTAGAAACGGACACTTCATTCCTCTTTTAATGTCCCAAAGTCCCAAAGCAGTGGACGTTTGTGCTACTTCTTATTTTATGAGATAATTGAAACTGTGGGGACAAATATAGCCACCAAGTGCAATATTGTTATGTTTATACTCAGAACAACAAACCAGACTGCTTTCGCAAGACATGCAATGAGGCAACTTAGTTTGAACTCAATCACTTGTAGGAGAGCCATCCCTGACAAGATTGAACAGGTGGGCTCTCTCAAAGCTATCATGCCTCCACATCTGTCACTTTGATGCAAAGAAGATCCAGTTCCAGGCAGGCATGGCTTTTGATTCTGATTTCCTTTCTGTACTCTTCAAAGAACATAAGCGCGCACTGCGGATTTGCCCAGCATGCCCCAGGTGGCTCTCTAGGTACTTGTGCATGACCAAAAGAACCAGGTAGGAAACTCAGCAATATGGAGACCGATTTTCTTTAGGATTTTACATTTGAATTCCTCATGTAGATCTAGTCATTTTTGCTGAGTGTTGGCTCTGAATGAGTATTCAAATCCTGAATAGACCATTGCTCTTCTGCTTCCATCTCTTCTTGTTGCTTCTGTGTGTGTGTGTGCAGAGTTTACCAGATGGGCATCCCCCACTGATGTGCTCAGAGCAGTCCTCGGGGAAACTGGAGCTCATAGCAGATATCTTCTCGTTACAGTTTGTACCATGCCTACCCTGCTGATGAGGTGCCTTCTTTCTGGATAGTTCATGACGTGCCATTTCCAAATGAGCAAATGTATCTTGGAACACCAGCTCTCTCTTTGTATGATCTTTGTCTACTCTGCTATGATCTGAACGTCTATCCCCCCTCACTCGCTTGCTGAAATCAAGGTGGCAGTACTAGGAGGTAGGGCCTTTGGGAAATGATTAGGTCATGAGAGCTGAGCCCTCTTGACTGGGCTTAGTGTCCTTAGAAAAGGGACCTAAGGGAGCTTCTTCACCCTATCTGCCATGAGAGGACACACAGAGGATGCCATCTATGAAAACTGGGTCCTCAACAGACACCAAGTTCGCTGGTGCTTTGATCTTGGACTTCCCAGCCTCCCAAACTGTAAAAAACAGTCATTGCGGACCCAGAAGAGCTTCTGAAATTTATTATCTTTGAGAATAAAAGTAAGAAATTTTAAAATTTCAGAATGTAAGCTGTTAGAGCGATGACATCATTACATGCCATGTAACCTCTGGAAATTTCACTGTGTGCTCATAAAAGAATAGGAATAATAAAGATAATCATGTCCTAATTCTACTGGGAAATAGTTTTCACTTTGCTGACCCCCTGAAAGGGTCTCAGCTACCGGTCAGCATTCCTAGGACTGTGTTTTGAGAACTGCTCTCCTAGAATAAATTCTCATTTATTTTCAGTTCTTTATTGTTCTTTAAAACATTACTATTTCACAGAATCCAAAGGACACATTTTAGGAAAAGATATTTGGTAGCATTCTACTTGACTTGAAGTGTAGGTGGAAAAGGTGCTTAGAAAAGGAAGTTTTTTTTTCCCCTTAAGATACTTTTCTCAGAGTTAGAGTGTCTATTTTTTCCCACCTCCCACATCTCACAAAGTTAGTACTCTGTCAAAACTGGAGTCTTCAGTTGCAGTTAAAGAACTCTGGTATAGAAATAGCAGATGAAAGTGTAGGTAAAGCTCAATTTCTTTTTTCTATTGTTGTGTTGAAATTTAGTTAATGGACTTTGTGGATATTTGAGTCCAATATTTGACATGCAAATCTAAATAAGGAGAAAGCATTTCTTTCTTGGACATTAATTCTGCAGGAGACATGGGGAGAGGGGACATTGATGGCATTTCAGGAAAATGACATAAGAGATACTTGCTGCTGGAGGTTTCTCAGAGAAGCCACAGAGGACCAGAAAGGACTAAGTAACAACTATAGCAAAATTTACAGGAAAGCTGGTGAATTTAGGAGCCAGAGGGATTGGGCCAGCATGTGGTAGGGTAAAGTACATAGATCTTTATTTATACACAGTGAATGCACAAAAATTAGTAGCCAGTTTATGCTGTCAGCCAGAAGCAGCCTTGTGAAGGGGGAAAGGAAGAGTTTAGAGGTCAAGCTGTCAGACCACCACTCGCTGTGTGAATCTGGGCCAGTTACTTCATCCCTTGGAACATGTTTTCTCTTCTGGGGAATAGTATTCAAATGCCTGCTTTGCCGGTGACTGCAAAGAGTAGAGATAATGGTTTCTGCACAATGCTAGTTGCTTAATAAGCGATAGCAGGAAAGATAGGATGGAAATAAAAGGTCATATAGTCACACAGTGATAGTGGTGATAACGATGATTGTTCGTATACTCTGCTCTTCACAGACCTCCAAAAGTGTAAGGGAAAGGGGAACACTAGCACCAGGTCTTCAACTTGGACTTGACCTGCAGATGCCTTCGCATGATATTGGACTGGAGGATAAACTAACTAGGAGAGTTCCCAGGTTTGAATCATTTCAAGACCCATTCTCTTTAAGGTTCAGGAGAGAAACTTCTTCCTGACCAGACTCTGCTTCCCCAGATGATATGCAAGACCACAGTGTCAGTCAGTGACATCCTTTCACCAAGTTTTCAATATAAGTATTCACTACCTTCCACTGAAAAGAGAGCTGGCCATTCCCTTGGCATTTTCCATCAAGGACTATGGAAAACAAGTTGCCAATGAGTTTTATCCTCCTTGCCAGCATTATTGCACGTCTAAGCTAGGGTGTTAATGTTCAGATGAGTCACTCATGGCAGTGACTAGACATTTTCTCATTATTTATTAAGAATGGTGTGACTTCCCATTTCCTATCCACCTTCCCTTCCTTGCTTTGAACCCTTTGTAACTATCCAATTTGTCAGCATTGGCAAATTTCACTTACGTGCTACTGTCTCCACCTCCCAATCATTAATGAAGGTATAAAACATAGGGGAGGAGGGAAGAACAGAAGGAAATGAGACATGTTTCAGGAGTTTTTAATAACCTACAGGTATATCCAAAGATGTGAAAACGACATTTAAGATAAAGGGGGAAAAGCACAACCTGGTAATGGAATTCTTTGCACTTGTAACCAAAGTTATTATTCTGTGCAGTGAAGGACTAAACCTTTTTATGGAGAGAAAAAATGGCTCTGAAACATTAGATTGTTTTTTAGACATTGGTCAGGTACATAGTGACACCTTTCATTTGGTAGGTGCTTCAGGGGACACCACCTTACTTTCAGGTACTCCAGGGATATCTAGGCAGGGTGTAAAGAGAGGCAGGGGAGATGGGCAGAAAATGAAAAAGTCACACCATTCTTAACTCACTGAGACTTGGTGACATAATTTATTCTCTCTTGGGCTGCAAGTCAGAATGTTCTGGAAATCCCCAGTTTTACAAGAACTGGCCAAGTGACATAGGACACTGGGTTTCCTTGGAATTGAGATGAACCTAAACCACCACCATCTGTTTTATGTGAGGGCCAGAAACTATGATCCTTGAAGGCTTAGCATGTCAGTTGAGTACAGTGGACATCAGTGAAATTGTACTAATAATGAACTGGGCATCTACTATGTGGTATTCCACTTTGGTTGCTAAAAACAGTGTTCATTCCCCTTAAGGACATGCAGTGTTTTAAAAAATTACCCCATTTTAATCATTATACAATGTGTACATGCATCAAAACATCACATTATACCCCATAAATTTGTGCAATTATTATATGTCATTTAAAAATTAGACAAAACAGTAAGCTAAGGACATGTGGCAAACTGAGCATGGAAAGCTGGCAGCATAAAATGAAGTGGCATCATGAGTGTTCAGGGCTTGGGTTAAGGGACCTTGCAATCCTGAGCCCTCAGAATGATCTTTTGAGGATCAGGAAAAAACACCAGAATTGCCAATATTCATCTCTCACCTACTTTAAATTTCTATTTTCCCTGATGTGCATTTACAATGCCCATTAGGTAGTATGTCTACATAATTTATACACAAACGTTTTGCCATCGTGTTTGATGAAGTAGAAAGACCAGTGCAGCAGGCAGCAAGGGCTGAAGCTGCCCAGAGAAGAAAGCAACCCTTGTGGAGTCAAGCCAGGGGGCAACGAGAGGTGGAGTCTGAATGGGTGGAAGAGAGTGGGGAGAACATTCCAGGCCAGGAGAGAGCAGGAGCCCAAGAATGGGAGTTGGGTGTCCACAGAATGTTCTTTAGGGTAGAAAGAGACTGAGCAGCCCAGGGAAGAGAGAAATGTGTTTGAGAATGGAGTAACAGGCCAAGTTTGTTGTCAGAGTAGGTGTGAGCAGGGCATGCAAATTCATCACTGTAGGGAGGCCTAGAGAGAGGCAGAGGACATAAAGAGAAATTACAGTTGAGAAAAAATTCAAGAGTTTTTGCAATGGGCTCTGAGGATTGAAAGTCATGTTTAAGGAAACTCATCTAATGGCAGAATGAGACCTGGGTTAGAGGTGGAGGTGTGAGGTAGGGATTCCCAGTAGAAATAATGGACAGAAAGTGGAGGCGGATTGTACGGTGCTCAAGTGGTAAAGGAGCAAGATGAGTCATAGATGATTCTCAGGAATGGAGGCTGCCCTCAATTCATTGTGTAGGAGGATCTACCCAGTACAGAATACTACCTGCTGAGTGTGCTCTGACTTGGAGTCACACATACCCAGCTCTGAATTCACGCTGTACTACTAACTCTAGTTAGAGGCCCACAAACAAGACACTCTCACCCCTTCAACCCGTTCTCTCACTTGTAAAATGCGGACAACAGCAATGCCTAATTCTGAGGGGTATTGGGAGGCATACATGGGATAAGGCACTTAAAACCCCTTCGCAAGGGATTTAGACACATGGAGTTCTGACAGATTTTTTTTTTAATTTAATAAAATCTTATTTTAATGAAAAAACAGCAATACAACACAAACACTAATTGCATTAGATGCTCTTTGAAAACAAACTTTGAAGAAAATATTACACGTAGCAACTTCCTATTGATCTAGCTTCCTGTTACATTTGTTTATTTATACTTCACACTTCATGGCTTCCAAAGTAAACATTTAATTTCCACCCAGGCTTCCTTGTTTGAAACAATCCCTCCCACTCCTTCACAGGCTCATCCTCTGTGAATGGTAATGACCTTCGTCTTGGAGACTCCAGAGTTCCAGGAAGTCTCCTTCAGACACAGACCACTGGGTTCACCAGTTTCTGATAAGATTCCAGTGGTGCCAGTGTCACTGGTCCAGGGATCACTTTGTGAGAGCCACTGTGGTAGAAATAGAGACCCAAGTTTCTATTTCCAGGGGTAGAATGGGTTTGGATTCTTGGCTTTTCAGCAAACTCCTACACTCTGTCAACTGCAGAGATGCTCTGGTTGGGGTGTGTGGCAAGGGGAGAGGGAACAATGCTTCCATCTTAGCTTTGCTGCAGTTCCTTACATGTGGGAAAGTGGAAAAAGAGATTGCTTGTAGGCCTTTTTCTTCCTCATCCAAGAGATATAAGAAATCCTTATTCCCATCAGCATGCAATTGTAGAGGTTTTCTCTGGCCATGTAAAAAGAAGTTGAGAAATGTCAACCCCATTTTTCCCATATCCCCAAGTGCGGATGATTGGACAATTCTGAGTAAAGAAATTTTATTACCATAGTTTCCTTAGCAATGACTCTAAATCACTATAATTGGACTAAACACAAAGTATGTTCTTTTTTTTTTTTTTTTTTTTTTTTTTTGGTGGTACTGGGGATTGAACTCAGGGGCACTCAACCACTGGGCCACATCCTCAGCCCTTTTTTGTATTTTTTATTTAGAGACAGGGTCTCACTGAGTTGCTAAGTGCCTCGCCATTGCTGAGGCTGGCTTTGAACTCGCGACCCTCCTGTCTCAGCCTCCCAAAGTGCTGGGATTACAGGCGTGTGCCACCGCGCCCAGCTACAAAGTATGTTCTAATATGGAGATTTTGTTTAAAAATCCAAGATCATGCTAAAAAATAAAAAATTCTGTAATTATTGTAAAATTTTGTTTTTTTTTTAACCAGTAAATAAAAATTGAACATGCGTATGATATGTTCAAATCGGGGTAAGCCAATCTATGTCCTCAAACATTTGTCATGTCTCTATGATGAAAACATTCAAAATTAAGAATTTTAAGTATGGTAAAATACACATGATGTAAAATTTACCATCTTGAATAGTTTTTAACTTTATAGTTCAATAGTGTTAAGCAAAAATCACGTGGCTATAAAACAGGTCTCCAGGGCTTTCCCATCTTCCCCATGTGGAGCTCTATGCCCATTTACCTACACCTCCCCATCCCCACTCCCTCTGTTGTCTGGCACCTAGCTGTCTATCTTCCATGTCTATGAGTTTGACTCCTCTAGGTGTCACCTATGAGGGGAATCATACAGTATTTGTCTTTTTGTGACTAGCTTATTTTGCCCAGCAGAATGTCCCTGAGGTTTATTCATTTTGTAGCATGTGCCAGAATCTCTTCCTTTTAAAGACTGAATAATATTCCATTGTATGAATATACTATGCCTTATTTATCCATTCATCCATTGGTCATTGGTGGACACTTGGGTTACTTCTGTCTTTTACTTATTATGAATAATGGTCTAGGAACATGGGTATACCAATGTCTCTTTGAGAACCTATTTTCAATCATTTTGGATATGTACCCAGAAGTAAATTATTGGATCATATTGTAATTTTCTTTATTTATTTATTTTTTGAGGAACCACCATACTGTTTTTGACAGTGGCTGGAACATTTTGCATTTCTACCAGCAGTGCATGAGATTTCCAATTTCTCTGTATCTTTGCCAACACCTTTTATTCTTGTGTTGGGACTTGTTTTGTTTATTTGTTTGTTTGTTTGTTTTTTCCTTGAGGGGTATAAAAGCCATACTAATGGGTATGAGGTGATGTCTCATTGTGGTTTTGATTTGTATTTCCCTATTAGTGATTTAAGATGTGTGCATCTTTCAAAATGTTTATTGGAATTTTGTATATTTTCTTTAGAAAATATTTTTTTCAAATCCTTTGCCCATTTTTAAATTATGATATTTATTTTTATTTGGTTGCATTGCAGGAGTTCTTCATATTCTGGATATTAACCCCTGTACAGATATATAATTTTCAAAATCTCCCATTCCATGGATTGCTTTTTTCAATTGCATCTCTTGATGTACAGATGTTTTAAAGTTTGATGTTGTCCAACTTATCTCTTCCTTTTATTGCGCATACTTTGGCATCATATCTAAGAAATCATTGTCAAATGCAATATCATGAAGCTTTCCCTTCTATTTTCTTGTAGGTGTTTTATTATCTTACCTTTTATATTTAGACCTCTGATCTATTTTGAGTTAATTTTTGTATGCAGTGTGAGGTCATGGTCCAACTTCATGCTTTTACATTTGTATATTCAGCTTTTTCAATACTATTGGTTGAAAAAAACCCTTTCCTTACTGAATGGTCTCAGTACCCTTGTTGAAAATCATTTAACTATACATATGAATGCTTAGTAAGTTGTGACCATCTATCATTAATATCAGTATTGTTGGGCAAGGGCTGAAATCTCTTAGCAGTGCGGAAGGTGTCGTAGAATATGACGGTGATACATTGCTTCCATGTTAACTTAAATACCCACATCAACTATGTGTCTCTTTATATTGACTACTTAAAATATATAATGTACTCCATTTTCCTGTTTCCTTTCGGGTCTGGTGATTTTGATTGGATCATGGGCATTGTGAATGACAAGCTATAGACATTCTGGATCTGTAACACTCTTCTGAAGAGTGGCTTTAGTTCTAATTGGTTACTTACTTGGTTGGTTGTGAACTCCTAGTTGTCACCCCTGTGGTGGGCAGCAGCTGAAATCTCTGCCTCATCCTTTCAGATTATGGTCTCTGCTTTTTGTCTGGACCTTGGGGATTGCCCACCCACATGGGTGTTCAGTTAGAAGTCTGTCCAAAATTTAATCAGATATTTGTGTTCACCTTCTAAGACTCTTTAACTTCTGTGATTTTCCCTCATAACCTACTGACTTCCACGTGAGCCTTGAACTCTGTCCTCTGAAGCCAATAAGATTGCCAATTTCTGTTGCTTAATTAGACAGAGATTGAGGACTATCCATGTCCTTGAAAAAAGAAAATCACACATTTTGCCCTATAGTTGAGTTTTCAAAGGTCATTCCAAATACTTCAAATAGTTGCTTTATTTTCTACTTGTCCATATTTCATTATTGTTATCTGGGGAAAGTAAGTCTTATTAAGCTACTTTTCCATTAGCAGAAGCTGGAGCTCTGAATCTATTAAACAACGAATTTAATAAAGAATTTTCTCAGCATAAGGATAGCCCATTGCAATTCACCGTCACACTATTAGGGAATGAGAAACTCTGGCAAATACTTTTCTTAGCTTACTAATCCTCTAGTATGACACAGGTAGGTAATATTTACTCCCTAGTCTCCCATCACTGGGCCCACATATGAGGCTCATTTTGTCGCTTTTGTCTTCACTGTGATGCTCTAAGCTAAATGCTACACTTCATGCATGTGTAGGGGCAGAGTGGGAGGTGAGTGGGTGGCCCTGAAACACAAAAGCTCCTGTGAAAACTGAATTACCTATTCTGCCTTGTAGAAGAGAGATACTGTGGAGAAGCTGAAGTCTCCTGTGCTTTTTATTCCCCCAGATCTCTGAGCATCATAAACAGCTTTTCTAAGCATTACTTATTTGAGGTGGGAGAAGGAAAAAGTATGTCTTTTAAGGCAGCTACTTCAAAAACCAGGAATGTAGTATGGCATGAAAGAGAAAGTCTCTGTCACATAGGATTTGTGATGCACACTTTGTAGCATTTCTCTGGGTCCTCTTCAGAGAACCTAGATGCTGTTTTTAAAGATGTTTTAAGAATATATTGTATGTCCAAACCACAAATAGGATCAGAAATTGGAAAACAGACATTGGGGAGTTCATCTATAGGTGTGTTAAAAAGTACTATTGTACATTTCAAAATGCCATCATATCTCAAACTAGAATTTTAAGAAAGTAGATGTATGGTAGGAGTAAAATTCCAACATTGGTGCTTGTCTTCACTTGCCAGAAGAAGAGGTATGGTTTATGCAAAAAGGGTGAAGCATTATTCTGTCACTTCCCCACCTCCCCTGTTATTTAATACCCAGGCTAAAGGTTTTAAAATGTGTTTCATTGCTGAATGCAATCTGCATAGCAGGTATTTATCCAATGCCAGTGATTTTTACCATCAGAGTCATGGGGGTCCTTTCCCTGAGCCGCACTCCTGGGAATACGGATTCAGTACAACTCAAGGAGGTTTCTGTATTTTTAAAGGCCTTCTAGATGATTCTATAAACAACCTCAAGGCATTCCTAGGAAAAGGCTCATCCATAAGAAACCACCACCAACCGTTTCTCAAAAGTGAGGACATAATAGAAAGGAGAATCTTTATTGTTTCACTCAAGTCCAACTTTGAATATTTCAGGACATGAGAGAGAATGCAGTCATGCTTAATGCTATATTTGGATGAAATTAAGCAAATCTAAGAGTGTAAGTTTTGCAGGTTATTCTTGGTGTCATCTTTTAAAGAATTACATAAGGCACATTAGAATATTCTTCTGATGAGAGATAAGGAATCTAAAAATCCAAATCTGCATTTTTATTCTCCTTCAGACTCAGTAAATGGGAAGCAGATCTCAGCCACATGCGGAGTTTAACATGCATAGAACTGCTTTCGGCCTCTAGAGGCAAATCTAGTTTCTGCTTGAAATCATGTTACCATCGTAGCTGTTTCTGTTCTGCTTATTGAAAGAGCTCTTGCCATGATTGTGGATGCTAAAATAGACTTCTCAAGAGCTGGTACATAGTCAGAGGAAAGCAATGGAGGTAGAAAGGACCCTGTGGAAAACTAACACCAACTCTTGATCTGTTTCCCTTATATTTTTTACTTCTGGAGTCAGCATATTGCATATCATTCTCAGTGTAGTTTAAACATAACAGTTGGAGACTAGCTTCCTTTTTTGCAGTGCTGAGATGGAACCCAGGGCCTTGTGCATGCTAGGCAAATGCTACACCACAAGCTACATCCCCAGGCCCTAGAAGAGCTTAGGAACTGGTTCCTTTGTAGATAGTGTGACACCAACCAGGAAGTAGAGAAGGAGGATAATGTTCCTGCAGAGATAATGATGCCCTCAGGTCCCAAATTTTGAATTCCTGTTGGTCTCGTTACAGAGTGCCACAGCAAAGTCATCAACACAAACAATCATGCCTGAAAAATCTCTTCCCCATTGGCATCAATGGCAGATCTGTGATATTCACCCGGTGCTTGAGAAATTAATGAATTACGTTTTCAGTGTAGTGGGGAAATATTCTCAAGCTAAGATTACTGAAAATATTGGAGACTCATGTAATTTCCAGAAATTTTATAAGTGTGAAATGAGATAGCATTAGCTTATCTCATAATATTGGGAAAATCCTACCTTGTATAGTTTTTCTCAGCTTTCAACTGTTCCCCAACCATCTTACACTTTTCAGTGTTAAAACTGGTACATGTGTTATTAAAAGAAGGAGTACTGATGCCAAGAGATTGTACAATGTGAAATTCATTTTTTTTTCAAACCCCAAGCCCAATTCTAATTGCACAATGGGTATTTCTTAGTGTTATGTAGAAAAGCCCAGATGATGAAGAATGCATATGACACAGTGGAAGCTGTTATTGGCCTGCATAATCAAATGGCATTAACAATGATGATTTTGTGCAGTCACAATTAATTTTAAATCAATACCTACAACCCTTGGGGAGAGGAAACGAGGTACTTTTAACTGCAATATATTGTTCATTAAAGTGGATATTCTTCCCAAATATTAAACATGGCTAAAACCCCATATATTGAACTCTTGTTTAAACTAATTCAAGCTCAGTCACAGAGGGCTTAGACCACACATTCTCAGGGTTTGATCCCATTGCTCTTAGAGGAGCAGATGAGGGAAATGTGAACCCTTTGTTACTTTTGTGTTGGGTATTGCTGCAGTTTGTATCTTGAATGTCCTCCAAAGGACCATGTGTTAAAGCCTTGGTCCTCAGGCTGGTGGTGGTGGTAGGCAGTGGAGCCTTTAAGAGGAGGGGCCTAGTGGAAGGTCTTTAGGTTATTGAGAATGTGCCCTTGAAGTGATTAGTTGGATCCCAGCCCTGTCCTCATTCTATTTTACTTTCTGGCCATGGGGTGAGCAGTTTTGCTCAGCCTTCTTCTCCCACAATGATATCCCACCTTGCCACAGGCCCAAAGCAACAAGGACCAACTAATCATGGCCTGAAACCTCTAAAACTGTGAACTAAAATAAACATTTTCTCTTTATAAATGATTATCTTCGTATTTGTTATAGTGACAGAAAGTTGACTAACACAGTCACATTATTATCTGCTTTTCATTAACTCTGACTTAACTTTAAATTCTGTGTCAGTGATTTGAGGCCTCCTCATCAGGGATGTGTCAAAAACCTAGATCCAGAGGCTCTTTTCATTAGGCTCAGAAGGAGATGATGTAGTGTTAGAAATTATTTCGGTGCAAGATTTAGCATATTCTATTCTGACTCATGCTCTGAAGTAAGCTGGATAAATAGATGCTCAAAGCTGGACAATTTATGAATAGAGTAAAATTGATAGCACTGTGAGCCTCCAGGCATCCTCTCTCTGGAAGGAGAAGAGCTTCTAGACCAGAGGCAAATACATTTAAATGGAAATGGGAATTAAAATAAAGTAAAATTGGTAGTTTATATCAATGCATAAACCCTCAGGGACTGGAGACTGGGGGCTGAGACCAGGGACCTTGGGGTGAGTCTTGAATTTGTTCTGGTGTCCTCAGCCCAGTGCTAGGGGAATCCTGGAAAGACTCTGTGTGCTCACTGGGCTGTGACCTTTTTCTGTGCCTCCTTTGAGTTGGCCCCCAAATCAAAATAGCCCAATAATTAATTACAATTTAATCTCTGGAATCAGAATCCCACTTTAAAGTTCAACTCTGCCCCTTACTCTGTGATCTGGGCAATTGAGTCTCTTCATCTCTTAGTTTCTCTATCTGTAATGCAGATAATAATATTTCCTAAATCCCAACCCGCAGGGTTCTGGCCTTCCTGTGCCTCAGTTTCCTCATCTGTAAAATAGTATTATAACAGCACTCATGTCACAGGTTGTGGAAGAATTAAAGGGGTTGATTTATAGACACATGCTGATTCTGCCTGACACCTGCTAAGTGCAACGTGAGTGACAGCTATTATTAAGGGTGTGAGGAGTAAATAAAATGAGGAATACAAAGCAGACAGTAAACAGAAATATTAACTACTTGAGCTTCTTTCTTAGTGCTGAACTTCCATTAAGCTCCTTTTGGGAGGCTGAAGCTTCTTCTAATTCTACCTTGCCTGGAGTGAGCTCTGATAATCCTGATCTTCCTTGCTGGTCTTTTCCTAGAGGTTTGACCCTGCCCATCCACAGCTGGAGACCCCAGGGCACAATGCCACTGCTTTCTGCCCACCTTTGCGGATGATTGTAATATAAAACTGCTGCTACTGTGTCCCAGAGTCCCCTCTGCATCCCTCGTGTATATTGACACTTGTCTGTTTGCCCTAGCTGGGTCTGAAGTTTGTGATTTGGACAGGTGCCCACCTGCCTGGTCAGGTCCAGGCTAATCCTCTTCTTCCACCAGCCTTCTACTCCCATCCCAGCATGCCTTAGAGTCATGCACACTTGAACTAGGACTATTGTATCACTCGAGATAAGGTGATAAGGAAGGGAGGATTTTTAAATGATGATAAAATATACCTAATATGAAATTTACCATCTTAACCAAATGCACAGTTCAGTAGTGTTAAGTATATTTACTTTGTTATGCAACTATCATCACCATCCAAATCTAGAACTCTTTTCATCTTGTAAAATGGAAACTCTGTACCCATTTTGATAACTCACTATTCATGCCTGCCCCTCCCCCACAGCCTCTAGACGCCACCATTCTACTTTCTGTCTCTGTGAGTTTGACTTTTCTAGGTTCTTCATTTAAGCGGAATCATGCACTACTTGCCTTTCTGCGACTGGCTTATGTCACTTAGCATAATGTTCTCGAGGTTCATCCATGTTATTACATGTTAGAATTCCCTTACTTTTAAAGGCTGAATAATATTCCATTGTACATATATGTTACATTGTGTTTATCTATCCATAGAAAGTTTGCTTGCCTCCACTTTTTGGCTGTTGTGAATAATGTTACAATGAACTTGAATGTAAAAAGTATCCCTTCCAGACCCTACTTTGAATTATCTTAGGTAAATATGCAGGAGTGAAATTGTTGGATCATACAGAAATATTTTTAATTTTGCAAGGAACCGCTGCACTACTTTGGAGGGGAGAAACTTTGCTTCATAAAGATTATTTTTGTGTTATTTCATTTCATGTTTCTTGTCTATATGCATTATGTAATTAACTATTTTATCATTTACCATCCAGAATTCAGCTCAGGTGCCAATACTGGAGATCAAGCCTGCTTATCATTCCACAAAGGAAGAACTTTGGTTGTAAAGCCTTAAGCGTGCTGAAGGAAGTGTTAAAATGCTATATCAAGAAGAGAGGAGACACTAGGACATCTGGAAATCATTAGCATCAATCAAGAAATCGCTGTCTTACAAATATTGCTATGAGTATTTCTCGTCAGTGATAAAAACTAGCTCTCTAGGGGAAGACAGGGAAAGGTTGTTTTGCTGAGTAAAGAGTAATTCGCTTAGACCCCAAGGAGAGCAGATGTTGGCTTTCATTTCTAAAATACCAGACTGGGAAGTCCTGTGTTGTACCATCTAATTGTGCTCTTCCAGGGAAGAAACTGCCCTCTTTGTTCTCTGGCATATTTCACAGTGGAAGTTTTACTTCCTGGGGTCCCAGGGTGACACAGGATCTAAGTGAAACCTCAGTTGGAGTCACAGTAACCATTGATTTAAGATCACCCATTAAGCAATGTGAAGGAGCAGAAAGAGGAAGTCCTCAGAGAGGAATTATTTTTGGATTCTTGGGAAAGACATCAAATGTCTGTAAGGAATAAAGCCTATTGATAATAACAACAACAACAAAAAATCCACTATTTAATTTCATCCAATCAGAAATTTCTTGATGCTTCTTCATGGTGTTTAAGCTATGTGTTGCATATGAAAGAAAGAAGATTGATTGGTTTCATTCCCATTAGTAGTTTCTTATACCTAGAGGGAAATTTTAGCTCCCAGTCAATTTTTGTTAAATCTTTGAGTTTTTTGTTTGGTTGAAAGAAGGAAAAAGAGAATTATATGTTTCCCAGTTTATGCTGAAATTAAAAAAAAAAAAACTCTCAATTTTCATCATCTAAAACAAGACTTTTCAAATGGCTTTCTACCCTTTGACCTTAGACAAAGACCATTAGAATTGATTTTTCATAGCAGAAAAATGACAAAATGGAATGTTTCTGTTGAAGTCATTCAAAATACAATATGCCATTAGCTGATTTTGCTTTTCTATGAAGAAGGCAGTGAATAAATTATAATTCCAATATGGGCCTAGATTCAATTTTAAGAGAGTCATCAGATCTACAATGCCATAACTTATAACGCTGATCCAGAATCTGAAAACGCAGCCCCAAAACACACATTGTCCAGTTCCCTCCTTTTTTCCTTGCAATTTTTGCAGAGAAAATCTACAGGACATTAGTAGTCACAAAGAACAATTTCACAAAGGATTAGTATTTGACACTCTAATTTACATGGAAACAAACAGAATATCTAATAAGCCAAGAATTAAGGGTACTGGCAAAAAAGTGCTTTGGAAACATCATATATATTCATACACAATGATTATATTCTGTTAAAATACTGTTAAGAAAGATATGGTAGTTTTTATTTTGTTGAAAGTGCTAATTCTCAGGGGCTGGGGTTGTGGCTCAGCAGTAGAGCGCTTGCCTAGCACATGCGAAGCCCTGGGTTTGATCCTCAACACCACATAAAAATAAATAAAGGTATTGAGTACAACTACAACTAAAACATATATATTTAAAAAAAAAAGAGGTGCAGTTCTCTTTAAGTATGGAACTGGAAAACTTTACAGTATTTTACTTGTGACTAATAAATAAGATTGACATATGAAGAATTAAGAAATATAATGTTTTTTAATTCTCTGATTTGCCACATCTTAAAAATCATAAACATAATCCTCAGGTTATGTTTATATTTGAAGTGCTCCCTGCAGGCACACTTCAATGATATTTTAATGGGAGTCAGGGTAGAGCAGACAGGAGGGGAACTTCAGTGTTTACTTCAATATCATCACTTAACCACTGCCCCCTTGAACTTCCAAGACTATTGGCCTTTTAAGCTGCCTGTTGATCAACCCAAACTTTTAAAAGTTATTTATTGTGAGCTTGCTCTGTACTGAACACCCTGTCAGATGCTGAGTCATAAGAAGAACAAAGGAGACACCATGTCTGCCTTCTGGATGCTTGAGGTGGACAGATACTAAGAAAATAACTGCAGTACATACAGTGCATCTTTTGCCACGTGCTTTGGAGGAAGAGTGCAGGAGATGGAAGCAGGCATCTCCAGTGTAGAGAGGCGTAAGGGAGGTAGATTGGAGAATGAAGCTCATTTGGGAAGGTCAAGAAAGAAGGCTCAGTGTGTTGCGCTCAGGGTTTGGATGGTATAACTTTTCTAGGGCATTTTGGCTTAAAAATGGAAACAACTGGACCAAACAGAATCTCCCGAATGAAATGGCAGCATGCTAGAAGGTGTTATGGGATCGGATGTCCTCTTTAGAGACCTTGCCTACAGCTTCTTGTTCTATCCTACTCCAGGCTAGCTAAAAAATATTTCAACCTCCTTCCTTAAAGATCTCCACTATCTATTTGTTCTAGAAACAAATTTCTTAAGCATTTTTATATTCTTCACCTAGGTGAATGCTGCAGGTCCCTTCACAGTTTTTTTTTTTTTTAATATTTATTTATTTGCTTTAGTTGTACACAATGCATTTGTCTTTATGTGGTGCTGAGGATTGAACCCGGGTTGCGCACATGCTAGGCGAGCGCTCTACCGCTGAGCCACAACCCCAGCCCCCTTCACAGTTTTGAACCCAATTCTTATGGTGAACACTTAAAGTAAGCATTTTGAACACAATCAGAATTCTTCCTTTTGTCTGATGAAAGTTTATTTTTTGAATTGTGGCAAAATATACATAACATAAAAGTCTCATTGTCACTATGTGCGTGTGTATATGTATGTGTATATTGTGTGTGTGTGTGTGTGTGTGTGTGTGTGTGTATGTATATATATATATTTTTTGTACCAGCGATTGAACCCAGGGGCACTTAACCACTGAGCAACATTCCCAGTCCTTATTTTATATTTATTTAGAGACAAGGTCTCACTGAGTTGCTTAGGGCCTTGCTAACTGGCTGAGGATGGCTTTGAATTCATGATCCTCCTGCCTCAACCTCCCAAGCCACTGAGATTACAGGTGTGCACCATCATGCCTGGCCATTATTATTATTTTTTTAGGTGTGCAGTTCAGTCATTTTAAGTACATTCCCTTCATTGTAAGCTTACCAGTAGTATTCTCTTCATTTTACAAAACTAAAACCCATCAAACACTGACTCCTCATCCCTCTCTCCTCCATCTACCTTCTGTCTATGAATTTGACTATTGTAGTCCCTCATATAAATGGAATTATACACTATTTGTCCATTTGGGACTGGCTTTCTTCACTTAGCATAATGTTCTCAAGGTTAATCCATTTGTAACATGTGTCAGAATTCCCTTCCTTTTTAAAGCCCAAATAGTATTCCAGTGTGTGTATATATCACATTTTGTTTATCCATTTATTCCTCAAAGAGCACCTGGGCCATTGTAAATAGTGCTGTTATGAACATGGGCACACTGGCATTTTTTTTCCAAGCAATAATGTGCTTGAATGATTTTCACATATAGAATGAATCGATAACAGAAATAACTGTGGGAGAAAATCTCCAGGAAACCTGGTTGTGGGACTAACTATATCCTATATTTGATGTGTGACTTTGGTCCAGGTGTGTCCCTCTTTGGGTATCAGTTTCCTTCTCTGCAAAAGCAGAGCACTGAGCTCCATCTCTATGCTCTATACAAGATCCTAACACCCCTTGGGAAGTAAGTCTAGGATTGTGGCAAATTAAGGACTGCATTAATACAGATGCTATATAGCATAATGTCTTTATTAACTGGGCTGTTTTGTGTTTTCAAATGACCTCATGCACATGTGGGGTCCCCCCACCATCTTCCCATCCTGGGAGAGAAGAGAAATTAAGGTCAGCCACTTTCCAAAGGAATTTATAAGTGAAAAAAATAGGAGCCTTTGTCTGCATGGTAACCTATGAAAAGAATGCTAAGTACCCTCTTAGCTTCCCCTTGTGAAGTGACACAGGCTTAAGAGGGTCTGTCTAATAGTAAAGCAATTTTCATTGGAATATAAGTGGAATCTTTTGTCTCTGTCAAATGCAATTTAGAGAAATGGCTCCAAAAGGCCCAAATTTAGAGCATATTACAGTCCTAGCCATAGACCTGGCTAAGCTTTTTATAACCCAAGATTTATCTTAGATAATGCTTTAGCATGTGAATGGCCATGAAACCTAAAGCTGACCTGTCCAGTGACCCATAATATTGGATCTCTACTTTGTTTAGCATGTCATAAGTGAAAAGGAGAGAGAGTCATCTTTCCATGTGTCCCCACTCACTGTTTTTCTTACAGATTCCTGTAGCACTTAGACTTTAAGGACAGTCCATATGATCACTTACTAAGAAGCTAGAGTGACAGAGTCCTGTCAGAAGCATTCTCTGAATACAGAAAGGAGCTATCTTTCAACAGAAAATAGCACTGCAGTTGAAATTGTCTGGTGCAATGATATCGAGGATGGCCCTTACTGGTTTGTGTATTAACCCCCAAATTATAGAAGGTGTGAATTTACCAGATAAAATGGAGGACAACCAATTTGAACATCAGATAAGCAATGAATACTTTTTAATTATAAGTAGGTCCTATGAAATATTTGGGACATACTTATACTAAAAAAAAAAAAAATATTTGTTGGGGCTGAGGATATAGCTCAGTTGGTAGAGTGCTTGCCTCACATGCTCAAGGCTATGTGTTCAATCCCCAGCATTAAAAAAATTGTTATTTATCTTACGTTCAAATTTAACTGGGCATCCTATATTTTTATTTGCTAAATATGGCAACCTTTAGTAGACTCTGTGAAAAAAAAACATGGCTCAGTTTCAAAAATAAGAACTCTCAAAAGAAGGGGGTTTATTTCCTAGGAGGATCTCACAACATGTACTTATTTGAATTAGGCTTTACAGGTTGAGACACAAAAGTATAACAGGTAAGACTTTCATATGAATTTAATAATGAAGGCTCTCTTTAAAAAAATAACTAAAAACCATAGTGCAGTGGATAAAAACAAAAAAATTCATCAGCACTAAAATTATCCAGAATAATTACAGTAAAAATCAGGTAAGAGACCTACAAAAGTTTTACTATATTTTTTTTTCTTTTATTTTTGTGGAAATGTAATTTGTGGAGTATTGTCAACATGAATGCTGAAGACAAATGTTTTTGTTCTACCAGCCAAGTGTTACATAATGAGCTAGAAAGAGGATGAAATAATTTTTTTAATGGAGATGATGGTTTTATTTGATGTAAAAGTTCATGGCAAATGGAATAGTTGAGTGATGTAGAGTGTTTTTACAAACCAGTGACTTAAAGACTTTCACCACCACCTGAAGAGCTGCCTCACAATTTGCTATTAAAGAAGTAGCTCGTAATGTTTGATTGGGTCCATGGACCAAGGTCCAACCTTCTCCTTTCCCTGCTTACATGTCAGATTCTTAGGGCAATCACACCAAGCTGATGGTGAGCTCATAGCCACCAGACTGTCCAGCAGCAACTGGTGATGGGTTAGGACTACACCGCATGAGGTAAGATTTCTCGAGCCAAGGAAAATGATTGAACTAAAAGGGAACACATTGGACTGCCTAGGACTGCATTTCTAGAAAAATGTAGGCTCCCAAGCCCAAGCCTCGCAGGGATGGAAGGCCCATTGTTTTGAGTGCCAATTTTCCAGATGGTGCAGAGCACTGATGGGAATGAGGTCTCGATCTTTAAATGTTTATTGATCAGTGATTTCCAAGAGAAAAGCTAGCGTCTATTTCAAGCAGAGAAGATTCTCATTCGTTTCCCCTCCTCTCATTAATGAAATGTCAGTTTTTATAATACTGAGCCAGTAATATATCCTTCACTGGGTAGCCCTTCTCATCCGTCCCCATGAAGGCCAATTCCCCAGCCTTGATTTGCTTTCTATTTGGAATTAATATAATGAATGAATAAAGTAATGAATGCTGTCTCTTGATAGTTCTGAGAAAGCTTTCTGTCTTGCTTTCCAGAAGGATAGATGACTTCTCAGCATCTCAACAGGAAGATGTTCTCTCTGGGACCTTCTGATGCCCTTGAAAAGAAAATACAATTGGCCGACTGAGTCAGACACCTTGTCATCAGCCCAGACTCCTCCTTCACCTGTCATTCAATAAGCCTCTCCGTTCTCCTCTTCTCCCACTGGAAATTCTGTCAGAGCCTTTTCTCTCTCCCTGGCCATTGCCCAATACCAGGGTCTTACCTCTTGGGTGACCTACTTCATCTGTCTCTTCACTGGACCCTCCCCACTGACTGCACCCACTTGTGGGGATACCATATAATTATTAAAACCACATTCTAAAATGTGAACTCAATCACCGGACCCCATCTTATCCACAGTGGGTTCCAATTCCTTACCCTGATCACAGAGCCCCTTCTTCAACTTTGCAGCATATTTTCTTCCACAGCCTCATCCCCCAGTGCTACATTCCTGGTATTCTGAATATGTTCCTCTGTGGGCGATCTTTCATGCACGGACCTCCCAGGCCTCGGGCCTCTGAGGAAGTCATCCTTTGAATCTCAGACCAACCTCAGTACTCCATGAAGCACATGATCCCTCTGTACAGTGACCTTCATCTCTCTTATGGCTCTTGGATTGTTTAAAAATTGTTTGTACTTCATTAAATGTCACAGTCTGCTATGGTTTGAATGTCCCCTCCAAAATTCAGGTTGAAACTTAATTACCATTGTAGGGTCTGTATTAAGAGGTGGAACATTTAAGCAGTGATTGGATCCCGAGGAGGCTGCCCTCATGAATGGATTAGGCCATTATCACTGGAGTGGGTTCATTATCACAGCAAGTGGGCTTCTGATACAAGGATGGCTTTGACCTGATTTTTCTCGCTTGTCTCTCACGTGCTCGCTTGCCCTTATCCGTGTTATGAGGCAGAAAAAGGGCCCTCCCCAGATGTGGCCTCTGAATTGTGGACTTCCCAGGCTCCAGAACTATAAGCCAAGCATGCTTCTATGTATGGAACGGAAGAAAATGAACTAAGGCACAGGCCTTCTGGAAATGACTGCCATGTTCAATCAACAAACCCTAATTGTTTGTTACCTTTTATCTCTGAAATGTCAGCCTGGCAATAAGAAATGTAGGAAGCATACTTTATATATATATATATATACATATACATATATATATATATATATATATGTCTACTTAATTCTATCATCTCCCTTCTAACCTTCTCTCTGAGCCCTTCTGCTCTCATCTCTGGAGTAAAAGTGTCAACAAGACTGCAGTGCAGCCTCTCAGTCCTGCTCTTACCACCTCAGTGCCTGCTACCTGCAGCCCTGTGTGCCAGCCCACATCCCTCAATACCAGGGCGTGCAACCTGGAGGTTAGATTCTGACCCAGAGAGAGGGCATGATGTGCTTTTTTTTTTTTTTTTTTTTTTTTTTTAAAGAGGGGTGCCCCAAAGCTGTCATCATCCATCAGCATAAGAGGAGAGTGGAAAGAACAGTCTCTATGTAAAACCAGTGGGATGGAAACCCAGAGAAGGGGGGGCGGTAAAAGGTTCTAAACTCGAGGGTGGGAGGAAGCTGGAGAGGTCAGTGGTTGCTCCTGCTTTTAAACTGTGCAGAGTCTCGGACATGGAAAGTCTAGGAACTATTAATGATGTTAATCAGTCTGAATACCTTTGGGGTAACCCATTATGCTGGCAAATGCTATTTTCTACCTCCATCTTGATCATCCTCATCTATTTTTTTACTTCACTGCAGTCAGTGCTTCCTCTAGGGCAGATCTGGAGTCCACATATTCTTGTGAAATGAAAACAAACCCTATATTACTTTTCTACAAATTCTGCAAATTATTTTAAAACATGGCCTAATGAACAAATGTATGACTCACCTTTCGGTGGTAGGCCACCTGTTCTCTGAAGTTTAGAATGGAATATAAAAGATGTTCACTGCAGTCCTCTGCTGCAGAAAATGAAAAAAATGCTGCAACACATCTTTATGAGCTTTTCCAGGGAACCAAGCTTAATAGTATGTTTTATGCAGCATTTTTAATGCTAAATTAACTGCCTCACGAGCTGGATCTGGAGCTTTTAAATACAAACAGGGAGTCCCAGTTTCTCTGTGAGAGCTGGTCTTGGAGGACCAGCGTGCACCTGGCACTCAAACCCCAGGGCAGGGGAAGAGCTGCCCTTGACAAACGTCTTTCTCAACTCAGGGCCACAAAAAGGCAAGTCTGTGAAGGGAGAAAGACAATGGCCAAGGCTGGGCATAGTGGTGCGCGCCTGTAATCCCAGGGGCTGAGGCAGGAGGATGGCAATTTCAAGGCCAGCCACAACAATTTAGTGAGGCCCTCCGAAACTTAGTGAGGCCCTGTCTCAAAATAAAAAAAATAAAAATGACTGGGGATGCTAGGGATGTGGCTCAGTGGTTAAGCACCACTGGGTTCAATCCCTAGTACCAGAAAGAAAAAAAAAAAAAAAAAAAAGGAGGAAAAACAATGGTCAAGTCCGATTCTATAGTAGACCCACCAGGTAGGTATTCCCAGCCTTCCAGGGTCAACCTGCTGGCTTCCTGAAATCTATCCCACAGTGGCCTCCTGGAGATGACACAACTGTGCTTATATGTGATGCCTCCTGTCCTCCTCCTCGCTCCATGTGGCTGTATGTGGATTTTGCCTTCTGTAATTGCGAGAAAGGGGATTCCACAAATGGAAAACAGATGATCCATCCTGCCAAAGTTTACTCCCAAATTCTAGTGGGAATGATCTTGAGTGGCATTTCCTGAATGTCCCAAAATAGTTATTTTCAGAGTAAGCTTGGAGGAGCCCTCGGGCCTTCAAAGTTTTCTCAAGGACCACTACAGAGTGAGCAAGTGTGTATACATGTGTGTGCAGGTGTGTATGTATGTACAGGTGTGTGTGTGTGCAGCTGTGTATATATGTGTAGTATATATGTTTGTATAAGTGTGGGTGCAGGTGTGGTGAGCACCCTGCAGTTGGGGGGGCGGGGAGGGAAGGCACGGAAGCTAGCCAGGTGCCACCCACTGCATTAATCAGAGCAGCTACATTTTATCATTTTACCTATTCATTTAACATTTGCAGTTTTGTTTAAATTAAGGGTTTTGGCATCTAAAATCAAGTATGATATAGGGAAAGGAGGAAGGGTGAGGAAATGTAAAAAGGAGGGAGAAAAGGAAAATTGAAAAAGAAATTCAATATGAAAGGGGAAAGAGGGAAGAGGTTTTATTTCACTTTCGACTCTCCAATAAGCTTCTGTAAGTAAGTTTGGCATGGTTATGCCTCCGGATTGAGAAGGAATGGAAAGGTTCCAGCCAAGAGTCCCTTGCTGTGTGGACCCATGTTGTGTTATAGTTTAGATGTGGTGTCCCCCAAAAGTTCACGTGTGAGCCAATGCAAGAAGGTTCAGAGTTCAATCAGTGAATTAAGCCCCTGATAGGGATTAACTGAGTGGTAACTGAAGTGGTGGGGTGTGGCTGGAGGAGGTGGGAATTGGGGCCTGGCTTTGGAGTATATATTTTTTATCTAGTGAGTGGAGTCGCTCTCTCTCTGCTTCCAGATCATCATGTGAGCTGCTTCCCTCCACCACAGTCTTCCGCCGTGATGTTCAGTCTTACCTCCAGCCCCTAGGAATGGAATTGGCCTTTTATGGACTAAGACCTCTGAAACTAGATAAACCTTTCTTCCTTTGCAGTTTTTTTCTGGTTGGGTCCTTTATTCACAGCAGCGAAAAAGCTGACTAAAACACCTGGATTAGCATTCTGAGACGGGAGGTTGTGCAGAGGCACAGAACTGCGAGGGACCTCCTCAGTAGAGCTGCAGGGGCTTTGTCCCAGGCACAGGTGAGGATCCCCACAGCAGTTCGCCCCGCTGTCCTTGTCCCGCTCACCAGGCAGCTGCCCCAGGTCAGGCTTAGGGCTGCTTGGCCAACGAGAGGCAGAATATGGGCATAATAGGTGAATCTGAGGGCTCAGGCACACTCCCCATTTGAAAGGAAGGACTTATGCTTGGCAATAAGGCTTTTGTGAAGATTTAGTCATAAAAAATAAAACGCTTGAGGCCACAGGGATAAAATAGAGGTAGAGTGACAGTGATGAACTTCACTGAAAGATTTGCATAAATGAGTGTGTTTGGGTCAAACAGAAACAAACACATGTATGCCTGAAAGCTTCTAGAGCTTGCTTCACTCTGAGGGGGCTTACATGGCCACCAGGGCCATTGGAACCTGGAAATCTTAACTTGACTGTGCTGCTTCAGAGTGCATTCTGCTCCACTCCACCTTGACACAGAGCTGCCCGGAGCCCCGGGGAATTGGGGACCCAGTTATAAAGCTCTGATGACTCTCTATTTAACAGAACTCCCCTCTCATCTCCCACTGAAACTCACCGGACCAGACAAGCCCTGGGAAGATCCAGAATGAGTTAGTGAAGAATAGATTTAATTCGCAGATCTCCTGATGTGCTTTGCAGGCAAAAATGTCATTTCCAGGATTTTGCTGTTCATGATGGAGACTCATTTAGAGGAGAAAGAAGTGGAGTGGATTTTCTCCTAATTTTAGTCCAAAATTAGAATAATTCTTACTTTTCCTTGTTATGCCTGCCTGGGTATGAGGATTTACTTTTATTTTTCTCCCTGAGGAATATAGCGTGGTCCCCCATCTTAGCCCACCTCCCCAAATCTAGACTTCAAAACCAATTCACGGAAAGCTATTTTTTACTCTTGCTTTCATTCTTCTTCCAATCCTATGCAAGTTCCTAAGAGAACTTTAGGAATCCTCTTACGAAGGTTTGGCCTTCATGGAAAACCTGGATTATTAAATAGGCCAACATGACTCTTGTATGAATCCATTATACAAACAATGCCCAGTTTGGAGCAAAATCACAATAGCCCTTGGTCCCAGAGCTTTCTACCTTAACAGATATGTGGTGGGTGAGGTGAAAAGAGACCTTGTCTTCCAGAAAGAAGAGGCTAACTTATCCCTTGCAAATAGGCCATAACTATCCCCCCCCCATTTTATATACCCCACAAGAGATCTTAGGGGAATGAAAATCCCATCTTTCCTAATAGTTTTGTTGGGGGGCTGGCACTGTGGAACACAACCCCCTGGGGGACATCAATCATGGGATCATGTACAGCCTTTGGCCTAAGGGGATCTCATCTGTGGCACTCAAAAACCTGCAATCCTTTACAGATCTGAAATGCTCTCCGATTTATTGATTTCTTGCAACTGAACATGGCTGTTCCCATGCTGGTGTTGAGGACTAAGAAAATGGGTCTCAAGGAGGTTGACTCTCATGCAGGAATCTCAGGGTTAGGGCCAGATGAGCTCAAGGTCGGGTCTCCTGATCACAGACCCTATTCCCTTTCCCATGGCACCAGAATGCCTGCCATCAGTGAAAAGACAGGCAAGAACAATGAACCCTTGCTTCAATTCAGAAAGCATTTACCAAATGTCCCTCTGCCTTGGGGGAATGACAGGGGAGCTGTACCCCAAAGGGTAGCAAGCACTTTCAGATAGTCCTTAGCTAAAAGGAGACAGGCAAATAAAAAGGCCATTTGTATACAGGTTCTCAGTGGTGCCAGAGGTCAGATTAGGCAACGGGTGCTACCTCTGCTGCTGGATGAGGGAGGACTTCATTCAGGAATGTTGCTAGAGTGTCAGAAGGAGGGGCAGCTGGGGACAACCTTCCCAGAAAGCATGGGATTCATGGGGACTGTGGGAAATTTGCAATAGGTCAGGGTAGAAAACCTTGGGTGCAAAAGCATCACATCCATGCATTCCTTTTAGGCTGGGTCAATACAGAGTGGGCAAGAGGGAACCATAATGGCTTAATCAGAGGAGTGACTTGATTAAGACAGAATGTGGGATGATCCCTCCAACCCCAAGGAAGAAATCTGCAGCTCTTTTGGTTCAGTGCCCGACAAAGCTTCTCAGAGGTATGCATGGTGCAAGTGTTTAAGAAGCTCTAGCTCAACAAGGAATCTAGAATCAGCAGAAGAAATATGACTGGTATTTGAGAATTTTTTCCTTCTTTTTTTTTTTTTAACTTTATGGTTAAAATCTTAGAGTTAGTTGTTTTTTTTTTTTTTTTTTTTTAAGTTAAATATTTCATGTGTTTTTCTCCTTGGACTGTGTATACTATACTTCGAGGTTACTTCCTTACCACACAGCACCATAAAAACACAATAAATAATTCATAATGTTCTATATTAGGTTGCCAGTGCTTGAAAACAGCTCGCCCCCTTGCCTGGCTCTGAGCCTGGGAGCCCATGGGAAAGGGTCAGAGGAAGCTGATTCTTTTCCGTGCCCCACCCCCATGCTCCCACCCAGAGCATCAAGAGGCCAAACAAGTCTAGGCCAAAGGAAGTCATTCAGAAGATCTGAATTAAATTTCCCTATTTTTTCCCCTTCAATAGCTTTGAACTTACATAACATTGTAGACTCAGAATTGTTGAGATCATCTGCTCTCAACTTCTTAATGAAGATAGTGAGGTCCGGATTTAGAAAAGTAAAGGGTATTAAGATTAAACATAAACATATTATGTTGTTTTAATTTATTTATTGCTATTATGAGATGGTTTTCTGAAATAGGATGTGAAGAATTGTGGATTGAAATAAATGAAAAACACTTGAAGGAAACACCATTAAAATGTACTTACAAAAAAAAGTCATTAAGTCCATTTTTATGCAAATTATTTGTCTATACACTTCCCTGAGGTCCTTCTCAAGCTTATATTTCCTGAAGTTAAAAATGTGTATAAATATATGCAGGTGTATAGTATATATTTCTTTCAATCAATCTGTCTAGAATTAGAAAGGGATAAGTATTGCTAACCAAAATTCTGAATTTCCTAAGGAGATTTGCAATGACACTATGGCACCTTCAGGCAGGAGAATTGCAAATTTAAGACCAGCCTGGGAAATTTAGCAAGATCCATCTCCACAAAACAAAACAAAAAGATCTGGATGTCCTTATTGTAAGGTATTTATTAAATATTAACACAAAGTAGAAAGCTAACAAAAATATCAGTGTCATTTAGTGGATCAAACTCCAGATTGTCAATAATACTGTAATGTGGCCACAAATTCAAGAGTCTCTAAGTGCTGGTTTAAAACAATAGGAACCTGATTCTCAGTGATCTCCCATATGCACAGAAATGGGGATCTCTCAACCCCAAACCTGGCACCACCATGAATGTCTATTTTTCAAGCCAGTCAAAGAATTGAAGAGAAGCAAAACTATCGATTATAAATTTCCATGTTTTTATGTCTCTTCTGTTGCTGTCCAAATCTTTGAGGTATGACTCTCCCATGGAGGGAAGGAACATTCTCACAGCATAAGGAGATACTGTTCCACACCCAAAGTTCCTAATCACTTAGCCTGGGTCACATTTCATTTTTTAACAAAACACTTTTGCATTGAATTCCTAGTTTTTCATAAGGCTCTCTAAGATTTTTGTTTTCACCATGCTGTTGATTTTGCATGACATATTTTAATCATTATTTAACACTAGTAAGTGGTAATGATACTATCTCATCTGTGTTGTCCAAGCCATTGTCACTGCTGGAAAATAAATAAGAGGAATTTACATGATAATAAGGCTGTATAGACAAAATAATTGCAATTTATCATCACCACAAATGGATTAGTTATTAGCATAGATGAGGGACCAGGAATCATCATCTCTGATATTGAAAAACAAATACATCACTGGCCTATTAGAAAGTATAATATTTATGATTGAAATCTATCTGCATAGTTCTAAGTATAGGCAATTGCACAGTATATTTGGAAAAATGTCCCTAGGATAGCAGTGTTTAATTGTTTCATCATTGCTTTGGAACTGAATGGAATTTGGTGCTAATGTTTTTATTAATAAAGAAAGGGTTAAAGAGCAAATGGCTGTAACTATTAATTAAAAGCTAACCATTTGAGGGCTGGGGTTGTGGCTCAGCGGTAAAGCGCTCGCCTAGCTGCGCGGCCCGGGTTCGATCCTCAGCACCACATACAAATAAACGCATTGTGTACAACTAAAGCAAATAAATAAATTAAAAAAAAAGAACTTTAAAAAAAAAAAAAAGCTAACCATTTGAGATTCTTTCAATGTCTTAAGGCATTAGAGATGGAATACAGATTTTTTTTTCTGCAATGGCAAATTTTCAAAAGTTTAGGTCACAGGGATGCAAGAATTTGAGGTAGAAATCTAGCAATATCAAGTATTAGTTATATCATCAGGGTTTTGCATGGCTTAGTGAGTTCAAGTCTTACAGACTTGGAAGTAAATGGACTAGTTCAGCAGCAGTACCATCTTGCTATTAAAGACTGTGACTCCTACTGTCACTGGGAAAGAGGAAATGTGAGAACATTTCTTTTCAGCGTTTATTCATGAAACTGTTCCATGTTTCTTTCATGCTGCTCTGCAGTTTACCTGGAGATTCTGTGCTCCATTCCTTTTCCCTTTCACCTTTAAATCCCTTAAAGCTCAGATGTGCATAAATTTTGAAACCACCTCTAAGACAGACAGAAACTATGCAAAGAACTAAAATGTCTTCAAGTTCTCAAAGACACTGGAGTTGGGCAGACTTCTTTCAGCAGGATCAGCCTCATGCCTATCTTTTGAATTCATATTGTCTTCCAGCTTTTTTTGTTAGCTGGTAGGGTTTGGATGTGGCTTGTCCCCTCAGAACTCATGGTAAAATTGTAAACAGTGCAGACAACAGTTTAAATAGTGTGTGGAAGTGGTAGAGACTGTAAGATGTTTGGGTAGTGGGGGCTCCAATTTCAGGAACACACTAAAGTCGTTCTCATGGGATTGAGTTAGTTTTCATGGAAGAAGGTGAGTTATCTCAAGAGGGGGTTGTTTTAAAAAGCGGGCTTCTTGCTTCTTCTCTCATTTCCTGCTGCCATGTTCTGATGCATCAGGAAGCCCTTACCAGAAGCTGAGCAGATGCCAGCTCCCATGCTTTTGGCCTTTCTGTTCCCCAGAGCCATAAGCCAAAACAAATAAATAAAACAAACAAATAAATCACCCAGTGTGTGGTATTTTTATAACAACAGAAAGTAGATTAAGACTCTCCTCAAATTGTGGTCCACAGAACTGTGTAGCTTGGGCATAATCTAGGAGCTCAGTAGAAATGTCGAACCTAGGACCCTTGGGAGATATACTGAATCAGAAGCTACATTTTCATGAGATCTTCTGTTGATTCATATTTGCATCTTAAAGCAGAGCCCCCATGGCCCAAACACCTTTGAAAGTTTCACCACTTCTCCACACTGTTATGCTGGGGACCAAAGTTTACCATGAGTTTTGGAGGGGACAAACTACATTCAAACTGTGGCAGGTAGCAAGGAAGTTGGAAGACAGTCTGAATTCAGAACACAGGCATGATGCTGATCTTCCTGAAAGAAGTCTTTGCCCAACTCTAGACTCAGAAATTCTGTTGTCGTCAAGAACTGGAAGGAAGTTTAGTTTAGATAGGTAGATAATGAAATATTATTCAGCCATAAAAAGTACAAATCTTGCCATTTTCCACAACATGAACAGACCTGGATGGCAGTATGTTAAGTGAAATAAGCCAGACACAGGAAGAAAAATAGAGAACAAAACAGTGGTAACCAGGGGCAAGGGGCAGAGGTGGAGGAAGGAAATGGGGAAGACGTAGTTCAGAGAATACCAACTATCAGATATGTAGGATGAACACGTCTAGAGACCTCATGTCCAACATAAGGGGTGTCACTGCAGGGCTGAGGCACCTAAAAGCAGATGTGCCTTCTCTCTTATTTTTGTTTGCTGGTCAAATGTAGATGGTCTAATGGGGACTCCCCAGACTTAGGGGAATGTTTTTAATGAATGATTGGGAACGTGGGGTGCAGATGGTAGTCTTGACTCCCAGGGGATACTTGACAATGTCTAGAGACACTTTTGATCACCATAACTAAGATTGTCATAACTATTGGCATCTAGTGGGCAGGGGCTAGGGATACTGCTAAGCATTCTATAATGCAGAGGACAAGCCCCTTTATGCAAAGAATGATTCAGCCCAAAACGTCAGTAGTGGGACATTTGAGAGGACCCTGCCCTAGCATATGGTATAGCCACTAGATGGAAGAAGTTCAGGTCCCTTCACAGAGCACCCCAAAACATAACTGCTGACACACACAAAACTTAGAAGGGAGCAAGAAATAAACCCTCTGTGGGTGAAGATGCTGAGACCTGAGCGCTGTCTGTTTCAGCAGTTAGCCTGCCTGACTCAGGACATAGCCTTCCCCCTAGACCTGAGTCCTGGTGTGGTTCTGGTGAGCTGCTGTGCAGAGCTACCCAGGCTGTCTTTATTGGAGGGGTCCATCTTGTTCAGACTTTGAAGTGAGCTGAGCATTGTGAGGAATATGACATCTTTCAGTGAGAAGCATTAGGCATTGACCACAAACCTCATTCAGTCACTACATAGCTGAGCCCACTCCTGGGCTGAAGGCAGGCACCTGTGATTACCAAGGAATTAGTCATCACCATTGGCCCATCTGAAGCCCTCTTCCTTCGGCCCCTGCATTAGGAAGATAAGGGGTGAGCTGGTTTCAATTACGCATGTGAAGTGACTTATTTGGGACTAACATTACAGTGCCAACTCCATCCCAATTTTTCCCAAATGAGGGGAGGCATATCCTTCTGTAGGTTCAGACTTCAGATGTTAATTTTGATTTTATAAAAATCAAAGACACCTGAAAGAGTGGCCACATTGTTTGTATGCTCCTATAGCCTGGAAAATAATGGGGAATGTCTTGCTGCAATATGATTGAAATTGATGGCTATGTGACCCAACTTGGCTTCCACCTGCTGTTTTTTGTTTTTAATTAGCATATTATAGTTTTATATAATAATGGGATTTACTGTTACACCTGCTCTTGTATAGGACAAAGTTGATATTGAGTAGGCAGGCAACTTGCTCAAGTCCCTCATTCTGCAGAGCAGAGATGAAAACTCACACAGCCCAACAGCCTTTGTTGCTTCTGGTCTCCCAGTTGATTTTGAGAGCAACATTCCCAGTATCATGCTCATTTGCCATTTTTCTCCTTCATGAAGCATTTTGCTCTCCACTAGGCAATTAGGGAATGAGGCTCTGTGGTGTCATATTGATCTTTCCTGTTCAGATGTGTAATTAGCTGTTAACATTTCATTAAAATCAAGGTTTTCTTGGGTTCACTATGACCCTCGACTCTTCAAGTTCCCAGGCCTCTGAATGCTGTGAGTTAATTAATGTTGTTGTTGGATGTGAACATATAATACGTGGAACCTGGAGGCTTGGTAGGAAGATACTGTTTGGTGATGCATTAGTTTTCACATTAAGTAAGCTTTATCAGGAATGCCTACAGAGAAGCAGCTTAAAGCAGTCCTCTCTGATCTAGCACAGAGACACAGGGCTTGCAAACAAATGTCACAAGAAGGGTTATATTTAGTGATACACATATGTAACTCTGGAGAGTCATCCTTCTTCAAGGACAAATATATGGGTTACTCAAAGGAGAAAGATATCCTGACACTTCACTGTTTGACCATGGGATACAGTGACAAGCATATGGTCAGGTACCAAAAGGAGCTTCACCTTATCTCCCCTGCAGGGCAGTTCCCATTGTCAGCTCCTGAAATTGCAAAGCAGGTGAGTGACTCGCAGAAGAGATGAACCACTTCTGGATTAAGCAGAGTATACTGTGTCCTTTGCACTGGATGGTCAAAGGACTCAAGGGAATGCCGGGAGCGGGCCTTTCAGACCTCTCCACACTGTGGGCAGTAAAGACTGCCTGGAGGTTCCAGGGCGGGGCATTTGCTGTCTCTGCGTGTTTGTGGTTCTAGTCCTTTCATGGCATCGTATACCACAAGGCTGCACCAAACGCTGCACCAAACGCTGCACCAAACGCTGCAACTATTTTTACCTATCTCAAGTGGGCTGTTCCCCATCCCCCCCTCACTGTTTATGTCTCTTGTCGCAAATTCACTTCAACTTAAACTATTACTCCCATTGAATGAAGGGACATACTCAACCAGAACGAGTGCAGGTTGAACCTACTGGAACTGGAGGTCGTAAAGCACATCAGTTGGATATATTCCAGGATGATGTTGTTGCTCTTCATTTAAAATTTAGTATGGATTCCTGCAAACCCTGATGAAACTGGAGAAGAGATTAAATTGAACCTTGTAGAAAACGGGCCAGTAGAAGATAGGGCAGGAAGCTGCATCTGAACAAAGTATGTACTTGCTTGGTTGGCAAGTCAAGACATGTTTATAGGGTGGAGAGAGGTGGTTAAGAAAGAAACATTTTGCTGCTTGGTCAGCTGTCATTGACGTAGGAACAAGCAGCCCAAAGGCTGTAAGCTTCCTGTAGCTACATGCTTCATGTTTCCTTTCTTATCAGCTGATAGACTGAAAGAGGAGTTTGCTAAAGCTCTGGTTTTGTTTTGTTTCCAAACTCTGCTGTTTTTTTTCCTCCTTCTCTTCTTCACTCCTGGGGCACCTCCTATGGAAATCTCTCCATTCTCCCCACTCTGCCTCCCTTTTATGTGATTGTTGCTCTATAGACTTGTAGTTCTAGGTGGAAGACTTAGGTTAGTCCGGAACCTTCTGCCTTGGGAATCAGACATAATGTTGAATTCCAGTTTCACTAGTTAGTGGCCATATGTTCTTGGACAAGCTGTTTTAGCTCTTCTGAGTTGTTTTCTCATCTACGGTGTGTGGATAATAATAGTTATATACTTCATAGGCTTTTGTGTGAATTAAAATAAACAATGTATGCAAAATGCTTAGCAACCAGCCTGGCACCAAGCAAGCATCCAACAAACAATAATTGCTTGTGGGGTTTGCTTATGATTATTACTGTTGTAATTTTTACTCTTGCTGTCATGAGGCTGATCAGCTCTACTGTCAAAAGATACTGTCAAATGTTGAATCCAGCCAACCTCACCTGCCTCTCTGCTCCCACCCCAGCTCCTATAATCCCTGGCCTGGACTATATAGCATTCTCTCTCACTTGAGGTTTTCTTTTCATAAATTCAGCTACCTGTGGTCACAGATGACCTGAAAATATTAAATGGAAAATTCTAGAAATGAACGGTTCATAAGTTCTAAATTGCACACCATACCATGCATGATGAAACCTTGTGCCACTCCATTCTGACCTATCAGGACTGTGCACCCTCCCTTTGTCCAGCACATCAGCATGCTGTGTGCTGCCTGCCGGTTAGTCACTTAGTACTTGTCATGGTGATCATATCAACCATGATTTGAAGGATCACAGTGCTTGTATGCAAATAACCGCCAATGCCTCTGTCATTGACATCACTTCATCTTATCTTGTGGGTACTGCATCATCTCACATCAGTACAATAAGAAGGATGAACACAAAACAATGAGATATTTTGGGTGAGACCTCATTCATACAACTTCTATGCTAGTGTACTATTGTGATTGCTCTGCTGTATTATTGTTGTTAACCTATCACAGTGCCTAGTTTACAAATCAAACCTTATCAGAGGTATGTACATATAGGGAAAAACATGGTTATATATAGGGCTCAGTACTATTTGACATCCACTGGGGCTCTTGGAATGCATCCCCCAATGGATAAAGGGAGACACTATACTTTGGTATCTGTGTTAATCAGCTTTCCATTGCTGAGATAAACAACTTACAAGGAGGACAGATTTATTTGTTTCATGGTTTCAGAGTTTCAGTGCCATGACAAGTTGGCTCCATTGCCTTTGGACCTTAGCGAGGTAGCACTTCATGGAGGGAGTGTGTGGCAGAGGAGTTGCTCACCTCATGGTGGTCGGGAAGCAAAAGGAGAGAGAGAAAGGAAGAGAACACAATCCCAATATTCCCTTCAAGGGCACCCCCCACCCCCATGACCTAACTTCCCCCCAGTTGGTCCCATCCCATAATGGTTCCACCACCTCCCAGTACTGCCACAGGCTGATAACCAAACCTTTAGCATGTGGATCTTTGGCCGAGTTCCCCAAAATTGATCAGTATCCTACAGGACAATCTTTCTACTTCTGTTCTTTCCTATTCTGCACACAGCAGCAAAAGCAACCTTTAGTAAATTGTTTTTATCAGATCACATGACTCCCTGCTTCAAACCCCCACCACAGCCAGAATAAAGTCCATTCTCCTCACCACAGACTACTGAGGCCTCTGTCCGTTTCATCACACGCCTCCTACCATCTCTCCCTGGTTCTCTGTGGCTCAGCCGCGGGCCTCCTGTCTATCCCTCTACCCTGTGTGTTCCTGCCTCAGTGGCTTTCTACTTCTTCTCTTGCCTAGAAAACTCTATTCCAAGTCTTCTTGAATGCCTAGCTCTTCTTGTTTTGGGGTAATGAGTTCAAGTGCCATCCCCTTTGAAGAATACACTCTGACTGCTTGTTAAATAGTGGGCTAATCAGTAGGAATTCACTGATATTTGACTATCATTGACCTAAACATGACCTTCAGATACATCAAACACACCCCCACCACTTCTTCATCCTCATCACTACATTTTTGCATACAATCACAAATGTTAGATATTGACATTATTTCGTTTGTGGTTCCATTCGTGTGTTGAGAATATCATAATTCTTACATTAGAATGTAAGCATCAAGAGGGCAGGTACTGGGTCTTTCTTCTTTATCTATGTATCCTTAGCACCTAGCACCTTCTCAGTAGATGTTTGCCAGATGTTGGACGAATGGGGAAATGAAGAACATCAGGTTGGCTGTGCCATCTTCCAGAAGGTTCATTTATTCCATGTTTTTATTTCACGTTTTTTTTTTTTCCTCTGCCAATGCCAATCTGTGCACACTGCAGATATGGACCTATGTCAGGAATGACAAATAAATTTTGTCTTACAATAGCTCTTATAACACTGCCAGCTGCAATATCGTGTTGAGAAGGATTCTGAGGCTGCATACAAACTCAGCAGAGTACCGTTGCATATTAGCAGTAATGTCCTCCCTAGGGATTTGGTTTCATGTGGGCAGTTTGCCAGTGCTGATTGGGACAGAGTCTCCACTTCCTTTCTAATTCCAAGTTCATGATGCTGTCCTAGTTCTTTAAAGCAGACATACCTTCTTACGTATATACTTTGAAGGACACTTACTGGTATCCAGTGCATTCCACCACGTACTTGAAAATTTCCAGGAGTATTTTTGTGCTTGTTGATTTTTCAGTCTACCTAAAGAGCATAAAATATTCTACATAAATCTCCAGATACTTCTTTATGACTGACTGAAATTTACTCAACTAGACATTTAATGCAAGACTGATTTATATTATTAAGATGGGTCAGATGAGGACCTCAGGGAAAGATTTTTAAATTAACAAGCTTCTTTGGGCATCCATGGTGGCTTAGTAGCTTCTAGAAACTATCCTTAGTTTTCCTAGAACAATAGGCTGAAGGTACAGACATACAGAAATATATTGCCCCATACTTCCTGCCAGCTAATTATTGTTTGCAATTTACATTCACTATGGAAAAATGATGCCATGAATATGATTATGTTAAAATATGGGTTCCGTGATTGGGTCTGTTTGTGAGTCCAATAGATGTCCAGTGAATAAAACTTGGTCTCATTCTTAATGCCCCAGAGACAGACCTTCCAGACAGACCTAAGGATTGACCTTCCACTTGATTCTGGTGGCCAAGTAAGTTGGGTTCAGGGAAGAAGCCAGTCTCAAGCATTCTGAAAACACTGCCTGGCATATTTAAATATGATGACATATTTAAAATGACCTGTCCAGCACACTCCTCTGGGCTCCTGCCCAGATTCTGTCTGAATTCACATTCACTGAGACAAAGGAGACAGACGGCAAATCTGCCTTGGTCCTGCATTTCCCTGCAGGAAATGGCATCCCAGTGACATTGGCATGCTCCTCTCCCAGCCATGACACGTGCCTTCCCACCTGTGCCTTCCCTGTTCACCACAACCATGCCCAGGAGCCTTCCTTCACACTCCATCTTAGATCTCATCTCACCTAAGCGTTCAGTGTGATCCATTTCCAGTAAATACAATTTCTGTCTCTTATTAAGGACTCCAAGATGCTCACTTATTTAACTGGCCAGGCAGTGAAAAGCCTTCCCAAGCTAAGAGTGATCTCCCAATTCTTTGGGCTGTTGATAGACCATTTATTTTATTTCTATTTTATGCTCCAGGTTGAATATCCCTTACCCAAAATGTTTGGGAGCAGAAGTGTTTTGAATTTTGGATTTTTTATTAGATTTTGGAATATTTGCATGTACATAATGAGATCTTTTAGGGATGGGACCCAAGTCTAGACACGAAATTCATTTATGTTTCATATATACTTTATATACATAGCCTGAAGGTAATTTTATATAATATATGAAATAATATTGTGCATGAAACAGTTTTATGGTGTGGAATTTTCTACTGTGGCATCATGTTGGTGCACAAAAAGTTTTGGATTTTGAAGCACTTTTGGATTTTTGAATTAGAGACGTTCAACCTCTAACTTGCAACATCTCCTCTATTTTGCAATCTAATGCCATCAATTTTTTATATTGCTTTTATATTGTATTTTAACTTTTGTTGTATGTGAGCATGCACACTTTAATTAGATTTCATGTTTCTAGAAGGGAAACAATCATTCTTTATATCTGCAAAACAGAAAAATAGGTAGCAGATTGCTATGCACACATAAGTGTCTTAGCTAAATATCTGCAGAAATAGAGAAATAAAAGACAGAAGAAGGAAAGAAGGGAGGAAAAGGGAGGGAGAAGAGAAAGGAAAAGAAGACATAATTCCTGAAACCTCAGTCTAATTTAGTGATTATTTAAAAACAGATGCTAAATACATGCTTGCTTAGTAGACAGAGATATTCAATCTTGGAAAAGTGTCCTAAACTTGCAAATCCACTTCTACTCTCTCTAGTTGTCACCATTTCTCCACATATATAAAACATCTGTTCAGACTCCACTTCCAAAACCCAGATTTGTAAGGAAACCAATTCAAACTAAAAAGCAAAGCCTAAATTTTAGAAAATGTCATTACTCTATAGATTGATCATTTCCTCAACCTCTAGAATTAATAAACCTCAGCCTTAAGATGGTGCATACTTTATACCAATACTAACCACATAATCATTGATTTAGAATTTGCTTGTCAGATTTCAAATCTGATAACAAGAACCTTTTAAAATTCAGGTAGTTTCAGAACTTTATACCCAGCATATAAGGGGAGGGGCTCAGAAGTTCGCAGTTTACAGAAGTTCACATAAAAGCAGGTTTTTTTTTTTTTTTTTCCTTTCACTGTTCTGGGCAATTTAACCCTTCAAGGACAACACCTGAGAAGGGGAGAGCTTCTTCTCCCCTTTCTTTCCTCCCCCTGCCAGTTGTTACCATGGAGCCCAAATAGTAACTTCTCTTATCGTAGAAATGTAGACATCTCTGTGAAGCTCCAGCTCAAGGCCAGAGGCCTTTGTTAAAGAGTTTATCCTTTTATTAACACATTTTGCATTTGTAAACACATGTCTACAAACTACTATACTGGATATACATGTTTGTGAAAAACAAGTAAAGAGGTGTCCAGCACCTGGAGTGCTGATTTCTTCCAGGCCAGTGGCCAAGTAACAGGAAAATAAGAAGTTTATCTACATTGAACTTTTTTTGTGGAGACTCTTTTGCTGACAGTCCTAAAATCAGCCATGGTGAAGATTTCTGGAGAAGCTTAGTTAAGATTTTCTGTGGAGGAGGGGGTGCCACTACAATTTAACACGAGGAAAGATTCAGAGAGGAGTGTGTGTGTGTGTGTGTGTGTGTGCGTGTGCACATGTACACACACCTACGCATTTGCTAGACTTTAAAAATTAAAGTGCATCCTCCTAAGTAGGTTGATTCTTCTGCAGCCCTACAAGATCCTATGAGATGTGATTTCAGGGTCAAGAAGCTGAGTCAATTCCACATTTATTGAGTGTTCAACATGATGTTCCAGAGTGTGCAGCATACAAAATAAGTCAAACTCAGTGTTTCTTTCTGTGCAGGCACAGCCTCCTAACACATTCTCTTAATGTCTTACTTTACCTGGCCCATTTAAACAAGCAGGTTTTTCATCTTAATCACAAAGATACTACCTGCTCAATGCAGAAAACTTGTATTATTCATAAAAAACACACAATAAAAACAATGCACAATTTTAACAACACATCAGGTCTGTGGTTTACATTTTTTTTTTTTTTTTTTTTTTTTGGTACCGGGATTGAACTCAGAGGCACTCAACCACTGGGCCACATCCTCAGCCCTTTTTTTTTTTTTTTTTTTTTTTTTTTTTTTTGTAATTTATTAGAGACAGGGTCTCACTGAGTTGCTAAGTGCCTCGCCATTGCTGAGGCTGGCTTTGAACTCGTGATCCTCCTGCCTCAGCCTCCCAAGTGCTGGAATTACAGGTGTGTGCCACCAAGCCCGGCTGTGGTTTACATTTTGATGTTTCTTCTTCCAGTTGTTTTATGATACAGTTGTATTGTAATATCAATGTGCTTTTTACTGTGGATCCCCAAAATGACAGATTGAAAATATTTGGAAAAAAAAAATGTGCCTGTACTGAACACATACAGACTTTTTTTCTTGTTATTATTCCCTAAACAATATAAAATAAGAATATTTACATAGAATTCAAATTCTCTCAGGTATTAAAGGCAATTTAGGATATGGGAAGGTGTGTGCAGCCGATATGCAAATACCATGGCATTTTATATAAGTGACTTGGAGCATCCACAGCTTTTGATATCCACTGGGAACCTTGGAACCAATCCATTGCTGATTCCCAGGGATGACAGTGTAAGATAATAATATGAACTTCATGTGCAATGTGGGTATTCTGTTTTGTAAAGATGCTGGATGTGGCAGGGTGCTTTAGCACATTGCACACTGGGATAGTACCTGACTGGCTACTGAAATGATGAACACCAGACCCTCAAATATTGGTGTTCACCAGCTGATGTGATGGAGAGACGTTTTTGGTCACAGAGCTCTGGGCCAGAAACAGGAAAATGGGATGATGAGAGATCTGGATATGCCTGTTGAAACTTTGAAGTTGTATAAGATGTCTTTTCCCCATCCTTAGGTCACAAAGACAGTGTATGGTTTGGGTCTTAAATATCCCGCAAAAGCTCATGGGTTAAAATCTTGGTCTCAAACTGATGGTGCTACTGGGATATGGTAGAAATTTTAAGAGGTAGGGACTAGCTAGAGAAAATAGGTCACTGGGGGCATGCAATTGAAGAGAATTTTGGGACCCTTGGGACCCAAGCCCCTTCCTCTATCTCTCTCTCCTTCCCAGCCACTATGAGGTGAGCAGTTTCCTCTGCCATGCACTCTCCACCATGATGTGCTGCCTTGCCACAGGTTCAAAGGCAACAGGATGCAGTGACCATGCACTGAAACCCACCTCTGAAACCATGAGCCAAAATATAAATCTTTCCTCCTTTAAAATTTCTTATCTCAGGTATTATGTCACAGCAACACAAAGCTGACTAACATAGTCTTCTGATAACAGTATAACTTTTGTATTTCACATCTAATCCATCTGGTTTTCACTTCGGATGTGTGAGTCTCTCACGGGGAGAGATTCAGTCTCTTTTTCCCCATTTAGTGAACCAGCATTCCCAACACCATCCACTACACAACTCATTCTTCCCCAGTAGACTGGCAAGGCTGTGTCTGCAATACATCATGGTTCCCTGTGTTACATGAATCTATTATAAAGCTCTTTGTTGTAGCCAATTTTTTATATTTGCACAAACATTACACATTGTTATAGACATTCCCCCTTCTCTGTGGTTGGGCTTTCTGTGATTTCAGTTAAACACAGTCCACAGTGGTCTGTAAATATTAATATTCATCTTGAATCTTTCAAGATAGAGACTCGATTCACAGCCTGGCAAGGTGGTTCATTTTCATGTAGACAGAAAAGTTTAAAAACATGGGTTAGTATGTTTACTTTTATAGAAAATAAACTGTCGGGCCTTTTTGCAAAATGGTTATATTATTTTGTGTTTACATAAAAATTGATGAGTTCCAGTGGCTCTACAACCTCAACATGCTTAGTTTTGACATTTAAAAAGATAAAATTGTCCATTTTAGTCTTATACAGTGATATCTCATCATGGTTTTAATTTTCATTTTCCAGAAGACCAATGGCATAGAACGTTTTCCATGTACTTATTGACCATTAGTGTATCTTTTGCTATGAATCTTTTGTCCAGTTTTTTTTTTTAATTTTTTTTTGTTATTATAGGTAGACACAATACCTTTATTTTTTTTATGTGGTGCTGAGGATCGAACCCAGGGCCTCACACATGCAAGACTAGTGCTATGCCATTGAGCCCCAGTCCCAGCCCCTTGTCCAGGTTTTAAAATTTGGATATTTTCACTGAGCGTAAAACTGTAGGTGGGCAGCTATTTTCTTTCAGAACTTTATGATGACATTGCTTTTACTTCTGGCTTCCAATAAGAAGGGATATGTTGATCGTACCATTATATTTTTTTGAATACAATTTGTATTTTTTTCTCTAGATGGCTTAAAGAATTTTATTTTGATTTCTATTCTTTAGCACTTTTACCGAGATATATGTTTTTATTTATTCTGAGGATTTTCTTAGAAATTCTTGAAGCTGGAACTTGATGTTTTTACAATTTGTGAGTATTTTAGCCATCATTTGTTTACATAGCCTTTCTGTCCCCATTGAAAACTAAAATTGTTACTATATTTCTTCTTGATGTTCTGTCACTGTAGCTTGATATTCAGGTAGGTATATTGTGTGCATATGAATCCTATATCTTCTTGTCTATTTTTCCCAAATGCTTCCATCCTCCCTTTTGAAGTTTTTTGCTTGTATTCTCTGTCCGATATTAACATTTATTTGATTCAAATTTGCCTATTTTAACTTTTTCCATCCATATTCTGTTTTTTGTTTTAAACATTCTCTAGCAGAGAACATGCTGCTAACTTTTGTTTCTGTTAAGTCCAATCTCAAAGCTTCAGTCTTTTAATATGCACATTTAATCCATTTACATTTATTGATTACTATTATATTGGCAATAGTTTTTAAAATTCCATTTAGTACTCATTTATGTTTACTCTGTTTTTCTTTTGTTTATTTAAACCTCCTTTCCTATTTTTCTTTTCTTTTTTTTTTTTTTATTCAATGTTGTTGTATATATAACAATAGCATGCTTTACAATTTGTAATACACATAATGAGCACCTTTTTAGGTGGATTGCATTTTCTTCTGCTGGTTTAAAATCTATTTTGTCTTTTTATAGTTGTTCCTTAAACTAGAAATGTTTGTAAATAATTACAAACAACAATATCTTTATATTTATATTGTTTATCAACAATAACTTTATCTTTCCACTAACTAGTAAGTATTTGAGCAAGCTATTATGTCATTTCTGACCCTCCACATCAAGTTAGTATTGTTTAGAATTTTAATTGTGGGTTGTAATAGACATTCTGTCTCCCCCCCACTCTTTTCTCTGTTTCATGTTTTCTCAATTTATCACCTCTGAGAATTTCCTGATGATACTGTGGCCTGGACTATTGCTGCTAACTTGTTGGAGAAGGAGCAGACAAGTGTTCTTTCTGAATGAATCAGGGAAGAAGTGACTGTAGATCCCAAGCTCTTCCCTTACCCCATTCTCTGATAGTTGTTTTGCACATAGCCTACTGCAAAACAACCCCAGTTTTATCACTTTTTAAAAGTGCCTGGAATTCATACCTCCCTCCAGCTTCTGTAATGTCTCTAAGGTTGATTCCGGGAAGAAAGCCAGCACCAAATTCTTTATCAGTACAGAAATTGGATAGTCTGCATTTCCTTGTAGAACAAGGCATGATTCCCTTGGGGAAGGAAGGTATGAACAGTCTTCCTCAGACCTGTTTTATAGCTTTGAGGGTATCATAGAAAATTTCATGGGCAGTGCAGGATTATTGTCAGAGGGAATCATGGTGCAGTACCAGCTCAAGTTGTTTAAGAAAGAAGAGAGCAAGGAGGTAAGAATGGAAGGGTGTTGTCAATTTTTTTTCCCCCGAACATCTGAGAAATCTCCTGAAAACTCCCATTTAAAATCTTGGGAGAGGTTTGATAAGGGTGAACAAGGAGGGGTGTGGATATATGTTCAGGAATGTTCTCCCTGAATCTCTGCAGATCTGGAGGCAAGAGGCTATTAAACCTGTGAAATTTGAATAGTAATGCATCATTAATGTTAGTATATACTGTTTTAATTATTATCTCTCTATATTCTTCTCCTTCCTTCTAACCTCTTGCAACTAAATGGAAGACTCCAAAAGCACAGGGTCCTTCTTAGTCTTGTTGACAGCTTTATCTGTAAGGCTGACACAGTGTTTGGCACATAATTATATGTTCTCTATAAATATTTGTTGAAACTGTATAGAAATTGAAGCATTTATTTACTAAATGTATGCTCCCCACAAAACACATATGAGAATGCCTATTTTCTTAAATCTTTGCAAAGACAGGTTATTATCATTCTTCATAAGTATTGCCAATTATATCTCATTTTTAATTTGCATTTGTCTGATTCTTGTTATAATTGAATATTTATCACAGATTCAGTGTTTTTAATATTTTAAATTATTTATCTTTAATTGACAAACCATAATTGTATGTATTTATGTGGGACAATGTAATATTTTAATATTGTTTACAATGTGACATGATCAAGCTAATTAACATCACTTGGTGAATTTGTTATTCATACCTTTTTTCTGTCTTCTCTTGAGGTGTTCATTGTTTTCTTACTGATTTTATAATCTTTCTATAGCAGCTATTTTTAGACATTTATTTTGAAAGCTTTGTTTTCTTCTTATTTATCATTTGCCTTTCAATTTTGTTAATTTTTTAAGATCAAATATATCAAACTTCTCCTTTGTGTTTATGTTCTAATTATATTTACTCAAATTCTCTTCTAATACACTTATCATTTTCTTTTCTTTCTTCCCTCCCTTCTTCCATGTTTCCCTCCCCCTTGCTCTCTCTTTCTCTCTCTCTCTCTCTCTCTCTCTCTCTCTCTCTCTCACTCACACACACACACACACACAAGCATGCACACATACATGTGTGCACACACACTATAAAATAATTTACCTAACTAGTTAGATGATAATTCTGGCACATTCTCCTTTTTCATCATTTTACCACACTAATTCAAAATTCCCATTTTATTGTATTCTAAATACAATAAGTTCAAACTTTTCATTTTTAAAATGAGACACAGGAAGAATAAGAATGTTTTCCCAAGTGATAGGTGCACCATCTGAACTTGGACAGGCTAACTCCTAACCTGTACTCTATCTACTGAAATGAAAGAACATTGTTAGAATAACTAATTCACAATTCATCATAAGAAAATTTCTTGGAACAGAATAGATGAACTAGCACAATGACATAATAATACATACTCTTCTTCTCAACAAGTAGAAACCCAGCTTGGCCCATCTTTGAAGACAGATGCAATTGCCTGATCCTCTTTTGTGTGTGCTGCATCTCTTATGGCCTTGACAATTGTACATCAATTATTTTCCAAATGTCATGTCCGAAATCCATGATTGTAGTTACAGACACTGGAAATAAAGCTTTTGAGCAAAGGACCTCAGAATTTAGAGTAGTTTCAAAGAAAGAAGTCATATGAGTTGGCTGACAGTTTTGCATGGCAAAGGTTGTCATTTGAAATAAAAATGCAGGCTCCCAGAGTGCTGTTCTGAATCTGTCAGAAAGGGAAAGGATTACAAATGGCTGAAGTAGCTGCAGCGGCCCTTGACACTTCAAAGTAGATACATCCTCAGGCTAACACAGACCAGTCTAGGCATCCTAAGTCTTCCAAAGCTGCTTCCTCCTGAAACTCACAGAGTGTAGGGTGACATAATTCCTTGTTAGAAAGGCCAGGAAAGAATACACATAGGTAATCTCTGAAGACTTTGGTGGTCCTATCCAGCATCTTGACAAGAACCAAGTGCACGGTGTTCTTGCATTTAGGACAGGCATACCTTGAGTATCCCTCCCGCAATAGATCTACGCACCACCCATCACTTGAAAAGCATATGCACACATGACACGATATCTATTAGCGCACACTTTGCTCATTAAAGAGGCAAAGTACATGCGACTGGCCCCATGTGCTTTGTGGCTCTTACCCAAGATCTGTCCTTCCGTTAGCATTAGTGATGGTCTAACAGCTGTGAGAGCTGGTAGTCAGAAGGTCAAAGGTGAAATATTCCCTCCCTAAATTAGCCCATTAGCACAGCACCAGGGCTTCTTCATCAGGAGGGTCCATCTATCTCTTGGTCCCAGAGGGAGTGAAGTTTGGGTACATGGTTCTCCACCAGGCAGATTGTGTCACTAACAAATCCTGATGTCTACAAGACACCAGAGACCCAGGGTCAGAGGTTAACCCAATGTAATGGCCCTTGGAGATTGGTGCAAGGCTGGCGGAGACTAAACAGTGAAGCTGCATGACACGCAGACAGAGACACAGCTGTAGCTGAAGGAACGCCTGATTTTCAAGGCTGAGAATCACCCAGAGCTGCTGGATTTGACTCCTGCACAGGGAGCTTTCTGCCCACTACCCTCTAAAGAAGCTGCTGTGGGAGAGAATCAGTGGAAAAAAAGAACCACAACTTCAAGATCCATAGATGAGAGGAACTTGCCCTACATCACACAACTGTGGTGGCAAGGTCTTGATGGCCTTAACATTCCGCTCTGCAGGTTGTCCAAACTCCTTGGTGCTGGGGTTGGGGGAGCGCAGCTGTGCTACACAATAGCTCAGAGACCTCTCCTTGTGAATTCCACTAATTTTAGAATGGTGGGGTCTTCTATCAGGATGAGGACAAGGCAGGCAATGAATCCCAGGGCTCAGGGCATTCCTCCTACAAGTTCAGTCTCCCTAACCTTTAAATCCAGCATGACTCCACAAAGTGGAAAATTCCACACCTGACCTCATGTCGCTGTCAAAATACAGGTGCATTAAAAAATTGTAAGATATCCTTTGGGCCATGCATATAAAGGGCACACAAAACATAAATTAATTCTGTTTAAACGTGAATCCAATTCCCAATATACTTTATTATCCATCTGCAAATATTCAAAATCCAAAATCCCAGGCATTTTGGATAAGGGATTCTCAAGCTTTACTGACATCTCTATGGTCTTTCCACCCCATCTCCTTCTCAAATATCTTGGTCACTTCTAGGCTCACTTCCTGCCTGCCCCATCCTCTCTGAAATCTGAGTGGCCTCTTTTTCCTGGCATAATGGGATGACGTTCAGTGGAGACGTTGGAGGATAGGGAGTGGGCATCAGACACATCAAGAGTGTCCATCATGAGCCACAGACTCAGCGCAGCTCCCAAACTGGCCTCCCTCAGCCATGGGCATCCTGAGCTGTGACCAATTCTAATGTCCATCAATGGTCACCTCTGTTAACAGATGGGCCTCATTTTCTACAACCAAAGGAAGATTTTGGTACCTAGGAAAGGGAAACTATAAAGTCCCAAAAGATAATTAGGAAAAAAGCAGAGGCTTTGACTGTCAGCTACCTAATCCTAAGCAAAGAGAAAATCTCATTAAATAAAATGCAGTATTCAAGAGACGAATGGGGTCAGTGCAGTCTTCTAAGATGGCAGTTTGATTGCTTGTTCAGGGCCACCTGAGTCTCCTAGGGAAAGCTCCTAGGAGAGCCAGATTCCATCCTTTTTTTGTACAGCCTAGAAGACTCTTCAGCCTTCTCTAGGAGTTTCTAGGCGGGTGATTCTTCCTCCTGCAATCAGAGGCTGAGGTATGTCCTCTTTCCTTCCTTCACCCCTTATTCATGTTCTAGCTGCAGGCTTATTTTATGTCTGGCCAGTGGATCTCACCCTTTATGAAGCATCAGAATCCCCTGATAGTGTGTTTAAGCACAGGTTACTTAGCCCCATCTCAGGCACTGCTGATTCCCTAGCTCTGGGGTGGCACCTGAGAATATGCATTTATAATGAGTTTCTAGCCACCGCCCCAGCTGCTGCTTGGTGCCTACACCTGGGAAGGACCAGTCCAGGTGCCAAGACCCAAAGACTTGTGCACATGTTGTCATTTGTTTTACTCAGAAGCTAGAAACCAAGACAAAGATTCTAGGGCAGGGAGTTTATTTAGAGTAGATGTAAGGAAGACCTGGTGGGGGGAAGGGGAAACAAGAAAGTGAAGGAAAAAGAGGGAGATAAAGCTTGCACTGGGGGCCCCAGGCAGGACCTTGCATAGAAGAGTTTTCTTACAAGGGGAGCGCCTGGGTGTCACTCCTGTCACCACTGGCTGAAGGCTGCTCCTGGAGGGCATTGCCTGCCCCACCCCTGTGTCCCAGCCTGCTCCTAGGCAGAACAGGTTCAGTCACAAAATGTCCTCAGGCCTGGAGTTTTGGGTGCCTGAGTGTGGTGCCTGGGGGGTAGGGCTGGGCAGAGCACCGACTGGGACTGTCACCTAGGTCATTTTGGAGTTTATATTCCATTAGGGAAAATAAATGATGTGTACAGAAATTCTTAATAATTCTGGGCAGAAATTATTAAAATAAATAATTGGCTATGTTAAAAAAATAGCCACGTTATTGGAACTTTCCATTGCCCAAGAACTTTAATTTTCTTGGGAAAGAAAACCAGCTTCTTTGGCTCCAGACTCTTCTATGAGAAGACAACCATCATGGAATGGGATACCTGTTGGAAATTAGGACAGACAGACCCCATTCCCCCACCTCCTCCACAGTCATTACCACCACCACCACCAACACAGCACATAGATACACCTGTAAGCACACACACACACACACACAAACACACACGTGCACATGCACACATACACGCACACACAGCCACTGAGCTTGTTGATCTAATTCCTTTTCTTCTTCCCCATCCTGAACTCTGTGGCCAGATCCTATTCTTGCATCCCCTCCCTTCCCTATCCCCAGGAAGCTGGCCTCTTCATGGCCCCAGCTTGCTCCTCTTCCCAGTCACCAGGGGTGACAGGAGCCTGATCCAGGAGATCCAGGTGGGATGAGGAGCTCAGACGCTGGTGTTTGATGAAATCAAGTCAAGCCCCTGCAGTTCCCAGCTGCGTGATCTTCACACAAGTACCAGACCTCTTAAACTTCAAATTTCTCATCAGTAAAGTGGGAGAATAATTGTGCCTTCTGCATGGAGGTGTTGTAAAGATTAAATGCTTTGGACTCCCCAGGCATTTCCCAAGTATGAGATCCGAAACTAAGAAGCCCACTTTGACAGAGCTGTCATAAGGATTTAATAAGATGATTACAAAGTGACCAACACAATTCCCCCGCTCACAGTAGGCACTTCTGTTATCAGTCAATGTCATTAATAATTAGGATTCTTCTGAAGTGATTGTGAAGTGAATATTTGCCCCCAGGCTATGCTAACTAAATTCAATGCAAGGTGACTCTGATCCTAGAAGATACCTGTCCTCTCAGAATATATCCTGTTCCTCCAAGTCAAGATTTGCTTAGGCCCCAAGGCCCAAATCACGTGGGCAGTGTTCAGTGACCTCACTATTGGTGGACATGGGCACCAGCACTCTTTCTGCTGCCACTACCTCGCCAACAAATAGCAATTCCTTGTTCATAATAAATATGCTTTTGCTTTATGAACACACACATTATAGCACGCTTTACTGAATTAAATAAACATTTCACTGTCTTTGTAGACCATGAAATTACTCAAATTTTAATCTACTTGTTATATTAAGAGAAGAAGCTTCTAATTTAATAGGTTCCACAAAAGTAAGTAATTCATAAACATGCTTTCAAACTCTTCGAAGCCAGAAGAAAGAATGAAATGTTGTGATAGGAAGAACCCATCCAAGTCCCAGTTTGGGGATTCAGGATGTGAGGATTCCCCAGCAGATTGGGTATGTAATTGGACTGCTTTCTAAAGCAAAGCCCTCTTTGATGGAGGTCAGGCTCCTGCCTGCTGAGTGATTCAAGACAATCTCTCATACTCTTAGGCAAAACACCAGCTGGACCAAAATATGCACCTGCAAATATATACCCTCTGATCTCTTTCCCAACATCACATCAGAAACTTTCTGTAACCATATTGTAAAAAAGCATGAAGAGAGTGTCTACGGAATGGGAGATCTTTGCCAGCTGCTCCTCTGACAGGGGATTGATATCCAGAATATATAAGGAACTCAAAAAACTTAACACACACACACACACACACACACACCCCAAATGATCCAATTAATAAACAGGCAAAATAACTAATCAGATACTTCCCCAAATAAGAAACACAAATGGCTAACAAGTATGTGAAGAAATGGTCAACATCTTTAGCAATCAGGGAAATGAAAATCAAAACTACCTTGAGAGTTTATCTCACTCCAGTTAGAATGGATATCATCAAGAATATAAACAACAGCCGGGCACGGTGGCGCACGCCTGTAATCCCAGCACTTGGGAGGCTGAGGCAAGAGGATTGCGAGTTCAAAGCCAGCCTCAGCAATGGTGAGGCACTTAGAAACTCAGTGAGACCCTGTCTCTAATAAAATACAAAAAAAAAAAAAAAAGGGCTGGGGATGCGGCCCAGTGGTTGAGTGCCCCTGAGTTCAATCCCCGGTACCACACACACACACAAAAAATGAATATAAACAACAGCAAATGCTCATAGGATGTGGGTCTGCAAATTAGTACAATCACTCTGGAAACTATGGAGATTCCTCAAAACACTAGGACTGGAACTACCATATGACCAACTCCTTGGTATTTATCCCAAAGAACTAAAATCAGCATACTATAGTGATACAGGCATATCAATGCTTATAACAGTGCAGTTCACAATAGCCAAATTACAACTCATCAACAGATTAATGGATAAATAAAATGTGGTACATATACACAATAGAGTTTTCCTCAGCCATAAAAACAATGAAGTTATGTCATTTTCTGGTAGATTAATGGAAATGGAGAACATCATGCTAAGTGAAATAAGCTAGACTCCATACATGAAAGCTTCCAGCACGTGAACCTTTGGGGAAAAACCCAAACCAGAGCACTCACCTTAACTGAGAGCTTGATGAACTTGTTCCTATCTGTGCATACCAATTATAGGATATTCCCATTAGCCCAGAAACTTCTCTGAGGCTCTTTTCCTCTCCATGCTACCTCTCTATCTTCCCACCAAAGATCTTGAATTTTGGAATTATGAATTATGTGCTTTTTTGGGTCTTCTTCTCTTTCACAAAATTTTTTGAGATTCACTCATTTAATTGCACGTTATCAGTAGTTTCCTCCTTTTCATAGCTGAACAATATTCCTTTGTGTGGATATACCACAATTTGTCCATTTACCAGCTGATGGATGTTTGATCTTTTTTAAAATTTTGAGCTGTTATAAATAAAAAGGACATGAACATTCATGTATAGGTCTTCTGTGGGGGGGTGGAATTCATTCTCATTTCTCTTGAGTTGTATCTAGGTGTAGTTTTGCTGTGTTAAAAAGAAAGTATATGATTAACTTTATCAGAAATTATCACATATGTTTCAAAATTGTTTTGCCATTTTACACCCTACCAGCTGTGCACAAGAATTCCAGGTATTCCACATTCTTACAAATTCAAGTCTGGCTTTCTTAAAGGTCAATTGATCATCTGTTTCCTATATCTATTTCCTATGCCTGCAGAAAATGCCTGCCATATATAGATGGTCTCCTATATGCCTTTTAATCATTTTTTGCTTTAAATGTCACAACCATCCTGCAAAGAAATATTTTTATTTTCTTTTTACAGATGAAGGAAGTGAAATAATTGCTGACTGCTCTCAGCTAATAAGGCACCCCACCAGGATTCACTGTCTAAGCACTAAGTTTTGGGTGGTGTCCAAGGTGAGAGGCAAATATGTTGCTTCAGGGCAGGGACTGAGGCATGAGGACTTGTGCAAAGCCACTAACTTAAAGCCTGTTTATCAAGCAATGTTTGGCCTCATTTCTCTGCAATCAGATATATAATGATCCCAATTATAAAGGGACCTGCTTCAAAGACCTGTGAGAAAAGTGCTATCATTTACATTTGCTTATTTCTTTTTAACCTATGTGGACGTGGATTTCAGTTTCTAACATCACACCAAAATTGGTTTTGCCACCGTGGGATATAAGGTAAAAAAAAAATGAGATGACTTTTGTGTAAAAGTATCTTAGAAATTCACAAGCTGCTGATTTTGTAGCAGTGGACTTCAACCTTGAAGAAGAGGAGCAGGGTGAGGGGCATGAACAAGTGGGTTAGGAAGGCTACACAATTTGTCAATCAATAGTTCTACTTCAGATGGGTTAGTAGAGATTGCTATCCTACAATAGAGCCTGAATCAAGTTTGAGCCAAGCAGACAATGACACTATTATGGAACAAATAGAAAGATGATTTTGGTTTTGGTCAATACAACAGAAGATACAATTCATTTTTAAGCGATAAAGGAAGATTTGACTTTTCTTCACCAACTGCTAGGCACTGGGCTCTTACACATACTCTCTCATTTAATCTCACCCTGGCCCTATAGGAGAGGGATTTTTATCTCCATTTTTCAGAAGAGGAAGATGAAGCTCAGAGAGGTTAACTAATGTATTAATCAACATTCTGTGACTGTGACAAAATAACCAGAGATAATTAACTTATAAGGAGGAAAGGTTTGGTTTTGTTCATGGTTTCAAAGGTTTTAGTCCATGGTTACTTGGCCCTGCTGGTTTGGATGTGATGGCACAGTTCATCACAACAGGAACACATAGTGGAGGGGGTTTGTTTAGTTCATGGTAGCTGGAAAACAAAGAAAGAGAGTGGTCCCAATATCCCCTTTGAGGTCACACCTCCCAATAATCTGACTTCTTCCCACTTAGCCCTACTTTTTAAAGGTCCCCCCACTTCTCAGTAGTGCAGTCCTGGGGACTGAACCTTTAATACATGCCCCTTTGGGAGGACTTTTAAGATCCAAACTACAGAAACTAACGTTCAACACTTGTGCAGGAGTGGCAGAGCTGAAATTTCATTCAAATCTAACTTCAAAGCTAGAACTAAGTCCATCGTAGTATGCTGTCTCTCTGAAATAGAAACTTTGGTTACAAATTTAGACAAATTAAGGTGATGGCTTTAAAACTCACAAATGTTGAAATACCCAGCATTTCCCCTGCACATACAATGTGAATCAATGCTGTACAAAAACTATACTTCACATTGTCTGAATAGCATCTAAATTTTTTTTTAGTTGCAGATGGACCCATAACTTTATTTTATTTATTTCTTTTTATGTGGTGCTGAGGACGAACCCAGTGCCTCACACACACCAGGCAAGAGCTCTGCCACTGAGCCACAACCCCAGCCCCAGCATTCCTTATTTTTATGAGCAACTCATCTATAGGAAGAACCTAAATCTAAAGATTCAAGATCACGCCCTGCCTTCAAAAAACACAACATGAGTTCAATCAGAAAATAAACCAAACTACTGTTCACTGAGAGTATAATTGGGAAAGAAAAGTTTCAACTATCTGGGATCCAACTCATCAAGACCCTCAATGAACCAGACACCCTTTAGTGCACTTAATAGCAAATTACAGAAAGGAAATGGAAAATTTTATTTCTAAATCTCAATCCTAGAGCACAACAGGGTTCTGTCTACATCCAGCCCAAATCTACATGAATAATCTTATAATTGACATTCTGGAGCAATGGCCAAAAATTACCGCCTAAAGTTCCATCATCAGAGAAAGACTCCACTGTGCTCACTGTGCTGTGCTGGTGCAGACAGGAGAATGGGGTAGCTCGTTTTGAAATATTTTCAATCATAAGGATCATAATGAAAAGGATTTCTTAGCTCTCAGTTACCTAGAACATGAATTAATCAAAATACCTCATTGCCCACACATTTCTCTCAATCAAGGTTTTACTGCTCTCAGATTTGCAGCTTTTTGAAAAATCATGCATCATTCTGGTGACACCGACAGCAGAAAAGGCCAAGAGGTGGACTGTGAACTGAGCAGACCTGGGCACATAAACTCTGGGCTCTACAGCCCTGGAGGAGGCTGGGATGAAGCCAAGTGCAGCACACTCAGCCTCCCAGCAGGATCTACCTGACGTTTGCACGCACTATTTTTAACCTGGGAAATACGCATGCTCACATTCAGCTGTGGCCGGCCATTTTGAGTGCTCCTCCTCACCCATGTCTTGTTCCCAAGAGGTTGGCTTTGTGGTTTTTGCTGTTGCTATTTACATCACAACTTTAACTTCTAAATTTGCACACATCTAGTTTGTAAAGTGAAGGTGGCACTATTGTTCAAATCCTCTTAAGAAAGAGAAGAGAAGGAAATGGCAGGTGGGTGAGTCTCAAAAAGCAAGCATGATCCTAAGAATCAAGGCTGGGGCCTATGGACAGCCACTGTGGGGCAGAGTGGACTTGGAATAATTAAAATGTATGGATCATTTTACTTCTTGTTGAGGAGAATTCACCTGGGGACCCAGGCAGCTTGGGAAATTTCATCCTGTCCTTCAAGCTACCCTGAATTATTTATTAAGGTCCCGAAATGGTGAGTTGCTGAATCTCTTGCAGCAAAGTCCACAGATTCATAAATCTTCTTTGAGTGCCTACTATGCTCATTCCTAAAGGAATGTTTATGCTGTCAAACATTATTGTGGAATACGTTGCTACAACAAGGACAGCCGCACAGAGTCCCTTAACTCCAGGTGGCCCATCCAACTGTGCACTGACACCTGCAGGGGCAAGGTGGCCTTGCAGAGAGGTGTCATCACACCGAGCCAGCTCACAGCTCTCTTCAGGGCTGTCACCAAGGAAGCGACAGGCAAAGGATGGGGCAGAATCACTTTACAAATATGAATAACAGTGAGTGCCAGTAGGCAAGTGGGCAACTGGGCATCTTGGCACCACTGGTAGAAATGTAAATTGAGACAGCTGTTAGGGCAGCTTGGCAAACTGGTAGCATTTAATAGAATTAAGTAGACCTTCCCAGAATGCCTTCACTCTCGCCTACATATGCCAGAGCAATTCGTGCATAATTGTGTAAGGGGATGTGTGGTGGATTTCATTTTGGCACTGTGAAGGAAAGGAGAAAGGATGATATCCTTGTGCTCATCGTTGGAGTGGTGGCCAGGTGACAGGTGGTAGATACCTGCTCTGGAATGCGTGAAGGCATAAGAAACAACAAACCAAATGTGCCAACAGCCACATGGGGAGAACAGTGTAGAGAGAAAACAACAATAAAGCAACTTAAGGGACAGATCAAGAATCATAGCAAAATACCAATCATGTCAGTTAAAAACACAAAAATATTTCATAGGAACATATGCATATTTAAGTATACATATATTTTTGGGGTAGGATAAAGGGGAAAAATAAAATAAAAACTCTATATGAACCAATGTTAATCCTTACCATGACAGAGGAGTGAGGTTTACTTAACTCACTATGTCTAAGGTCCAAATTAGAGGGGTACTGTGGAAAGGAATAGTACCCCCCACAGAAGGGAAGAGAGATACGATGTGGCCAACCTTCACCAAGCACTTTGTGCAAGTATCCTCCTGGGGCAATTGCAGATTCTCTGGTTTTGTCTAAGGAACACTGTAACCATTCTCTATGGCGAAGGCAAGGCAGGCTAGATTATACTATATTAAAAAAAAAAAAAGTCAAATCTTAGTGGCTTAAAAGAACCCATGCTATATGTCCATCACAGGTTGACTGTGTCTCTGCCCTGCATGAAATCTTCCAGGACCCAGGTTCATGCTTCCATCTTCTTTCTGTAGAATGGAGATTTTATTGCCTAACACTATCAACTTGCTGGAAAAAACAGGTGAGATAGTATAATGAATGTACCTAACAGTGAGTCCAGCACCCAGTAAGCCCTCTGTAAACTATGGTTGCCATGGGTTTTTTTTTTTTTTTTTTTTTTTTTTTTTTTTTTTTTTTTGGTACCGGGGATTGAACTCAGGGGCACTTGACCCCTGGGCCACATCCCCAGCCCTTTTTGTATTTTATTAGACACAGGGTCTCACTGAGTTGCTAAGTGCCTCGCCATTGCTGAGGCTGGCTTTGAACTTGCGATCTTCCTGCCTCAGCCTCCCAAGTGCTGGGATTACAGGTGTGCGCCACCATGCCCAGCTCAAGTTGCCATGTTCTTATTATCATTAGTCTTACTTCCTTTTTTCATTCCTCCTTCAGATCCATCCTATATGCATGAGGCCTACTTTGATCTTCCTCAACATGGCTCTGATTGTGTTGCCTCTGAGGTCAAAAGCATGAATTTGCTCTCCACAATTATATGCTTTGCCTGATTACTGTTGACGTGCAGCATGTGTGTTTTTTTGCCACACTACGTCTGCCAGTTGGATCTTGCTCCCATACCCATTGACCCGCGTCAAAGACCCACCAAATCAGGCTTCATTCTTTGCACTCATCATCTTCATAAGGACTGAGTAGTCTTGTCTTTTCATTTATGTATTGACAACACTTACAATACTATCTGCCGTGGAGTGAGTGCTCACTGAATGAATGAATGAATGAATGAATGAAAAGAGATGAGTGCAAATAATGAATGAGAACTAGAGGAGTTCACATTGTGTGTGGTTTAATCTGGGTGTGAAAAGATCTTGGGATCTGAAGTTGGAAGGTTAAACTGCACCATCCTTTCTGTTCCTTGACCTGAGGCCTCCTCTTTATTTGGGTCAACATTCAACCTTCCCTAGCCACCTAGCAAACCCCACCTAAGCACTTGCTGCCCTAGTGCCACACTGAAGTGTCCTCTATAGCACATACCACTAATCAAAACAATCTTCATCATTTTATTGCACATTTCTTGATTCAGAAAGGAAGGCTGGAATGAGCCAACTGCAGTGCACACAGAGAAGATTGGTAGGGACATGTTACTTATAAGAACATAGGACAATTACCCTGGGTATGTGAAGCAGGCCTGTAGTCCCAGCCACACTGGAGGCCAAGGCAGGAGGATTGCTTGAGCATAGGAGCTCAAGACAAGCATGAGCAATACAGTGAGATGCCATCTTAAAACAAAATAAAATTTAATTAAAAAAATTAATAATCATAAGTCTTTTGAGTATTTTATACTTTTGCTTTTCTAGATCCATACCTCCTTATAACCAGATTTGATCATCCTTCAAAATTCAAATATGCTTCTCCATGACACCTCCCTGATCTTTGCTCCTTCTTTGCACTATACTTTGTTTAAAGCAGTTTTTTCCATGTTTAAACTCAGAGTGTAACTTATCTACCTTGGAGGTTTATATCCATTTACCTGCATAAACATCTCTGAGTGGCTCCATGATTTTGATTCTATGAAACAAAATGTGTATTATTAAAGGTACCCAAGCATTGGGAATTTCTTAAGTATGTACCTAAAAGCACTAATGATATCTACATCCAATTCTATTCTGAATTCATGCAGGAAAAGCTTCAGAAAAGTGGACAAAAAAAAAGTTTCTAGGAATTGGAACAAGCCATTCAGTGTCTTGGGAGAAAGAGCTGGGACAATAAAACTGCTTGGTCAGGATAATTCTTCTTTGAAATGTTTTAGCCAGACCCCTTGTCATGTTATTTATAATCCTCATCCCTTTGTGTATTTCTAGAGAAGACAACGGAGTAATAAAGCTTTGCTAAGGAAATAACAGCTGTATGGTTTTCAGTTGTTGTTTCTAATGACTTTCCTTTATGATTGTCTGTGTTAGGATTCTTCTCCAAAACACAAAGAAAAGAAAAGAAAACAGAGAACGCAGTAAAATTAAATCATCCTGGGCATTTCTAGGCCTGAGTCTAAAAGATTGCTTCATTTTTCTTATACAGCTAGTTAGCTTTCTAATCTTAATTAATGACCATAGAATGATTCAGTTTTCCTGGCCTCATTGTGCCGGGGGCTTGAATCTCTTAGTCAAGCACACAGTTGTTATTATTTATTAATATTCACTGAACATCAGTCATGCACTTAGATGCCACTGGGAAACCAGAATTAGCTGTGATCACTCTCCAGGGAACTCAACCTCCAAATATGACAGGATTCAAACCAAAGGAGGAGCCTGTTTCCAGAAAGCCAGGATGACATCATGCCAGTGGCTTCGGATGGTAAGTGCCAAGCTGGCTCTGACATTCCTGGGTCTCCTGACGACTCCAGATAAGTTTTTCAGTTAACTGTGTTTGGTAGAGGAGGGGTGAGGTGAGAGCTGGTCGGCAGCGGTGGTGGTGTGTGAACCCCAGGGACACATTCTCTCAGGCTACAGGAGGACTGTGCTCCAACCTGGCTCAAACATAAATCTTGTATCTATGTTTAGTTTCACTGTATTTTGAAAGTGGATGTGCTTGGAATAAACAAGTGGATGGGAGAATGCAAAGGGGGAGAGAAAAGCTAAGGGAGCAGAGGCTAACCTTTTGGCCATGACAGAATGAAGGGTGGGAGCAGGAAGAGGAGACTGCATGGTCAAGGTTATAGAGTCAGAGGAGATACTAGATAATAGCAACAAGTCAGGGAAGAGGAAGTTTTTCTTTTCTTTTTTTTTTTTAATAATTTTTTTAATCAAGTTATAGTTTCTAGTGAAATTCACAGATTTTTTAAAAATACTTATTTATTTGCTTTAGTTGTACACATTGCATTTATTTTTACGTGCTGCTGAGGATTGAACCCGGGCCATGCACGTGCTAGGTGAGCGCCTTACTGCTGAGCCACATCCCAGCCCCAAATTTACAGATCTTAAGTTTTGGCAAGTGCATACATCTAAATATAACTCACATTCCTATCCAGGTATAGACTGTTTCCATCACCCCAGGAGTACCCTGTGCTCCCACACTTTCCCTGCTGCAGAAGACACTGCTCTTCTGGTTTCGATCACCATAGCTTACTTTTGCCTTGTTTTTTTTGAACTTTGCACAAATGGAATCACGTAGTCCATACTCTTTGATGTCTGCCTTCTTTCCCATGAGTGCCATCATGATATTAAATACATGGTTCCTTCCTGTTCTGGGTGGATCCCGTTGTATTGCTGTTCTATACTTTTGAAAGCTATTCTCTCCTTTTTATGTCATTTGTTTCTGATTTGGGGATTTTTTTTTATTGTTTCCCCTTCCCTGCCCCGGTTTTGTCTGCTATTACAGTAGAGCATCCTTGAGCATTGTCAAACAAGTCTTGTTTTATTTTTATTTATTTATTTATTTATTTTTTGATATATGGTTATCTTTGGGTAATGCCAAGGAGTAGAATTGCTGGGTATACCATTGTTATGTGTGGTGTTATGAGAATCTGGGGGTTCTCTAAAGTGGTTGGTTGGACCCTTTTGCACTCCCACCAACAATGCATTCTCCAGCTATTCCATTGTTCTGCATCTTGCCCACTATGGTATCATTCACCTCTTAAAATTTCTTTTTTTTTCTTATAGCATGTGAATTGACAATTTATATTCTTCATTGTGTTTTAAAATAGAGAAAGAAAATGCATTTGATGTTGATGAAGTCTAACTTAATCACATTTTTTTTTCTTTAATAGTAATACTATTTGAGTCCTGTCTACGAGATCTGGGTTTACTTCAAAGTCACAAAAATTCTATGTTTTCTTCTAGAGATTTATAGATTTAGCTTGTATGTTGAGGTCTAATTACTTCTTTACTATAAACATTTTAATCATGAAGTAGGGAGTATGGTTTGTTCCTTCCCATACTGGTTTCCAGTTGCTCTGTCCCTGTCTGTGCCAAACCTCCCTTTCCCCACTGGGTTTCTTAGGAGCCTAATAAGGACAGCATTTAACTAGGAAGAAGCCACCGGTGACCTCAAAGGAAAGGGCAGGTGCTGGAGAGATGCCAAGAAGAGAAGGAAAAGCCTATAATACAAAGTAGGAGGAAGTTTTAAAATAAGAGAATAAAAGCCAGATTATAGAGTCTGAGGGTAGGAGGCAGATGGAATGGGGAGAGCGGATAGAGAGGGCATATTTGAGGAATTTGCCTATGAAGGGAAAGGCAAATGTAACACAGTAACTAAAATAGCCACGTTCAGGTCAAAAGATAAGAAAAGCATGTATTATCAGGCAATGGGTCAGGAAAATAATCATGATAATTGGGAATTTAAAGTGCTTTGCCTGAAAAACAGCTCAGATGATGTCCCTTCCGTAGAGACCTCGCCTGTTACATGGGAAGTTCTCTGGCATGGTATACCCAGGGGGACTTACATTTTTTGACAAATAGCTATTTAATATACAAGGCTCTCTTGCTAAAGACACAGTGTGTAGAAGTGAGCTGTCTGGGTTAGACAGCGAGTCTGTGGGCAGGAAGAGGACAGGACTTCCAGGAGCTTCTGTGGCTGTACCATTGCGAACAGGTTTCCCTGGTGCTAAACCCACCAGTGAATCACCCAGTGCCCTCCACCGTTTCATGCTCATGCTGGGCAGAGCAGTAGACTTTCAAAAAACACCAACAGAGTTCCGAGCTACCTGCTTTTCCATGTGACAGTCTTCCTAAACATTTATATGGATGTGGAAGACAGTGCATCTATTTTCTTCAAACCTTCACTTTAACCATGTGCTTATAATACTCCAGCTGCTCTCCTGACCCCACATGGGATACTTTCAGGATCCACTGCAATGTGTTCTCCTAAGTAGCTATTAGCAAGAAGGAAAGGAAGAATAATAACACTTACTGAATATTATCTGAATTCCAGACAGGTGTCTTATATACAGTTGTACAGGCTGTGCACAACACCAGAATACTCTTCTCATCCTAGCCTGATATTGTGCAATGTGGCATCAAGTGTTGCTCTGTGGACTTGGCAAGAGGAAATCCACTGAGTTCTTGCAGCCACCCTATGAAATGAGCTTTACTATGCCCATTCTTTAGATGAGATAATGCCACTTGCCCAAGGTCATTCAGTTAGTAAGTAGTGGAGCCATAATCTGTAGATTTGTAGGTTCCAAAAACTTAATATATCAATGACTGTTAAATGTTGGACTGATAAGGATCATCTTTAGAAGCTAGGTAAGTAGAATATTCTGGCTGGAACCAGTAACCTGTAGGAAGGGTAAGGAATGGCTGGGCATGGTGGCACATGCCTGTAATCCCAGCACTTGGGAGGCTGAGGCAGGAGGATGGCGAGTTCAAAGCCAGCCTCAGCAATGGTGAGGCACTTAGCAACTCAGTGAGACCCTGTCTCTAATAAAATACAAAAAAGGGCTGGGGATGTGGCCCAGTGGTCGAGTGCCCCTGAGTTCAATCCCCAGTAACAAAAAAAAAAAAAAAAAAAAAAGAAAAGAAAAGAAAGGGTATGGAATGAAAAAGGCCACAGGATTAGAAGAGAGGGGAGGGAACAATAGTAGAAACTCCCAGGATGGCTGGAAGAAGGAGGACAGAAATCCCAGATTGGCAGGGCCTATGGAGCAGATGGTCCAGCAGCTAGGCACTCCCACCCAGGGTAGGGGGTAGAGCCAACTACAACTACCAGGCTGGCCCAGCCTGATTGGTTTGGGAAACCCCACATGGGTTGAGTTACGAAATAAGGTATCCAAGGTGGGGGTCAAAGGCACTGGTCCATTGCTTGGAAACTTGAGCAGAAATACCCAATGCTTGTGCCCAAAGGCAGTCTGGCTGAGAGGAAAAATAAGTTAGAGACAAAATTATGATTCTCACATTAATTGATCGTCCCTACTGTGAGACTTCATGAAAGTTATTGAAGCTCAGTTTCACATCTGTGCAATGGTATTATAGCATACATAATTGTTTTGATGATTAAGTGAGATCATGTAACTAATGCACACAGTCGTTATTGAATGAATACCAGTCACTCTGTGGCTTAGGGCTCAGTGACCTTGGCCTGTGTCATCCTGTAGATACAGAAGGGGAGAAGACTCTGGAGCTCAGGTGCTGCCTAGGCCATGGCAGGTTATTTATGCTTCTTTAAAAATTGTTCTTTATCCATTTATACTCACTTTCTCTTTCCAGGACATCATGCACATCAGAATAAATTCCTAAAGTGGCCCCAAAGACTAATAGAGCTGCACAATCTGGATCCTCATTCTGAGAAATTCGAACTCCAAACTCTTGGAAGGCAAGAGCTGTTCTTGTTCACTTTTGCATCCTCAGATTTTTGAACCTAGAAGCCCCTCCATAAATGTTGGCCAGATGACCAGACAGCTAATGAATCCATTTGCCTGGCCTCAGACCTGGCCTGTATCTAGGGCTGGTGAGTTTTGATGGACAAGCATAAGGAGATCCTGAGGACCAGAGTGCTATGGCAGGGTGAAAAACCTGGATGTATCTGTGGGCTTTGCAGCCATTGTTGCACCACAGACTGGATCAGCAGATGCCTGGCTGTAGCGGGCTATCCATTTTCAGATGGCGGCTGTGCCCACTGGGCACCTGGAGCACACATCCCCATTTCACAAGAGCCATTCTGTCAGCCCAGAAATAAACCTTCCCTTTCTCTGGGCCTTAAGGAACAGAGTCATTGAACAGCGAGGGAAAAACAAATCAACCCGTGCTGCCCCGTGGAAAATCCTCTCTCCTCCCTTCTCATAAAACAAAATGAGACTGACCCTGCTATTCCATCTGAATTAGTCACTGGTCAGTGCCAAGGTGACAAAACACTTGAGCTAAGAGGTCAGACCCACAAGGTTGAGCAGTAAAACTTTGGGATTGATAGCTTCTAATCAGAAACAAGGTAGGGAAATGGAGAATGCTTTCAAAGTTCCAGTAAATGGGATGCTAAAATATGCAGCCATTTGGATATTGCCATGTTATCAATTCAATTAACCTTGCTTCATACTATCAACCACGTTCAGCAATACAGATGTGTTACAAAGCAATGGGAAACGTCCCTCCGCCAATCATGATCCCAGATAACAGAGAAAATACAGCTCTTGAGTTTCAGAGTTTTGAAAAGAAATAGAATTCAAGTCTGTAGTTATGAAGGCAGTGATAACCTATGATGGGGCTGCAAACAAATAAGATTTTCATTTTATCAGCCACATAAATTTGTCAAAATCATCAGCACATGGAACTCTGTATTCTGATTAGTGGTGATAATGGGAACCAGGTTTTAATATTCCACAGTTGAAACAACCCTGGTAGTAATGAAATAAAATTGATACACTGAAATGTCTTCTTGAGGAGGTTATTTTTTAAAATAATGTCCACTGAATTTTTTTTTCTGATTGCTTTATAAATAGAGAAACAGATGTTTCTCGGGCAGTAACTCTACTTTCTTTAAATTACATTTTCTGCTCAAGGTAAGAAGCATAAAAAGTACAAGCTGAAACTATCTCTAGTTCTACCTTACTGTTTTGAACATTTCCTGAAGATGGTTTTATAAATATTTTATTACAAAAAAAAAAAAAAAAAAAGACAGATGAGAGGAAAATTGACAATATATCCTGGTAACTATTAGGTCTTTGGTTTTATTTCAGCTTGATTTATCTATCTGTCCATCTATTTTTATGTAGAACAGAAACATTTTTCAATAATTCAATGCATTGACAACTTTTCTACAAAGACTGTGGCTGAAATTATTATTAATTTATCTGCTCTTGAGGTCTTACATATAAGGCATATGGAAATTTTGGCAAGATAGGACAGAACCCAGAAGAAAATTGATTTGGCATTTCTGTTTCAGTGGATGTGATTTAAACATCAGCTCTTCAACAATCCTCAACCAAAATAAGGTATAAACTTCCAAAAATATTTCCTAAAGTCTGGAATTTAAATCTCTGCTTCAAAGGAAAAAGGAAGCAGCTTCCATTTCAGTGTTTTCCAAAAATACCGGAAAATAAAAAACCAATTATGTTTTAGTACTTATTCCAGGTTGAGGAAGGAAATGACAGAGGTCAATAACCATTTCCCTATAAAATATTTTCCCGTAACTTTTAAACCAGGACTATTACTACTTATGGAAAATGAGATATTTTCCTGACATGGCTTATAATTTAAGTGTAGGTGAGAGTCAAAATGATTTGAGATCCCGAGATAAATCACTGCAGCTTTGGCTTCATATTGAAAGTAATTTACTGAATTAGGTGGTGACTGGTGCCAGTGAGACCAGCTTGAACATCAGAAGTGCCAGGCCACAGCTGAGCATTGCTGCACTGACTGTCACTCCTTCACTCACCTCCTTGTAACCATCAACACCGTCCCATCAGAGATCCAATGGCAGGTGTTGGCAAGCTCCACAGCTTTCAAACATGTGCTCTATTTCCTGGGAAGCTGGGGGACCCTTAAGGACAGAAACCTTCACTGTGAATGCCTGACATGTTGCAGGTGCTCCGAAAATGTTCTAGAATAAATATGTACCTCCTGGCATGGGGAATACAGTTAAAGAAGAGGTTCCTGATCAGTAGGCACTTACAATCCAGTTAGTAAAAGAATACACAAATACGGAAGACCAATAATAAAAGGTGAATTGTTGTAATACCTGAGTAATAGACACTGATTACAACAGGACTTAAGAGAAAGAGAAAGCAGAAGTTAACCAATGGACGTGAACCAGGTGTTCGATGTAAAACAATCTGTTACATGTGATATAAGTGACAATATCCAATGACCCCTAAAGCACAGGAAACAAAAGCAGAAGTAGACAAATGGGATCCCATCAAACTAAAAAGTTTCTACACAGCAAAAGAAACAACATGTTGAAGAAATAGCCTATAGAATGGGAGAAATTATCCGCCAACTATGCCTGACAAATGATTAATACCCATAATATGTAAGGGACTCTAAAAACCTAACAAAAAAAATAACCAAACAAACAAGTAATCCAATTAAAAGACAGACAAATGACCAAATAGACACTTTTCAAAAGAAGATATAAAAAATGGCTAACAATTATATGAAATGATTTTTCAGTATCATTAGCCACCAGAGAAGTGTAAATCAAAACTACAATTTTCACCCCAATCAGAATGTCTATTATCACAAAAACAAAACAAACAAGCAAACAAACAAAAATCACTGGTGAGGATGTGGAAAGAAAGGAACTCTCAATACACTGCTGGTGGGAACATAAATTAGTAGACTGAGTATGGAGAACAGTGTGGAGTTTCCTAAAAAGAAAAAAAAAAAAAAAAAAATTCATCCATCCCACTTCTGGGTATATATCCAAAGGAAATGAAACCATCATACCAAAGAGAAACCTGCATGTCTGTGAGTATTGGACGACAGAACCAAGGACATTATGTTAGTGAAATAAGCCAGACAAAGAAAGACAAGTGCTACATGTTCTTTCATGTGTGGAAGCTAAAAGCAGCTACCTGAAGATAGAATCATGATCACTAGAGATTAGGCAGAGTAGGACAGGGAGGGGGAGGAGTGAAGTGGACGAAGGGAAACTGGATTTGATCAGGGTATGCGGTATGCATGTGTTGAAATATCACACTGAATCCCATTAAAATGTATGATTAGTACATGATAATTCAAAATAAAATTTAAAAGTTTTATTATTTTACAGGGTTTTATTTATTTATGTAATTACAGGATTACACCTGTAATCCCAGCAGTTTGGGAGGCTGAAACAGGAGGATCACAAGTTCAAAGCCTGCCTCAGCAATTTAGCAAGGACCTGAGCAACTTAGCAAGACCCTGACTCAAAATAAAAAATTAAAAAGGCTGGGGATGTAGCTCAGGGGTTAAGCACCCCTGGGTTCAATCTCCAGTACCAAAATAATAATAATAAAAATAAGATAATAGTAATAAAATAACATAATAAAAAAGAAAATAAATAAATGACAACATCCAGGTCTGAGAGTTAGTTGGGTAGAGTAAAAGATTATGAATTCCCTACTGTATTTTTTCCCTCCTCTTACCCATATTCAGCCCTTAGTTCAGTACCTGACACAGAGCTAGAGTGTAAAAATGTGCTGAGTCACTGTAGAATGAATGGACAAATGAACAAAGAAGGGAGGAGGAATGACCCGCAGGTCAGGTCGCAGGTCAAGGCTTGTGGAAGGAGAGGTAGATCTGAAGGGAAAGTGGGAGAAAGGAGGCAGACACAACTAAAGGAGGATTTCTAAGCAGGGGAAGGTCTCTTCAGAAAGGTGGTGGCAGAATGAGGCTGGGGAGGACATTAAAATCCCAGCATGACCCCCTCTGTCACCTGGCTACATTCCACTCCTCCTCCAGCCCTCATCAGAGATTTCTGACCCTGTCGCCGCCTGCAGCAATTGCCGCGGGAGAAAACTCGGAGGCAGACTGGAAATGAAAAAGTTCTTTTATTCTTCTTTCTTCTAACTTCTCTCTCTGGCTCCAACAATCTCTCCAACTCCAACTTCAACCACCCCTCTAACTAACCTCACCCTGGTTAAATACATTTTGCCTTAACAAGGACAAGTGCTAACAGCTCGAGCTTACAGGTGCGTCACACAGTGTTCACAGGCATAAAAAGATTCTTAGATAAATGCATGAATATCAGGTGAAAATACTTGAACACCTTTTATGGCTCTGAGTTAACCGCCATCTTAGCCATCCTCAATTAGGGCTCTTACATGACCCCCACCTAGGTTTGACACCTCAGCACTTCTGACTTCCCTCCTCCCTGGAGCCGACCCTGAGCAAGGCCATGGTGTATTCACTTGCCTCCCAGCTCTTGAGGTGAGACTGTGAGCTTCAGTGGGGGAGGGAGCCAGATATCATTCATTTCAAAGTCTCAGCACCAAGCCGTAGGTCTGGAAGGATCCAGAGTCTGCCAGGGATGGCCTCCACTGCTGGTATTCAAAGAGAGAAGGGATGCGATTCGGATATTGGAGGCAGCACGGAGGTGGTGAGGTTAAAGCTTGAAATCTGTGGCAAGACCTTGGGTAAGGTGACCTGGGCTGAGGGCTGAGGAGGGCAGGTGAGGAGAGCTCAGGCTGCACAGATCTAAAGTCAACAGAACTCAATGGCTGGGAGCAAAGAGGACCATGCTGGTATATGCAGGTCAGGTGGACAGTTTACTTATAGCAATGAGGGAGAGGGTAAAGAAAAAAAAAAAAAAAAGACAGATATCTATATCTCCCTGGAAGTCTACATTTGGGAGGCTTTGATGATTCCTTACAGGTGGGCTGACTCAGGGGTGGGACTGGCCAGGCAGGATAGACAAGGCACAGCAGAGAGAGCCTTGGAGCTCAGAGAAGGTGGGAGGAGGAGAGAGACACATCTAGAGAGAGCAGTCAGTTGCTTCTAACGCACCAAGTGCGCAATGAGAAAGGGCATCGCAGGCAGGCGGGAGCACCCGCGGGACCCCACCTACTGCTGCCAGCGCAGCTAGACCCCCCAAGCTGCAGGCCCCCCTCACTAGCAGCTCCCACTGTCCCCCTATCCGCTCAGATTTCTACTCTCCCTGAAAGCATAACTGTCTTCTCAGTCAACAGAGACTGAAATGCTAATAATGGCCTCTGCCTTTTAACAGGGAAGGATAAATAACTGTAATTTCCAAACACTTGTTTTTCTTAAAGGAACATGCACAAGTGTTTCTAAGCCAATGTGTCATTGGTTAGCTCTGAGTTTCTGCTGGAAAATGGAATGGAGAAAGCCCAGCAGGTTTATTTTTAGTTCTTGTAGGGATGAATGACCATCCCCTGTGGTTTAACGATTATTTGAGTATCCCTTTTGGCTGCAACCTGAGAAATCAATCTATGGTTAGAACAGCTTAGTCTGTTCAAAAGGGATCATTATAACTTATATTTCCAGAGAGTGGAGTTGGCAGTCTGGCACCAGGAAAGGGAAGCTTGCCTTAAAACCCAAGGTGTGAAGGTCTTAGCCTCTGTTGGCCCTTGGGTATCACCTGTTTGGGGCTCTGAGAGAGGCAGGCACCTTCTCTGCACCTCCATTTATCCATCTGCGAAATGAAACATTTCCCACCGGATGCTTCTCTCACAATGTAGAAATGACAGATTCTAAAGAAAGGTTCTTTCTACCCAGTCCTTAAAAGAAAGGCATAGTACTCCATGGACTAACATAAAAAGATGTCTAGGATTTGGGGGAGGAAAAGCAAATTGTATGTATCCATCAGTAGACTGGTATATCTATATTACCTATGTCTATCTATATCTATGTAAATAGTCAAGCCTGCCTATCCATGAGGTCTACATCCTTGGATTCAACCAACTATGGATTGAAAGTATTTGGAAAAAAAATTATGTCTGCACTGATGTGTACAGACTTCCCCCCTTGTCATTATCTCCTAAGCAACAGAGTATTAAAGTATTTACGTAGCATTAACATTGTTAGGCATTATTAGTAATCTAGAGGTGATTTATAGTATATGGCAGGATATGGGTGGTTTCTACATAAATACTATGCCATCTTACATAAGGGACTCAAGCATTTGAGGATTTTGGTATCTGCAGGGGTCCAGTGCCCTCTGGAATACCCAGGGCCAACCACACACACACACACACACACACACACACACACACAGGCACTCACACTTATGTATAACAATGCAGGAAATTCTACATCAAATAATAACTATGGTGACTTTTGTTATATGTGTGATTACAGGGAATATTTACTTTATTCTTTTTCTTACCATTTGCATTTTTACAAGCTTGCATGTTTTGAATAATCAGAAAACAGATGAAAATGTAAGTAGGTAAATGAAGACACTTCTCTGCCTATGGAAGCCCATTTTGCTCCATCAATCAATAGATAACTCTTATCCATCTCTGGAAAAACTCTGACACAGCTAGTGTTCCAAGACCTCAAATGGCCTTTACTCCTGACAATTTGCTTTTCATGTCTTGGGGCTCTAATGCCAACTGGTTTTCAGAGTCATGCTGATGTCAGCTCATGCAAGATGCCCATGCGAAACTTTAGTCTGTTAAAATCTTAAAGCCCCCTAAACTTTTCTCTGACACACAAAAATATATCTCCTTACCAGGGGTAAACAAATATTTAGAAAAACACTTTTTTTTTTTTTTTTTGGCCTTAAAATAGTCGGAAAACAAACTTTAAGGGGGCTCTTTTTAAAATTTTATTTCAAGAGACTTGAAAAATGACTTGGCAAAATTTGTGTTTCTCCAGGTAGGAGTTAGGAACCAGGGCCAGGGCATGTACGTGGCAAGGGTTCTCTTGGGCCCAAGTTTTGAACGGCACTGTGGGCTCATTAAATTCCTGCTCAAGCTCAGTTTTATGGGTTGTCTGGGTCTCTCATGAGTTGGGGTACAATTATGATGGGTGGTAGGAAATTAGTGCAGCTCTGTTTGCCTATTACTGCTGACCAAAACGAATTCTGGTCTGTGATAACGAGGCTGTAACTTTAAAGACACTTAGGAGGGCAATAAAAACACATCCATATATACTCTATGCATCTGGAGGATGTGCTGGGAAGGAGTGGCAGGGAACTGTCTCTCAGAAATCCATGCCAATTTTTCTATATCAAGATATTTTTATCTAACCATTAACCTTGACTTGTGGTATTCAAAATCCTGGGCATTTCTTACATGCTTCTGTTTAATTGAACCTGTAAAGAAGGGCTGTATCTTAATTTTTTCATGCTATCCTTCTTAGACTTCAGAAAGTTTGATGTTGATAGTTGTATGAGATCTTTCTTTGGGAATCTGAAGAACCTTTAGAAAGCATTAGTAAAGGCTGATGGTCTTCACAAAAATGCTTCAGAGAAGAGATCCATTTTATCCAGGCTTATTGTAAATTATTTACAGAAAATAATGTTTTAAAAAATTAATTGGTGTCCATTCTGCTGCCATATTGATCCCCCCACTTCTCAACCACACAAAGAACATTGTCAAAGTGTTGTATCTTCTAGCATAGAGCAACCAACAGACCGATGTCCTAGCCCAGCCTGAGAAGGCTATTTTCCATAGGAGTGATTGGAAGTATGTCAGAAAGGAATGAAAATGAAGACATTAGGTCCACAAAAAGATGAGGCTGAAAAATCCAACAGATTCATAACATACCATACTATCAGTTATTTGCAGACCAGGACCAGAACCCACCCTTGACCTTCCTAGTCAGCCTTCTTGCCAGTAGGCCAAGCTGCCTGATTATCAGGGGCTCAAGTTGCACCTGTCTCAGGAAACACTTGCATTTTAACAGAGCTCTTCTGAGAAACAATAATTTAACCTAAACAAATGATGCTTAACAATGAGAATTTCAGACATCATAGCAAAATTGCACAGGTAGATACGTGGAGCTGTCAGAACTTTTGACTCTTTTCCAAGGTACAACTCTAGGGTGATTATTTTGCTAATGTAACTTTCCCCTTGGAAAGCCATTACTTGTTTTTCAGCTCTGTTAGACTTGGTGAGAAGCCATAGATGTGGGTTTTCGGAACCCTAGAATGCATGCTAGGTCTCCATTTTCTTTGATTAATAGAAAAGAAGGGCCAGTACTGTTTATGTAGTTATCTTGTTGCAAGTATGAATTTTTCTATCACTAAACACACCTGTCCAAAATAGTGGTGTGTTGGAAACGGTTTCTACCAGCCCACAAGAACCAAACTGGTGCATCTTATCCAACTCCATCCAGTTCAGTGACTTTATACTGATGTCCTGAAATCAGCCACAGGGAGTATCACAGAGCTTGGCAAATGCTAAAGGCAATAAAATATCCCCCGATAGAGTCTGTTTACCAGCATAGTGTTGGTTATAAATATGCATTTTTTCTACCATAGCAAGTAACTTTATTCTTTGAGCAAATTATTACCAACCAGTACTTGATACATGGCCAGTACACAACAGATCTTTATAAAGAAAGATTGAACGAATGAATGGGTTTCTTGCATGCTCCATGATAGTTATTGAGACTCAATGGGGTATTGAAACTATGTTAATTTGGGGTTCTCCACCAATTTTTAGTTTTACCTTGTGTTCATATAACTCTCTCAAAAAACTGGCTTAGAGTGTGGGGGTTTGGCTTTTTTTATAAATATCTTTCTAGTGCCCTTTTTTTGGGTAAGAGAAAAATTATTCCTTCTACTAAAATAAGGAAGTCTGATTTAATTGTCATGAAAAATAATTTTGACTTTCATAGTACAAAAGAATGGAAAACTTATTTTTACTCAGGTTATTTTTATTTTCAAAAGCAGAAGCAAATCCTAACTATAAAAGCTAAATGTCTGACGTTGTCTCATTAATATTCTGCTTCTCTGATTACTAGCTCCAGAAATTATGAAGAGTTGCTTTTAAAATTGATGTTCAAATTTAATATGATTGTGCTTTGCATCTTGTTCCAGTAAAATCTCTTGTTGGTTTGCTTGTTGGAAGCCAAGAAAAGAAGCAATTTTTGCCCTGGAAAATCCTGTGAATATTTATATAGTAGTTCTAAGCTGCAGTGAATTTAAGAAGCTTAGAAGAATTTTGCAAAGTTTTTAAAGCAGGGAGTCGCTGTAATACTATGGGTAGAAATACATTCATGTCAACTTGAAATTATGTGAATGCTACTGTTTCTCTGCTGGGCCAGAATGTAACCTTTTGAATGTTTCTGAAATAATCTGACATGGCAGTTTCTACTTACTTGAAGTATGTTATTTAAGATTATCTGTACTAGTTTGGTATGTCTGCTAAACTCTTACTAAAGGTAAGGGTTTGGTCTTTGCTTTTCATAAATGCCCATCAAAATCAGTCCATAGAGATGTCTGAAGTATCATCTCTTATGTAATTTAACCTCAAAACTCTGTTGTTTTTGGTTGAATCCTACAAAGAGAATACTGAGTAAAGGAAACTGGAAATTAAAATTTGCAAGCTATGTTATCCCATTCATATGAAGGTCAAAAAGAGGCAAAACTGATCACTAGTGTCAGACATCCACATTACAGTCACCCTTGCAGGGTTCAGTGATGGGAACACTTTCTGGGTTTCTGGAATGCTTTCTTGTTCTATGTTCTGGATACATAGATGTGTTCACTTTAAAAAAGTCAAACTGTGCACTTATCATTTGGACACATTTCTCTTTTTTAACATTTTTAAAAATATTTATTTATTTGCTTTTAGTTGTACACAATGCATTTATTTTTAAGTGGTGCTGAGGATCGAACCCGGGTCACACACGTGCTAGGCGAGCGCTCTACCACTGAGCCACAACCCCAGCCCATTTGGACACATTTCTGTATTTAAACTGTATTTCAATATAGAGGTTACTTTTAAAATAAGTAGGCAGTTCACTGATTATCTTTGAGATTCCAAACTGTTTCAAAGAGTGAATCTAAGTAGATACAAGTGACTTCCAAGAGGATGTTTTTTAAATGAGGTCAAGGTCTAAATGGAATCTCCACATAGAAAGACTTGGTCAGACTGTATGAATCCCATCTTTTGACTCTGAAAGAAGTGTTGTCAGTGATTTGTTTCAAGGGACATTTTCATGCTCCCCTATAAAAGTGGTCGTTGAATGAAATGCTGTCTTCCAGCCCTTTAAAATGTGTTTGGAAAATAAGAAAGACTTTTAGGGGTCACACAGATAGCTCTGTGACAGTTTCGAGAATCCCATTCTGATGTCTTTTTGCCCCATCCTAAAATCTGCTAGGGAAAGCTGAGCTAATTAGAAGTGACCAGTGAGGATTTAGTCAATAAATAGCTTGGCTCAGCAGACAGTTAATGCAATGCCAGATCAATAGCAACTCTGAAAATTATTTCTTCATTTCCTTCTATGGCAAGTAAGTTACCCATGAAGGACAGAATGTCAGCCTTCAGTCAAGGAAGCACGGAGCTTTTCATTATTCTGACATTGAATGTTGAGGGGGCAATTGTAAACAGTTCCAAGCTCCTTATTGATGTGATGTCAGATTTTCATTTTGAAATGGAATAGGCTCTAAGAAGCTCTTGCAAGGAAGGGCCGCTCTTCTCCATCCAAAGTGCTTTTCCTCTCCCTGGAGAGATCCATGAGAAATGAGGACCACACCACCACTTAGACCAAGTCTCTGACTTGGCTTTTAGGAGGTGATGGCTAGTGAAGTCCTAATTTTACATAATGAAGGAAAAATTAAAAGAACATTAAAAGATCAGGGGAAAACATTTTGGAAGAAAGATATTAAAATTTCTCTTAATGGGATCTTCTAATAATTCATATGGGATGCTATTTCATTTCCAATTTTATGACTATGTCACAGTGAAAATGAAGTTTCTTTTTGGTACTGTATGATCCAGAAGAGGCCTTCAATGGCCAATGTTTACCATGACCTGGTTGGCAGGTTATAGCTTTGGACATCAGGAAAACAATAACTTGGATACTAAGTGGGGATTAATTTACTTCCTAAAACTAATAACCCTCCAGCCAGTTTAGAAGCACAGATGGAGATCTGATGGCTGTCTTGATTTTTCAGAAGTGAGGGAAATGTAGAGTGAAATTGCAGAGTATCAGAGTTTGTTCATTTCTATGATTAACTTCAAACTGATAACTGAAGCATATTTTTATTCCCACATACAGTTTGAGAACTCCTTTTCTGAATCTCAGATGTGGAAAGACATCTATACCTCAGGAGCAGTTTCTGCTCTACTTATTTCTTTGGAACCTCCTACCTCCTGGCAGCACGGTCATATTTCCCTGGGGGTGAGCAATCTGGAACCAGACAGTGGGTTTTTGTTTTATGGTTTTTAGGAAAATAAACAGACACAAGAATTTCTTCATCTCTGAAGATACAATTAAAATCTGTTGCAATGTCATCAATTCAGGGAAAAATAAAAGATCTGTCATTTCATCCACAATTTCCATGCATACTCCCACCCCCTCGCCCCCCCCCACCCCTGTAGCTTTTTTTTTGTCACTCATTCTCTCTGCACAGTCATGATGGAATATTGATTGGCTCACCAGGAATTAATTCTCAGCATTTCTCTTTGTTTTTCCCAAGTTACAGAAGTCAGTGTTAAGGTACATCCCGACACAGGGAATGGTCTTTGGTGTTAATTGATGAGTTTTTAGATATGTACCCTGACTGGGCACCATTGTCAGGGAGGGAAGATCCCTTGAGGCCTGCTGGAAAGGAGGCTCCTCTCCGTCTGAGTCGCTGCCTGGCATCTCCCGTGGTTTGATGACTTTCTTCCTCTGACCTCCTTCTGCACTCCCTGCACAGCTCACGTTTAGCCAAATGATGCTCCTTTGCACAGCCTTTTCCTTTTCCCTGACCGCTCTGAGGCCTTACAGTGCCCCTCGAGAGTTCCTTCTTAAGTCCAGTTCTCAGTTAAAACACTACTTCCAACCGAAGCCTTTCTTGACCTCTCTGTGTGAAATGGGTGTCCCTGCATGCTGCTCCCTCCTTATCTGTCCCCTGGTTTTTCCTTCATAGTGCTATTATTATACTCGCCTACTTAACTGAATTTGTTGGCTTCCCTAACTAGAGTGTGAGAACCATCAGGTTACAGATTTTACCTCTCTTGCTCACTGCTCTGTCCCCAGAGCCTGGTATGGTGCCTGCTCCATGGCAGATACTTGGCAAATATTTGCTCACACTTATTTTTCTCCTGTCATGTTCATGTTATATTTTCCATGCAAACTAATACCCAGAACATTGTACTAGAACTAGTTTTAGGCTTGCCAACAATGATTTGACAGACCCTAACTTCTTTTTCAAAATAACTTTTGTATGAGTAAATTCAACTTCAATAATTTTTTTTTTGAATGGGATTGAACATAAATCTACACCATAGCTAACTGAACCTTCCTTCAAATTGTATCTTTCATGTGTTATTAATTCTGCTGCAAATATCCTGTTGTTGATTATAATGAGGTTGTAAATCTATAGAGCAATAATTTTGAATATAGATAAAAGAAAACTAAAGGCTTGGGGTGTAGCTTTGTGGTAGAGCACTTGCCCAGCATGCACTGGGGGGGGGGGTAGGGGGTGGGTTCCATTTCTAGCACTGCAAGAACAGAAAATCAACAAATAAGTTAAATAAATAAATAAATAAAACGTAGGGATTTATGGACCTCATATCCCTCTGGGCATCAGGGCTGGCTGGATGGGAGGAAGACAAATGTTTGTCTCTTCTGTACTAATTTGCACCTTTCCTTCCTCGGCACCTTCTCATCCCACTGCTCTCTGGGCTTTGGTATTATTCCTCTCTGAATATAAAAATGAGTCTTTGGATAGGTTACTCACTTCAAAGAACACAGGACTTGTTTAAGAAACATGATCCCTTCTGTGAGTGTTTATACTGTTAGAATTGAAGGGACACAATGGATTACATGGACCAATCTTCTTCTTTATGCCCTTATCTGCATTTTTTTCTCTATTTTTTTGGGGGTGGGGGTACCTAGGATTGAATCCAGGGGTGCTTAACCACTGAGCCACATCTCCAACCCTTTTTACTTTTTATTTTGAGATAGGGTCTCTCTAAGTTGCTTAGAGCCTCGCTAAGTTGCTGAGGCTGGCTTTGAACTTGTGATTCTCCTGCTTCAACCTCCGGAGCTGCTGGTGATACCGCCAGTTTCCGGTGACAAGTTCTGCTCCCTCAAATGTTGAAGTTTAAACATTAGAGAAGCACGCCGAGGCAAGCATATAAAGCAGGGTTTATTTAAAAAGGGGTAACATAGACTTCTTTTGGGAGGGAGAAGGGGGGCCATTGCTGGTATCCTGGTATCCCAAGAAGCCAGGCAGGTCTGCTTTTTTTATATGTCCTAGGCTTCCTGCTCTCTTCCCCTTATCTCTCTCCTTCCTGTGTATGTGACCAGGCCCAGAAATGCTGGGTGGGATGGTCAAACGGTGAGAAGCAGATGGCCTGAAGGGGGAAGGGCAGGATGGAGCAGCCCAGGACACATTAATTAACAACCTTATAGCTCCCTGTAGGGAGGGGCAATTCCTGGGACAGGTTCCCTAGGCAACAGGTTGGAGCAGGGACAGGTTCTTGATAAGGGTGGGGGAAGGGCTCTGAAGGAATTAACATTTTAATCCCTCAGGGGACAGTCTCCAACTTCCTGGGACTCACTCAAAATTGGCTTTCTTGATCCAACCTGACTCGATTTACCTATCTATACTGACTGCCTGTCTAAGTCTGTCTTTACTGGGATGAGGTATGTGCCACCACACCTGACCCTGATCTGCATTTTAACATACATAAAGGTTGACAGTCTCTTGTGCAACAACTTCTCATTCTAGAAACTTCCACCCAGCTGAGCAAGGTCTGGGACCCGACCCCGCCCTTGCTCCGCCCTCTCAGCCCGCCCCGCTGCTCTTGCCCTTATGTTGGGTGCTCCTATCTCCTGGCCTCCTTCTGGCACATGTCCCACTCGCTCAGCCTCCCCTGGCTCATTTACGTGTTTCACTCTCCTGTGTGTTGGCCTGTCTTTCCTGCTGGGACAGGGGGCAACACACATCTTGCTTCCTGGACCCCCAGGCCAGCCTGGGCCTGCCAAAGGCACCATCAAAGTTAACAATATGAATGAGGGAAGCTAAAGAGAGTGAGTTCTGAGGGTGGAATTTCAGGAATTAGCCAGTAGAAAAGTGTGCTTATTTGAGAGCTGAGATCTTTTATCTCAAGCAGCCATGTACTTTACCAAAGCTTTTGGTTCATCCACATCTTCTGGATGGCTTCTTTTCATAATAAATGCCACACACACACACACACACACACACACACACACACACACTTGCAGGATGTTGACTAGGGTTAGTCCATTTATCAATCAATAAGTGCATTTTTTAAAAATTTGACAAATACTCCTCTAAGTGATATTGTAGAGAATCAGGTTAACTGCTCCCTTCCTTGTCCCCCAAGATAAGCAAAATCATCCCCTCCCTCATCCGTGTGTGTGAGCCTGTTCTGTCCCAGTGGCTCTCTGCCTCCCTGTCCTGACATAAAGTCTGTTAGCAAAGAGGCAATAGTGTATGTGTATACGGAATGTCTTCCCCTACCCAATTACTGTACCTCCTTACACCTTTCTCATGAGATTAAGTGAACTCAGAGAGGAACTGGAAGAATAAATGGAGGGTGAATATTAGAAATATTGCCCAGTCCGTAGTTCAAGGCTGAGGATGCAGCGTGACTTTGCAGTCAGGTGGATCTGGTTAAAATTGGGGCCCTTCTGCCTTCCTGGGCAGAGCAGTGAGTCTCTTGCCTACCAGGGAAAGGGGTCTGATGAACTCACAGGGTTCTAGTGAGAAATACAGGCCATGGTGCAGATGTGTGAATTAGCCTGATTCAGAGGAGGTGCTCTTTCATTATCATTTCCTCCAGGGAGACACCTGGGTACCAGAAGCCATGAATTTCTGGATTGGATAAAAAAGTTCCCAGCTGCGAGGAACCATTTATCCCTGGATCACGCTTGCTTACACCAAGTTTTCCTTAAAAATCAAAAAGGTGATATAGCAATAATTTCACACAATTTTTGCTTCTACTCACAAAACTTCAAAATCCTCCTAGCAAAGCTGTACTCTTTAGGCACCTCCCTGCCAGGAATTTGTGATGAGCCATTTTTAGAGCTAGGATGCTAGCACAGGTCTAGTCCTAAACTTGTGTGAGTCAGGTTTCAAACTGTATGTTCCTTGAGGCAAGAGTGTCCTTTTTGTCCAGTCATTGTTATTCAGCAGGTTATGTCCATTGTAAAGCAGCTTAGACTATGCATAATGAACAATGACTGTCACTTTACCAGTGTCAGCAACCCTATGAGTACACCTTTAACAGAGTCCAGCTATGTGTGTGTGCACACCAGCGCATGTACATAAGCATGTGTAAATGCATGTGTGTGAATAAGCATGTGTATACATGCAAACATTGTATGTGCAAGCATATAAGAATGCATGTGAACACATGTATGAAGGCATGTTGTATGTGTGCAAGAGGGTATATGCATAAACGTGAGTACAGTTGTAGGTGTGAGCACATGAATGAGCATGATTGTGGGTATGGGTGTGTTTGAATATTCGTGTGCATGTGAGAGCGTATGAGTGTGTGTGAGAGTGCACCTGTGAGAGCTTGGGTGTGTGGATGTGAGTGTGCATGAGCATGTGTGTGGACAAAGGTGCATTTACACGTGAGGGTGGATGTGTGGATAGTCCCTGGTGAGAGCTCTAGGGACAGAGCTATGTATTTGCAGTTGTGCCTAATTCATGTTGTCTCCTCTGGGTTCCTGTAGAGCAGGTCACCAGGTTCTTTAAAAATATGTTTGGCTTTGTGGCACTTGCTGTCCACATCATCACTGTTTTTCCTCTGTCCTGTCTTTTCAGGGGTGAGAATTGTGCCCTGATGATGATGATGCCCTTCCCCAACTCCTCCTCAGAGGACTCAGTTATGTGGGCCCAGCAGGCTTCTCTTCTGAGGAAGCCCCACCAGCCCATTTTCCTGCCCTGCCTCTGGTGGCATAAAGGAAATGGGGCATCTATGAGCATTCGATGGGTGGAGACTTGCTCTGTGTTGGGCTTTGAGGCCAGATCCTCCCTCCGTTGTCACATCTAACCCCACAGTTACACTAAAGGAGAAGTACTGTTAGTTCTGTCTTTTAAAGCAAGGGAATTAAGGCTCAGAGAGGTGAACAACTGGCCCCATGTTATGAGGCCATCTGCAGTGGGGCCAGAATTAGCCACGTTGGGCCCAGACTTCCTCTTTTGTGATTCCCCCTAAAGTAGGGATGGATGGGGAAGGGGCAGATTGAGCATACAGGTGGACGGAAACTCAGAGACAATCATCTTACTTCACTGATGACAACATGAGCCCACAGAGATGACTTCTGCCAAGATGCACATTTCTGAGGCTAGGGCTAGGATGACACTGCAAACGCTCCAACCCTCAGGCCCATGTCTACAGCAGTTAAAACCCCTTACACTCATGCCCTGCTTCTGCAAACAGGTTGTTGATGAAGACCTGCAGAAGGGAGGTATAGCTCTTATTTTCTTGGCTGCTCACTCATACTGCCACTGTGTCACCTCTCCTGGTGAGTAGAGAATAGGCCTTAGAATACCAAGCAACACATTGAATGGGGTGTGCTGCTTTGATGTTACAAACCCGACAGAAAGCTCCCTGCCACTGTGCATTTTTCATCCTACATTATATTTGTTTTCTTGTCTTGCATTTGCAGAAGTTGTTTTCTTTCTAAAAAAAAAAAAAAAAAAAAAGCACTTTTTTTTTTATAGATGAGAACTGTCAACCAATAGGATTCACTATAAGTGATTTTGGGGACTATGTGATTTTTGCCAGAGGACTCCCAAATCAGTATTTGTATATATGTTTCTTTGGTTGAGTTTCCCTGAGAGGATTCTTGCAATTGCCTTCTTGGTGACAGAAGCCTACCATTGGGGGATGGAGAGGGAAGAGTTGGGGGAGAGTCGCACCCCATTACAAGACACAGAGCGCCATTTATTCCTCCTCATTTTAGCTGGATGCTCAATCCTCAAGCTTGGTTCTGTCTGGTGTTCCAATCCCAGAACATCTATTGACCAAGCTCTTTGGAGAGGAACCTCCAGACTTCAGGCAGGGTGTGGTAGGGCAGTACTGTCTGACTACACAGACCAGGGATGAAATCTGGGGTTTTGTTATTTTTACAAAGACTTTCAATAAACTGTCCTTAAAAAAAAATTTTTTTTTTTTTAAGACTCACTCACACATTTTCCAGGTACCTGCAATGTCTGAGCGTTTCTGCAAGCCAGTGTGACAAGGAGGCTTGCTTATGATTACATTCCCCTCTTGCAGGCTAAGGGTTTGGCCAATTATTTTTGTTCCATGAGTTTTCTAACTTAAAAAAAAAAAAAAATTAGCCACTTGTCTCTAATGGGAGAACCTTTGAAAAGAAACTTTATCCTTTTATCATTTCTCTAATTTAAAAAAAAAATTCACTGCAGTTGTAGCAGAAGTTTAGGAAGTGGCCTTAATGTGTGTTTCAATCAGCCACGTTGACCTGGACTTAAATCTTCACTTGACTTAAAGAGATTAAAAATTTATAGAAGGCGACACAACTCAGTCTGAGGCATGGCTGGAATTTCAACCCTCTAGGAAGGAGAGGAAAGGAAGACAAAAAGGAAATCAGGACTGAGCTTGTGCAGAATGCCTGTTAGCATGGTAAGTAATAGGATGATGAGCTGGTGGCAGAAGGTGGAGTCGTGACACCTGAAATGGGAGCCGCAAAGTGTGGTGGTCCCTGACTAATGATCTTGCCTTTCTTCTTCCTTTCACCTGTTTCTTTCCCCACCTTTTCTTTCTCATCCACTCCCTTCCCTCCATGAACATGTATGAAGAGACTACCTGTGTTAGTCTTGGGGCAACTCCTGGGGATACGCCCGTATGTGAGAAAGCGCCAGGCTGCCCATCCACAGGGAGCTCACCATTTAATGGAAGCCAACTGTCATAAGGGGCAGCAGATCAAGGAGGAGGGACAACATACCCATCCCAATTTTGGAGCAGTGAAGCCTCTGGATCTTCCCACCTCTTCCAGAGCTCCTTTTCCTTGGACCCTTTTGTCCTTAATACCAATGTCATCTTCATTATTGCAACCATCATTATGAGCTTCATAACTATTTATAGGAACTCTACTATTTCCTGGTACCATAGGAGACCTCGTAAATAGCTCATAGAATTATATTCTCATAACAATCCAGCAAGATGAGTTTTATGAGCTTAAGAAAAGTGAAGTTAAATAATTCATCCAAAGTCACCAGTAGCAACTAAGGCTTCCTGGTCTGTTCTTCCATCTGATTTTTTTAACATGTTCTTTTCTTACTGTCCAGTGTACCTCACCATTATAAATCCACATGTTTTGTGTGTGTTCTCACAGGAACTATTCCTTATTCATCTCTGTATCCCAAAGGCCTAGCTCAGTATCTGGCACAGGATTAGAATTCAGTAAATAAATAATGTTTTGGGGTTTTTTGCATAAGGCAAAGCCAGGATCTGAACCTAGATTTTTCTAAGTACGAAGCTTGTGCTCGCAGATGTCACGGTGTGGCAGATGTGCTCCGGTTGAGGCTTTCTCTCATCAGTGCCTCCTCTCCCTCTTATAAACAAAAGATCAACTTTGGCTCACTCCCACCTTCTGTCCCATGATGCTCCTGCTGACAACCGTCTTCCTCTCTCTGGGAAGACTGGCGATTAAACCCACAAGCACAGACACATCAAATAAAAATCAAATAAATGCCTTTTGGGAAAAAAAAAAAAAATCCCTCATGGCTTTCAAGTGCAGTCACAGCACAAATTTAAGCATCAACACAAACTTTTTTTTTTTTTTTTTATAAATAGTTACTACATTATGGACAGAGACTTAGGATTCCATCTGTTCTATGGGATTTTCATTTCTTTTGAAACCGGATCAGCAAATCATTGTTACCATTGGCCACACATGGAAATATCTTGCTTAAACAGAACCCTATGTTCAAATGGCGTCTGTGATGAACCTGGAGTTTGCCTACACAGAGCTGCAGAAGGCAGCAAAGATAAGCGAGGGTGGGAACTATCACATGGACAGTCAATGAAAAGGTTGCATTTCCTGGAAAACTCCCTGCCTGCTCACTGGAACTGGAAACCCAGGTGAAAAGAGCAGATGGGACTGGTGTGGTATTAAGGCACTGCTGGCCTCCCTCCAACTCCTTGCCAATTTCTTTTTCTTTGCCAGATTTGTAAATTCTTCTTGAGGCAGAAGAGCAGAGGAAGGAGGCTGGTTATATTCTGCACTTACATTTGAAAACCATGGTCTTGGCATACTTGAAGCATCTAAATCCTAATTCTTCATTTCTTTACTTGTAAAACAAGGCTAACAATGTTAAGAAACTAAAGGAAAAAATACAACAAAACATTAAATAGCACCCTTCAGGGCCCATCGTGATTGGACGATGATCCTTCATTTTTCTTGAAAGAAGATTAAAATGATCACATGTGAAGGAGCCCATATACCACACCCAGATATGCTGATTCAGTGTGAAATCTGAGCAACTGTCCATCTTAGATGTCCCAGGGAAACCTAGGTGGAGAGCCACTGCCTTAAGCAAGACAAAGAACCAGCTTTCTCGGTTGGGACAAAAGTTTTCAACTTCTCATCCGGAATTTTAATGAAAAAGCAAGTTCAGGATATAGCAAGCAAGAGCAATCTGTACTTACAAAGCATTTTACAATAATTATGTTCATTCTTCCTTTATCCTTGAGGACAAGTTTGGATTTATGAGCCATACTTTCTGTTTGAGAACACATACATAGAAAGGTTTATGCAGAACTTCAATGGTAGCATAGGATTGGAATCCAAAATATTTATCATTCACAAGAGCAGAACAATACAATCCTTCTCAAACAGAATACCTACCAACAGTCTGGATAATGGACTTGTACTAATAATTTTGTCAAATTGGGCTCATAAATTATGTTTTAATACAGTATTTTAAGTTGGTTGAGGTAAAAAGCAAATGATTGATATGTAAGAATACATTGAATATGTCATTTGACCATTTGTAGATTGTCCTCCAACACAGATTTTTATTGGGAATAGAGCCAAACCCAGTGGAATACACAAATGAAAGAAAACAGTTTATAACAAACATAGGTTTCTAGGTGCGAAATAGAAAAATATGAATAAGAGATCTTGGGAAATTCCTAGAGGTTTTATTTAATGAGAAAGCTTAAGTGTGCTCCTCTGAAAGGAACAGGAAGCTCTTCATCCAACCAGCTCATTCTAGGCTGAACTCATGAGAGTTTGCTATTTCATGTCTTGTTTTCATAACTGCTTTGTGTAAAAGATCCAGATTAGGAAAACAACAACAGAGCAGTTATCTAGAAACTATCATCTGCTGAAAGTTTTATTTAAATGTAATTTGTAATTTGCTTCCTATTCTTCTGTCAAATAGATGGAACGCATGGAGATAATGTGTGTAACATGGTACAGAAATCATTTGCTAAAGGTTATAAAGGGGCTAAGAGAATTAAAATACTAAAGATCCTCCTATAACACAATAATCTTTCCAAGTTGCTTTTATATTATTCTTCCTCAGTCCAATATGAAGAGATAAAGAATATAATGTTCACCACTCTAGGTGCTTTGGCTATAATTTTTGCAATAAAATATCATGAACAGTGTCATAATATAGAGGCATTTAATTAGAGCCATTTAACACATTGTAACTTACCAATGATTTTTTTTGCATTCAGTATGCTTCAAACAGCTGAGTTTTTAAAATGTGGAGATTTGTTCACCACTAAATATCAATGGGCCTCTGCAGCTGCACAGCCCCTCAAATCTGGCTTGCTGTGTAGCTTAATGAGCCCTCAGGAATAAGATAGAACCAAGGAAGCTGCAGCAAAGAAAAATACCCAAATAGAGAGGCTGTACACCCAGCCAATGGAGGTGGCCCTGGGCCTGAAGGAAAGCAGACAGAGAGCAGAATGGAATGCACCCTTTACCTCTTCTATCTTGAGTTTGCTGACAATCTTTGAGGGTTGGGGAACTCAGTCCCAGCCACAGTTGCACAGGGAGGCCACAAGGCCCATGGCACTCAATTCAAGTTCCCTTTCCCATCTGCTCCCATGGTAACTCCTCCTCTCCCATCAGACCTGAAATTCTTGGTGTTAAGGTTACTCCTCTAGCACCCATCAGAAAGGGAAGTCCGCTGTCAACAGAAGAAAACTGTCTCCTGCAAGGAAAAGGAGACTGAAAGGGCCATAAACTCTCCTTGAATTTCCTTTTGTTGTTTTTTCTTCTTCTTCCTTTAAATTTTTAAATTTTAATTATCAACACATATTGGTTGTACAGATAAATGGGTTTTACTGTGGCATTTCCACACATGCATATATGTCCCCTTCCCTCCTCCTGTTTTTTTCTTAAATATGGTCTGGTCATCCCTCCCTATTCCTTGGCTGGGCACCTGAGGATACATTCAAGCACAGATTGAAAATATTGGGGGAAAATTGTGTCGGACTTTTTGTTGTGATTATTCCCTTAACAATACACTATAACAACTATTTATCTAGCATTCACTTTGTATTAGGTTGATAAGGAACCTAAAAATGATTTTAAACATATGAGAGGATGTGTGTAGTTTATATACAATTTTGACACCATTTTGTTTGTTTGAGGTTTGGGGAACTCATTTCCAATCAGCACAGGGGTCTTGAGCATTGGTAGATTTTGGTATCTTTGGGGTGTCCTGGAACCCATCCCCCATGGATACTGAGAGACCACTGTAAAATATCCCTCTTTATCACAAAAACAAACTAAGTTCTCTCAACAACTTAAGATCCGATTTTAAAAAGAACAAAAGGAATGAAAAATCACATTAATTCCACAAACCAGAGATATGCACTGTTAACACTGTGAACTATGAAGTATGTCCTCTCAGTGTTCTTTCTATGTGAGAATATCCTTTTACATATACTTGATGCATATCTATTATTATTTCCTTAGGATACAAACTGACAGGGGATTGCCTCAAATGCAATGCATATTCTAATGCTTTTTGATAAATATTATAGAATTGTCCTCTGGAAAACCAATTATTTTATATTTGCATCAGAAAAACATGAGTGACCATTTCCTAACACATTTCCTTACAGAGAACATTATATTTAACTTGCTAGTTTTAAAAGTGGAAGTCATTTCATAGTTGTTTAAATTCAGATTACATTCTGCCTGAATTTTTACCTCTCTTGTCATCGCCCAGGGGATTGGTCCTCAGAGAACACTCCTTGAATATCCCCATTTCTCTGTCCCCTGTTTTGGTTCTATGGTAGCACTAGGGTAGGCTGACATTTTCCAAAAGGAGGTTACTGCAGAATGAAGTTGAGACAAGAGGAAATAATCATAGAAAATTAAATAACACAAAAAATATGTATCTAAAGACTTAACAAAGAAAATCAAGAAAACTTAAAATCAGAAAAGACCTTTCCAAATTTTTGCACCCCATCTTGCCTGGATTCCTCTGTTTCTTTTCTTATAGAAACCAACTACATGAACATCTTCTTTTCAGAGATAAATGCTGCTTAAAGCTGCAACATATAACTGGTCCAAAATTTCAAACTCTCAGAAGTATGTTATTTCAATTATGATGTTTCTGTGTTTGGGGGATGGGGTGGGTGTCAAACATGGCACAATAATCACACTTGGTTACATATTTAACAAATTGCCTCTGTGTAAGAAAGACAGAATTACATGCAATTTTGAAGAATTTGAGACAAGTGTTGAAGGAAGCCCCAGAAAGCCCATATCTTGAAGGAAAAAGCAACGAGTCAATATGTGAATGTATTTTTTTGCTCAATAAGAGTACAGCACAATTTCTATCATCAAAGTAAACCACTAGTCTTTTTTTTTTAAATGTTTATTTATTTACTTTAGTTGTACACAATGCAATAATGCATTTATGTTTGCGTGGTGCTGAGGATCGAACCCGGGCCGCGCACGTGCGAGGCGAGCGCTCTGCCACTGAGCCACAACCCCAGCCCAAACCACTAGTCTTAACAGAGTTTGGAGGAGTGTAGCATCCAGGGATCTGTGGATTTTTTTTTTTTTTTAGTACCAGGGATTAAACTCAGGGGCACTCGACCACTGGGCCACATCCCCAGCCCTTTTTGTATTTTATTAGAGACAGGGTTTCACTGAGTTGCTAAGTGCCTCGCCATTGCTGAGGCTGGCTTTGAACTCGTGATCCTCCTGCCTCAGCCTCCCAAGTGCTGGGATTACAGGTATGCGCCACCACACCCAGCAGATCTGTGAATTTTTGCTAATATGACGGTGTAGGGCCTGGTTGATCACTGTTGGAAGCTAGACTACTGGAATGGGACTTGCTCATTGGTTGACTTTCAAACAGGTGAGGCTGTCATTGATCGGCTGACTTTCACAAGGGCATTTACTGGAGTTGGGATGGGCTTGAAATTGGTTCTGGCAAGTCCTCCATCATGGCTTGGGACAACTGCCAAAGAATTCTTCTCCTTTCTTGAATCTGAAGGTCAGGAACATTTTATTCTCATTTGGTTGTCCATCAGAGACATAGGGTTTATTTGTTTTGTTTTGTTTTGCATTAATTACGTGTGTTTCAGTAAAAGTAAACAAATGTGAGATCCACTGGAATTACCAGAATCATTAAGGTCTGGTATTTGAATTCCAACTACTTCCGGAGTACTTTCTGATAACCTCAGACATGTTTCTTAGAACGGCCTCCTGGAGTAATAAAATCGGATGTTGCTTGTAAATAATTTGTGAGCCTTGTTTTCTTACAGGTGAAGAAACTGAAGCCCAGAGGCTTCAGATTCCTGGAAGATGCACTTTCCCTGCCTTCCTACCAATCTCTCGATACCATACGTTTCTGGAATCTTTTGATGGGAATCTGGTCAATGAATAGGAGGAAAAAATGTATCAATAATTCATTCAGGGAACTCATGCATACTATTAAATAAAATATAAATTAAATGGAAATGGCACAATTAGCATTAGTATTAAAATTGTAACTAAATAGTAGTACCAACTATTAAGAATATGTGCATATTTGTCTTAGTCCATTTTGTGCTGCTATAACAGGATACTAGAGATTGGGTCATTTCAAAAAACAGAAGTTTTTTTTTTTCTCGTAGTTGTGGAGGTTGGAAAGTTTAAGATCAAGGAGCTGGGATATGGTGAGAGCTGTGTTACTACATCCTTCTATAATAGAGAGAGAAGAGACAGAGAGAGAGGGAGAGAGAGAGAGAGAGAGAGAGAGAGAACTAGCTCATCCCTAAAACCCCTCTTTAAAGACATTGCAAACAAACATTCATCAGAGCTTTTGCCTAATAACCTTGTAAAAGACCCACCTTCCAATGTCATTATATTAGCAATTAAATTTTGACCTTCAACATTTAAATCAAATCAAATAATATTCCTCTATCTTTGGTATAAACATATTTCCTGTTTCTACCTTATTTCCTAAGAGGAAAAAAGAGAAACAGAATGGGGGGGGTTGGAATTTGGAATGATGTGCTCTGATGAAGAGGAAGAAGAGTGGACCAGGGAAGGAAGGACTGGAGTGAGAAAAAAGATAACGTGAAGATGCAAACAGCCAATTTATGATCCATAAAAATAAAATAAAACGTGGATGTTAGATATAAAACCACCTGATCCTGGGAATACAGAGAAGTTGAAGAGGAAGGAATGGGGTTTGCATGGTCAAGCTGGTGCTTTGCTGCTTCATCTGAGGAGGCTCACCTTGTGCTCCTGCAATCAGACTGAAGAAAACTAACGAGCCTGGTAGTGATTTTCCTCTCAAAGCACAACTCCTGTCCCCTCCTCCCTGGCTCTGCCTCTCCCTGCTGGTCCATGTTCACAGTCCCCATGTGACTCTCCATTCTCTCCCTTCTTGCCATCTTTTGCACAAAGCAGCCAGCTGCCTTTTGAAACCCGAGGTCTAGCTTACTCACTCTCCTCCAAAGCCTTGCCATTGCTTTTTGGCATAAAATCCAAAATTTTTTAAATGTCCAATAAGTAAAATGGATATATAATCTATCATCCCAATGGCAGCATTTTGAGAGAGAAAAGGGGTGTTATGCCTGGGACCATCTGGGAAAAACTGGGACAGGTAGTTTCCCCACCTATAGGGCTGTATGTGATCCGGTCTCTGCCTGTTTTCCACTTTCACCTTTTGCTTCTTTTCCCCTCACTCATAATGTTCCATTTACACTGGCCTCTGTCCTCAAATGCCGAATTTTTCTCACTATAAAGCATCTGCAGGTTCTGTTCTTTCTGTCTGCAACATGCATGCCCCTACCCAGGGTTAATTTCTGCTCATTCTTCAGGGTCAGCTTTTGTAGGGTGTGTGTGTGTGTGTGTGTGTGTGTGTGTGTGTGTGTGTGTAGTATAATCATTTTTATTTATGGCTCAGTTACATCTCCTGGTGATCTCATCTTTTGTTCAGTGCAAAAGCCTTCTTATGCTCTCCTCCAGAACTTTCTTTTCATCAACAGAACAAATTCCTTGATGCCAAATTAACCAAACTGCTCCTATCATAATCTCTCACTAGTGCTAACATATAGGAAAAATATCCTGTATATTAGTTTCACTATTCGTCGTTTTGTATTTCTTTGTAGGGTTATTTGTTTAATCTTCTCTGCCATGTGTGTGCTTCCAAAGACAGATACTATATGTTGGTATTCAATCTTTATTCCTATGTTATAGCAGTGTGCAAGGCACATGGTAAGTACTCAAAATATTATCTGCTACACAGTCCTTGAGATACATTTGTTGAATGATGGATTGATATGCAGATGGGTGATTAAGAAAAGAAAGCACTTACCAAAGGGTGTAGGAAAAGGGCAGTATAAATACTTTAGATTTCTGCTGGACCCATTCAAAGGTTGCAGAATTTCCACACACACACACACAAAATATATGTATCAGTCAGCTTAAGCTCAGCAAACTACAGTAACAAATATCCCCAGGATCTCAGCAGTTTACAAAAACAAAGGTTAATTTCTTTCTCACATTGCATACCTGTTGTAGGTTGGCTGTGTGTATTCTTCATCCTGATTGTTGTGGCAGTCCCTTTTCCAAACATACCTTGTCTTTTTGCCCAAGGAGAGAGAGCATGTTAGAAACATGATGTGGTTCTGTGATGCTCTGCTCAGAAGGAACATTATTTCTGCTTCCATTTCATTGGCCAAGAAAGTGACATGGGGCAGAGATGTATAATCCTTTCATTAGGAGACATCTGTTGAAAGGTGCATATGGAAATCAACATTTTGAAATATGACATTCTCTAATATATAGTTCATAGGCATCTAATACTTTTGGTAGATAAAGAGAGTTATCTTGCTTGTGTATTTTAATAAGACCTGGTAGATAAATAGAAAATGTGATGACTAATTTTAGTTTTGGGGGAACCAGGGCTCTACAAGATGAGGCAGTAACTTGACATTAAGGAGCATACTACCCAAGAGTCTTAACTAGTCGACCATTACATTGCCCCTCTATGAAATTCTATTTCCTTTGCACCTCTGCCCAGTCCTTTGAGTCATCCCTATGCTTTATGTTAGCCTCCAATACCTTTTACACATGTGGGAGTTCCTTTCATATCAAAGGTAGATTTTTCTATGGAAGAGAGAGATTAATGCAAATGCACAAAATCCAGCCTTCTGCTTCTAGTAGACAAGTTCTATATTTAACACCTTCCACAGACCATTAATATCTCATTTCATAGAAGAAAATTGAAGTGTTCTACTGAGTGGGTTGGCCAGTCACTCTCCTGCTTCCTGCCTCCATCTAGTTCTGGTGGAAGAAGACTCTAATGAGAGAATTAAACTCAGCCCTCCTGTGGACTCCATGCCCTTCCCTCATTTTAAAGTGAGAATGACAGAAATTCTGAAAAATTAAGAAGCAAGGGAGATCGCAGCCTTTATAATTGAATTAACATCTGCTTTGCCTAAAATGTTATCCATAGTTTCGAGACATGAGTTGAACTTCTCTTTGGAAATGGAATGATATGTAAGGAATAGAAGTCTGTGACCAAGGATGGGATGGAGGGTGGCTGAGACAAAGCTTGGGCATGTGGCAAGCTAAGGAGCCTCTTTAAAAATGTCTGTGAGCAGCAAATGTGCAAAATAAGAGATTTTTTTTTCCTTCTGGCAAATGAGGCTTTGATCCTATAACCTTCATACATATTTAACTGCAGTTGACTTCAATTGACCTCAACTACCTGCAACCCCACTTAGCTTATTTCCATTGTGCCAAAAGCAAAATCAGAGTTAAAACTAGAAAGTGGGAGCAAAATAGGCTGAAAAGGCAGACATCGTGTAATAACCATTCTGCAAGCAGCAAAACTCCACAGTTATGATCACCAAGGGAAATCTTGGAGTCATGGAATGGCCATTCGTCTTACGGAGATGCCTGCACTGTGCCCCGTCTGCTTACGAAACGCTCAACTATTTCTGAAGCCGTGGAGAAAGAGGGTTGAACATCTCTTTATTTTATTAAAGTTTTGGTTTTCAGCTTTATCTCATTGTGATGTTTACTATCAGAGCAATGAGGTTCATTTTCAAGGAGTACCCATGGGAGGAGGGCGGTTATTTCTATTTGAGGCTGGCAGCCTCCACCACAGAACTGGGACATCAGATGTTAGAGAATGTCAGTTTTGCCACCCAGTCCTCACCATTAGCAAAGGACTCAGATACACAGTAAATCCCAACAACTATTCATCCCATTCTGAGTGTTTTGAAGAAGACTATACCTTTGCTGAACCCCTTGGTATGAATGAGCTAAGCAATGAATAAACAAGAAAAAAACTATTTTAGGAGCAGGAGTTAAAGAAATTGGACAAAGTCGGTACAGCTGGATGCTGTGATGACTATTATGTTGGCCATATCAATCAGCTTATCTCTAAGGTCCTCGTAGTCTTAGATCTCACAGTGATCACTTCACATGGGTATAGCACCTGGACTTCACATGATTTCACATGATCTGTACTGACCACTTGCCTGATTCTGTTGACAGAATCTACTTTACATCTGTCAGTTTAGGGTTGAAATTGTTTTTGTAAACTCAAGATTGTGCCAGGAGGCTAGACATGGTTGCGCATGCCTATATTCCCAGGGGCTCTGGAGGCTGAGGCAGGAGGATCACGAGTTCAAAGCCAGCCTCAGCAAAAGCAAGGCACTAAGCAACTCAATGAGACTCTGTCTCTAAATAAAATACAAAATAGGGCTGGGGATGCAGCTCAGTGTGTGAGTGCCCCTGAATTCAATCCCCTATACCAAAAAAAAAAAAAAAAAAAAAAAAAAAAAAAAAAAAAAAAAAAAAAAAAAGATGTGCTAGGCATGGTGGTAGATGCCTGTAATCCCAGTTACTCTCTGGCGACTGAGACAGTCAGATCACAAGTTTGAGGCCAGCTTGGGCAACTTACCAAGACCCTGTCTCAAAATAAAATAAAAGGGCCGAGGATATAGTTCAGTTGTAGAACACTTTCCTAGCACATGTGATGCCCTGGTTCAATCCCCAGTATTGCAAAAAAATTAAAAAATTTAAAAATAAACATGAGATGCTTGAGATGTTTAATCAGAATGTTTTAATAGTTTATTTGCATAAACACAGTTAGTTGTAGTAATGACTACAGGTTATAAACCTTTATCCCAACTGTTTTTTTTTTTCTTAACGCTGAATATTGCTCTTTTCTCTTTAATCTTTACCTATGCTAATCTGTTTCTACTGTTCAGGAAATACACCAGCTCCATAGCCAGAGGTATTTCACTCCACACCCACCAGAGACACACATTTGACCATCATGAGTCCAGGAAAGACCCAGTGACATCATCCCATATTTTTATACCTCTATGTACTTCATATTCCATCTTATATTTGAGAATTCTGGGTATACAATATGTACATTTTTCTCCAAAGAGGCAGTATACTGTTCTTGTTTGTAGTAAAATGTGGCAATTGTTTTTAAAAGAAAATCCATAAAATTCCAAATAGTGAATTTTAGGCTTTGTGGGCAACATGGATATCCTCTCAAATCTGCCATTGTATATGTAAAGGCAGCCATAAACAACACAGAATCTAATGGCATGTTTCAATAAAACTTTTTTAAGAAGAAAAAACAGAGGCAGCTGGCCCTGTTTGGCCTACGGGCTGTAGTTCTGTGCCAACTGTGCCAGTCCTTGGCACAGAACTGGACTCTGCAGCCGTACTTTCTCACACCCTGACTCTTTCCTCTGGGGCAAGGTCACTAACCTCTCTGTGCCTTAATTTTCTCATATTTATGAGAATAATAATAATACCTGTTCGCTAGGAATTTTTTGAAGGTTAAATTAGATGATAACTTTCTAAGGTTGGCTAAATTTGTGTCTGAAATCAGATTTAAAAAATCACATAATGTATTGAAAGGAATAAAACATGATTTTTTAGACCTCCACCATCTTCCTTACTCTCCACAGCACATACTCTAGTGCAAATTGTATGGACGCTTAATGCGTATGTGTTGAAATACTCTGACTTGCTTTGTCTTTCTATTTTTGTAAGGAAAACTAATTTCTCTTCTTATTCCTTCTCTAGGACAAAAATATATCAGTAGTTATTTTCCTACTCCTGCAGCAAAATTATATTTTGAGCTGCTGCAAACCAATATGCTCCCCTTCCCTACCCTGCCCCATTTATGGTTTAGACAAAAAATTTTAAAGGAGACTTTTGTAAAGAGAGCAAACCTTTTGTTCTTTCGGATTATTTCCGTGATGACAGGCTCTGAGACCCACCCCGCCCGGCATTTATCCTCTCCTGTGAGTTTTCATGCTCGTCTGCATTCCCCACCTCCATGGTATAAGTGTGACTTGTGACCCACTTCTAAACAGTAAATGATGGCAAAGGTGATGGAATGTCATCTTCAGGAGATGTCACTGAAGGTTATGACTTCTTGCTAACAGTCTCTTCACTGATGCTCTCTTCCTGGTTGATAGAGTAAGTTGCTACATGGCAAGAAATTGGGGGTAACCTCCAATTGACATCCAGCAAGGCACAGAAGCCCTCAGACAACAGTTTACAGGAAACCCAATCCTGCCAATAGCCCTGTGAGCTTAGAAGCAGATGTCCCTCAGTCAAGCTTCAGATGAGACCCCAGCACTGCCCAACACCTTGATTATGGTCTCATGTGGGACCCTGGAGCATGGCACAGGGCACCTAGCACAGCTCATAGATTCTTGTCTCACAGAACCTGTGAGATAATAACTGTGAATTATACTAGACTGTAAAATTTATGATGCTTTTATTATGCAGAAATAAATAATGAATATGATATCAACCCATTGAATTAAAACAGCAATTATTCCACATGTTTATAAGGGTTTCTTTTCTATGATTTGGTTTGTATTTAAGACTTGATTTTTTTTCCCTTTTTGATACCAGAGATTAAACTCAGGGGTGCTCAACACTGAGACACATCCCCAGCCCTATTTTGTATTTTATTTAGAGACAGGATCTCACTGAGTTGCTTAGCATCTCTTTTTTGCTGATGCTGGCTTTGAACTCATGATCCTCCTGCCTCAGCCTACTGAGCAGCTGGGATTACAGGTGTGTGCCACCACACTCAGCAAGACTTGATTTTTAGTGGCATTATTCTAGTGAACTTGGTTCACCACCAATACTGTGGTTATTAACAATCCACAATAACTCTTGCATAATCCAGCCTTCTGGAAAATTCAGTTCCCCAAAAGAGTTCTGAGTCTAGGAGACAATATCAGAGAATGAACAAATTCAAATATTTGCAACATACAACATGACTAAGAGAATCTGAAGAGTGACAAGTTGCAACTGCTCTGTGATTGGTTGACTCAGGAAGTTAGTCATTTCTAAACAGGCAACAAACAGTAGCTGGGCTTGCTGAGCATCGGTTCCATCACTCTTATTTTATCTAATCATGACCTCAGACATAATCAGCTCAGTGTTTGGGCATGGGACTTTTGACACAGCAATAATCTGAATTAGCATCTTGGATTCTAATGGTTTTAATGTATACTATCATCCTAAGCTGCTAACTTCCCATTGTGCACTCTGTGGGGAAAATATTTGAGATAACTAAGTCATAATAAGTCAGGTCATGTTTTTCCCTGTCAATGAGAAAGGGCAAGTGTAATAATGAGTTGCATGGATTGCATCACTTTATCCTGTGCTAGGGTGGTGTGAGCAGACCCTTCCATCCACAGACAGATCTGTCAGAGGCAGATTTCCTACACTCAGCACTGGTTTCCCTTGCTTCTATAACCCAAGGGGTAAGAGAGCCCTGTTTATGTGGAATCATGGTGATGGTATAGATGCAGGATGTGGGGTCATTCATTATAGTCTTTGTGTTTCCCTGAGTATGGGGAATGGATCACCAGTTTCTGATACACGCTGACATTGAAGGGGATGCTGGAAAGGTTGGCCCTTCACACGTGGATGTGGTGCAAAATAGTTGGGCCCATCTCTCCAACAGTTGGCTCAGTTTATGAGGCAGTCTGGTATTTTCATTTCCAGAGGACTGAAGATGAACAGTGATTTTTCCTCTTCTCTCCTAGAACCTTAGAGGACATACTCATACAAAAGGGAAGTCATGAAAAAGAATAACAAAGTTTATTCAAACCCACTCAAGGCTTTGGGGAAGATTTAATACTTAGACTCCCTTCACCAGTATGCAGCAGGCACAGACTAAGCAGATGGCTGGGACAGTGACTTCACATACAGTCAAAGGTCACAGAATGAAATTTTTAGCCAAGCCTTCTATGGAGTCGTCTTTATGGATTTGAGGTTCTCCTTAACTGATCGACAGCTTCGCAACTCCACTTGGCTTTGTAAAGAAATGCCTAATTGTGTCTCGGATTCATATTAACTTGGTGCACATCTAATTGGAAGATTTCTTTGTTCTTCTGCAAGAATCAGTGATAAGCATGATCCATGGATTCATCACGACTAGACTGTTGGAACGCACTCTGCCTAATGACAATAGCATGAAAATCGTAGTTGATTAATACCGTGGTGCCATTCTGAATAAACTCAAAAGCTTATTGTGGTCAAAGTCATTGCTTGCTAGGTTGTTTTCCTGCTTAATTCAGGATTCAGGAAAGCATTCCAAGGCTTGCATTACTGGGCTGATGTTGAGCTGGAACTGTCATGTTCCCTGCTGTCTCTGTGTGAACCAGACTGGAAAGGTGGTGTGCCCAGATCTGCTAGGAGACCCAGCTGGGTCCCTACCATCCCCACTGCAGAGAGAGGTCACAATTGATCCATCAGTCCAAGGCTTCTCTGCTGATTGCCATCTAATTATTTTCTTGGCTGCTATCTTGTTTATAGAAGGATGTGCTCTCCGTCACAGTGTAGGTCAACCTGACCACACTTTCAAATTACTAGAAGTGAATCTGTAGGGGATTTATGGTAGACAGTTAATGTGAGCCTTTGATTGTGCATGTATATGTGAGAATACCAGTTGTAAATTCTGTTTTTCTTGCCTGCAATTGGCTGTCACTTTTTTTTTTTTTTTTTTTTAACAGTGTAATTGCATTAAACCAGTTCCTGGAACCATCAGACAATGAAGTACCTTCACCTAACACATCTGCTTGACTGCTCTAATAACCAACCCCTAGGTTACAATTGGGATGTATTATTGTCCAAAGCAAGCCACTCTCCTCTCTGCTCAAGAAAATTACTTCCCTGACTCTGGGATACCTGTGTCACTCTCAAAAAGCAAACGTATTTAAGCTTCTAGGAAATGTTTTCAGTGCCTAGCTACTTGTGATCAACACAAACTACCTATACTACCTGGTAGCTGCCTGTCTCCTCAGGTCTCACCTCCCTGTTTCCTCACCTGGGAGCCTGCATCTCTCGCCTGGGAGCCTGCATTTCTCTCACCCGTGAGAAAGAACTATGCACTCCACCAATATGCAATATAATCAGAATGAGACCTTTTAACTGAATTCCTGATCTTAGTTGTATCAGTCAGTTTTTAGTCACTATAATAAAATAGCAGAGGCAGTTAACATTATAAAAAGAATAGGCTTATTTCAGATCATACTTTTGGAGGTTCCAAGGCATGGGGCCTACACGAGCTCAGTCCTGGGAAGGACCACATCACATTGTGGGGGCTATAAATGGTGGGAGCTCATGCAGGATCAGGGTCACATCTCCAACAGAAGCAGAGATGAAGGAGACAGGCAGGGCCAGGCTAGCTTCTTTGATTACAATTCTCTCTCCAGAACTCAAAGGGTTGCATGTGAACTACCCCATGCCCTTGATGACCTCCCATTTGGTGCCACCTCCCAAAGGTCCCACCACCACACAACAACATCACTCTAGGGACCAATTCCTTAATAACAATGTGTCCAGGGGGACACAAACTGCAGCACCAGTCAACAACAGATCAAGAGTAAGAATGATCAGAGTGTGAGTCTGGTAGGCAAGTTGATCAATATGCTGGTCATGTCAATGGCTCCTATCTCATATCCATTGGGAATTCCAAGGAGCAGTGCCCAAAATATGCCAGAAGGTGTGTTGTAATTAGGAAAGGGTTTTATTCACTGTTTGGAGTGGGAAAAGTAAACAAAACTTCTGATATGATTTTCTGTTGCCTTCTGAATTATGTTCAAACATAACCCCTTTGCTTTTTTTCCCCATGGCAATAGAATAGCCTTCTTTAACTTCCCTTTCTCCAGAGTCCTGAGATCAAAAGAAGTCAGATTCTGCTGTGCTTGATACTAGGACCTTTCCCCTCTGGGCTGTTTCCAAGTGAATTGGATGGGGTCCAGAGGCCTGAGCTCCAAGCTTGGGTTTACCGTGATTGCTTATGATGTGCCAGGGTCGGTAAAGTGTGTTACTCTGGAACCCCCCTGACTGATATGGTAGGAGGAGAGTCACTGCTGAAGGATGAAGATGAGAGACTCCTTCCAGGATCCCTCCAACTCTTTAAGAAGGGTGTCTTGAGTGAAGCCAGGGCACTTAGGGCCCCTGATCGTGTTTCCTATGTGTGGCAGAATAGTTTTGAAAGACCTCTTCCTGTCCTGCAGGGCATCCTTCATCCTTTCAGATGGAGCACAAGTTCTGTTCCTGCAGGGACCTTCTCTGACCTTTATAGGTTGGGACACTTCCCCCCATTCTCCTGTGGAGCTCTTTGTTTTGTCCTCTGGATGCCCCAACCTAGCATCATCATGCTCTGCCCCTGCATCTGTGAGCTCCTAGAAGCAAGCATACTCCAAATCTTCTGCATTTGTTTTTATTCTAGCTTCTGCCATGGGGGCTGGCACATAGGGGATACTCAACAAATATCTTTGAATTTATTGATGAGTGGATGACAACAAAGAATACCCAAAGTAAAATGTTTTTCCAATGAAAGTAAATGTTCCAGAATAAAATTGCTCCCTGGATTCACCTCTGACATGCAAAGACCATGGAGTCCCCTTGGATTCTCAGGAAGGGAGGTGGACACATTCTATCTGTGCTGCGGGGGAGCCAAACATGACCAATCGTAGGTACTCCATGTCCCTGGGCAGAGGCAGAGTCGCTGAAACTGCTGCCAATCCTGGCTCCCACCCTGCAGCAAGCCCCCTCTTGCCCGTAGCTGAAGTTTCCAGTTTCCTGTGATCTCTGCCTTGATTTTCCATTCACTGTGTAGAGATGACAGTGTCCCACACGGATGAGTTCTGGGAAATGGGCAGCACTGCTTGCCTTTTACCACTGAGGCATTCCAGGGATATAAATGAGGTTGCAGGAAAATATAAAATGGATTTTGATCTTCTTGAATGATATCTAATCAACAGAGATGCCTAATTATTCTCATTTGTGTTATGTCTCCTCCCCATTCACAGTCTGGGCTTCTGCTACCTCTGTTCTTCCTATTCCTTTCCTCTGAGCTAAGGCACAGCCTGTGGGCCTTGTTCCCAGGCAAGGCAAGTTGGCTTTCCCACCTCTGCCCCAGGCTTAATTCTGCCTTTGTAGAGGCTTTGTAGAAATTTCAGGGCATAACCACAAAGACTCACCCAACTTGTAGGAGGGCTCATAGGTAGTAAGTAGATAGATGGTAGATAGATAGATAGATAGATAGATAGATAGATAGATAGATAGGAAGAATATAGACAGATAGATGATTGATAGAAAGAAAGAATGAATCATCAATTGGAATCACCCACTGCTAAGAGCAGACCCAGGGCAGTGGATGGAGGGGACTTTCCAAATGCTATGTGCTTGTAAACTTGGCCATCCTCAGTTTTGACAAACAGGAATGGCCCCTCCCTCTTTTGATAGCCCTCTAACTGCCCTTGGTTTTTATCTCTGCAAGGCAAGATTCATTATGGTTAGAACTCAGAATCCACTTCTAACTGTGGAAGCTCAAGCTGGGCATGTGTTATGGTTTGGATGTGAGGTGTCCCCCTTATGCTCACATGTGAGACAATGCAAGAAGAGTCAGAAGAGAAATGGTTGGGTTGTGAGAGTCTTAACCAGGTCAGTGAATTAATCCCCTCATCAGAATTAACTGAGTGGTAACTGAAGTGGTAGGGTATGGCTGGAGGAGGTGGGAATTGGGGCCTGGCTTACCTGGCGAGTGGACTCTCTCTCTGCTTCCTGATCACGATGTGAGCTGCTTCCCTCTGCCACTTACCCCCTCCATGATGTTCTGCCTCACTTTGAGCCCCGAGGAATGGAGCCTGCTCTCTGTGGATTGAGACCTCTGAAACTGTGAGCCCTCAAGTAAACTTTTCCTCCTCTATAATTGTTCTGGTTGGATCTTTTAGTCACAGCAGTGAAATAGCTGACTAAAACAGCATGTGACCTCAGCTTGCTCAGTTGACACCCAAGAGACAGCTGAAATGTATCCTCAGCTGCCTTCAGGAAGAGGTGGTGGGGCTCAGTAATGCCGGGAGCTGGGGCACATGGTTCTGCTCCCTCACCGCTGAGCCTCCTTAGCTCCCTCCAATTTTCCAAGCTCACCCCTCTAAGAGTTGGTGAGCCCTTTGTACCCTTCCAATAAATGCCCAAGTTGCTATTTGTATCAGTGCACACCATTTTAAGAGTTAAATAGTTCTAAAATACTTATTATGAAAAACAGCAGCCCTTCGTCTCTCCCTTATCCCCTACCCAATGACATCGTTTCCCCCATGCTAAAATATGAATCATTTGTTTTGTGGATACATTTTCAGAGTGTATCTTATTGGAAGTATGAAGTTATTTACATCATCTGTACGTTTACTATATCACAGTTATAATAATTCAGGGAATTTTAAAAATCAAGCATAGGATAAATCCAGGAAGTCTAATACACAAATAATAAAAGTTGTTGAAAGAGAAGATGAAATGAATTCTTTTACAATTCTTCCCATCTGAAGTCAACAATTGCCTCATTTATTCCCTTGCATGATGTTTTACATATTCGGCTGTTATGGTTTGAGTCTGGAATGTCACCCAAATCTCATGCATTCAGAGGTAAGGCTTTTGGGAAGTGATTGGCTCACGAGGGCTGTCACCTCACCAGTGGATTGGTCCATTGATGGCTACATGGACTAGTGGTCACTGAGGGTGTGCCCTGGGAGGGTTTATCTTCTCTCTGGTCCATTCTCTCTCTTTTTCTGCTCCCTGGCTACTAAGAGCTGAGCACCTTTCCTCTGGCATGCCCCTCTGCCATGATATTCTGCCTCACTTCAGGCCCAGAGGAATGGAACCAGTCCACGAGGGACTGAGACCTCTGAAAACCATGATCCAAAATAAATTTTTCTTCCTCTAAGTTGTTCGTGTCAGGTCACAGACATGAAAAGCTTACTGACATACCATCACTATTGCCAGGCCTGTTGATAGAGAACTGTAAATCTCTTCTCAATATATAGAACACATCTGGTTCACTCTCCTGTATGATGGAACACATCCTCTAGGAACTTCTTGAGAAGCATTTGTGAGGTAAAATTTCTGAAACATCTTACTTCACACTTGATTGACAGTTTGGTTGAGAATAGAATTTGAGGTTGGGAAAACTTTTGCATGGAATTTGAAAACATCAATTCATTGTCTTCATTTTTCATGCTGTTCATGAAGGATGATACTTCTAGGCCCAGTGGTGGCTCATGTCTGTAATCCTAGCAGCTAGAGAGGTTGAGGCCGGAGGATTGTAAGTTGGAGGCCAGCCCCAGCAAATTAGAGAGACGAGGGGATGTAGCTCAGTGGTAAAGCACCATGGGTTTAATCCCCAGTCCAAAAAAGAAAGAGAGAAAGAGAGAGAGAGAGAGAGAGAGAGAGAGAGAGAGAGAGAGAGAGAGAGAGAGAGAGCGCACACACGCACGCACGCAAGCGAGCTGTCAACATTCCAAGTCTTGATATTTTGTACATAACATTTTTTCCTCTTGGACCTTTTAAGATATATGTTTTGTCCTCTGTGTTCTAAATTTTCATGATGATATGTTTTTGTGTGAGGTTGTTTTCTTTGTTGCTTTGTTTTATTTTTATTTTTTAAATTATCCATCATGTTGCCCAATGATTGTGCCCTTTCAGTCAGAAACACGGGGGCTTTGGTTTGAGGAAATGTCCTTGAATTATTGCATTGATGATACCCTTCACTCCATATTCTCTTTCCGCGACTTCTATTATTTGTGTATTAGACTTCCTGGATTTATCCTGTACTCGATATTTAAAATTTCCTGTATTATTTTAAAAATCATTTGACTTTGTGTGTGTGTATGTGTGTGTGTGTGTGTAAGTGTGTGTGTGTGTGTGTGTGTGTGTGTGTGTGTGTGTGTGTACATGCACGTGTGCACACTGGTACTCTGGGAAATCAACCCAAACTTTTTCTTTATTATTTCAATTAAACTTTAAAATATATTTCAATTTTATTTTCGATTTTTTCAATAGCTCACTTGAATCCTCTGAAAGTTATCAATTTTTTCATTCATTTAGATCACACTGTTCTGGTTCAATAGAAAGATTATCTTCTTTTATATCTCTGAGGATAATCATAGTGAGTTTTTAAAATTTGTTTGTTTGTTTTATGTGTCCCAGCAGAGAATGTTTTATTTTCCCCCAAGTTTCTCCCTCCATATTGGGCATCTTGGTCTCTGCGTTAGTTTTCAGGGCCTTTCCTGACAAGGTACCTCAAAGTGGATGGCTTAAAACGACAGATTGACTGTCTCCCAATGCTGAAGGATAGATGTCAAAAAACAAGGTGTTCTGAGCAGTGAGAGAAGGACTCTCCAGGCCTCTCACCAGGCTTGTGGATGACTGTGTCCTCCTTGTGTCTCTGTGATTTTTTTTCCTTCTCTGCCTGTCTCTTTCTCTTTATATGGAGTGTGGGTTTTGTTTTCTTTCATTTTTTTAAAGACACAGGGCCTCACTACGTAGCCCAAGCTGACTTTGACTTCCTGGGCTCAAGCAATCCCACTGCCTCAGCCTCCTAGAAGCTGGGACTACAGACATGTAATACTAGACCCAGATATTGGTGTCTTTTTTCAAAATAAGGACACCAGTCATATTGCATTAGGACCCACCTTCCTCCCAATATGATTTCATCTTAACTACATTTGCAACTCCCTACTTCCAAATAAGGTCATATTCTGAGGTACTGTGCATTTGAACTTCAGTATATGAATTTGATGGGGACAGACTTTCTTGAAATGTTTGGCATGTGACAAGCACTGCTGTCTTATGGGTACAGAAGGGCACCGAGAAGCTGACTTGGAAGCCCTACAGGAGTGAAAATGGATGGCGGTGATTTTCACAGGAAGAAACTCCACCTGGGCTACTGTAATACCAAGTATCTGTGGGTCTTTCTTCATGAGCTGATTAAAAAAAAAAAAAAAAAAAAAAAAAAAAAAAAAAAGGAAAGAAATCATCAATTGATCAATCAATAAACTTTCCAGGGTTCAAGCCTGGATGTCAGCATTCCAAGAGCTAATTATGAGATGGTAGCCATGGTTACCAGCATTCAGTATATAAACCTTTATTCAATTCTTATTGTCAATGTACTTTTCCCACCCTCATCTGTTCTTGTTGCTCTAGAGTATAGATGGTCCTGTTTTACTTTCTCCAAAGAACAAACATCCCATCTTCCGGGGCAGCCACCTACCTTTTCCTATCAGGGGAGAGATTTAGGGGTCAAGGTCTTACTAAACAGGTTTCAAGACAGTCTTTCTGTTTCTGCTTCAACTTTACCCTGTACCACCTATTCTTTAGACATTGGGATTTCTGGGTGCCACCAAATTGTATAATAGCTCCCTCCCTTTTCTCTGTGGAAGGAATTCTGTTTCCTTAGATCTTCAGAGTCAGATATCAGCAGACCATGTTCTTTTCAGCTTCCAAAGATTTTTTTGATTTTATCTCTTTTCCTATTTTCATTGTCCTTGTGTGTTTATAACATTAAAAGCACAAACAAACAAAAGGCCCTTCCTGTCCTGCTGTGCCTTTAGTGCAGTTCCAATAGGGAGCCTATTAATATCAGTTTCAACAGATAAATCTATGTATTCAACTCCCTTTGTGTGACCAGAAACCAAGTAACACCTACTCACCCACCCCCACTCCCCGCCACCCCTTGTACTTGGAACAGCCAGAGCTGGTTTCTCCTGTGTGTATCAAAGAATCCAAGCTGGCAGGGGCAGAGAAAAGGAGACAAGGGAGTGGAATGAAAGCTAAAGTCACTATTCCCTCCCCATATATGCACACCCTACACTTCAGCCAAACTTTAGCCAAACACATTGCTGATGCCCATAAAAATCAGGCTGTTTCTTTCCTCAATATCTTTTCTTATACAGTTGTATTAATTATAGGTGGGGCCACAGAGAACCATGTCCTTGCATGTTTGCAGCCTTGTTCAGACGTCTCAGCATAGACCCACACACACTTAGGGGGTATAGGTCAATCACTCCACATGGCCTCTTTATATAATCAAAAGATGTATTAAGCCAGGCATGGTGTCATGTGCCTATAATCCCAGCTACTCAGGAGACTGAGGCAGGAAGATCACAAATTTGAGGCCAGCCTGGGCAACTTACGATGATCCTGTCTCAAAATTAAAAAAAAAAAAAAAAGAAAGAAAGAAAAAAAAGAAAAAAAAAAGGGCTGGGGACTTAGTTCAGTGGTAGAGCATCCCTGGGCTCAATCCCCAGCATTTCACCCACAAAGAAACAGACACGGTAAACACAGATTGATGAGGCTCTTATGGCTGGTGCACTGTCTTGCAGTAAACTTTATTTGTAAAACTTTATTTTTATCAGTAAAAGAAACTTTAAAATAATGATAAAAAATGTAGAGCAGTAAATACATAAGCCAGTAACATGGTTGTTTAGTTATCAATAACAAGTATTATGCACAGTCCATAATTCTATGGGCTCCATTTTTATATGTAACTGGCGGCACAGTAGGTTTGTCTAGCACAGCATAAGGAATGGGAGGGTTGTACCACAATGTTGGGACAGCTACAATGTCACTGGGTGCTATAGTTTGGATCTTAAATGTCCCTCAAGCCAGGCTGGACTGTTGGGAGGTGGTGGAATCTTTAAGAGGTGAGGCCTAGCCGGGCGCGGTGGCGCACGCCTGTAATCTCAGCACTTTGGGAGGCTGAGGCAGGAGGATCGCGAGTTCAAAGCCAGCCTCAGCAATGGCGAGGCACTTGGCAACTCAGTGAGACCCTGTCTCTAAATAAAATACAAAAAAGGGCTGAGGATGTGAGCCAGTGGTCGAGTGCCCCTGAGTTCAATCCCCGGTACCACAAAAAAAAAAAAAAAAAAGAGGTGAGGCCTAGTGGAAAGCCATCTAGTCACTGGGGACATGCCTTTGAAGGTGACATCAGGACTCTATCCCCTTCTTTTCTGCTTTTTTTTTGCTTCCTGGCCACCATGAGATGAAGGGGCTTGCTCCCCTGTGTGCTCCGGGCCAGGATGTGCTGCCCTGCTACAGGTCCAAACACAATGGGGCCAGCCAGCTACCAGGCACTGAAACCTCTAAAACTCTGAGCCAAAACAAACCTTCCCTATCAGTTTATTTTCTCAGGTATTTGTTACAGTGATGAAAAACTGACGAATACTCCAGGTGACAGAAAATTTTCAGGCCCATTACAGTCTCCTGGATCCATGTTGCACGAGTCGGTCTGTTGTTGACCACAATGTCATTATGTGACTCACAGCTGTATTGCTCTCCTTGTCTGAGCTAATCTCTTCTCATCCCTGACTGTCTGATAATTATTCATCTTCAAGTTCAAGGCTCACAGACCCCAGGAAGTCTATTTTAAGCAGATCTGGCCCCACCCCCACTTCACCCTCACATACCTTGTGCAAGTCACTGCCTTTGACTGTACTTGTCTGTTTACAAGGTTGCCCTCCTCTTGACTCTAGACCCTCCTAGGTAGAAAGTGTGTTCTATTTGTCTTCAATGGTCCAGTGCCTGATACATGGTAGGCTTTTTTAAATTTTTTTTTTTAGTTATAGATGGACACAACACCTTTTATTTTACTTATTTATTTTTATGTGGTGCTGAGGATTAAACCCAGTGCCTCACAGGTGCTAGGCAAACACTCTACCACTGAGCTACAATTCCAGCTCACATGGTAGGTTTTTAATAATTTCTAGATGCTCATGAATCTATGAATCCATGAAAAGGAGCTATGTTCCAGAGAAATGGGTTCTAGTATGATTTCTGGTCTTCATACTGGGAAACCACATGCGTGGCATGTATATGTGCAATATTATGGATAGTTCCCAGGCAAGTGTGGAATTCTGCTCAAATGGTCCTTTGAACGCTGTTAACCTGCCTTAATCCCTCCAGTTTGGCCTCTCTCCAGAGGTTAAGAAGCTACAGCGCCAAGGGAACACACTATTTTCTGCCAGCTTCTCCCAACTTGCTATGCACACGCACGTGAACTTCTCAGACTCAACTGGAAACAGTCTTAACCCTGATAGCACAGGATAGTAGAAAATTTGGCATTATTTTTGGGAGATAAAATAGTTGTGATTTCCTTTAGAGGGTCTCTGAACGCTGACACATTTTATTGGACCAAGTTCATCACCAGGACAAAGGTTCTGAGGAGATCTCCCCAAAAGGAGGTAGAACTCCACTCAGGCCATGAAGATCCTTGATGTCCTAGCAAAAAGGAATTTCAGGACAGATCAAAGGTAGGCCCAGACTGAACTTATTGAGAGAAAGAAAGAAGGACACACTCTGAGAGACAGGGCACAGCGTGGGCATTGGAGAGGAACGCACTAGCTACATCTTACCTAGGCATAATTATATACATGAGGTCAACAGTACAGCAACATGGTCCAAGAAGGTGTTTTTAGCTCTCCTTTGTGTTGGTTACTGGGCATGTTGGCCATTAGCAGGGGTGGCAGGGTGGCAGGGTGGCAGGGTGGCAGGGCGGGTGGGTCCAGTCATTTACTGACATGTTGACCATTATCAGAATGTGGGGATGTCATTTTCTTTCCTTCTTTGTTTTTGATGTGTTCTGCTTTGTGAACACAGCACTACTTTGGTATACCTGTGGACTTTTAAGTTCTCATAATTGACTTAATAGTGCCATTTTTGACCTCTAAACCTGGACTTTAATTCATGTGAAAGCACACTTTAAATCCTCACTTTAAACCATGGTCACCCTTGTGACCTCTTCTATCCTACCTCAATTTCATTTCTCTATTCTGGTCTGGACCTTTGTGGGTTGGGGCCACTGTACCCTTGTAGCCCCAGCCTGGTTGGATGCTGGGGTTGCAGGCAAAGAAGATGTCACTGCACTTAAATTGCCTCTATATATCAAAATATAGAGAAATGCTAAGTCCACCGGCTAGTTTTAGCAGTGATCAATAAAGAGTGCCAGTCGTATATCATCCAGTCACTCAAAATGCACGAGAACTTCAATATTCACAATGCAAATTGTACAAATGGTAAATCCAAAGTTCTCCAAGCAAGCTGCATTGGAAAGACCCTGCAGAGTGTGTGACCTTGACTGAGCAACACTGTGACTGTGGAGAGATGGAATGTTGTAAGTCTAGAGCTGAAATTATCTTGGGCTATCTTGGGCCCTTTAGAAAAATAGCCATTTACCAAACATTCTCATGACTATTCAGTCCACTCGTCAGAATGTATTAAGCTTAGTGCTCCACTAGCCTCCACTACCTCAAAAACTAAGAATGTTATAACATCTAAAACCTAGAAAAAGATTCCCCATCTTTGTTATAATCTGCCCACCTAATGCCCTGAGCAATTGTTGAATGCACTGATTTATGACATTGTTGTTGTTGTTGTTGTTCAGCTATAGAAGTTCACAGAATCTCTTCCACTTGGGTGGGCTCATCATTCAGTGTAACTTGAGTCTGTGTTCTGGGACGTTGGTCCCTCAGTTGACTCAGAATAAACAATTATTACACTGAGAAGATAAACCAATTAAACTTCCACATACTGCAATTAGTACACTTTCATATTTGGTTACCATTCAGAGCAGGAGAATAACAGAAGGACATACAGATCTGAAGCAGGTCCTGACCCAGCTCGGGTTATACATTATGAGAAGTCTGACTCTGAATTCGAGGGCCTAACTGCTGAAGCCAGAATCTGACAGGCAGTCAGTATAGATAGGTAAATTGAGTCAGGTCGGATCAAGGAGGCCAATTTTGAGTGAGTCCAGGAAGTTGGAGACTGTCCCCTGAGGGATTGAAACGTTAATTTCTTCAGAGCCCTTCCTTCACCCTTATCGAGAAGCTGCCCCAGCTCCAACCTGTTGCTAAGGTAACCTGTCCCAGGAATTGCCCCTCCCTACAGGGAGCTATAAGGTTGTTAATTAATGGGTCCTGGGCTGCACCATCCTGCCCTTCCCCCTTCAGCTCACCTGTTTCCCACCTTTCAGCCAGTTCACTGGGCATTCCTGAGCCTAGTCAGCAGGAAGGAGAAAGATAAGGGGAAGAGGGCCAGAGAACAAAGGAAGCCTAAGACATATAAAAAGGCAGAACACCCTCGTTTCTGGGGATATCAGCTCTGGCCCCCTTTTCCCTCCCTGGAGAAGTCTATGTTACCCCTTTTTAAAATAAACCCTGTTTTATATGCTTGCCTAGGCGTGTTTCTCTAATGTTCAAACTTCAACATGTGAGGGAGGAGAACCCCTCACCATAACCGGTGCTGTCACTGCCCTCCGCTGCCTGGCCAGGAGTGGGGATTGTCCTCACTTTTTGGAAGATTGTCCCCAGCCTTTCCAGAGTCACAGTTACACCCAGCTTTCTCCTCTTCTCAAGAAGATTAGACTGAGAGAAGAAAGTGATTCTCTTGGAACCAGAGAATTAGAAAGGAGAGCCCAGGAGAAGCTCAGTCATTAAAGTATTAAGTTTCACATTGATCCCTGGCTATTCTAAGAGGTCTATTCAGGACTCCTGGAAACTCCAGCCTCAGCCCCACCTCCTCTTTGTTCTGCCTTCTCTCCACGCCCAGTGGAAATGTCCTCCTGTTTGTCACCAGTTTCCATGTGAAAAGTAGTCTGGGAGAGGTTTACAAAATCCCTGGCCCTCAGAGATTTGTCCATATGTTTTAAATTTTAAGGAGAACAACAGGGGATTCTCAGGATTTTTTTTTTTTTTTTTTTTTTCACATTCAAGAATGGAAATATAAGCTTTGAAAATTGATTTGTCACTGTCTGGTTTTCAATTTCTGACTGGAAAATAATGGTAATCATGTGCCCTTCTTGTGTCAGGAAGCAGCAGGAAACAGGGCCATCATGAGGAGGAACACCAGTCTCAGGGGAGTTTGTCTTAGGTGTGACAACTCAAATCATATACAGAGATTACCTGGCTTTCATAAGTGACACAGTTGTTGCCTCTTTAAAGCCAGGTAGGTATACAGGAGTTTGTGAATAAGAATGGTGGCTTTATGTTTTAGCTCAGGGCAGGTTAGGAATGAGCAACTTAATGTCTTTGACATAAAATATATTCATACTGTTGTTAAAAAATGGTGTTTGGCTGTATCTGTCATAAAATTGTACAGATATGCAAGATCTCTACTTCTTTTACAAGATGAAGGACTATATTATCCTGAAGTTTTCAGTGTAAAAAAAAGAAGGAAAGGAAGGGAGGAAGGAAGAAAGAGAAAGAAGGAAAAAAGGAAGGAGGAAAGTGGGAGGGAGGGAGGAAAGGAGGGGAAATGAGAGAGAGAGAGAGAGAGAGAGAGAGAAATGGGGGGGTGTGTGAAATAGCATCCAAGCCATTGTCACATAGCTCTTAAATAATCAACCACTGCATAAGTACATATCTGAACAAAATAAGAGTAAAAATGGTAAAAATCACATTTTCTGTAGAAGTCAAATGGCATTGGTATACTAGATGTGGTTGAAATCAAAAGGTCCTCATCTTTGAAATCTGTAAATCCTTCTCTAGTTCAGTTTGGATACAAGAAAAGCTGAGGCTGTTGCAAAATTCTCTCCCTTAGAGCTTCATGACATGCAACACAGAAAATTGATTTGCTTATACCCACACACATACAGGGAAAGTCAGGGAACTAATATCAGGAAAGAAAATTTGGTGTCATGCGGTCACATGTCACTATTTGGACCTGTTTTTGTAAACAAAATAAGACAAAACCTTCATTTCTTTTCAGAAGATGGATTTAAAATAGCTAACTTTTCTTTTGCTGTTTTATATTCTTAAAGATGGAACCCATGTGTAAAACATGATCCAGAAAGTTCCAAAGCTACACAGCTACCCTAGTGGAATCAGAAATACTCTCTTACCTTTGGTTTCACTTGTCAAGTTAAGCCAAGCTGCTTCTATTTCAAAACTTCTTCTCTGAGAATTGTCTGCTGCCCTTCCCACTTATTTGAAGGACATCACTACCTAGCCTTTCCTGGGATTCTCGAAATTGCAACATGTTTAATCACTCAAACATTTTCTCATTTGGCTTCAAAAACATTGCTGGTCAACCGCCAGTTCCACTTCGGCTTTGCTTTATTCTGGGTGTAGAGGGCAGCCACACCCTCCTGATTTTCTCCAGTGGGGTCTCAGCAGCAGATGTGCCCAGCAAGGCTGGATTGCTGTCCCCAAGAGGAAAGAGAAAGGTCCACATTGATCGGGTGCTCACTGATTGCAGCAGCCAGTTTCTCATCCATCTCCAATTCTTACAACAATCCCACAGAGAGTAACATACATATTTAATATTTACCCATTTATTTACTCCAGGTTCATGGGCAAGTAAGTGTAAAGTGATCTAATATTGATATGTAATTGGAATCCCAGAAAGAGGAAACAAAATACTTTTAACAAAATGATGAATGAACTTTTTCCAAATTTGATGAAAAACTTTGATTTATGGTCCCCGAAAGATTAATAAGCCCCAAACAACATAAACACAAAGAAAAACCCACTTAGGAACACACGACAGATAACACTCTAGTGGATAAGAAAACAGGGGTTCAGGGAGAGATCAAGTGACCTGCCAACCTTACAGTGAGGAAATGTCTGATCTCGAGTTTGCACACAGGCCAGACAGTTATGGAAGCAGCTGGGGTTTGCACAGGGCACTGCTACTTTAAGATGTGTGGTTTTGTGTCAGAGCTGGGCATGTCTCTTTCAGGAGATCACAGTCTTAAAGTGATCGATCGTATAATAACAATGCATTATATGCCCATATATCTGAAATCTCTGCATAAGAAGGAAAACCTAGCATCGTGTCTTCAGTATGTGACATAACAGCAGGGGCTGAAGAACCTTCAGTAAAAACACAAAGGAAGCAAGAAAGAAATGTGATAGAAAGGTGACGATGACATTGCTCATACACTGGCCTGTCTTACAGTCTTGCTAGAGAGGCAGATGTGCCCCTAATGAACTCTATTCAAATTAGAACAGTACTTTTAAACCTTCATTTTATGCTAGATGCATGGATGGTGGGGTGGAGGAGCAGAGAGAGGAGGTGGGCAGTGGGTAAAGCTTTGGAAAAATTCCAATGTCCAGCACTTATCTCAGACTAAAGCATCTCCAGGTAGGACCAGGGAGGGGCTTTTAAAACATTCCCCAGGTGGTGTTAATGTTCAAGCAAGCCTTGAGACCTCACCTGTGTGGCATTGAGCCTATTACAGGGACGAAGAATGAAAGTATCACAGTCACAGAGTTTGGTGGGTCTTTTGGAAGGGATATGGTTTGAGCAAGGTCTGCAGAGATGAGTATGATTTATCATGGCTGCTGCCAAGAAGCAGACATTGACCAGAAAACCAAGAACGATGCGGCAGTCACCCACACTCAGGGGTGAGACGCCCAAGCTGAAGTCTGAAGGCCTGGCTCAGGGCCTCCCGAAGGTGACACTGGATCCCAGAATAGCAGGGGTAGAAGCAATAGAAAACACTTAGGTTTGACTCTGCAGTTTGAAATGTCCATGTAGTCACCAGCAGGCAGCTAGAACCGCTTGCTGGGAAGACTCAGACCCTTTCCAAGTGGAAGTGAAGATGAGGCTGTATTCTGTTTGGAAGATCAGCCTTGTGCCTCCCGCAGGCACTCGAGAGCCTGGAGTTGTGGCTCAGCGATAAGAGCACTTGCCTAGCATGTGCGAGGCCCTGGGTTCGATTCTCAGCACCACATATAAACAAATGATAAAGGTCCATCAACATTTAAAAAACTAAAAAAAAAAAAAAAAAAGAAGAAGAAGAAGAAAGAAAAGGGGGGAGGGGGCTGTCCCTGAAGAGCAGTTTTTAAACAAAGCTCTTAGAGTAACGGGCAGTAGTTTTCAAATTTTATGAAGATGAGAATTCAGCAGAGGAGTTTAGTGAAGTGAAGATTCCCAGGCCATCATCTAAGACTCGTGTGGTGGCTTGTGGGCAGGGGTGTGGAATGCTGAAGCCCATGTCTCCTAAGGAGCACCACAGGAGAGTCTGACGCTGACCTATTTTCAGACACACCGCTTAAGACGTCACTGGGTGCCTTAGGGACCGCTGTGTGGATGAGGGAAGGAGCATCCCTGTCCCTCACTGCAAATGCAGAAGCGCCACCTTTGGTTCATATACTGGACTTTTTGCAAGACTTGCTTTGAAGAGAAGGTCTCCTGGAGAACTGCAAAAAGAAACCTGGAACCATGACAACAGACGATCCCGAGATTCCTTCCAAATTCCAACAGCCTGTGAGCCTCTGTGGAGGGTATTACCAAGGAGCCAGGAGAGAGAGAAGAGGAGTGAAGACAAAATTGGAAACAATGCTTTTATCTAAAGAGTGGGCAGAGGAGATGACAGTCAAGGGGAAAATATGTAAAAAATGTGAAAGGCTTTACTTTTCTAATATTTTTAAAATTATATGTTATACAGATAAACCAGAAAAACTGCAAACACCTGGCAAAGTATTATTTTCCCTTATATAAAGGGCTAGCTTTTAACCCAGCTACAAGGTCTGGGTGGGTAGTTGATGGTGGGAAATGAGAAATCATCACAAAGATAGGCAAGTGGCTTCAGGGTAGCCATTATTGGAGAAGATTGCTCTTCTGTAACTTAATCCAGTAAGGACTATAAAACCCCTGCCACCAGGTCACAGAAGATATTCCCAGAATGCATTCTGAAAAAGGCATTTGTGGAAAACATCCATAGAGTATTTTGCACTGGGAGAGAATCACACTGCACTTTTTGTTGGCTCTGGGTTCTAGCATATATTTGAGAAATAGCAAATAGGGAAACAAATTGAGAGAACAATAGAAGTACTATTAAAATATGGACTGAATAATTTCAGAAGAGCTGAGTGGTCAGTCTCTTCACAGTGTATCATTAGGATACAGAGAAATAACCAGATGCCACACATCTAAGAGACTCACATATGCTCACCAATGCAGATGGCTGCTTCTCCAGGTAATAGAGGGAACTCCTGTCTTTCTTGATAGACTGACTTAAGCTCCCATCAAGAAAACCATGCTGCATCCACTGTTGTATCCCAGCACTTAGCATGGTGCCTGTCATGTAATGGGCATTTACTAAATATTGCTTGGCTTTAATTGGCATGGGCCTGAAGGAAAGGGAGAAGAGAACTCCCTCCATGTGACTCAATAGGAAAAGGAATTGAGCGGGACCAGCAGTGAGAAGCTCTGCCCACTCAGGTCTGAGGGTGTTCATTCCAGAACCATGTTGGCATGTAAAACACGATGTTTTCCGATGTTCTCATATTACTTCTTTCTTTGCTTACATTTCTGCATAAATAGGATTGAGAAAACTCCACTTGGCTCATTCTTCACTGTGTTCTTTGTTTTCCATTTTAAGTCTCAAGTTCAGGAATCTCTTCAGGTCTTGTATGAAAGAATTTTTTTTCTCTCTCTCTTTTTTCTTCCCTGCCTCTTCCTTCCAGTCCCTGATTACCATCCCCTAGTACCCATGCTTTGGCCAGAAATTCCCATAAGTGAGAATTCTTGAGCCAGGTTAACTCAACCCAAATGGAGCTTCTCCCCTGGTGCTGGGATTGCTGGAGGAGGCTGACCACACCCCCACAGCACAGCGCTGAAGAGGACCTGCTGCTGTGGGCACAGGTGACACTCACTGGATACTGTGCTGAGGGGAGAACTGGTTCTGTTTCTCTGGAGAACCCTGACTGACACAGTCAGCATTTCCCACCTCCCAAACCCTCTTCTGAATCATTCCTCCCACACTCTGGTATGAAAATCCTTGTTCTCCTCTGAGATGCTGTCAGTCTGACTACATCACAGAGTCAGATAGCATTCCCTTGGATATAAACAACAAAAAAATGGCTGGATGAGATGGGCTAAATAAGAAATTATTCAAAGGATGGTGGAGAGCCACAGAATCATGTCACAGGGTTGGCGCGGTGGGATGGGGTAAGGGTCCTGGGTGGGTAATCAGGTTCACAGACTAAGTACGCCATTAAGGACACACTGCCCCAAACCACTCTGCAGAACTGATCTGTTGAAAATCCACTGTTGTCCCCACTGGGCACCAGGCACTCCTGGAGGCTGCCATCCATGCCACTGCTTCTGTACCTAGAAACTGGGCACGAGGTCTTGGCAGCCACCCCCTTCCTGAGTGGCTCCTGCAGAATGGGTATGGGTGGAGCTTTGTGCTACAAGTTGAAACAGGCGTGCCTAACGGCAGGGCCTTGTCAGATACCTGTACGCCATCTGCAAAGGAGTCTGAGAAAGCCATCCCAGTATGACAATGAAAGGAAAATCTAAGGTAAGGGATTGCACAGGAAGATTCTATCCTACCAAACTCTCTCCCTATAAGCATGTTACACTGTGTCACTGTTACTCTGCCTGCTGTCCTTCAAGTCACTCCTCTCCTAGTAGGAACCCGATTACAGACTTTTCCTAGACTCTGTCCTGCTGTCCTCAGCAAGGACATCAGTATCTGTACAGATGCTTCTCAACCCATGATAGGATGTCATCCCAATAAACCCAATGTATGTTGAAATGATCATAAGTCAAAAATGCATCGAATGCACCCAATCTACCCAACATCCTAGCCAGCCACACAGCACACTATAGAGGATCAGGCCACCTGTCTCAGGAAACGATCCTAATTCAAAGCACAGTTTTTACTGAACACTCATTGTTTTCATACCACCGTAAAGCTGAAAAATGGTAGGTGGGACCATTGGAAATCAGGACCTTTTACAAACCTCTGATTGTCTACCTATCTGTCCTTGTTATCTGTTTAGCTAGCCTGTCCCTGCATCATAACTAATGAAGCTTCTGCTATCCCTCCTCCCAGCCCTACCTGGTTCTGTCTGATGTTAGTGTAACAAGTGCACCACCAGTTCACACCCCACCCTGTTGGCCAGGAGACCTCTTACGGGTGTCAGGACACTTCCTCTCTGCCTCTGCGTGTAATTCATATCTGGGACAACAGCAGGACCTCAGTGGTTCAGAAGAGGGGAATTTTGTCCATCATTGTCTCCTTTGAGCCAGGAATGACTTTTTAGTGCTCCTTCTTACTGATATGATATCTCCACCCTCTTCCTCCTTGAGTTACTGAGTTCTTTCTTGTTTTCTTTGACCTTCTGACTAGAATCCAAATTTAAATGACATAAAAAAATTTACTTGGTCTTGGCTTTTTGTTGTTGTTTTCAGTGCTGGGGATTGTACCCAGGGTTTTACACGTGCTAGGCAAGCGCTGCCACTGAGCCACACCTCCAGCCCTTTATATTTTTATTTTGACACAGGGTCTTACTATGTTGCTGAGGCTGGCCTCAAACTTGTGATACTACTGCCTCAGCCTCCAAAGTAGCTGGGATTACAGGTGTGCACCACTGTACCGGCTTTCCCTTCCTGATTTTATCAGCTTTCCAGTGGGCTCCTGCTGGTCTTTCCCTTTGGCTGAGGAAGCACACTTGTGGCAGACCTCCAGAAATCTGCTGCCAAATGCCTGTTGTCAGATCCCCCTCACACCTGACCAAATGCTACTTGAGGCTGCCTCAGCCTCTCTCCTCTTCTTGGTCTTCCAGCCACCTGAGCTGGCCTCTCTCTCCTATGAAGGGGGGTAATCTGTCCTTATCTTTTATCAAAATTCTTATTCAAACTATTCTAGGATTTCAGAAATAGTTTTCTATTGCTCACGACATTGTGTATATATATATTTTTCAAAAGATTGGCTTCCCCAAGTTCAAACCAGAACACAAAAATCTTTGGACTAAAAAAAAAAAAAAAAAAAAATCACTCTTTTCTTATATGCAAGTAGAAAGATTGAAGGAGAAAGTACTATGTTGAAGACAGGAAAACAAATTGAGGAGATCCGCCAAGTTGGGGGCTCCGGTGGCTCTGTATGCACCCGTGTTGTATCCAAGTTCTCAAATTTAGTGTGTCTGAGAAGGTGAGTGTCAGAGAATAAAAATATTTACACCCTCCTTTCTGAGAAGGCTCCAGAGCACCCTGACAAGATGCATGGGGGATGAGGAGAGATGAAGTTATAGCAATCTACTGGTTTTGAGGCTTCCTTCTCACAGCTCTATACCGCTGACCTTTCAGAACAAGAAAACCTGCTTTCCAGGATGTAGAGATTGTGTGTGAAATCTCCAGTGCTCTGGCTGCCTGTTATTTTACCCTTCATTCAATATAGTACTTTCTCCCCAAGCTTATAAGGTCAAAGTGTTGTGATTCCGAGAAGAAATGCTCCTTGCAAACAAGAAGTCAGAGAGAGTGTTTTCAGTGCAACATCTTATTTTTTTTTTTTTTTATCTTTTAGTTTAAACAAGGGTAAAGGCTGTTTTTTAAATATCTGTAGTGTCATGCTGAAATAGTTTGGATAAGGGTTTGTACACGAGATAAAACCAAATTAGTTTTCACCAGCACCCAGTTGTTGAAGACCCTTTTGGAATAGGTAACAAACACATTTCTTTGTGAAGGATGTGACCTTGACTAGAAGTGCTTCTTGGATCCAGAGTCATGAACTCATATCTTTGGGCCTCTAGGTGGAACAAGGTTCTGAGATCCAATGTCCATATTTTTGGAGTCATCTCCCAATCCTAACACACATGTAGGAAAGGCAGGTTCACAATGATGGGAATTATTGCCATGGGCCTTTTTTTTTTTTTTTTAAAGGTACTTTTGAAATAAAGTTGAAAGTTCCTGATCTTCTCAATCTACAATTTCAGAAGTAATCTTGCGAGGTTCATTTTTAGCAAAAAGTTGATTCACACTGTGATGCACATGGACAGACCTGATTTTCTTACTTTTTACTGAAGTCATCAGCAGAAACAAGCAGGCCTCCAAGGAGGATGCAGAGAGATACTTACTGTCGTTGGGACAAGTGCTCTCTTCTTTATATGTGACATTGAATGAAACTAATGTTTAAGTAAGAGGTTGGCTTGACTTGATTTAAATACACTTCCTTGCTTGGGAACCTGATGCACTGAATTCCCAGTTCAGCAATGTTCTGATCAGGAATATTTCAGTGTCCTGGCCTAACCAGTCAATGGGAGGATGTTTTTGACCTGGAGAGGCTAAAGCCTACTAGTTCAGGATGGAAAGTAGCCCAGATGGAAAAGTAGAAAATATTAAGGGAGACTGCCAGCAATTTATAAGCAGTGATAAAAGCTGACAAGCAGCCAGGGACAGGGGCTGGGGACAAATGCTCCCTAGAGGACAGATAAGAATAAAACCAAGACTTGGGGGAAAAAGTCCACATGTTTCAGAGAATATGACAAAGACCATTACTGGATAAGCAAGAGCTTAGTCACAAGGGAGAAAAAGGAGGAAAATAGATGGTCTCAGGAGCTACAGAACAAGGTCAAAGGCACAGTGGGTGGCATGTCCTAACTACACACCTCCATCACCACTGTGTCCGCCACACCAGACTACACGTGTACAGTGACCAAGTCTAGTGACCCTCCCATATAACATGGCTCTCTAGCTCCACAACCACAGCCCCAATTCAAGCCACCCACTCCCTCTCCTAACTTGCCATCCAATTCGTCTTCCTCCTCTCAGTCTATTGTCCTGTGGCAGCCTGTGTGAGATTTCAAAAATGCAAACAATGCCAGTCAGCTTCTGACTCCATATCCTTCCACACCTCCATCTCTCCATGACCACATGACCACTGAGTCCTACCAAATCCCTTCCTGGTCTGCATTAGTATCCTCCCAGAGGTGGAGTAAACTCTCACAAGTGTGAAAACTTTAAGCTTTCATTCTTGATCATAGGACTTTACGCCCCCAGATCTCATGGTCTCCAGTGGACCATTTTCTGCTTACAAACATGGCCTGCCCAATTTCTACTCCAGTTGTAGCTACAGGCTTCCTTTTCCCCAGGAAGCCAACTCTGAAATAGGTGCCTCTACTTTGTCCCCTTAAAACTCACCCCAAAACTCCCAGTCATAGGGCCCACCATATCCCACACTTATTCTGTGTTAATTTATTTTTCAGAGGACTTAGAGAAGAAAACTGTTTGTTCATGTATTACCAGGCCCTACCGGAGAAGCCTCCTCCATGTGTTGGTTGGTATCACCAAAATTCTTGGTCTTTTGTCTTGGCTGAACCTTGAGTGTGACTCAAAATGTGGTCCAGGGACCAACAGCATTGACATTACCTGTTAGAAAAGCAGAATCTCAGGCCCCAGTGAAGACCTACTGAACCCAAATCTGCTTTTACCACCGTCTCTAGAGGATTCCCACATGTGTGAAGGTCTGAGGAGCTCAGCACTCACCATAAACTCCATGAGGGCAGGAGCTCTTCTTCATGATCTTCCCAGGAGCTGCACGATGGCCATGCAACACATATTTCCGCAAGAGATCAACTAACCAATTAAAATGAGGAACTTGACTTAGCTGTTAAGGTAAACATTATGTGAGTTCAAATCTCCTATCAAAGATGCTTCTATTCTCTTAAGGAAACCCCCTATCCCCTAATTGTTCCCATATTGATGCCTGATTTCAAAGGGTAGACTAGATACCATGTAGGCCAGGCTTCAGGAAAGGGGCCTTCATCATTATTGGCTGATTCCCATTTGCCCCCGAGTGAGGTTTAATTCATGTCTCCGGCTCTTGATGGATCTCCTGCTTAAGTTGCAGCTGGTGGAACCCAGGATGTGTCCTCTCCTTATGATGAAGGAATTCCAATTCCAGCCTCCTTGCTGACTCACTGTATCTCCACCGTGGCTCTCACTGGCACTCGGATGCTTCCGGCCTGAGGCTCCTTCTCCATCTGACCCTGCATTAGGTTGCATGTGTCCCCAGCTTCTCATCTTTCAACCACTGGAGCACATTTGGAGCTGCTGGCTCCCATCCACACTACCTGGAAGCATTTGCAAAAAAAAAAAAAAAAAAAAAAAAAATCAGCTTATGCAAAGACCAGTTTGTATATAGTTTGTATATTTTAACCAGCTTTTTCTTTTTAACAAAATTTTTATTTATTTATTTTTAAAAATTTTTTTTTCTAGTTGTAGGTGGACCTTTATTTTTTATTTATGTGGTGCTGAGGATGGAACCCAGGGACTCACCCATGTAAGACGCGTGCTCTACTGCTGAGCCACAGCCCAGCCCCACAGAATTTTTATTTTTGTTTTCACACCATGTAAAAGCACTTTAAAGCATGTTAAATGCTTAATAAATGTTTTGTATTTGCTGTGGGAGAAAAAAACGAGAAAGAAAGAAAGAAAGAAAGAAGGAAGGAAGGAAGGAAGGAAGGAAGGAAGGAAGGAAGGAAGGAAGGAAGATAGATGAGAAATTGGTTCTGAAGTCACCCTGAAGCTATTGCCTCCTGTGGCCGGGAGCAGGATCAGCCTCAGACCTGGACACAATGGAGTTTCAGGAGGGCAGGAATCCATGTGGGACATGGAGGCTGAGGGAGCTGGAGCCAGGCATGCAGTGGGCACCCAATGGCAAGGACACAGTGGGCAGGCTCCTGGGTTCTGCCTGTGCCTATGAAATACTGGAGAAATCCCTCCACCTCTCTGGGCCTCATTTATTGACCTATAAACTGAGCCGACAAAAGTATCTGTTTTACCTTTTCTCTAGAGTCACAGGAGGATTAACTGAGACAATGTACAGGGAGACACTTTGTAAATAGGAATCAATTATACAAAAAAAGAGGAGTCATTATTCGATCCTGCACTTCGATCTTTTACTCTGGCACCCACCCCCCAGCAGGTAAGACTGGGCTCAGATGGGGCAGCAGGCACTGACCATGAGAGGACGGCTTTCCAGCTCACTGCCAAGGCCAAGGGCTTCTCGGGAGCTCGAAGCCAGGTGCACTGCTCAGCGCTGGCAGCCCCGCCCTTCCTTGCCTCTCTATCGGTGTTGAATGTATTCCAACCATTCAATAGGGATAATGAGCAGCAAGAAATCCATCAGTCCCCTATCAGCCCTGTAATCCTGACCCCATTTAACAAATCTGATGATACTTAGCGTAGCAGCATGTTTGCTTTCTTTCCAGCAAACAGTCAAACATGATTAAACTCTTTCCTCATTTCCATATTAATAGCACACCCGTGTGAAGAATTTAGGAAAGCACAGTTCTGGAAATCTCATTTTTGATTTAAAAATTTCCAGTGTGGCACTGAACAGAGACACACCGACGTGCAGAAACACCCCCGCCTGTCAGCGAGCTCAGAGGGAAGGCTGCTCCCTTGCCAGCAGCTTCTAGTGGTCAGCAACTGGGTCACGTGATGCTTCCTTCCCCTGTCAGTTTCTTTTCTTAATTGACACATACTAATTGTGCATGGTTATAGGGTGCAATGTGATATTTCCATACACTATGCAGGGATCAAGTCAGGGCAAGTAACAAACCTATTACTTCAAACACTTATCATTTCTTTATGGTCAAAACATTCAAAATCCTCTTTTAACTATTTTTAAAATATACACGACTAACTATGGTCACCTTAAGGTGCAATAGCAGACCAGAACTTGCTCTTGTTAACTAACTTGTATGATTAACCAACCCTTTCCTATCCATTTCATAAGACTGCAACTTCAAAGGTGCTCTGGCTTTTGTCTCTTGTGCTGAGAAGATGGGGGGCACCCTCATAATCTGGGGAAGGCCTTTATCAGACTGAAGATGGCATTGACGTTATTCCAACAACTTGAGAACCTCAGTCCTTTCCTTTTTCTGGGTGGATGCTTCCATTTGCTCTCACTGTTCAGATTTGGGGCTGAGACCAGTGTGCAGCGGGGGAATGGGGGAACCTTTATACATATGGATACAATGGAGACCCTACTCCCAAGCCCATCTTGCAGAATCACAGGACATCATGCTCTCTCCTTCATGAGGATGTGGGTGCTCCAAAGGCCCCATCCTCACCCATACAAGGAACTTTCCCAACTGAAGAGACTGGTGGGTGCAACTTTGGGCTTGGTAGGCAGGCAGGGCTCCATGGACAAGCTGTGTCTCACCCAACACTATTCTTTCACCTGTAAAAACAGGAGTAATGTGACATCTGCCTCATAAGGTGGTTGTTAAGAGGCACTTTAAATAAATGATGTATATAGAGCACTTAGCTCACTGTTGGAATATAGTAAATGGCCAATAGAAGTTGGCTATTGTTATTTTGTCTATTCTGCTCTAAATAATGTATCATTACTCCCCGTTCCTTCTAGCATCAGGTCAACTGTCTTAGAGAACGAACTGCTTGCAGCTCCAACCCAGGAGGCCAGACCCCTTCATCAACTAGGTAGCATGGAGGATGGACACTATTAGATATGGAAAATGACAAACCCCCAAAGTAGTGAGACCAGGGGAAAGGGGAGTGAGAAGGAAAGCCATATATCAAGAACATTGGTCCTTTCCCAATACAGTTCCTTCCCGGTGATAAAACAAACCCTGAGGAGGAGGTGTCCATCAAACCTGGAAAGGCAGTCTCTGGGAAGAGGCTGAAGCATTAACCCTTCTGTAAACAAATCCTTCCCAGGCACCAACCACTGACCCCAGGCCCTCCATCAGGCCCAGTACAATAAATTCCAATGAAAACTGATGCGCTCACTAGGCCACCTCTCAGAATACCCTATATAAGCCCAGGCCCTTTTTTTTTGTTTCAGGGGCTCATTTTCCACCAGGAAAGTGGGTCCCACCACAGTATCGCTTCATCCCTGCATCCCCTGCTCCTGTGTGAAACTTCGTTCCTAAATAAAGCGCTGAGCTGATCTGTGAAGTTTGCGTTCCTCCTGGTCTTTTTGTGCTAACAGACAACTCCGTGGAAAGGAGAGGAGCTCATTTTACTTCTGCCTTTCCATTGTGTCTCCATTTACTATAGATTTGCAAAAGCCCTGTTGCTGGAGAGAGGAGATGTGCATTCGCCCCAGCTCTATTATCACTTGGGTGAGCACTCAGTTTATCAAAGCTCTCAAAGTCAGGGATTTCTCTGAAATTCAGTATAGCAAAAATGACTTACTTATAAAAATAATTTAATAAATTAAGATTAACAAAACACCTTGAGGCATATTTTACAGGAGAGGAAACTGAGATTCAAACTAAGGTTAAGCGACTTGCTTCAGAACAGAGCACAGGTCTTCTGGGTGCATACTAACTGGTTTTCTACATGGCCTCATTTTTGCCCCAAAGACCAGGGAAGCCCATTTATTGAGAAAAGCTATGCTCTACAGTGATGGAATCATGGTTGTGTTATCATCTTTCTGTCACTGTAACAAAATATCTGAGATAATCAACTTAAAAAGAGGAAAGGTTTATTTTGATTCCTGGTTTCAGAGATCTTCTCCATGGTCACTGGTTTCTGTTGCTTCAGGACTGTGCTGAAGCACACCATGGAGAAGGCCTGTTCACCTCATGGGGGCCAGGAGGTAAAAGAAAGAAACAGGAAGGGACAGGGGTCCTAACATTCCCTATAACAGCATGCCCTTAATGACCTTCCATTAGGCCCCACCTCCTGAAGGTTCCACCTCCTCTCAGGAGCAGCACAGGCTGGAGACCTAGCCTTCAGTACACGGGAGACATTCCAGATCCAAACGACAGCAGTGGTTAACTTAGGTCCAGCACAGGACACTCTTTCCTCTCTGGACAATCTTCAGTCCTGGTTGTGGACTCCAGACCCATGTGAGCTTTTTCTGACCCTACGCTTGGAGCTACGGAACGTCATTCTATTTCTGAGTTCTGCCGTCTGCTCCGCATCAAGACACTAGTGTTCTGTGTGCACCAGGTGACACATGACTCTCACTCTGTGAATCACTCTAAACACTTTGGAGTTTTTCTCACAAAACACAAAGCAAAGAAAATGGCCCTTTTGGTTTGGGACTAGGAGTAAAGAACCTAAGATGAAGTCCTCTCCTCCCTTCCCTTCCCTTCCCTTCTCCTCTCATCTCTTCCCTCGGTACTGGTTTGACTTTGATTTCCAGATTGATCGCCCTGTGTGCACCTGCCTGGGCCCACTCCTCCTGGGGAGGTCATCCTTGATCTCACTTCTGAAAATCACCAGAGCGCCGCTCTGCTGGAATGTCCCAGTTTTGTCCTGGCCACGGGCTCCCAGATCCCTGTGTCTTTGTTTGCCTGGGAAACACCATATGTGTGAACTAAGTTTATAAAGCAGTGTGTTTAAGAATAAATTTCAAGATGCTATTTTTCAGCATCCTATGAATCACTTAAACTCATTTGCAAAATAAACTGTTTGCCAAGGGGAAATTCATCTTTGATGACCGTAGAGAGAATGAAAGTCATAATACATGGAGCTGTTTCCTCTGGATAGTCATGAGCTATTCTGCCAGGAGGGATAAGAATGGGCAGCCACATAACTTTTAAATTCAAGTTCCCAAGGAATAAAAATATATATCACACGTATTATTGTAGACTCAGATTCTACTTTTCAATGCTACATGGCATTTTGTCAAACACCATGGACCTTATTTTGGTCTTTCACCCGAAGTAGGAAGAGGAATATTATAACAATAAAAATATATATTTTATAGAGTTACTATATATCTTGATTTCCCCCCAAAAACACACATTTTCAACACAAAATATGTCTGGAAGATACTTCCCCAGAAGGAATGTTAAGCCATGTGAAACCCATGTGTTTCTGTTGGGCACAGGGGATCCGAAGTGCAATGGAGATCAAGATCTGCTAGGAGTGTTGCTGGCCCTCGGACTCCTTGTTTTTATTTTATCAAGTTGTGCTGCCTTTTTGTGTCTGTGTGATTGTCTCCTCAGTGGTGCCTCTTCAGCTCTTTCTGCTCAGTTTGTTGTTTTTTATGTCCTTATCTGGAGAAGAAAAGCTGGGGCCTGCTAATGATGATGAAAGAGACCCGCAAAAAGCAATCAGCACCACTTCATCAGGAGCAAAGCTAGTATTTAGGTCACTGCCGTGGATCAGAGCCCTTAGCATCGATCCCCTCACTTTCTTCAGGGAGCACGCCAGCCTGCGCTGGGGAATTGTCTGGTGAAAGGTGGCATGTCACAGAAATGCACACCTGGAATTGCTGACCCTTCAAGATGGATTGCAGCAGGAGCAAGGAACTGCAGGAATGCTCTTGTTTACCTGCTGCAATAATTGCTCAAATTGTGCTGGCTTCTCTTTTCCAGCACGGTTTCTTTCAGCTGTTCCAGACAGGGTCATATTTCTAAAATCAATTTTGATTGGGCCTCCAGGGATCAAACCAATCAAACTGACCTCATTGAGTGACCAGTATCTAAGCTCCATGTGATAATGGAGGGTTGAAAGGGTGCTGTGAGATGGGGTGTCTATGCAGACACAGAAGGGAAGTGGGCTATTGAGTTTGGGCTCAAAAGCAAGCCCCTCATCTATGTTGAATAGATAAAGTTGCTCTGACCTTCCTGCAGAAGACAGAGTAAGGGCAATCTTGGTTCAAGCTAATCTGGTTCCATGTAGCCTAGTGAGTTGGAAGCAACTTGGATGTTGGCTGGACTTAATGCCAGCACGCATGCCTACCTGGTGTGCAGTGTGAATCGATTGTGTGTGTGTGTGTGTGTGTGTGTGTGTGTGTGTGTGTGTGTGTGTGTAAACATGGGGATAACAGGAGCTAAATCCTATGTCTGGTATTCCAAGAAGGATTGCATATTATTTCAGTGCTTTTTTTGTGCTTTATTTTTACTCTGAGCCTTTAGCCTTTCTGCATAGGAGTCCTTGGGTACAGTGCACCAGGCAGGAGACATAAGGGCCAGGGGATTTTCTCAGTCTGCAATTTTCTGTGAGTTTGGAGATGGAGGTCGGGAGTTGGGTTAGGCCCCAATCAGTCACATGGCATTGTTGAAGGCCTTGTCCTAGTGTCACAATGGTGTTTCAGGACACCACATGTATATACATGTATGTATGACCCTATCTCTAAGGACAAAAGCTGCCCTTCATTCATTTTCTTCTTTTTTTTTTTTTTCCCCACCCAATAGCCAAAACAGTACTCAAGGTCAATGAGCCAGAGAGATAATACCAACTTCTAAGAAAGAAGCCCAGAGTAATGGCCTTGAATTAATTTTGTACCAAGCACTCCCCCAACACATGCACACACACACACACACACACACACACACACACACACATACACACACACACAATCAACCAGTGATTAAAGGGATACAATAAAAAGGGAAGTTCTATAGGAACACCCATAACATGTGCCTCCTGATATGAAGCACACAATATCTCCCATGAAGTAGTCTTTCAAAAAACCTGACTGGCTTATGTATTTATTATACTATAATTTTTATTATTGTTTTAGAAAGTGCTCCTACTTATATTTAAAAAAAAAAAAAAACCTGTAAAACAGTATCTGGGGCCAAGGATTTAGCTCAGGGGTAGAGTGTAGGTTTAGTACGTGTGAGTTCTTAGATTCAAATTCTGGCACCACACGTGCAATGCCATGTACACTGGCAGCAGCCTAGTGCACATTTCATGTTTACCTCGTCTTGTTTGCAGCAAGAGGCCACCTCCACTATCCAGGTGGGTGCCTATGTTTGCACAGCAAAATATCCCCTAGGGATTCACTTGTTGGAACATGTCCTAACTGTTGGTAGGTGACACAGGGCTTCTGTTCAGCTTTTCTATTTCTTCTTGAGTCAATTTTAGCAATATGAAAATTTCTAGGAAGTTGTACACTTCATCTAGGATATCCAGTTTGCTTGTTTATAATTGTTCATAGAATACTCTTGTAATCTAGGAGTGATATTCCCTCTTTAACAGTTCTCCTTGGATCCCAAAGCCTTTCCTCTGGGCTATGGAAGAGTAAGGCAAGTGATCTTACTAATTGGAATCTTTTGTTGTTGTTGTTGTTGGCAAGTCAAACTAAAGTTTGGTCAATAAACTTGATCTTTCAAAGACAACATTTGATTTTTCTTTATTTCTCTACTTAATTTCTTTCATCTCCAGTCTTTGTTTCTTCCTTCCTTCTGCTTATTTGGGGTTTAGTTTAATCCCTTTTGTTGTTGTTGTTCCCCTTAATGTGGAACATTTTTTAAAGCAGAAAATTTCTAGTTTCTTAAGGTGAAAAAGTAAGTTTTTGATTTGAGACCTTTCTTCTTTTTAATATAGACTCATTCAAATTCTGAGCTGCAGCTAAGCAGGGCAGGAAGGGCTGTCATCAGACATGTAAGAAATTCTTACCTGTCCAATATCCACTTACTTATGGGACTTCATGATACTTTTATGCTGGAATGAGCCTAGGTAATTATCTTGTCCACTTCTACCCTGCTTTCCAGGAAAGCAAGGCCCAGAGAGATTACTTGCCTTCACCAAAGTGACATATTCAAGGAAAGAGTTAGTGGCAGCATCTGTGCCCATGGATCTAAGCTTTACTAGCTTTCTGAACCACACCTATGATCTCTGAATAATCCTAAGTGCCTACTTAGAAGGAAATTTGGTGCCAGCCAAAGAGAACAAGCGTGTTAAAATAATTCCATAAGAATCTCCTGCCAATATTCCACAGAGAGATAGATGCAGAGTTCTGCTTGAGTCAAAAATGGCAAGATATATAGTAACTATAAAATATGTATTTTTATTATTATAATATTTACCTTCCTACTTCGGGTGAAAGGCCAAAATAAGGTCCATGGTGTTTGACAAAATGCCATGCAGCATTGAAAACTAGAATCTGAGTCTACAATAATACATGTGATCAGAATCTCACAGAACACTATGGTTCTGGACTAGATAATGTCATCATTTTGTTCTTCTTTAAGGCTGAATAATATTCCATTGTGTATATGTACCACATTTTCTTTATCCAGTTATCTGTTGAAGGGCATCTATGTTGGTTCCATAGTTTAGCTCTTGTGAATTGAGCTGCTATAAATATTGATGTGGCTGTGTCACTATAGTATGCTGATTTCAAGTCCTTTGGCATTGAAGCTTAGTTTGCCTTTGCATCATGCAGGAAGAGGATGTCTCAATGACACCTGCCCCAATGTTCCCATAGTGAGTCCCTTCATAGTAGGATAATTTATAAGGAAATATCCCTGCTTCAATTTTTCTTTAACCTACATTGAGATAATAGTTAACACACTGTAGTAACTGCCATGATACTAGCAGGGAATCATTTGTCACATTCTCTGTAAATATCCAACCAAAAGTACTTGAAGGCACTAAGAAATGGCACTTTCAAGTGTGATGAAGGCAAAAGTGGAGGTGGGGATGGACTGGGAAAAAGGATGACCATTTGTCGCCTGGAGAGAAAGCAGAGCATCCTTAAAATCAATTATGCAGAAAGAGATTGAAAGTTCTTTTTTTTTTTTTTAAATATTTATTTATTTACTTTAGTTGTACACAATGCAATGCATTTATGTTTACGTGGTGCTGAGGATCGAACTCGGGCCGCGCACGTGTGCAAGGCAAGCGCCCTGCCGCTGAGCCACAACCCCAGCCCCGAAAGTTCTTTTTATGTTTTTCCTTTTACATCCACGATATTTCTTCCTCAAGATGCATTTCATTTCTGGCTAATTGAGTCAGATTACAAATCAAATCTGTTTAATGTAAACAGAAACCCAGTTAGGCTTCACCCTTTCCACCTGAGTCACTCTGATAATCAAGTTCCTGATTTACCAGCCTCCCCCTCCCTCCCTCTCTTTCTCTCATCTCTCTCCTCCGGTTGTCCATGGTCCATCCCCCTCACACCAGCCCTATGGTTGTGAAGCTCCATGAGGTCAGACAATCTTAGATGCCCCAGTTAGGGGATCAACACCTCAAAAGCCACATTTTGCTCTTTTAACTTATCTGCTTCACAGCCAGTGCAGCAACACACAATAAGAAATGATTTTTCAACAAATGATAGACTCTGCATCATGTTGTGGAGTATGAGTTAATTTTAGGAATACCTTTTCCAGTGTACAAAGCATCTTCTCATATCATCTCATTGATCATTACACTAAAACATCCCTGGGCTGGGGCTGGGGCTCAGCAGTAGTGTATTTGCCTGGCATGTGTGAGGCACTGGGTTCGATTCTCAGCACCACATATAAATAAATAAAATAAAGATGTATCAACAACTAAAAAAAATTTTTTTTAAATCCCTGTGAGTTTAGATCAGTTATTATTACTAAAGTTCAGATAGGTTAAAGGGATCCATTCAAGGCTACAGAGGTAGTAAGTGGTAATTTACAAATATAGATAAGACAATCTTCTCACACAAGTTGTCAGATTTCTTTTTCCTTTTCAACTATGTCACAAAAAAGATGAAATGCTGCTATACTTAATCATAAATCTTAAATCTTTGGTTTTAAAAAAAATATTTATTTAATTTTTTTAAAGTTGTATATGGACCCAATACCCTTATTTTATTTATTTATTTTTATGTGGTGCTGAGGATCGAACCCAGTGCCTCACACATGCCAGGCAAGTGTTCTACCACTGAGCTACAGCCCCAGCCCCCACAGTATTTGATCTTATAGGCAATAAGCTGGACCTCAACGATGGATGGAGAACACCTGATGGGTTGGTGGGGTCCTCTTCAGTTTTAAAGGGTTTCGATGATTTTATTTCAATGTACACCATGATCATCACATGAGGAAAGGCAAGACATGGGAGTCTGTCCCTGAAGCTACATTCCCATGCCACCTTTTGGCTCTTGCTGTGTTGTAAGCCCTGCATGTTGGACTCAAGTCCTTATGTGCAGACCACAGAGCAGAAACGCCCAGGGCACATGTCTCTTTCACCAGAATAATGCTTCCACAGCACACCTCTATTCACATCAGTTCAATGGCCTTCCCGTTGTCTGCCCAAGGTAATCCAAACCCCGTATCTAGCACCCAGGAACCTGTTTAGAAAGGATCTTTCTCACCACCCCATTTCATGAGATTTTAGGAATAATTTGATCAACCGTCCCATAACAATGATGAATTCACCCTCTTCCTGGATTTTCTAGACCTTTTCCACTGCATTATTTTCTTCCAGAGCTCAAATGCTACTTTGGGTAGAAGACTCCCTTTTATCCTCACAAAGGAACAATTTCTTCTTTTTTAGAACATCCATGACGTTACATTGATCTTGCTGCATGATTACTTTTTATCCATTGCTACTCTAAGTAGCTCATTTTCCTTACTCTACCTGTAAGATGGTTGTGATGGATTTAAATCTGATGGGTTTTGCATTGTACATAGTAAGCACAAAACATCATGCCTTACACATTTGGTCTGGGCCAGCTGGATAATGGCCCCCAAATATGCCCATGTCCTAATCCTCTGCGCATATGACTTTACACGGCAGCAGGGATTTTGTAGGTGTAACTGAATGTCTTGAGATGAGATTACCATAGATTATCTGCATGGGCCTGGTGTAATCAAACTCTTTGTAAGAGGTAGACAGGAGTCAGGGTTAGAGGAAAAGGCATTATATGAGGTGAGCAGAGATTGGAATGATGCACTTTGAAAATGGAGGAAGGGACCACAAGCCAAAGAATGGGTGTAGCCACTGGAAGAAGGACAAGAGAGGAGTGGACTCTCCCTTTAGAAGGAAACTGCCCTGCCAACACCCGCACCTTTGCCCAGTGAAACCAACCTTGAACTTAAAGAACTCCAAAACCAGAAGAGAAATAAATTTGTGTTGCTTTGAACCACTGAGTGTGTAGTAATTAGCAATAGTAACAACAAGAAATGAATTCAGTGCTTGGAAAAAAGTGTGTTGAATGAAAAATAAATGGATGACTATGAATAATTGAAAGAATGAATGAATGATCTCAGAAGGTTCTAAAGTAAATCTCTGCTTTATAATGTTTTTTTTTTTTTTTTTTTTTTTCCCTCCTATGTCTCACCACAGTGCAAGGTATTTCCACAGATATAGGTTTGCTTTAATATTCTTGAATATTATTTCTGGAGGTCCAGTTAACAGGCAGAGGCTTCAGCTGGGGTTCTGAAAGAAGAGGGTACTTATCCTCCCACACCAGATGGCCCACTATTTTGGAAGGCACAGGGCCTGAAGAGTAGAGGATAAGACAGGACTCAGCAGGCATGGACGACGTGAAGGACCTGGTACACAGGGCCTCTCTGAGACATGGGAGAAAGATCTTGGTTACACAGAGAATAGTCTCCCAACCCTTGACCCAGTGCAGACCCTTGACCTGGGAAGGTGAACAGTAGCAGGGTGGGGCAGGACAAGAATCATCAAAATCACACCTCAACACCCTGGAAATCTTCTTTGCCCTGCCAGGACTTTTTTTTTTTTTTCTTCAAAAACTCCTATTACTAGAGGCAAATTCTCATTATTTTCAGGAACCAAAGTTCAGGATAAAAGCATTTTTGTCCATGTGTATTTACTTTTCCCTTGACTGATGGGCATGCCCTCTTTTAACTCTAATTGGAAACTGAACTGAATAACATACTTGACTTTGACATACTATAGTGATTTAAAACTGCTTTTCAAATCCAGTACCAAAACACACAAAATAATAATTCAAAGGAGTTAATGTGTGACTTTCCCACTACCTCTTGTACACAGAGAAAGGTTAAATTAATTGGAATGGTCACTGGGCCACAAATCAATTACTACTTAAGGTTAGTTACTCTTCAACTTAACTATCAAACTCTTCCTATTCCCTAAAATACAACCTTAACTGTGGTCTTCTGCAGAAGTAAACCATCTCTTTTGTTAAAGCTCACACACACACACACACACACACACACACACACACATCTCTTCATGGGCTGTTAACTGAGAGCCGATCATCTCCCTCATTTTCTCAAATAGCATATATCATTCACACAGAGCCAGAGCATAATTTGAATGAAATAGAATGAGATTTTCCTTAGCTTCAAATGAATTGGAGTGCAAGATGATAATGCTTTCTATTTTTTTTTCTTGTCCAACAAGCCCAGCTCTCAGCTCTAAAAAAGAAGAAGAAAAAAATCTCCAGTGTTTCAGATTTAAATACATTATATTTAATGTAGTTTCTAAATTTTAACTACTGCTGATTCTTTTAACTGCTTAGAAAGACATACGGAGATTTTGAGATCTTCCAGTTGAACTGAAGTCAAACCCACAAATGCCAGCAAGAACCTGTTTAGAAAGGATCTCTGAGCCCATGTGGGACGTGCATCTTTGTGCATAACTAAGAAAACTTAAAAATTAAAATTCCAAACAAACAAAATGACTTTAATAAAACAACTTCTAAGAAAAAGAGAGAAGGAGAGAGAATTCTTAGGTAAAATTTCCAAGAAAACCATGCTTTACATTTGGATATACTTTTATACTGGACTAGAATAGTACTTTACTTACTACCAGGATCTATTTTTGCCAGCACTAAGAAATGCTTTGGGGAAAAATAAACAAGAACATTCTAAATTAAGTTGCATAAATAATTTCCACATTTTCTACTTGAGTGTCTATGTGCATATTTCATTGTCTGCCATATTATCTGTGAAGGTGCAGCCAACTATTTTATATCCTGTGCCTGTTCAGATACTGCTGCATGGTTTAAATTGCAGCTACTGTTTTCGTAACTCACTAATGTTTGCTTCTGTGCCTCTTGTATTTCTTCATCTCACAGATTTTGTTCAGTTCTACAATTCCTATATCATTCATGCCTGTAAGTTGGTAATGGTTGTCTTATTCTCATTGGGGATGTTGCCCCATGTTTTATCTGTACTAGTAAAAGATGGAAGGTCTCTTCAGCCTAGTATTTCTTTTTTTTTTTTTAAATATTTATTTATTTGCTTTTAGTTGTACACAATGTGTTTATTTGTACGTGGTGCTGAGGATCGAACCCGGGCCGCGCACATGCTAGGCGAGCGCTCTACCGCTGAGCTACGATCCCAGCCCAGCCTAGTATTTCTTTAGGCTGCTGATTGGCCTAACAAAAAAAATGACAATACAGATACTTGTGAAGCAAATGGACATGATCCTCCCTTAAGATCACAGGTTCATTGATGTAGCCATGAGAACAAAGGAATGGTAGTACTCTTAGGACAATCAATTTTAATAGCTGTCCTAGAATTACCTATTTTAAATAAAGATTATATATTGGGCAGAAGGTTTCAGCTCTGAGGAAGTCCACAGGAAAAGTTCGATTTTCTCTTATCCTTTCTTGAACGCTTTTACAAGGGACCTTTGATCCCCGTGTTTTGGTTAAAGCACATGTTTGGCAGCCATCTGCACAAAGCACCAAACATGAACTTCAAGGGCGAGAGAGCCGCATTTGGAAGATAACTCATGTGCACACTATAAATATTTCAGAGCAGATTGTGTCTCTGTAGATTCTGAGTGAGTTGTGAAGCTCCGACACCCTGCCGGTAAGTAGTTTTGAGACCTTGACCTTCACTTTTCTGAGTCTCAGTGCCTGTCTTTTTGCCTTTCTGTCTTCTTATTTATTTGTTAAATAGAATGAATAATCTTCTCAGTCCACCAAGTTTGAGTATTTTGGGATATTTTGAGTTACCAGAAATATGACATTAGTTTATCCAACAAACATTTATTGAGCAAATACCTTGTTCCTGGTGCTGTGCCAAGTACTGGGCAATATAAATGTAGCCACGACAGATATTGCCTCTGCTCTTACAGATATGACATAAAAGTGTTGCTACTAATATTATTAGAGCTATTAGTTAACACCTACGACTTCCTTCTACTACTATAATATTGGTAAATACTTAAAAAGAAATTGCTATTATTTGTGTAACCATCAACAATCTTTTTACCATTATAGCATTTGAGGTCATCTTCATTATTGTTAAATGATTTTTTTCATTTCCAAAACATCTGTTGATGATTTTGTAGACAATGACATAATCACCATCAATTTCTATAATTAGAGCTTTTACTTTTAATTTGATTCACATTGCACATCTCAGCCCAACATGTCAGAACCAATAAGGACTAGCCACACACACAAAAATAGAATAATCTTAAAAGAAATCATATATCAGATCTCCATACATGTGTGCAGCTTCTATTTTTAATGTTTTTTTTAATTGTTTTACATAGAAAGTAATAAAGCCTTTGAAATTAGAATTTTCTTAAGCATCTGGTGTATGCTAGACAAATTTGACAGTCATCACCTCATTTAGACACCCTGCTGACAGTGGTTAACTTAACCACTTTGTAGATAAAGAGTGAGAGGTTGTGACTTTTCAGACTCAGTCAATTGCAACCTAAAGCTAATGCTCCTTCCACTGTACCCAATTCTGTTCTGTTTAGCTACCACCAGAAAAATTTTTAATGTCACTCAGTTCGTATGCAATTGATCAACAGGGACCTGATGTCAGTTTAATTGATGGCTCCTTGGTAAACAGGTGAATTTTCCAACTTGACAAAAAGATCAAGAGCTGGCTTTGTCTCCATTAAATCAAAATGTTATCAATATATGGAGACCTTTAATGAAAGTAAACAGAAATGCCTTCCATGAGAAGTAGTTGGCATGGTGGCTTCAAGAACAGTGATATTTTCCAGTCTGTCAGTTGTTCTGAGACTTTAGCTGCATCAGAACCACCTCAGGAACTTGTTAAAACACAGATGTCTGGGGTCCTGCTCTTTACCAACTCCCGCTCCCAGAGGGTTTCCAATTCAGTGGTTCTGCAATATCACCTGAACATGTGTATTTCTGACAAATTTCTGCATGGTGTTTGAAACCAGTACATTATGTTGAGCTATCTGGGGAGGTTGTCAATGAAGACAAGGAAGTTAAAGGACATTTTTTTCCTATTTCAACAAAAATTGATGTAAAGGGTGACCTTCAAATCAAATATACATATATATTTATATGCATACACATATATTCACACATTTTATATATGTAAATAATATAATATATTTAATAAATATATAAGCACATATATAAACATATACATATCTACATACACATACATTTTATATTGATGAAAGTGGTCTCTTGGGAGAAAATGTCTTCAAAGACTTTCACTCTGAGTAAGAAAACATGAGCCTAGGGGTAGAAGGCTACAGTGATGTTTGCACTGAATATTGGTACATACTCCAGTGGAGACTGAATGGTGCTAGTATTTTAATTGAGGTTGCTGTTAATTTTGTTACTTTTGGATCGACAAATTCTATAGGTTTTGAATGGCCCACCATAGGCCTCTTTTTCCAAAAAGCCTGTCATTTTTCACATATATTTTTGTAGACCATCAGGTTTTCAGGAACTTAGATATGATATTAGAGTCAAAATGCTATATAAAGAAATTCTTATCAAGTCTAATGATAATGACCCCCAAAGTAGAAAATCAAGATGAACTGGCAAATGCAGGTGGAATGGATGAAATAAAGGTGTGTAGACCTAATAAAAACTCCCTGCAAAGTTGTGCCAAATCTCTTTTCTGAATGTGTCTGAACAGCCAGGGGCAGAGCCACCAGTCCTCAGTGTTAAAGTTTCTGAAGTCACACAGTCTTAAGTAAGAAAATTCTTTCAGGCATTTTACTAATAAAATAAAGCCCTCCATCTTTCCTTAAATTAAACAAGCCTGTCTTTGACCATAGTTTGAACAGAGTTCACCTTACCAAGTTCTTCCCTTTGGGGCTCTCTATTTGAATTCTGGTAGTGTCAGCTGGTTTTCTGTTGGGGTGGGGGCGCCTATTCATTCCCATGGAAAGTAATCAGTTGTATGCCTTCCTAGGAGGTTATAAGTGGGAGGTGAGGATGTGCAGAGGTATTGCAACGTGAGCTGAGAGCTTGCACAAAAGGGTACCTAAGTACATGAGGTTTGGGGTCTTGTCTCCTGTGTTTGGCCCAAAACATTCCATGCCATCCCTGGAGGAATTATATAAAAATGCAACCCTCTAGGTTACCACATATAGCTTGAACACAAACTTTCCTGTGTTCCCTAGCCTCATACCTTCCACACGGCCAAGTTCATGGGAAGTCATCTCTGGGGTGTCATTAGTGCTTCAGTAGTTTGTATTGTCGCCTTAAATTAGCTTGCTGTACAATTTTATTCTGGAAACACAATGTAAGAGAATGCTAATGTTTTAATCCTGTGTAAGTTCCCAGTGGCTGATTTGGCTAAATCAGACAATGAGAAAATTGAATGAAACTTGCTGAAATGTGCTTCTCAAATGAGCTAAAATGGGTGAATTCAAGGCAGAAATCTGGTGAGCTGGCATCTGCAAAGTCATCAGGGGAACAAAACTTACAGTTTTGTTCAATAATGGAACCAGAATTGTAGATGATGGGGCAATGCTTCTTTTTTGTTTTGTTGGTTTTTTTTTTTGTTGTTGTTGTTGTTCAACACCAACCTTATTTTAAAAAGACCACAGTCACATTTACTGTGATGTATAACTAAAAAGAACAAATAAAAATTTAAAAAAGAAAATAAATACCACAGTCCTGGGTTGAAGGGGAGGTTATAATGGGTTTGGAGAAAAGGAGTAGGTGGTGTTCTAAATTAATTAAAATGACCACTTTCATGCAATATTCTGGCACCTTTGGTGATAACAACCCAAGTTCATCAGCTGGATATAATTATGAGACAAATGTCTGAATTAACAGCTCACCTTGAGAAACCCAAGGTTACATGATAGCTACAAATGTAGAAAGTTCTCCATCTGTTAGAATCTTAAACCTCTGTGCATAGGCATTTTTCAAGAAGTGGTTCTTAGACATACATGTGCACTGGAATCACCTGGAGGAGTTATTAAAACAGAAGTTTCTGGCCCATGACCCACAGTTTTTCACTCAACAAGGCAGAGCTGAAGTGTTAATATTTGCATACCTATCAACTTGCCAGGTGATGTTGAAGCTGTAGGGTCAGACACTAAAAAGAGACCTTAGAAAGAGACTGGTTATGAGGTGGTAAAAGCCTCAACAAGGAATTGTGGGATTTGAAATCCTTTCTATTAGCTTTTAGCATCAAACCACTTGTTTTTGCTTTTGTTTGGGTTTTTTTTTTTGTGTGTGTGGGTGTGGGTGTGGGTATTTTTTTGGTTTGTTTGTTTGGTACCAAGGATTGAACCCAAGGGTGCTTAATCACTGAGCCACATCCCCAGCCCTTTTTATATTTATTTTGAGACAGAGGCTTGCTAAATTGCTTAGGGCCTTGCTAAATTGCTGAGGCTAATTTTGAACTCATGGCCTCCTGCCTAAGCCTCTCTAGCCACTGGTATTATAGGCATGCACCAGCATAAATGGGTAAAAGCTTGCCTTAATGGCTTCTTACTGGTAAATGGAGAATTCTGCCCCATAGTGCTTAATTATCAATTTAATTAATGCTACTTTTTCAACTCTTCCTGAATTCTTACCTAATAATGTGTTTTCCAACCAAAGGCTTGAAGTAAAAAGGAATATAAGTTTTATTTTCAATTCATTATTTCATAATCAGTGAACATTCAACTTCCAAATCAATAGACCATATCTTGGAAAGAAGCTGACTGTCCAGTTAGGGCCAACTCCTAAGCCATGCCCCGTCACTCAAACCCTCCCAGATTCTCAGATGACTACACAGTTTCTCCATGACCTTTTCATCTGATTTAGTCTGAGCTGCATGGATTCAAGACTATTTGGTCTGGGGATTTTAAGGAACTGGGAAGGCTCATTGATTATTTTCTTTAGGATTATGCCACATATGTTAAAAGTCACTAAGCAATGACATCTGAAAAATCTCATTTGCCAAAGGAAAGGAAAACAAACATTTGGATCTTACATTTCAGGCCAGAAATGGAAGAATAGAATGCAACTGGGTGGGCTCGCATCAAAGTCCTTATTAACTGTGTTGTAATATTAATTTGTTACATATTTCCTGTCTGAATTTTCCCTCTACTTCTAGAGTGTGTGTCAATCCTCCTCCTGGACATGCTAGGATAGCGTGAATGTACAAAAATACCTAAGACAAGTTATTTAGCTCCATTATGTTGTTTTATTCAGGATTGTTAAGCAAAGTTTCATGATGCAGGAACATAAAACAGAATAATTTTAAAGTCATTTTCTGACTCCTTATCCATAATCCATAAGCACCATTTAACGTTACTTCTCATTAACATGTACATCATTGAAAAAATCTACTGCCTCACACAGAAAACCCCACAGCTAACAGATGGTTTTACCTGGAGAATACAGACAATTTCTCTATGCAGAGCCATGCGGGCTTCCTTCTAGTAAACCAGTTTGGCATTTTCACCCTCTCACAAACAAAGAGGAATGACCAGCTTCCATTTGTGGATGGGGATATGAGAGAAGCATTTGCAAGTGTCCAGCCATTTCTGGGCTAACTCTTTCATTTTTTTCTTTGGTTATCATTTTCTGGAACAGACAAGCACTTACTGAGGTTTAAAATTGACAAAACCAAAGTCTTTTGATCAACAGGAAAAAGCCATCAAGTTTGCAGATAGATTAAGAAAGATATTTTTCCTAGAGTTGTAATTACAATTTCAAACCCTACATAAAAGTTCCCTTTTATTTCTGCAAAGTTATTTCATTTCATATTTGGAAAAGGAGCCTCTAAATATTATATAATATTGTGCACTTAGAAGATGACATGAGCAAAGTATAACAAACCAGAACACATTTATGAGGACTATCAAAGCACAAGCTAAAATACTTTTCCCTTAAATAACCTTTCTACTAAGAAAAGAAATCATTAAGGCTAATATCACCCAACATAGATTTTCAATAAAGTAGAACCAATTAGCTCTCCATTTTAAATAACACAAACTGTGTAAGATGAAAATTGCTTATAACAATAATACGGTGAAATTCTCTGTCGCCCAAAAGTTGTCTTATACTTCACAATTTCAATGATCTCTTTGAGAAACATTATGAAAGGTGATTTCTGAGAGTGATGATGATATTGCATAATTAGCTTGTTAAGTGTCATGTAATTCAGGAAGAAAGAAATAATACTACCTTCTATTTGAACAGCACTTTATAGGTTTTTAAAAACAACTTTATGGAAATACAATTCATATACCTCACAATTAACTCAATAGTATATAATTCAATCATTTTTAGTGTGTTCATAGATATATACAACTATTGCCACACTTAGTTTTAGAACATTTTTATCTCCCCAAAAAGAAAGTCTAATTTTTAGTTATTGCCCCTCTTTCTACCTGCCAAATTCCTTAGCCCTAATCAATCACTTAGCTATTAAGACTTGCCTATTCTGAACTTTCATATGAATGGAATGATAACATGAGATCTTTGTGACTGTCTTCATTTGTACAATGTTTTCAAGGTTCATTCATGTTTAGCATGTATCAGCCTGACTCCTTTATATTGCCAAATAATATTCCATTGTATGACTATATCTAAAGTTTTATTTACTCATTTTTCTGTTGACAAACATTTGGGTTGTTTTTATTCCTTTGGATATTAATAAATAATGCTGCTATGAACATTCATGCACAAGTTTCATGTGCACCTACATTTCCATTGCTCTTGGGTATATACCTAGGAATAAAGTGCTGGGTCATCAGCTATCCCACTCTTCGGTTTATACCCAAAGGACTTAAAATAAGGATACTAAGTGATGTAGCCACATCAATATTAATGCAGTTCAATTCACAACAGCTAAACTATGGAACCAACCTAGATGCCCTTCAACAGATTGATAAAGAAAATGTGCTATAGACACACAATGGAATATCATTCAGCCTTAAAGAAGAATGAAATTATGGCTTGCAGGTAAATGGATGGAGTTGGAGAATATCATGGTAACTGATAAAAGCCAATCCCCAAAAACTTAAAGGCCAAATGTTTTCTCTGATATGTGGATGCTGATCCATAATGGGGGCTGGGGGGCGTACTAAGGAAGAATGGAGGAACTTTGGATTGGGCAGAGGGGAGTGAAGGGAGGGGAGGGCATGTGGGGGTGAGAAGGATTGGTGGAATGAGACAGACATTATTACTCTATGTACATGTATGATTGCATGAACGGTGTGACTCTGCACTGTGTACAGCCAGAGAAAAATGAGAAGTTGTTCTCCATTTGTGTACAATAGTTGAAATGCACTCTGCTGTCATGTATGACTAATTAGAACCAATAAAAAATTTTAAAAAGAAGTGCTGGGTCACATGATACCTTTATGTTTAATTGTTCAAAGATCTGTTTTCCAAAATGACTACGACATTTTACATTCCTTTCCACAGAGTATGAATGTTCTGATTTCTTCACATTCACCCCAAACTTGTTATTCTCTGATATTTTGTTCTGGCCATCTTAGTGCATATGAAATGGTATCTCATTATAGTCTTGATTTGCATTTACCTCTCAAATAATGAAGTCAAACATAGTTTTGTGTGCTTATTGGACATTTGTATATCTTTCTTGGATAAATGTACATTCTGATCCTTTACCTATTTTTAATTGAGTTGTCTTTTAATTATTCAATATAAGAGTTGCTTAAAAAATGCAGATAGCAATCCCTATGAGATATATGGTGAATCTTTTCTCCCATTTGGTAACTATTTCATTGTCTTGAGGGTATCTATTGAAGCAAAAAAAGTTTTAACTAATAAAATTCAATTTGATTTTTATTTTGTTACTCATATCAAAGAATCCTTTGCCAAATATAAGGTCATGAAGATTTTTCTCTATGTTTTCTTCTTTTTCTGTATGTTTTATAGTTTGAGCTCTTACCTTTAAGTCTCTGACCCACTTTTGTTTAATTTTTGAATATGGCATGAGATAAAGGTCCAAGTCCATTCTTTTGCACTTGGCTCTCCTGTTGTCCAGCACTATTTGTTGAGAAGATTGAGAAAGATCCCCACTGAATGTACTTGGCACTCTTGTGAAAAAATCAGTGGACCATAGATGGATGGGTTCATTTCTCAGCTCTCTCAATTACACTCCATTGATCCATTTGTCCATCCTTGTGCTGGGACCACTGTCTTGATTGCCTTACTTTCTGGGAAGTCTGAGTCCTCTTACCTTGTCTTTCTTTTTCAGAATTGTTTTGGATATTCTGAGTCTCTTACAATTCCATAGCATTTTACAATCAGCTCATCAACTTCTACAAAGAAATCAGCTGGGATTCTGATTTGAATTGTGTTGAATCTGTAGATCAGTTTAGGGAGTTTTGCCATCTTAACATTAAGTCTTTGTTCCATGAATGTGATGTTTATCCATATATTTAGATCATGTTTAATTTCTTTCAACAACATTTTGTTGTTTTCGGAGTTTAGGTTTTGCACTGCATTTGTTAAATTCATTCCAATTATTTTTATTGTTATTGTGAAAACAACTGTTATCTTTTCTTTTTCAGGTTGTTCATTCAAGTGTATAGAACTACAAATGATCTTTTTGCATATTGCTCTTCTATCTACAACCTTGGTGAATTCACATATTAGCTCAAGTCGTTTTGGTGTATTTCTTAGAATTTTCTGTATATAAGATCATGATATCTTGGAATAGAGATAATTTTCCCTTTCCAATATGATTGTGTTTTTATTAAATCCATGAATCTCCTCCCAGTTATCTTGCACCATAATATCCACTGTTCTTGAGAGCATTCCTCATGCTTGAATTTCTCCAGACTCTGTTGCAAATTGAGTCAGTTCCATTGGGAAGAGATTAGGAACCTACTAATGGCTTATTTCTTCCCCCAGACATAATTCTTTGAGCCAAATGTTTGGAACAGGGCTGGTAGCTGTGCACTCTGAGTGGGGGAGGGGAGCAGAATGTCCTCTCAGCTTGCATCTCCTGTGTGAAACCACCACCTACCAATCCAGGGCAAAGATAATTAGAGCCCCAACATTCTTACAATGCCATGCCCAAGGTACAGCCTCCTTTTCATCAGGAAGTAGGGTATTGGCAGAAGAAGGCAGCCTTTACCTCTCATATGCACTTACCTGGCACATAGTTTCAACAACAGGTAGATGGGGCAGGATGAGAAATACTGAAGACCTACTCATGCTAGGAAGAAAGCCTCTGACTGGGGCTCTAGGCAGAGGGTCTCTGTGTTCTTGGCTATACCAGGGTGCAGTGGACTCTGTACTGCATTGTGGGTGGGGGGGGAGGCCTGAGGGAGCTGTCTTGGTTCCTGAACCACAAACTCTTAAATTTTCTTGCTGAATTTTCATGAATAAGCACGTCTTTTTTTTAATTTAATTTTTATTAGTGTGCATTATAATTGCACATAATGGTGGGATTTATTTTGACATATACATACATGCACATAACTTGCTCAATTTTTTGAATAGGCATTTTTTTTCTCTATTTCCTCTTAGGATCATTTCCAGAGGGTTCTGAATGTATTCCTTGTTTGTTTTTTATCATTTTAAACAGTTCCCCTGGGGAGCAGCTTAGTGGAGCTCCTCATACTGTTATGGCAGAAGTGGATCTCCAGTATGTTAGAGTTTATAAAGTAGTTTCACATATATTTTTCATATTGTGGTTCACTTCTAATAAAGACTTTGATAACTGTGTCATTTTTGTAGCATTTCTCTCACATTTCAGTTAATATTTACTGAGGAGGAAATTCCATGTCAGATACGGAAAGTATAAAGCTATGTATGTTCAATTCTGTCCTTTGAAGAGCTCACATTCATTTTAGGCAGCTTTGTTGTCACTGTGACCAAAAGACCTTAACAGAACAATTAGAGGAGAAAAAGTTTATTTTATGGATGGTTTCAGAGGTCTCAGCCTATAGGTTTTCAGCTCCACTGCTCTGGACAGGGGTGAAGTAGCGTATCGTGGGGGAAGGGTGTGGTAGAGGAGAACAGCTCAGGACGTGTCGATCAGGAATCAGAGAGAGAGAGAGAGAGAGAGAGAGAGAGAGCACTCTGCTCTCCAAAGATAAAATATAAACCCTAAAGACATGCCCCCAGTGACTTACCTCCTTCAGTCACACTCTACCTGCCTACTGTTATCACCCAGTTAATCCATTCAATGAATCAATGCACTGATTAGGTTAAGGCTCTCATAACCCAACCACTTCACCTCTAAACTTTCTTGCATTGTCTCACACATGAGCTTTGGGGAGACCCCTCACATCTAAACCATAACAACGTCCATTAGAAAACATGGAGGAAATTCTAAGTTATCACAGAAATAAGAACAGGATTTGAACACAAGTTCACATGAAACTTAATCCCATGAGTACATTATGCTTTCTGTCGACTCTTGGGGAATATATCAAGAGGAGAAATAGAATTGCCAAATTTAATGTCAAAATTATATTTTTACCCTACTAATAATTGAGGGTATAGAAATTATAGAAGGCTCTCTCCCACTGGACATATGCTATCCTATGATATCACTTTGAATTTCAGCTTATGATGCTATTGGGCATCTGTACTTGTGTTAGTGAGCTCTGCATCACTATAACAAGCACCTGAGATCAACAACTTACAAGGAGGAAAGCTCTATTTGGCTCACAGTTCTGGAGGTTTCAGTTCATGCTCAGTTGGGCCCATTGCTTGCCGGCCTGTGCTGAGGCTGCACGTCAGGGCAGAAGCATGTGGTAGTGCACAGCCACCAACCTCATGGTCAGGGAGCAAAAGAGAAAACAGGAAGGAACCGGAGTCCCACAGTCCCCTTCAAAGGCACACCCCCCAGTGACCAGAAGACTCCCACTAGGCCTCTCATCTTAAATCTTCACCATCCCCAATTGCACCAACCTGGGGACTAAATCTTTAATACATGGGACTTTGGGGGACATCTCAGATCCCAGTTATACCAAGACATATATGTGAAACATTGAGGGTCCAGTTACTGGTCAAGTTAGGGTGATTACCATTACCTGCATTTACATACTTATCATTATTCTTGTTTGGGAAATTGAAACTCCTCTCCTCCAGCTTTTATGAAATATATAATGAACAATACATATATTTAGTTTATTAACTATAAACGCCCTAATGTGTTACAGAATATTAGAACTTATTCTTCCTACAAAAATGCATTTTGGAACCGATTACCAACTTCTCTATATCCCCCCACTATATTCTTCCCACCTCTAGTGATCACTACTATTCTTCTATCTCTGTGTAATCAACTCTTTTGGCTTCTACATATAATATTCTTTTTTGCTTTTCTGAACCTGGCTTATTATTGTTAATGAAAACGTTTTAATTTTCAGTCACCCCTTCAAATGCCTGCAAGAGAAGGCAATCAGTTTGGAGAAGAAAAGGCATTGTCAGAAGTCAAGAGTGGAAGTGACTTACATAAATAAAAAAGCTGGGGCAGGAAGAATAGCATTTTAATGGAGGGATGAAGGGATTCTATGCTTAGACGAGAGCCCTATGGAAAACCAAGACCCAGCACTCATGAGAATGGTCTGACTACTTCAGACAATCAGTTACATTTCCAGAGGGAAGGAACCCCTAGGAGGTGGAGGCCACAAAGCAGCTATTTCAAAGTGTTTTAGTCAGTTTTTTCACTGCTGTGACTAAAAGGATCTGACCAGAACAACTATAGAGGAGGAAAAGTTTATTTGAGGCTCATGGTTTCAGAGGTCTCAATCCATAGAAGGCTGGCTCCATTCCTTTACGCCCAAGGTAAGGCATCATGGCGGGAGTCTGTGGCAGAGGAAAGCAGCTCATGTCTAGGTGATCAGGAAGCAGAGAGACTCCACACTCCAGATACAAATATATACCCAAAGCCACGCCTCAATTCCCATCTCCTCCAGCCACACCCTACCACTTCAGTTAATCCCATCAGGGATTAACCCACTGATTAGACTAAAGCTATGACCCAGTCATTTCTCCAAACTTTCTTGCATTGTCTCATATGTGAGCTTTCGGGGGGGAAACCTCACATCCAAACCACAACACAAAGGCAAACTATAATGAACCAACAATCTGAGGCCAAGGAGGCTCTGAGCGCTGTGGACCCAAAGTAGCAACATCACCACAAATCGATGTGGCTAAGATAGCGTATCTTCAAATTAGAAAGGAAGAATTCATTAAAAAGGTAATGGGGCCAGGCACAGTGGCACATACCTGTAGTCCCAGCAGCTTGGCTGAGGCAGGAGGATAGCATGTTCAAAACCAGCCTCAGCAAAAATGAAGTGCTAAGCAACTAAGTGAGACCCTGTCTCTAAATAAAAATACAAAATAGAGCTGGGGACGTGGCTCAGTGGTCTAGCACCCCTGTACCAAAAAAAGAAAGAAAGAAATGAAATAGAAGAGGTTCCCAATTATTTTGTAGCTACTCTAATGCTCTAATAATTAAACAATAATCAGGTGACATAATTTTGAAGTTTTTGTAGATTTTTCTTTGGGAATTTTATGAGATATGCAAAGTCATTGTTATTATCTATATGCTGATAGTTTTACAAAGCTTCTTAAACCTGATTCTCTGGATTTCCTATTAAATATCTTTTTAATTTGTTACTCCCTTTTTCTTTCTCTTTCTGCCCTCACCTCCTTCCTCCTTCAGGTATGCCAAAATATCTTGAGAATCTGAATTTTGAAAACAATTATAAAGTGGTTCTTTTGCAAGGGAAAGTTTGAGATGCACTGATCTATGATAGTGTAGATTCAGATTTGTGGGATTTATGTATGTGCCCACTTTGTGTAATAAAGAGAATTTACCCTCCCAGGGGACTCTGAGTAGCTGACTAAGGGTGGTTTTTAAATTATTCAATCTACATATGACAACAATTGTAAATTAAAGTTTGGTTTTCTTATATTCTTCTCCTTTGTACTTAGTTCAGGGGTTTTCCAGTGTTTCGTTTTTTGTTTTGTTTTGTTTTATGTTAGTGACTGACATATTGTCTATCTCAGATTTCCACCTAAATTTCTAAACGTAATGTTGGACTTGACAATTCCTTGGAGAGTAAAGTTGTTGGTACAATATCTAATCTAATGGATAGGTGCATTAAATCTCAATAAATCCAATTCAATATTCTGCAAAGGGATCTGGCATAAAGCCCAACAGAAAATGCTTAGTGATATTGAGAAGAAAAGTTTTATACTGGAAATGTTGTGATGTTCTATGTTTATTCCAGGATGTCTTATTTATTACTACTCACTCATCCGCCATCACTGTTGTAATGTTTTAAATAAATTCTGTATCTTCGATAATGGAAGAGAATATATATAGAAAGAAAGACTTAAATTTAATTTTCATGATTGAATAGAGAAGTTAATGGCTTAACCCCATGCTCTGCTTACTAAAATGGAATGGCAAGGTTTCCTAATGGAAAAGGCTTCTTAACTTGGCCAAAACATTAAGTTTGACCCAAGAATGAAATAAAAACCTGAGTTTTAAGCAAAGTTGAATGGGAACTGTTGGTTAGAATTTGCTAGAGAAGTGTTGATCACAGAGGCCTGGTGTGGAGAGGTGTGGTGGGTTGCTTTGTCATAACAGAGCACCACAAATTAAGTGGCTCAGGAACAGAAATGTGTCTCAGTTCTGGAGACTAGAAGTCCAAGATCATGGTAATGGCTGGGCCATGCTCCCGTTGAAGGTGCTGAGAAAGGATTTGTTCCAGGCTACTCTCCTTCCCTCTGGCAGTACCTTGGCTTTAGGATCAAGCTCCTGTCTTCAGATGGCATGCTCTCTGGGTGCCTATCTTTCTGTGTCCACATTTCTCCTTTTATAAGTACACAAGTCATAACTGATTCAGAGTCCACAATGATTTTATCTTAGCTAATTACATCTGCTATGATCCTGTTTCCAAAAAGTTCTTATTGAGTTACTGAAAGTCAGGGCTTCAACATCTAGATTTGGGGAGGACATAATTCAGCCCATAACAAGGGACAGGAGATAGTGGAAGAATATGAATAAAGAATAATGTGTGGATAGTAAAAGAAAAGGAGGTTACCTCTCTACTGCTATCTCAGGGTCCATTCTCCTTGGGGAAAAAATACATAAACACTCAATACTACAGTAGAAAGCTTCTGACTGAGCATTTAATTTCATATATTTGGTGTAGATCAGAAAATGGAAGTCTCCAGAGTTAAAGCTAGGTACTCAGTCAAACAGTAGTAAGTAGCAAATCCAAAACCTGAATCTGGGTCTCTTTTATTTCCTGTGCTCTGTCTCTTGTCTCCATCTTACTAGGAGCTGGGACAGTGTGAACAACTTTGCCCTTGAAATCAAACCTTGGCTGTCAATCTTCGAGTATTCAATGCAAAGACCAGTTGTTTCTGGAAGTAAAGTTGGACATCAGAGCCACCAAATCTCTCCTTAAGTTTCCTTTAAGGTGTACTACTTTTGGTAGGACTTTCTCAGGGCACAGACTAAAGTCCTTGCTTCATCTTGGACAGCACCCTCTGCTTCTCTGTCTCTCCATCCAAAATTTCTGTCCTTACTACGGAGCTTAGGACAGCATCAAGATAGTAAGCAAAAGTATGCTAACCTAATTTGTTGCTTCTTAATAAGTGATAGGTAATATTTCAGTGGTATTAAGCTAGACTACTCACTTTTGCTTCTTTTCTATGAGTCTTCTGGCTTTCTGAGTGATTATCCCTGGAGAATAAGACATATTTTCTCCCATCCTGTAGGTTGCCTTTTCATTTTGCCAATTATTTCCTTTGCTGTGCAGTAGCTTTTCAGTTTGATGTGGTCCCACTTGCCTATTTTTGCTTTTGTTGCCTATACTTTTGGTATCAAGTCCATGAAATCATTGTGAAGGTCAATGTCATGAAGCTTTTCTTCTATGTCTTCTTCTGCAAGCTTTAGAATTTCAGGTCTTATGTTTAAAGTTGTCAATCAAATAATTTTTCTTGCTCTTTATAAGATAAAGTTTCAATTTCATTATTTTAAAAGTTGAACTCCAGTCTCCAACACTATTTATTCAAGAGACCCTCCTTTCCCCATTGTGCATTATTGGCACCCTTGTCAGTTGACTGAATGCATGGATTCATTTCTAAATTCTCTGTTCTGTTCTAGTAGTCCATATGTCTATTTTGATGCCAATAGCATAGTGTTTTGATTACTATAGCTTTATAATATACTTTGAAATCAGGAAGTGTGACGCCCCCAACTTTGTTCTTTCTTAAGGATGTTTAGGAAATTTGTAGTTTTTTTCTGAATCCATATGAATTTTAGAATTTTTCTATTTTTGTCAAAAATACCATTGAGATTTTGATAGGGGTTGCACTTAAACTTGGCTAGTACGGATTATGTTAACATCAAGTCTTCCAAACCATATAGCTGAAAAGGGTTTAGTCTTCAAATTTTCTAAGGAATTCCTACAACTCAATAACTGGGGAAAAAAAAAAAAAAACAATAACCTGATTGGCTAAGGACTTGAATATACATTTCTAAAAAAATGCAAACGGCCAGTAGGTGTATGAAAATATGCTCAATATCATCAATGATTAGGGAAATGCAAATGAAAAAATAAGATATCACCTCACACTGGTCAAGATGATTATTACTGAAAAACAAAAGTAAGAAAGCAAGTGTTGGTAAAGGTGTGGAGAAACTGAAACCTTTGCACACTGTTGTTGAAAATGCAAAATGGTTGGGTTACTATGGAAAACCACAATGGATGAATGGATAAAGAAAGGGTGATATATGTACATGCAATGGATTATTATTCAGCCTTAAAAAAGAAAAAAAATTCTACCATGTGTTACAACATGGATAAACCTTCAGGAAATTATGCTAAATAAAATAAGCCAGACACATGAAAGACAAATACTGCATGATTCCACTTATTTAAAATATCTAGAATAAATATGAAGCAATATGATATGTGTCATGTCTTTAAATAACTGTAAATAACCTTTAGACTTGGAAAAATCTCTATTGAGTGGCACAGATTTAGTAACATAGAATTATAACTCCTGCTTTTAGGGATCTCATCATATGATTTGATCGTGCAATGAATAATATTCATCTAATTATGCTTTTGTAATTGCTATTCTTTTTATTTTTATAGGTTACACAAAGAAAGCACAAAACAAATATAATTAGAAATAGAAGGTAAATGTTATAACTCTTGCAAAAAAAAAGATAATTGCATACCTGTTAAGCTTAGAGTTATGGAGGAAACACAAATGGAGGGAAGTCTGTAGGTTGCTGCTTTCCTCAACTTATGTAGAATATATTATAAAGTGCTATGGGAAGTTGACATATAAAGAATGTAAGGTCAATAAAACGACTGACTATGTGAAAAAAAAAAAAGTATCTAGAATAGACAGATTCATAGAACCAAAGAGTGGAATGGTGGTTCCAGGGATTGGAGAGAGGGGAAATGGGGAGTTATTAATCAATGAGAATGAAGTTTGAGTCAATGTTTAAAAAGATCAAATTATCAGATAAATAAGCTGCAGTGATCTACTGTACCAAAAACATTTTCTGTAAAGTCAAGTTTGTAACTTTGTACCTATTGTCAACAATAATGTACTGTACACTTAAAATTAATTAAGCGGGTAGATTTCATGTTAAGTGTTCTTACTACAATAAAATAAATTGTGGTTTATGGGAGCCAAATTAAAGGTCTCAAATTGACTGGGTAGGGTAAATGGTAGCTATCATCTTCTTCAAACTGCAAAGAACTGGTTGCCATCTTTTTAAATCTGTGCTTAAGACTCTGACATCTTGGGTGGTCCATGGTGAATTTAACACATTGGATGATGGATGGTTATAGGAGTAAATAGTTTCTGTTGATATTCTGGTTATGGTAGAGAATGGTGTTTAATATTTTTGTGTCCTGTTAGGTCCCAGGATTCCTATTAGGGAATGTTCTGTTTTATTAAACCTGAGTCAAAAAGGTGGGTGCTAACTCATCTTACCCCCTTGCTGCAGCCTCATTAACAGTTTTGATGTTTGCTTCAGGTGGTGGTGGCCCCTGAAATAATTATTTTTTTCATAGCAGGGGTAAGCTGTGCAGCCTTGGGAGTTTTAGCATCTGTATACATCATAGCTGTCACTCCAAGTTTTTCCTTAAGATGTTTAATTGCCTGTTTTCCAAGTTGTCCCATCTAGCGGAGAGACTCAAATTGAGTCCAATCCAGCGTTAGAAAAAAGCAATTATCCAGGCTTTGGCTACCCAATTTCATTAAATGAAGTTTCATGATTCATTATTTTACTTCTAATTATAGCCTCAAGGGCCCTGGTAGACATGTGGATTTACTATAATACTTTTCAATGAGTTCATCTCACGGGCATTGAGAATCAATAATGGTGTTTGCTCCTTTATCCCATAATTTTAAAAGATATTCTATGTCCTTACTTTCCTTTTGTGCAAATCCTTGTTGTATTGTTGAATTTCTGCCCGAGTTAAATCCCTCTGCTCTACAGTTATTTTCGGGCACATTCCTCATGTCTGTCGGGCGACTCTGTTCGATTGCCCCGACTGGGTGTCAATCGATAAGAGCGCGTCATTTGTGGCCCGGAAACGCCTGTTTACTACTCCTTCTTCGCTTTAACCTCCTCGTCAATAATATTATTTGTAAGAAAGGATTGTTTGCTGTTTCGCTGCAGCGCAATTTCTGACTAGTCTTTTGCCCTTCAATCTATCTTGATCTAGTCATCTATGGTCTTAATGAGGCAATGCTGGTATCTCCGTCCCTGGGGGCCCTAGCCAGGATGGGTATTGTAATACTTCAGCATTGGTCAATGGAAATCCATTGATAGTTTCCTTTCCTGGAATTTGGCAATTTTTCTTGTACTATTCTTTCACAAGTCCTCCAGTCTGACTGAGTTTTTTAGTTCCTTACTTGGCTTTTTCTTGAATAAGTTCAATTTCTTAAAATTTTTCTATCAGACCCATTTTTAGGGCAGGAGCCTTAAGCAAGTGCTCTTGCTATATACAGCCAAGCCTTAGCTTCCTTCTTTTTAAAGTAAAATTTTGGAGCGCTCCACCTTAATCCTTCAACTAACAATTGGTTGAGAATAACCTCTGCCTTATTGTAGGCTCGTTTTGCTAGCCAATTTTTCATCGGACTGAACTGCTAATGGTCAGGATTTTGGGTCGTGGTCATCCGCCACCTTGGACTGGGCTCGCACCGTGGGAGAAACTCCCTTGCCGGTCTTACTACCATACCTCCGAAGAAGCAGGTGCCTTTCGGGCTAACCTAATGTCCTTGCCGGTCTTTCCACCTTTCAGCGGGTGCCTTTTGGGTTTCAGACTCTTCGACCCTTCATCCTTAAGTTAACAATCCTGCCGACTACGCCAACTGTCCCGAGCACATTAAGTAGACAGAGGCAGATATGTCTTTGCAATGCCAAGGTTTAATTCACAACCAAATTCAAAGCTAGATTCACACAGTCCTAACTTAGCCTCTATCTCCCCGAGTCCCAGGGGGGCTCACCAAGGGACGTCTTCTTAGCCGCTCGCTGGATCAGATGGAGTCTGTTCCGGGAACTCAGCAAGCAGCCGGCACCATCAGACAGGTCACTCCGACGGGAAGCGTGACGGGGTCCGGTCGTCATGAAGGCGCTTCGCTTCAGTGAGCTGGGGACTCAGGTTTTATATACTATTTCTAGCTAGGCCCTTACGTCACTCAAAGTGACATATCAGGGTCATGCACTCTGTTATCAGGGTTTACAACACGCGGGGTCTCTCCCCCACCCCAGTCCCCCAATTTCACCTTTTACAGCCTATTCAAAGATGAGCTGGAAAGAATGCTTTCAAGCCGCTCTTACTTTATTCGCCCTGTGCATAGGATTTCAAAAAGCAAAATATTGATCAGGAAACTAGCCTGCATTGTCTCAGAAAATATTTCATTCTCCAAAACAAGTTATTATCTTCAGTTGCTACTGAAAATGCATCAGTTTCATTATATCAAATTTATAATTGAAAAATGGCACAAGATTAATTATGGAAATGCTTTTCAATTTCAATAGTCAATTAACAGGCAGCTGTATGAAGACTGCAATAATTATTTTGTTCTGCAAGCACGGCACTACATGTCTTATTTTAGTATATTTAGGCTTTTAAAAGAGAATCTGATTAGCATTTATTTTTAAATGAATATGGCATTCGGGGGATGCATGAATTTACTTTAGATATTGGATTATCAATTAATGCTTATCAAATTAACATTGATTTTCTTTACAATCTAGGAACTTCATCACAGAGAACTTTTCTACACAAAATTCCTGCTATAGTTGTCATTAGGTTTAGTTGTTAAGAGTTCAAAAGGAACATAAACTCCCATAGATCCTAGTAAAAAAAAAAAAAAAAATGTTCTTTCCTGAAATCTTCCTGTAGTTTTGTGCAAGTCTTGAAGATTCATCCTATACCTTTTACTGAAAACATTGTTTTTCTCTGTAATGACTCCAAAGAGGAAAGCAAGAACAAGCACAGTCTCCTGAATTGTTCAATTTAAGCAGGCTTTGACTTATTTTCATATTACAAGTATAGGCTGCCAGAGGCACAGATCCTAAGTGTTAGATACGTGGTGACAAAAGTATAAACATCATTGAATTCATATCACCCTAGAAAGTCACGAGACTTTATACCAATGCCTCTTGGCACGAGGCTTTTCTGTAGACACTTCTACTGCCACCCATGTTGTCTGGGAGGGTGTGGTTATCCTCATCTCCTCTTTCATCCTTGGAAGAATGGGAAAGGCAGAGGCCATTACTGACCCATGTGCTCACTGATAGCTCTCCTACCCCTTCACATATTTGCTGGAAAACTGGCTTTGGAATCTAAGGAACCAGTTTTAATTCTTGGTTCTACACTTACTTTTTAGAGTTATTTAATATACCTGAGTCCTGGTGTCCTTATCTGTCAGGTTAGGGTGCTAAAACCTACCTCACAAGGTTGTTAGGAAGATTAACTATGATGCCTTTATGCACCTGCCACTCAGAACATGCTCAGCGGGTCCTCCACTCACCCTCTCCTGTTGAAATCTTGGATGTTGTGTCTTTTCCTCTTCCCTAGTTCAAACCACTAACTCAAAGGGTGCATTCCAAGGGCTGGGGATATAGCTCGGTGGTAGAGTGCTTGCTTAGTATGTGCAAGGCCCTGGTTCTATCCCTGGCACCACAAAAAGAAAAAGAAAAAAGTTTGGGGGAGTGTATATTTCAATCTTTGAGGACACTGCATTTGAGAAAAAAAAAGTTACTTTTCTAATCAGAAAAACTAATCCTCACTAATGCATTAGTAAACTTGAGTTATTTCCCTTTCCAGGTACTTTTATTTGCATTTTAATTTAAACCTTAAGGAAATGTGTTTTTAACCCAAATAAGTCAGGAGATTGGGGGATCATGTAATATTTGGGGCCAGGAAGCTCTAGTTCTCTTTAAATTTCAGACAGTCCTCCATCTGCCTGAGCACACAGCTGCCTATGTTACATAGGCATCTTTTCTCAGGAAAAGATTCTGTGTACAGGTTGCAGACAAATTTTGGACAAGCTGCTTTAAATAAACTCATGCAGGCATTGAACTCAGAGCCTAGAATCTAAATGTGATCACAAGGAAGCTGCTTTTCCACACATTGGAATGATGATTGGCAATGGTTAATTAGCAAATTAGAAGTAGAGATCTGAAGATCAATACTGAGAAGATCAGGGCAGCAAGTAATGGTCTCTTCCTTTGTGCTCCTATCAGTGAACCACCCTGTGGTTTCTACTGGAAGCACCAAGAGCTTATCAGAGAAAGCAGCTGATTAACTTCCCATTTGAAACATTTAAATTCAGAGCCCCAGGTGAGAGCCATCTTTACACCCCAGTTGAGTTGCTGGATCACAGTTCTACCTAAGGACCTCCCTATGCATCCATTACTATGCGAGGTTCTGCCTACCTAACAAGGTGTTATTGGCAATTGAACCCAGGGATGCTCTACTACTGAGCTACACCTTTATTTATTTTTTTAAATTTTGAGACAGGGTCAAGCTAAGTTGTCTAGGCTGGTCTTGAACTTGTGATCTTCCTACTTTGACCTCCCAAGTGGCTGGGATTACAGGTATGAGCCACAGTGCCTGGCTTCCCTGTGATAGATTTTAAAGACTTTGTTGTTGGCCAGTTCTGATTTTGTATCATCTGCTTTTCCCAGGCAAACTGACTGCCATTCACTTTTGCTTTCCTCATAGTTTTCTAAATATAAATAAATAAATAAGTAAATAAGTAAATAAATAAATAAATAGAATTTGTCTTGACCACATAAGATAGTCTGTGATTGAAGCAAAGTAGATTCTTTCTTTTTTCTTCCCGTGTGACTTTATACATTCTGAATTAAGTTGAAGAACTTGGGGAATTCATATACAACCAGAATCCAAAGCTGCTGCAAGTGCTGATCCCAAAGTAGACCATGCACCATGGTCATTGCTCAAGACTGATAATGATGTGCAAAGCTGAGAACCCTTTTAGCTATATGCAAATTTGGCTTTAATTATATTTTCCCAGTACATTTAAGCACAACCCTTTGCTAGCCTTCTTTTTTTTTTTCCACATGATATTTGAAATTCATAATCAACATGACATGTATTGGAGAGCCACATTTTGTGGTCATGGGCACAAATATAAGAAGCAAAAGTAAAATTTGATACTCAATACTAGTAAATCTTCAGGTCCAAATTACTCACTTTACACCCATCTAGACAGCAGCAAGTCATCAATGGAATATATGGGTGGAAATTTCACTGTACAGAAAATAGTTAATTTCATAGACCAATGAATTAGGGACCAAGGGGATAGTGCTCAACAAAATATAGTGTTCCCTTGGCTATTAATCTAGTTTACAAAGACCAGCTCCAGTGGGGCTTTCTTCACATTTTTGTTACACTACTGTCATTTAGCGTCCATTGTCAATGTCAATTGGTATTAGTCAGTTAAGTAGCTAGATTAGGAGTGCCCAGCTATAGTAAAATATGTCAAAACATATTTTTCTTTCTTGAGGTGCCTGAAGCCTTCATTTTGCTGGTGTCAAGGAGAGGAAGGATGATCAATGAATTTGATGACTACATAAGAAATTTTAGTGATCAATGACTAATCAATTTTGCAGTTTTTCTTTCATCATTTTGGAGCAATTAAGTGAACACAATCTTTGATGTATATTACTAAAATACAAGCTTAGGGATTTGTTATGGTTTGGATATGTGGTATCCTCCAAAACTCCTGTTAATGTAGGAATATACTGAAGTGAAATGATTAGAGTGTGAGAGGCGTTACCTAATTAGTCCATCCTAATTTGAATGGACTTACTGGGTGGTAACTACAGGCAGGTGAGGTAGGGCTGGAGGAGGTGGCTTGCATCTTCCCCGTGGCTCCTTCATTCCCTCAGTCTCTCTTTCTGCTTCTGGGCCACGAGCAGAGAAGCTTTCCTCTACTGGGCCTTCCCCCAGGGTGTGCTGCCTCACCTTGGAACCAGAGCAGTGGAGTTGGCCATTTGTGGACTGATGCGTCTGAAATCATGTACCCCAAATAAACTTTCTCTCCTCTAAGTTGTTCTTGTCAGGTGCTTTGGTCACAGGGATGTAAAAGCTGACTAAATCAGGACTTCAGCAGTACACCTACTTGTACTCCTCCACGATAAGTGGGGCCCAGCTTTTAAGACAAAATACAAGAAAAAAAAAATAGTGACCATGAAATTCTTGAAGCTTCTATTTGAAATAAGCCATTGAGGTGTCAGTGATAACCAGTTCTGCAGAACTATTCCATTTTCAAGTTCAGTACTCTCAGCTAATTTTTAAGCCACCTCTGAGTCTTTGGAGTTTCTAAATAGCCTGTGGAATAATTCTGATTATTCAAATAGTTAAACTATCCAACGTAGGCAAGCAAGAGGTCCTGTATTGACTCAGTACCCCAAACCTCTGCAGACCCTATTATGAAAGATAAATGAGAAATGTTTTCCATTGTCTGTTCTTGCTTTCCACAGAGTGAACTTTAAATCAAATTTTTAGCTTTAGGTCACTTGAGAGACTAGTGAGAAGGGCTTTCAGGTGGAAGGAGAGCAAGGATTGACGCTTGGGAAGGGTTTGAGAACGGATATGCAGTAAATGTGCTGTTGTTAGTGGTGTTGGTGATTTAGACAGCATTAGCTAGAAACAACAACAACAACAAAATTCAGTAATTTACTCTCTATATTCAGGGGAAAGAGAGAGTATACATCACTTGGGGTACATATTTAATAAAGAATAGTTTACCTTTCTCATCAATGAATTTGGTGGCCTGTTCTTTGCTACTACAAAACATCAAGAAGAGAGTATAAGTGGAGCCCAATAAATTCAAACAACAATGAATCACATTTCATTACTACATGCAAAAAGGATGTACCAGAATAAGAAAGAAAGAACATAAGTTTAGCAAAAGAAAGTATGTCTTTAACTGGGATTAGAGGCCAGAGTGTCTCTTTGGCAGACCAATGGGTCTTTGTGGACAGTACAGGTCAAGGTCTCATACTTTTGACACTTTAAGTATGCAGTGAGCTTCCCAGAGACTCATAGAGTATTTCAAAGTCAAAGTGGCATGAGATGATTGAGTTTCAGGTACCAAACTTTCGTACACTCACTAGCTCCAGAATGGGATCCCTCTCAGCTCCCTGTCTCTAATCAGGTAGAAGTCATATGGGAGAAGAATTATGCTCTGGAATTAGGCTTCCTCACTGTCCTCCAGATGTTTATACAATAGAGGGATCTTTGCTGGTATTTATTTTGCTCATTAAAATGTTTTCACTAAAATTTGCACAAATTAGCATTCATGCTTATCTGAGCCTTTAGTGTATACCTCTACTCATAAGTATGTTTGTGTAGGGGTGTGCTCTTAAACTTGGAAGGGCCATAGTATACTTCTATACCAACACTTTTCTTCCTGTAGATTCATATGTAGGGTACAGTTGGTCCCTCTTATCCTGATTCTGAATCCACAGATTCAACCAATTGCAAATGGAAATATTTGAAATAAAAAGTGTCTGTACTAAACATATACAGACCATTTTTCTTGTCATTATTCCCTGAACAATACAGCAGAACAACTTTTCACATAGCATTTACTCTACATTAGGCATTATAAATAATCTAAAATTATTTAAAGTATAAAGGAAGACACGTGTATGTTATATGCAAATATTACACCATTTTATATAACAGACTTGAGTGAGTGTCCATAAACTTTAGTAGATTGGGGGGGGGCCTAGAACCAATCCCCTGTGCATATGAAAGGACAACTGTATTTTATTTCAGAGACTTTAAAATACATGTTGTAAACCATGTAAGTGAAATTCTTCAGAAGTCCTTGTTAAACTGGATGTGGTCAGATACATGGTCTCCATGAATCAGGGTAACAGGTGAGCTAAGACTTGTGCTGTGCACACTACACACAGTGTGTAACTATGTGGAAGTGCCCAGCAGGGAGAGTGTACTGGCAGCCCTGAACTGGCCATGCACATGCCAGGCTTGCATGCTCTGGAGAAAGGGGCATCTTCTTGCCATTTGCCTACCCAAGAGCCATACTTCAGTAAATGCAGGCACATGGTACATGTAAGTGGAAAGCTGGCTGAGAAGTCCTCGTTGTCAAAGAAAAGAAGGCACTCAATTCAGGATGAAATGGAAGGAAACTCAAAATTACCTAGAATTTGGTCTGGGTACATGAAATTAACTGAATCATGGCTTATTCATTAATAAAGTCTTAAAGTGACTCCTCAGGGCCAGGCATTGGGTGAGATAACTGGTAGAGCTCTTGGTCCTATAGTAACTTCAGGCAACAGAAGGTAGGATGGCAGTCACATGAGCAAAGGAGAATATAATGCTAAGTGAAGTTACCCAATCCCAAAAATCCAAATGCCAAATGTTTTCTCTGATGTAAGGAGGCCGATTCACAGTGGGGTTGGGACGGGGAGCATAGGAGAATTAGAGGAACACTAGAAAGGCCAATGGGGAGGGAGGAGAAGGGAGAGGGGAAAAGGGGGGGGGAGATGGTAGAATGAGATGGATATCATTACCCTAAGTGCATGTATGAAGGCACGAATGGTGTGAATATACTTTGTATATAACCAGAGATATGTAAAAATGTGCTCTATAAGTGTGATATGAATTGTAATGCATTCTGCTGTCACATATAACAACTTAGAATAAAAGAAATTAAAAATTATTTAAAAAAAGAAGTGATATCATATAATTAGTGCTCAAAGTTTACATAAGCTTCTAAGGAAGCCAGAGAATTTAAGATCAATATCTTTAGTCAGATATGGGTGGGGAAAAAATCGTCTCCTTTGAAGCCCTGTTTCTTTCAGAGTATTCAAACCAAGAGTTATGTGAATGTCTGATCAGGATCCACCTACTTCCAGTGATCCCTGGTACTCTGTGGCCCTTTATTCCTTTCTCTTTGGATATTTTCTCCTTACCCTAAGAAACAAAAGTCCCATTTAGTAGACCTCCATAGCCTAATCAAGCCCCATCAAAACTAACCTATTGTGGGTCCTAAACCTTTGGTGCCATTGAAGAAACAGATAAGCTCATTGGACAAATGGGTCCATCCTACTGTCATATGGGTGATGTCTTTTATCCTTTGTCTCTGGAGGGACATGTCAATAGAGCCCTCAAATCCCTGACCTGAGACTGACTAAGTTAGGGTTGGCAAGCTGGCAGGGAAGGTATCTGGGAGCAGTTGTTTCTCTTGGATCATCTTAAATCATAGCACATATGCAGATGCTTCATCAATCAAATGAAGTTATAAAAAGTTTATTCCAAGCCAGAAAAAAAAAGTTCCAATTTAAAACCACAGAGCTCATACATTCATTAGCATAGTTTTTTTTGATTTCTCAAAAGAATTACTGAGAAGGCCTTTGATGTATCAAATATTAAGCCTTTGATGTATCAAATGCTATATGCCTGGAGGGATTAGTTCTGATTAGAAAATTCTAGTCTCTGCTCTATGTCCCAGTCTTTAACGACTGTGTATCCTCTTATTAGGAGGTAAAGGGCAGCTGGCATTCTTTTGGGAGATTCCATGTTTGTGGCACCATATTGTGTTTCTAGCCATGGAAGATATCCTGGGGGTGGCTGACCCTGGGGATGTTAGGCAGAAGGACTTATGATATTGAGGATGTTGTTCACACTATTATGACTACATCTTTTCGTGTGTTCCTTAAGGCCCTCTGAGTCCCTAACATCTCAAAGATCCACTGGTTGGTTTTCTCCCAGGAAGGAAGGGCCATCTGGTAGCCTGTAGGCATCTAATGGTTCTCCTTTTATATATGTCTTTCTCCAGGGCTCTTTGACAATGGAGCAGAGAGAAACTGAAGACTTGCAAGGTCAGTTTCATGGGATGGGCCACATTTGCTGCTGAGTGGTATCTGTAAAGTGTGTGAAGAACAGCAGAGATAGGCAGACCGCAGGGCATGTCCCCAATGCTGAGTCGCTTATCATTTGTATAAAATCCATCTTTGATCATCTCTAATTTTAAACAACTCTTTAAATACTATATTTTTTTTTCCTGATGGTCATATCCTTATGTAATATTCACTCTGGAGAAAAAAGTAAAGGTAATTTTATAAGAAAAAGAAGGCATTTTATTATCCGAGATCTGCTGATGGTGAACCTTCAGGCTCTCCTGCTCCAGTGGAAACCACCATGGGTCATAACCCTAGAAACCTCCCAGGGTGCAGAAAGCAAAAGCCAGGGCCATTGCAGCCATTGGGCCACTTCCTGTGAAGGCTGCTTCCTAGGGACTTTTCATAAGCTTAGCTGCAGTTTGAAATAGAAGGTCTTTTGCTAGTGGGGTACAGTGACTCAAATTTTACTCTCCCAGGGCTGTAAACTATTTTGGGAGTGAGCAATTAAGCAGTGCTTAGGTTTATGGCTCACCAGATAAACCTGGAACGATTCATTTGTTCTCCCTAAATAATCACCCACCCAAAAAAAGAGAGAATTTTTTTTTTCTACAGGTGAACTTCAGGGTAGGCTTATAGTACTTGTTGAAGGAGCCCCAATCAGGGAGACGGCTGTTGCGGTTAGCTGGAAGCCATAAGTTCCACCTGATAATCATACATTAAGTATGCACGTGACGCACCTGTAAATGCACGTGACGCACCCGCAAAGCTAAAGGTATATAACCGGGTGAAAGCGGTCAGAAGCGATTCAGTCAGTCAGTCAGTCAGTTGCTCAGTCAGTTGGAAAAAGAGTTTGGGTCGGAGAAGAAAAGAGTCAGAGCGGCCAGAACGTAGTCAGAAGAAGAAATAAGAGTCAGAGCGGTTAAGAGTTCGGTCAGAAGAAGCTAGGGAAAGAAATGAGAAACCAAAGAGAAAAAGAAGAAAGAGTTTTAGTAAGATAAGGAAAAGAGTTTAGCTAAGAAGAGAAGAAGAGATAAAGAGAAAGATAGACTAAGAATAATAGATTCCTGCCACCGAATCTCCTCCCGCGGTATTGTGGCTATACATCAGGCAGCCACAACTTGTGTCCCAGGAAGCAGCCATATTGTCTTGGATTAAGTACCATTCATAAACAAGAGCTCTGCATGCTGTTTGACCCTCCCTTGTACAGTGGGTAATACCACCCACCTCTCCTGCAGAGCCTCCCATCCTGACTCCCAGGGAAGAATTGGCAGGTGTCCTTCCACTTCTTAGGCTCCCAGAAGGCTGTTCTTCCAAGGAGAGGCTGTGGCTCCACAGTGAAAGAACAATGAGCATTTGCGTTTGTTGGTCCTTCATTTATATGGACATCTTCCCCACCTGGGCTCTGGGATTTGCCATCAATTGTACACACAGCATAAGAAAGAAAAGGTGACATGGTGACTCACAGGATTCTCAAGATCATGTCTTCTTGCCGCAGACCCAAACCTGCCCTGTGCTAGCAGTGGGGTGAAGCCTGGTACAGGAGGAAGAGAGAGAAGGAGATACTCATGAGGGTGAGATATGCATTTGTATTTTGCTTTCAAATTAAAAAGTCATTTCTCATGGCCCCTGTTCATCCTCTTTCCTCATAAACTCATTCTCACATTTCCTGTGTTATTAAATGTGTATTAGCTTTCTTTATGTGGGGAGAGTCCCAGGGGTTGAACTCAGGGGCACTCAACCCCTGAGCCACATCCCAGCCCTATTTTGTATTTTATTTAGAGACAGGGTCTCACTGAGTTGTTTAGTGCCACACCATTGCTGGGCCTGGCTTTGAATTCAGGATCCTCCTGCCTCAGCCTCCCGAGCCATTGGGATTACAGGCATGTGCTATGGTACCTGGTTGTATTAGATTTCTTCAGAGAAGTAGTGTTTTTCTTCTAATTTTTGACTTCCCCCCTCACAAGATTAAACTGCTGAGTGGAATTATTTTAAAGGAAGTTAAGCTATCCCCCACTTTTCACAGCGGGCATTCTGAGGGGGTGCAGAGCTCCCCACAAGGCCATGAGGTAGAGCCAGGTTTCACAGAGGGGCCACCTTCTCCCAAAAGAGGCATAGGCCACCAGCTTGGGGCCTTATCTCAAGTGCTACAGGACGATCTGTGGAATGGAGTTCCTAAAGCCTTTCCCCCAAATGATCAGGAGAATGCAAGACTTGGATTTTGGGTTTTTGTTTTTTTTTTTTTTTTTTCATTTGATTAACAAAAATTTCCTATGTTGATATCTCCAAAGTCTTCTTATTTATAAGAACTATCACAATGAATTTGTTAACTTCTACCTTGGGAAACACTGCACAGTCATGAAAGGAAGCAAGTAATCCTGTGAACTGCCGTTGAGTCAGAAGCAACCTGGAAGAGTCACCCAATGAGCTCCTTTGTCCCCAGTGCCTGAATGTTCTCCTTCCCCACCCCAAAATGGAATGCAGAATAGTTCCATGGACTATTGCACTATTTTACATTATACACTTCGCTGTTTTATAAAGAATCCCAAAGCTAGTATCTGAATCTCCCCAGGTTTGATGGATATGAACCAGTGGGATACAGGTATTGATTCCCCTTCACTACTTCTGAGCATCCTAGAGCAAAACTCTCTGAGCCTTAATTTCATGATATGTCCCATGAGGATAGTTGTGAAGACTAAGTTTGAATGTTTTTTAAAAAGCTCAACAGGACCCTCCCAGCCCCCTATCCAAAGTGAATGGCGAATGCATGCGCTTGATGATGTTAACCTGAGGGGACCTCTATAAAATTCAATTATGGAAAGAGAGGCACAGTCAGCTTCCCTGAGGAAGCTCTGAGGAATTAAAATGTGCCCAGAATATAGGAGGTGGTGATAGGATTTGGGGGGCTGGTTCCAGAGCTTAGGCAGTGTTATAGACTGTATGTTATATACCCTAAACTCCATGTGTTAAACTTAAACCCCCAATGAGGTGCCATTAGAAAATAAGACCTTTGGGAGATGACTGGGTCATTAGGATGGAGCTCTCATGCTGAGATTAATGCTCTTATAAAAGGAGATACTAAAGAGATTGCTACTTATTTCTCTACTTTTGACCATACATTTTGGTCAATTTTCTGTTATTACATTAAATACCTGTCCTTTCACAGAAAAAAAAAAAAAAAGAGAGATGTATTCATCTTATACTTTTGGATGTCCAAGAGCATGATATTAGCATCTGCCCGGCTCTGGTGAGGGCCTTCTGTCTGCATCACAACGTGGCAGATGGCATCATGGTGGGAGCTCATGTGAGAGGGAGGCTGGGAGGATCCAGGCTCACTCCATTCATAAGAACCCATTCTCCCTGGAAACTTACTGACTCCTGCAAGACCCAACTCACTCTGAGACTTCATTAATCCATTCATGAGAGTAGAGCCCCCAATGACCTAATTGACTTTCTACTAGGGCCCACCCCTTAAAGGTTCCAACTACCTCAACATTACTACACTGAAGACCTAGCTTCCAACCAATGAAACTTTGGGGGACACACTCAAACTATATCCCAACCATATCCCCATGTGTGAATGCAATGAGATGACAACCAGGAAGAGGGCCCTGACCAGTCACTGCATCTATCAGCCTTTTGATCTTGAATAACACAGTCTCCAGAACTGTAAGAAATAAACATCCATTGTTTAAGCTGCCCAATCTGTGGTACTTTGTTTTAGCAGCCGGGGCAGATGAAGATAGGCAAGTAGCTCCATAGGGAATACCTGTTGTGGCTGAGATGCAAACCCCATTGTCAAAGGGGTTTCCTTAAAATAATCAATGTGGGAAGCCTTTTTGAAATAGCTATGGAGCAAAATAGGGCTCCTCTAAAAAAAAAAAAAAAAAAAAAAAAAAAATCTTGTGCAACCAAATGAACTGTCCGTCTCACAAACTCCCCAGGACCTTACTGAGGACTGTCAGAGGACAAGAACAGGAACTGAGCTGTACTGTGAGATTCCCAGGCTGCATTCCTAAGTCTCTCAAGGGGCTTGAGGCACCTGGGGACTGAGGTCCTGGGCCACAGGATAAGCAGTTGCTGTGTCGAGGCCACAGAAGCACCATCCCGTGCTCAGTGCTGCAGCTGCCTTGGCATTAGCCCTGGCCCTTGGCCTCACAGAGAGAAAACTGCTCCCTAACATGCCTCCTTTAAATACAGAATGGAGCTCCAGTGCCGACAGCCTGTGGCTGGTTTTATAGCCTTCCCTAATTGTAACTCAGAGCACAGAAACGACAGAAGAGTTATTCTAACTCACCTTAGAGCAAACCTTTGACGCTCAATCTAGACCGGTCAGTCTTGGGGTGTTATAAGAAATATAGAGGCCCAACCTGGGCCTACTCAATCTAGCTGTCAGGTTAGTCCTTACTAATTCAAGTGAGCAACTGAGGCTGGAAACCCTTCAAATCCATTTAAGGTTTCATAGTGACAAGTTCCATTTTCAGCATGACAATGAGACATTTCTACACAACACAGGAAGAGGGGAGCTCAGCTGCTTTGGCATAGCTGTCTTTTAAAACTTAAGCCAAGGACCATTGCAACAGGTCAGAACCTAGGCACCCCTTCCTGAGAGATGTGCACTTCTCCCCTAAGCAAGTTTCTGGGTGTTTGATTTGAGGAAAGCTTGCAGCAAGTGTATCACTAGTGAAGGGAGTCCTAACCTGGGTTCCAAATGCCAAGACTACCTCTGGTATAAACTCCTAGAATTATACAAAGAGCAATGTGGCAGAACCCCATTGCATTTAATGGGCTTTAACGTTAACTTTAAACACATGGATTTGCTTCCATCGCTTCAACACCACCTGCCTGAGAACAGACTGCCATATTATTAGGCTTTCTCATCTCGTTAAATCCACAGTTCCAAACTTCTCAATAGCTAGTATTTTCCTAGAGATGGTGATGGTATAGTATGCGTGAAAAACTTAAAAGTTCCTTTTTCTACAATGCAAATTTGCCTAGTAGGTCGGTGGTGGCCAAGTCTTTAATTACTAGATAATTCAGATAGGCAAATTAACTGTATAGAACTTATTTTCTCCTAAAGTAGATCATAGAGGGAAGTGTCCTTGCTAAGGAACTATAAAACATGGCACTGAAGTTTAAATGAGATTCCATCCTAGATTTGTAGTTACCAGTGACCTTTCCTGACTTATAGCCTATAATCAGTGACCTCTTAAGTTTGAACATTTGACCTTGAAGGTAGTTATCATTCCTTCAAATCCAGAGTCATAGTTTATAATCCTTAGCATCACTCTGGTGCAGCCCTTTCCCCCCAGTTTTAACCATGACGGAGTAACAATTCCAAGAGTTTGTCCATGAATAAAATCCAAATGTGTATGCACACACGCACATAGCTTATTTTTTGATTTCTAATAAGGTGGTTTTCTTATAACACTAACATGTTTCCAAATCTGATGACTGAATTTATGAAGGGAAAATATTCATCATCCAATGTGTATTAGGCAGAATAGGACAGGATATGCTGTGGTAACAAAACCCCTCAAATCTCAGTAGCTTCGTCTACAAATATTTGTGTTCCAGTCACCTCCAAAGTTAACAGCAGAGGGCTCCACTCCTCTTTGTTACTCAAGTTCCTAGGCTTCTGGAGGCACCACCATACTTACAAGTTACTTCACCGTTTGACACGGCATGGGGATCTCTCACTTTCTAAGTGTCAATCTGAAGTGACACTCATCACTTCTGATCTCATTCCACTGGGAAGAATGCATGTGGACCCTCATTGCAAGTGACCTAGGAATCTTATGCACAGAAGAGGAGAGAAGACACTGATGTTGGTGAACACTAAGATTCATCCTAGTTAACAAGCACTTCTGGAGCACTAGTTCTGCTGTATGTTGTACTAGTTACTGATACCAGTCAAAGAAGTCCCTACAGACCGGGGTTGTGGCTCAGTTATAGAGCGTTTGCCTAGCATACATGAGGCACTGGGTTCGATCCCTGGCACCACATAAAAGAAGGAAAGAAAGAAAGAAAGATATTGTGTCCATCTACAAATAAAAAAAACAATTTTTTAAATTAAGAAAATAAGTCCCTATACTGGAGGATGATAGTCTGTGGGGAGGAAGGGGGAGTGTAAAGAGGGAAGGGGTTAGACTTGCAGTAGACACGTTACAACATGCCAAAGGTCATGATAACAGTATCTCCCTAGCATGTAAACTTCAGATATAGGAACAAATATGATGGGGAAAATCAACAAGGGTTAAGAAGGTAGCTGATGTTTGAGTAGGCTCATGAATAAAGAATAGTGTATCCCTTATGAACACGTTGTAGTACCATTTGAAATCTTTCCTTTGTCATTGTTCTTTTGAGGCTTGTTTTTGTTCTATAAGCTTCTTGACACGAGTCCAATATTCTCTGCTTTTTCAGTGCAAGGAATAAACTTGAACTTCTGAAGAATCAAATAAGTAATACATGAGCACAGTTGTCTCATCAATAAGAGCTGGAATTGTGACCCAGAAGGAAGCTGGCAAGAGCCCAGGAGGTGCAAATGGAAACTGAACCAAGGTGGCTGTATTGTATTCTCAACATAAAATCGGAAAGTGAGGACTTACATGAATTCTGATTTTCCTTTGCATGCAATGGCCACCTGGGAAATGTTGTTTACATGTCATAATTTTGGAATTTCTGAATTATTCTAGTAGTTTATGGCAATATAGAAAAAGAATATCTTAAATAAAATGATCCCAGAAAATATGAGGGTTTTTTTTGTTTTGTTACTGACACAAAAATATAGACAGCAGCTTTTACAGCATCCATTTATTGAAAACCTGCACCCAAATCCACAAAGGTCTCTAATTTCAATGAAGACAATGATAACAACTAACAAGAGTTTGCTAAGCACCATTTATAATTCTACGCACATATTAACTCTTACTCAAACCACCAAATGTTCAGGAATTGCCAATATCTTTAACTTACAAATAGTTGTGTGCCTCACAAACTATCAAGTAAGTAATGGAACAAGGATTTGTACCCTGATAGTTCAACTTCAGAGCCCAAATTCTTCCCTCAGTCCACTACACCTCTTTCATTAAATGATCCATGCTCTGAGACAAGATAAATGACAATCCCCCTTCACTAATTAAAACATAAATAAAAGACTGGGTGTGGTGGCGCATACCTATAATCCCAGCAGCTTGGGAGGCTGTGGCAGGAGGATCAGGAGTTCAAAGCCAGCCTCAGCAAAAGTGAGGCACTAAGCAACTCAGTGAGACCCTGTCTCTAAATATAATACAAAATAGGGCTGGGAATGTGACTCAGTGATTGAGTGCCTCAGAGTTCAACTGCTGGTACCCCCCCCACAAAAATTTTTTTGAACAAATAAATAAAAGGCTAGCAGATTTGTTTAAAAATTACTAATGTTACTAGAACTTATGGAGGCCATTGGAGGAACTGAGCTTCTATGTCAGGCCAAACTGACCAAAGCAAACCGGAGTTACCCATGCTAAAGTTCCACATCACCACCACGCTGAAACTGAGTTGTTTATCTGAACTTCCAAGAGACAGAGAGAGTTGGTATGAAAGGCAGTACCCTCTGTTTTAACCTTGAAAACCTGTTCTCTATTTCTGCTTTCCTCCCTCTTCTCTGTCTATAAAACCAAACTCCTCCACTCTGCTCACTGGAATATTCATTCTATTTTATGAGGTACTGCCTAATTCTAGAACCGCAAACTAAAGCCAATTAAAATCTTTAAATTTGTTACTGTTTTGTCTTCTGACTCTAGGCTGCAAATATTTTCTTTGTAGGTATCCAAATCTACATAAGGCTTGTCTTCATTAAAGTTATTTTTATAATATTAAGCCACTCTCTAACACTTTCCTTGCTCTTCAAGGGCTACTGCTAAATATATTTAGATGTCTGATGCTATAGTGTTGTGATAAAATAAAAAAAATACATATTTGATCTTTATTCCTGGGTTCCTGGAACACTTATAATTTCCTACATGTGAAAGTGATAGGTAACTGAACATCTTCTGTTACTCATAACAAGCCCCTTTCAGTTATATCTGAATTTGTTAATGAGTTAACTCTTGAAAAGCCCCTAAGGATGGGAAATTGGTTGCAAGGGGGACCAACCATGTTGTGAGGGAGCTGTAATTTCAACTCCACCCACTAACCTCTGGGGAAGGGAGAGGAACTAGAGTTGACCTGACCACCAATGGCCAATGACTTAATCAATCATATCTCTATATAATGCATATATAAGTGCATAAAAGGAAGAGAAATACATAAAAGGTCAGGCATGGTAGTGCACACCTGTAATCCCAGTGGCTAGGCTGAGACAGGAGGATTGAGAGTTCAAAGCCACCCCCAGCAAAAGCCAGCCTCAGCAAAAGCAAGGCACTAAGCAACTCAGTGAGACACTGTCTCTAAATAAAATACAAAATGGGGTTGGGGATGTGGCTCAGTGGTTGCATGCCCCTGAGTTCAATCCCCAGTACCTAAATAAATAAATAAATGGCTAGCAGATTTGTTTTAAAATTACAAATTAAGAAGGTTCCAAGAACTGCTGGGTTGGTGAATAGGAGGAGGTGCTGGGAGGGTGATGTACCCAACATGGGCATGGAAGCTGCATACCCTTACCCCTTAACTTGCTCCACGCCTCTCTTCCATCTGCTTGTTTCCAAGTTGTATCCTTTAAAATCAACCAGAAAACTAGGAATAAAACTTATGTCTTGAGCTCAGTGAGCTGATCTAGAAAACCTGAGGAAGAGGTCATAGAAACCCTCAATGTATACAGCTGGCGGTTCAGAAGCACAGGTAACATAAGCCAATCCCCCAAAACCAAGGATGGAACATTCTCTTTGATATGTAAATGCTAACACACAGCAAGGTAGGGGGAGAATAGAAGTTCAGTGGAGTACAAAAGGGGAATAAATAGGGGTTAGGAATAGGAAAGACAGTGGAATGGGTCAGACATAACTTTCCTATGTACACATATGACTATACCGCAGTGAAACTCCACATCATGTACAATCACAAGAATGGGATCCTAATTATAATAAGTTAGACTCCATGTATGTTTAATATATCAAAATATACTCTGCTGTCATGTAAACTTAAAAAGAACAAATTTTAAGAGTCGAAAAAAAAATCATAGGTAACAACCTGGACTTTCAATTAGCATCTGAAGTCGGACAGACCCATGGGATTGAGTCCTTTACTTCTGAGTTTTGACATCATCTCCAAGTAGACAGTGTCAGAATTGAGTTAAATTGTAGGACATCTGAAAATGGAATTGAATTGTTGTGAGGCAGGGAAAAAACTCACACATTTGGTCACAGAGGTATTGTAAGTATTATATGAGAGTACAAAGAAAAAGCAGTTTGGTTCTCTTTTGGACGGGGACATGTTTGAAGACCATAGGACACCATGGCCGGCCATGCCATGCCTGGTCACTGCACTGGATTCGAGCCCTTTCCACCTTTGAGAGGGAAGGTAGACAAAAGAGAAAGCATGCCAATGACCTTTGAGAAGATTGTCAGGTAGATAACCTGTGTCCCCTGTCCTCTGTCTCCTAGCAGGTGGTCGCCTGGAACTGCTTTTAAACAGCTGCTCATCTGGGCCTGTGGTCAAATTTTCTCCATCTGCTCTTCCTTTCTCTTAAACTCTGGAATAACTACACATCACAAATTGCTATTCATTACTTTTCTCAGACAACACGTTTTGTAAGCTACTTGAGGCTATCTGAGACGTTACCAATAAACTGCTAGAGGAAAGAACTTCAGACTGGTTCAGAGGGAATCATTTTTCCTGGGAAGAACTTTTGCTGTACCTTTTAGTGTCGTTTTCTAAAAATGCTGGCCTTTTTGGAGAGAGTTGCTGTTTTGAACCCAGAGTCCCATTCTACTGCAGCCCCTGCTTGCATTTGCATACCCTGCAGAACCTATTTCTGGGTTCCACGAAGCTGCTGCCTACACAGCCAATCTGCCACTTCTCCTGGCAGGGGCCTCTGTGCACGAGCATGTAAACCACACCCAGAGCAGGGCTGCAAATGCTCCCTTGCAGATCCAGTTTCCCAAGAAAAACACTGAGATAGTCAAAGATCCCTTCAAGAGAAAGGTGGCTAAGAAGCACCAAGACTCTGGCGAGCGCAAGTCCTGATTTGGAGCTGATTTCAGGAAAGGTGGGCGGCAGATGAAAAGTGAGCAGAATGGGAAGGTATGGACATGGAACAGAAAGATCTCAGGCAACAGAGGCTCAAGGGGGAAATCCTCTGCCCTCCCTCCATGGCCTAAGGTGAGGAGATGTTCATCAGAGGGGATCTTGTCAAAGGCATTTTGTGTGGCACAGGTTATACTAAACATGAACAACCATGTACAGTATCTTATAGTAACTTTGCCTATTTCATTGCTCTATCATATGTTGCCACTGTCTAGATTGTTGCAATAAGGGTGACAATTCAGCCTACTCCCAAAGACAAGAACTGTTTGTAAATTGCTTGCTTACCTAAAGTTGTGGAAAGAGCTTCTCATGAAATGAGCATGGACTTTGCAAGCAGTGAAGCCTTCAAGTCCCACCTGACAGTTCTCAAGCTATCCAGAGCAGTTTCATGCAGAAGAATGGTAATTACGTTGATTGAATCCCTCTGCCTGAACTCCTTTCAGCGGCTTTGCTGTATTCTTCTGAGCATAAATGAGTTTTCAATGAATATTACGGAATGGGCAATGCCAGAGAGAAAGAATACCCAGAAGAGCTATGATTTGAAATACTCTTCCAAATATACCCATTTAGTTCTCTGAGTGATTAGCTCTCTGACGTTTTGTCCCACTGTCCCTAAACCTATGAGCCTAGATAGTTGGGATAAAGAAAAATCTCTGGGATCATGTAAAATTGTTGGTAATAGACCCTGACCTTTGTTTTAGTAACAATAAGCCTTATGTGGTAGAACTCTCAATCTAATATCCCACTTTTGGTGATTCCTTATATGACTACAATGGAATAAATGTTTTTTAAAGGAAGCCTTCAAGTTCATTCTCGATGTCATAAACCTCTTAAAAATGGGGTCACCCATTTGTCCTGGTTCATCTAGAACTTTCCTGTTCTTAACACTGAAAGCCCCATGATGAGAGAAGGATTCAAGAAATGCCATCATAAAATATGCTGAATTGGAATGTTGATTATTATTGGAATGTAGGTTATGTTGAAGCCAAAATCCTGTGGGGAACTATAACTTCAGAAAGGGGCATTTGGCTAGTCTTTTCATAGACACAGCAAGCCATAAAGATTTTTTGGGGGGGTCCGAAAAAAATATTTTTTATTTATTCTTTTTGGTTATATATGAAAGTAGAATGTATTTTGACATATCATACATACATGGAGTATAATTTCCCATTCTTGTGGCTGTACATGATGTGGAGTTACACTGGTCATGTATTCATAAATGAACATAGGAAAGTTCTGTCTGATTCATTCCATTGTCTTTCCTAATTTTAGCCCCCCTCCCTTCCCTTCACTCCCCTTTGTCTAATCCACTGAACTTCTATTCTCCCCCAACCCCATTATGAGTCAGCATCCACTTATCAAAGAGAACATTTGGCCGTTGGCTTTTTTATATAGACTTATTTCATTTAGCATGATAGCCCACCGTTCCATCCATTTACTGGCAAATGCCATAATTATATTCTTCTTTGTGGTGAGAAATATTCCACTGTGTATCTATACCACATATTTTTTATCCATTCATCTGTTGAAGGGCACCTAGGTTGGTTGCATAGCTATTGTGATTTGAGTTGCTATAAACATGAATGTGGCTGCATCATTGTAGTATGTTGATTTTAAGTCCTTTGTGTATATACCGAGGAGTGGGATAACTGGGTCAAATGGTGGTTCCATTCCAAGTTTTCTGAGAACTCTCCATACTACTTTCCAGAGTGCTTGCACCAATTTTCAGTCCCACCAGCCATGTATGAGTGTGCCTTTCTCCCCACATCCTCACCAACATTTACTGTTACTTGTATTCTTTATAACTGCCATTCTGATTGGAGTGAGATGGAACCTGTGGTTTTAATTCACATTTCTCCAATTGCTAGAGATGTTGAACATTTTTTCATATATTTGTTGACCATTCTTATTTCTTCTTCTGTGAAGTGCCTGTTCAGTTCCTTTGCCCATTTACTGATTGTTAAATTTTTTGAGTTCTTTATATATCCTGGAGATTAATGCAGGTGCAGGTGGAAAAGATTTTCTCCCACACTGTAAGCTCTCTCTTCATGTCCTTGACTGTCTCCTGCCATAAAGATTATTTTGGGAGGGATGGTCTTCACATACCACACACCAGGAAAATAGAGACTAGTCACTGGGACTTCAATTCACACAAATAAACAAACTTGCCAGAGTAGCCTTTATGGTCTATGAGCTTCTAACCCTACCACATACATCTCTTAGTAATATCCCTAGAATTTACTAGTCCAGAGATCCATCTGTCCTATCATTCTTTAACAAATTTTTTTGTTGTCTAAAAAGTATAAAAAACATTACACTTTAGTCCTTCCTTTGGAATTGATTCTCCTGTGAAGAGCCCACATACCTGTAAATATCATAAAAATTTCATGCTTTTCTCCTGTCAATCAGCACTTCTAAAAATTGGGTCCTTAGATGTAGCCAAAGAGTGCACACAAGATTTCTCTCTTCCCTATACTAACAGGCCCTCAGTCTGGGGCAATCCAGAATGGTCAGTTCCCTTACTTGGAAGGCACAATGCAGCTTGCCTAGGATCTGACATGATGCTGCATATTTGTGCTGTGGTCTAAATTTCTGGTTACAGAGCAATACTCTCTAGTCCGTTATCTCCATTATCAGACTGGCACCAGGGAACACATTTAGTTGATGGGCGGTGTAGGAGAATGCAATGAGGGATAAAGAAAGCAGGAAGATTAATGTCATATTGGAGTCAGACTGCAGGGCTTCTTTTACACTATAAATATTGGATGAAGTGCTGATGTAACCTTTACTGCAGCATGGCATGGGATTTGGCAGTTTTTATGGCCCCCAATTAAAGCAAGACACAAATCTCTGATTAGATTATCCTCCCTCCCCCATACACCTTTGCCCTTCACTTTCCCAAGAATGCTCTTTTATTTATGCAATCACTCTAACTCAAACTCTAACACCAAACTATGTAGATCACCACCTATAAAAACATATCCTAAGAAGGATTCTTTATATTCTTGACCTCTAATTATTTATAATCTGAGGCACTGACTTCCTGATAAGCACAATGGAGAAAAGAAAGAGTTGAGCCTGGCAATCTGCCTCCTTTTAAAAAGTATTTTATCTATATGTGGTGAAACCATTGATGTTCTGATGAGATTGTGTAGGAAAATGGATGGGTTTTTAATGACTTCAGTTTGTGGCAATTGCAGATAGCTATATACAGTCAACTGAAAAGCAAATTCAGCTCTAAGGAACAGAATTAAATCCGTTGGTTTTCTTCTTCTGGTCTATCCTCTTCAGTAATTTAATTATTTGTGAAACTTTTAAACTCAATTGACTCCCATGGAATTTATCCAAGTTGGAGGGTGTTTGGTGTTTTTGCTCATTACATCTTTTGGTTGTGCTCCAGCAATTAGCAACTTGGCTTTATTCAATCATAGAGGACCAACTGTATTTGAAATGCCTGTGTTTAGTGTTTAAAGTCTTTAAATGATATCCACTTTAAAAATTCAGAACATTAGTCTGCTTATTATGTGGAATTGCAGTAGAACTACCAGGTTCAAATTGAGGGATTAGTTTTCCTTTTTAACTTTATACAAATTTCCTGAATGGAAATTTTAAAATTTAACTGCAATAAATAGGTTTGAAAATTAAAATTATCTAATATAAATAACATCAGAGGGTGAGCCCTCATAAATCAGCAAGTCTGATGTTGAATATAGGTCCACAGTATTACTCTAGATTCTAGATGCCACCTACTGGCAGTAATTACTCTTTGATACAGCTGGCCATGGTTTTAATACAGAGGGAGAATACTCAGACACTTATAGTTAAAATTCAAATTTTGTTTTATGGCATCTGTATTTTGTGCAAATCAATCACTGAATAAACATAGCTATATTTTGAAATTCAGACTGAATTTAGGAAAAAGCTACTGTGAACTGAGAGGCTTATTTAGATGTCACTTGTATTTGTACATTTTGGTCACCCAAGAATATCTTCATGATGAGACACATCTGACTGCTGCTGATTGTAGAGCCTAGCTTCCTCCCAATTATAGTGCAGCATACAGGCATGTGGAGATAGTCCTTTTGTCATTGTACCTGAGTACATTTTGCAAAAGCAGTCAGATCACAGCTGTTCTCCATGTAGGGTGTGGCAGTGTGCCAAATATACTGGCTTGTGTGTTATTGATTAGCACATAGAGGCTCTATCTGCATTTTTATATTAGAGAATGATTAGTCCTGGCCCCATCATAAAGAAAGTTAACTATATAAACCAATCTCATGCATTTCACATCTGTAAACTCTATTGAGGCCATGCTTGCACTGCATGTAGAAATAATAAGGTCTGTTATGAACGAAGGAGCTAATGATTCCTGGTTGCTGTGGTGTGAACATGTCTTCCCAAAAAAGCACGTACAGGAAACTTAATTTCCCACACAACAGTGTTGGGAGGTGGCGGCCTAATGGGAGGTGTTTTGGTCACCTCGTTGAAGGGACAGTGTTGGGAGGTGGGGCCTAATGGGAGGTGTTTAGGTCACCTCGTGAAGGGATTAATATCAATTATAGAAGGGCTTGAGGCTGAGTTCAACCTCTTGCTCTCTATCTCCCTTCTGCTACAGGAAGATGGAACGAGATGGCCTTCATCAGATGCTGGTCCCTCCACCTTGGGCTTCCTAGTCTCCAGAACTGTGAGCTGATAAATTTCTATTCATTATAAATTACCCAGTCTGTAGTATCCTGTTATAGCACTGCAATATGGACTAAGATGCCTGGGTATCTTGAGACAAAAACCAAGCATAACAAAGTCAGCTAATGTTTTAAACAGGCACTGGCAAACTGCAGCCTGTTAACCAAATCCAGCTCACTGCCTGTTTTTGTAAATAAAGTTTTATTGGAACACAGCCATGTCCATTTGTTTGCATATACTCTAAGGCTACTTGCTCTGTAAGACAACAGAACTGAGTCATTGAAACAGATACCACATGGCCCAACAAAGTCTAAAATATTTATTCTCTGGCCCTTTATAGAATGTTTGCTAACTCTTATTCTACAAACATAAACCCTTCATTTCACAGAGGCTATATTTCATTTAAAATGCTAAGTGAGCATTTTCGCTTAAACCAGCATAAACTATGCAACAGCCATTGCTTGACCCATGAAAGATGATTTCACCACAAGAGTAGGACAGGGACAGTTCCTGTTATGATTTGAATGAGTTCCCCCTTCCCCAAGTTCATATTTTGGAAACATAATTCCCAAACTCATATGTTAATGAATTTAGAAGTGGGAAGTTTGGGAGGTAATTAGGATTAGATGGAGTCATGAGAGAGGAGCTCCATGATGATATTAGTGGTTTTATAAGATGAGAAAGAGAACTCTAGCTAGCATACTTGCTCTGTCTCATTATGTGGTGCCTTCTACCATGTAGTGATGTAGCAAGAAGACCCCGCCAGATTCCTGTGCTAAGCCATTGGACTTTCCATTCTCTAATACCATGAGCTAAATACATTTCTAGTCTTTATAAATTATCCAGTGGCAGGCATTTTGTTATAGCAACAGAAAACAGGCTAACATAGCTCCTCTTTAAAGTTTTCACAAGCAGCTTCCTGGGTGGATCAGCCTACCATGTCCTGCTCCTGGGCTCCAGTGAACCAGGGTACATGCTAAGGCTTGGTACAAAAGGAGAATTTGTGCTTGCACAGAGCAGAGAAGCTTTTTTCTTTCACATTTCAATTTCCAGTTAGCTGAAATATATTTAGTGTTACTGGTAATAATAATAATAAATAATAAATTGAACTTAATGTTTGTTGAAATAAAGCTATGAAAGAAGCTGTAGAAGCATTTTTTTTAACATTTTGGTGACTTCTCAGCAGCTTTGAGTTGTACATTACATCGTGTAACCAATTGGGAAAAGTTCAGTTGCTCAAAGATAAGAAGAATCAAATATATGAAAAGCAAAAGCCCAGATGCTTAGATTAAAAAAAAACCTAACAAAAATTTGTGAAATTCATACTTTCATATACTATTGCAATGTAGAAAAGAGATTCAGGAAACCCCTAATGGTGATGTTGTTTTTCAAATACTGCCTTTATTGATATACTTAAGACTCTTCTTTAAAAAAAAACTCTTATGTTGATGATAACAATAAAAAAAATGGAATTTGTAAAATTTCTTTCTATGTACATTTGGAGGCATCATCATTTATCCTCAAAAAAATGCTATATGGTAAAAACAGGGAGGGCTCCTGATGCCCATCAATGGATGAATGGACTAAGAACATGTGGTATATCTATACAATGTAGTTTTACTCAGTCATAAAATAGAATGAAATTATTCATTCTATTTGAATGAAATTATGGCATGTGCTGGTCAATGAATGGAACTGGAGAGCATCATGCTAAGTGAAATGAGATAGATGCAGAAAGTCAAGGATGGAATGTTTCCTCTCACATGTGGAAGTTTTAGAGAAAAATAAAGAATAAAAAAAGTGGGGGAAAATCCCACGATAATAGAAGAGAGATAAGTGGAGTAGAAAGAAGGAAGACAGGCAAAGGGAGGAATGTTGGGATGAAATTGACCAAACTATCCTATGTACATATATGAATATGCCACACTGAATGTCACCTTTATGTATATCTATAAAGCACTAACTTTTAAAAAAATCTACAAATAAATAGAAGGACGACCAATAGAGTGAGGAAGGGGAAAAGGGGGAGGGAGGAGGAAAGAAGATGTCCTGGGGACTGAGGTGGAGCAGATTGTATTCCATGCTTGTATGATTATGTCAAAATGAACCCCAGTATTATGTATTACTAATTGATAAAAATGGGAATTAAAAATATATGAAGTATCAAAGAAAAAAGAGGGAGGGTTATTTTCTATCTCTAATTTCAAGGGGGAGAAATGAAGATTCAGAACAGCTTGTGTCTGAACCAAACACAGTTCAGCTTGAATGATAGCTATCTATTTGCCAGCTTTGTGATGTGGTGGTAAATTTTCTCTTGGGGTAAGAAGAAAAATCACTATGTCTGAAATTCTCTCAGCTATAAAATGGAGATAGCTTCTACATCACAGAGTTGTGGTAAGGACTATATATGATAATATATATAATAACTGCTAGTAAAGTGATCGTCCTCACTGAAGTGCTCAGTAAACATTGATGATGGTGAGGGGTTGTTGGTAGATAGAACGGGCTGACAGGCCACTACCCCCAGGTGCCCTAAATTAGCCACGCCCACGCGCATTAGATTATCCTCTAAGTCTGAGCTTTGCCTTCCTGGAAGTGCCCACCTCTAGAGGGAATTCACCCTGGGGGGCTCTCCCTTTCTGAGCCAATCCTGAGCGTACAAGTCTCACTTCTGACCCCGGCAGCCTATGGAGTCAGGGGTCCTTTGGACCACCCAAGTCACTATTTAAACCCCCACCAGGCAGGAACTTGTCCCTTTTTCCCCCTTCACCTTCTTCTTTTTGTCAGCTTCCCTTTCTCCTTCTTCCCTTTTTCCCCTTCTTCCCTTCTCCCCTTCTCCTTCTTGCCGCCCTTCTTCCCTTCCCACCTTTTTTTCCCTTCTTCGCCCCATCCACGTCTGTCTCCTCCCCACTAGTCCCCCTCTCTTCACATGTCCCTTTGGCATCTCCTCTGGCCATAAAGGCCAGTTAACAAATCCTTTTTACTACACGGTGGTTCCGGTGTGGGTTTTTGCCCTTCGGTTGTTGTCTGTGTAGGAAGCATTTCCACAGCTGGTCCTAGACAACCTTAGAAAGTCCCACTAACAAGGCTGGCCCTTGCCTGGAATCCGGGAACTTGACTAGTGAACAGTTTCTTAAAATCCATTAAACTTCCTAACTGATAAGGGTGGCTCTCTGTGTTTGAGTCTTTACAAATAATTTGGTTGTCTGCTAAAGACCTGATTTCCTTCTGGAAGACTGGAATTTTGATATCTACTAAAGAGTGGTACCCATGTGACCAACTCCCAATAAAAACCTTGGGCTTTTCTAAAGAGAGCCTTTGATTCCTGAATGGGCTTCCCTGGGTAGAAACAGCACACACTTCTGACTGGAGAAAGGAGATGCTCACGGTGTCGCCTCACAGGAGGGGGAGACCCCAAGGAAGCCTGCACATGGCTTCTCAGGACTCCACCATGGCTCGTTCTCTCCAGATCTGGAGGTACATCCTCTCTGTGTTGTGGTAAAGAATCTTAGCCATAATTAAAACTACATGCTGATTCCCATGAGTCCTTAGCAAATCTCCAGACATAGTCATAGTCTTAGGAGCCCCCAACACACTATGTATTTTATGTTTTAATACTAATTTGATTAGACTATCCCAGTAGTTCCAAACCTTGGCTACAATTGGAATTATCTGGGAAATCACACACACACACACGCACGTACACACACATACACACACCGACTGCCTATGCCCAGACTCTCAACAATCACAGGAAGAGCCCTGCTATGAAAGACCCTATTATTGGGATTTTATTTTAGTTCTGACATTTCTATTTAATTCTTTATAACATAGTTTTTATGTGTTTGTGGAAATTGTCCTTCTCTTCAGAAATGTTGCCAATATCTTCTACTAGATCCTTTGGCAGCCTTTTAAATTTTTATTTTGCAATTATTTTAGGTTTACAGAAAAGTTACAAGAATAGTAAAGAGCACCTGTACAGTCTCTCCAGATTCCTCCGATGTCAGAATTGTACAATGATCAGAACTGAGAAATCAACATTGCTTTTAACAAAATAATAGGCTTTATTTGGACATCACTAGAGTTTTCTAGTTGTACTTACTGTTGTTGTTGCAAGGTCTAATCCAGGACCTGACCTTGTGTTTTGTTGTCTCCCCAGTCTCCTGAGTTCATGATAGTTCCTCAGTCATCTTTCCTTGCCTTTCATTACTTTTTATTTATTTTCCAGTACTGGGGATTGAACTCATGGACACTACTGCTGAGTTACATCCCTGGCCCTTTTTATCTTTTATTTTGAGATAGGGTCTCACTAAATTGCAAAGGCTGGCCTCAGACTCATGGCCCTGCTGCTTCAACATCCCAAGTAGCTGGGATTAGAGGTGTGCACTGTATGCCTACAAACTTAACAGTTCTAAAGAGTGCAGGTTTTGTAGATTGTCCCACAATTGGATTTGTCTGATGTTTTTGCATGATTGGGTTTAGGTAATAAATTATCAGCAAATACTACAGAAGTGATGTGCCTTTCTCAGTGTATTATAAGAGGGGTGGGTAATATTGATGTACCTTTTACTAGTGACTTGTTAAAAGTGTTGATTTCAGGTTTCTCCACTATTAAGGAAATTTTTTTCTTTACAGTTAAAAAAATTTTAAGAAGATACATTGAAACTGTGCAAATACCCTATTTCTCTTCAAACTTTTGCACTCTCATTTTAACATCCATTGGATAATTCTTTCCTGTTATGATCTAAGGACAATTTTCCATTTTTCTTATTCCTCCCATATTTACTAATTGAAATTTTGTCAGAAAGAGCAGCCTCTTTTCCCTCTCTTACTTATTCAGTTATTCATTTTTGTCAGTAGGGACTCATGAATATGTATTTCATTCTATGGATTTAAATAAAATGTTATTATTTTATTATCTAAATGGCTCCAGCTTTAGCCACTAGAAACTATTTCTGGTTGATGTCTGTGTGTTTAGACAATCCTACATCCTCCTTCAAGTATTTCTTTATTTTTTTGGAGCCAAGATGCCCCAGTTTCATCATGTATTTGTCTTGCCCCATCCTCTTTGTCTAAGAAGCCCTGATTCCTTTGGTGGAGAATGGAATTTAGATACCATGGTTCACCCTGAGTGTGTTTAACCCCTGCTGCCTTCAGATCCTCTCGGTGGATACGATTTGGAAATATATGTACTTACATTAACCCATGCATATGTATATATGTATCTCTCTGTTAATTTATACATCTATTGAATATGCTTTTTTTAAAAATGTAAATTCATGCCAATTTATCCAATTCCAATTCAGTGCCTCAGGGTTCATGCTTGCCTTCTTCCTTTCCTAATTAATAACTTTTGTCTCTGAGAGAAACTAACTCTCATTATGTATCTACATGAGTAACATATATTTATTATTATTATTATTGTTTGTTCCACCCTAGTACACATACAAAGTGGTTTCAGGATTGCTAAGCAAATCCCCATGATAAACAAATTTACTCAGTAGAGTTCAGTGTTTGTGTATATGTCATGTGTCCTCATCAGCTGGCATCTTTGTCAGAGTTACATTAAAGATGCTGTCCGGTCATTCCAGTCTCTGTGACCTCTGCATCTGCTGCTATTGAGTCTTTCCTATTTTTGAGTATAGGTCACATGTTCCTGCCCCTTGGTGTCTCTACCGATACTGGGTTTTATTTAAATGTTGTGTATGAAAGAATGCTAGAGATGAAAGTAAGTAATATTTACTCCACAAAAAAATTAGGCCCTACTTGTGTCAGGTTGCCAGAGTTGGGGGAAGGGGGGTGATTCAGTCTGACCTGCAAGAGTGATAGGTCTGACCTTTGTGACAGTTTTAGCTTGACTCAGTTCAGCACCAGTTTCAAATGCTGTAAGCCAACATCAGGACTGTTCTGTTGCAATGCCTGGGACACATGCACTGGTGAGATTCTGGAGAACTCTTTCATTTGATGTTTGAACCACCAGCTTTCTCTGCTGTTAGGAGACTTCATTCTGCTTTCCACACCAGCATCCAGCTGCTCCAGCTCCTGGGGAAGTTTTGCTCTCTGCTCCTGCTCAGCACTGAATTAGGGGCTGTGGAGGCCTCTGATACCTTGAAGTTCCTCAAGGCTTTCTTCCCTCCCATCTAGCTTGGAAGTCACTTGCCTTCCCTTGGAAGAGGCACTTCATGCCTTCAGGGGCGTGTCTTTCAGCTGTCTGGTCCTGCTTCAACCTTTCATATATCACCTTAGTGATATATCAAAATAACAGCTTCCTAAAGATGTTCTCATCCCAGAACCTAGAATTTATAAATATGCCATATTACATGAAAAAGGGAAAATAAGCTGCATATGGAATTGAGGTTGTATTAATCAGGGTTCTCCAGAGAGACAGAACCAATAGAATAGAAAGGTAGATAGTTGATGGGTATGGTGGTGCATGCCTATAATCCCAGGAGCTTGGGAGGCTGAGGCAGGAGGATTGTGAGTTCAAAGCCAGCCTCAGCAATTTAGTGAGACCCTGTCTCTAAATAAAATAGAAAAAGGACTGGGGATATGGCTTGGTGGCTAAGTGCCTCTGAGTTCAATCCCTGGTACCAAAAGAAAAAAAAAAAAAAAAGACTATTTAGGTGATAGATAGATGATAGATAGATAAGATAGATATCAATTGACTGAAGGGATTATTAAGAGAATAAATGGCTCACTCGATCATGGAGTGTGAGAATTCTCACAAGAGCCTATTTGTAAGCGGGAGACCCTGGGATGCCAGAAGTGTGACTCAGTTCAAGTCAAAAAACTAAGAACCAGAGAAGCCAGTGATGTGATTCTTAGTCTGAGATCAAAGACCTGAGGACTCAGGGGACTGGTGTTTTAAGTTCTAGAGTCCTAAAGCCAGAGCCTTGGAGTTTGATGTCGAAGGGTAGGAAAAGAAGATTGTGCCCCAGCTCCTGGGGAGAGGAAATTACCTCTTTTGCTCCATCCAGAGCCCAGATGTTTGGATAGAGACTCCCACGCTGAGGGTGGATCTTTCCCCTCCATTCACTGACTTCCTTGCCAGTCTCCTCTTAAAGTGCCCTTATGGATGTGACACAAAAGAGTGCTTTACCAGTCCTCTTCAAATCCCTGAATCTAGTCAAGTGGACACCTAAAATTAACTACCATATCTGCTAGTCCACTGGCTTTAAGAAAAAGAGATTCGGTGGGGCATGGTGGCACACACCTGTAATATCAGAGGCTCAGGAGGCTGAGGCAGGAGGACCAGCAATTTAACCAGCCTCAGCAATGTAGCGAGGACCTAAGAAACTCAGTGAGACCCTGTCTCTAAATAAAAATATAAAAAAAAAGGGCTGGGGATGTAGCTCAGTGGTCAAATACCCCTGAGTTCAATCCCAAAACCAAAAAGAGAGAGAGAGACAGAGAGAGAGAGAGAGATTATCTAGGTGAATAATGACAGTGGGATCCCAAAGGCCTTAAAAATGGAAGAAAAGGGCAAAAGAGCTGAGTCAGAGAAGATGCGATGATGGGAGTCGGGCCCTAGAGGTGTGATGCTGCTGGCTTTGAGGGTGGAGGAAGGAACTGTGGTCCAGTGAGTGCAGGCAGTCCCAGAAGCTGGAAAAGTCAAGGAAATGGATTCTCCTCTAGAGCTTTTAGGGAAAAAGCAGTCCTGTCCCAACATGCTTTTAGTCCAGGGAGACTGTGTCAGACTTCTGACCTACAGAATGTAAGATAGAAAATTCATGTTACCCTGAGCTCATTGCCTTTGTGGTAATTTGTTACTTCAGCAACAGGAAACTGATACACTTCCCCAGAGCATCAGAAAACACCTGTGGGAAAGATCTGCAGGAAGGCATGTTGCTCTGTGACTGGGCTGTTGGAATTCTGACCACATGATCCAGCCCACTTGTGCCTATTAAACGTTCACAAAAAGTCAGACTGGTGTTAATGAGCTGAATTGTGTCCCTATCAAATTTCTATGTTGAAGTCCTAACCCCCAGCTCTTCAGAAAGTAACTGTATCTGGAGACATTTTTGTTGTTGTTGTTGTTGTTGTTTTCACCTGAGATGGAACTCAGGGGCACTCAGCCACTGAGCCACATCCCCAGCCCTATTTTGTATTTTATTTAGAGACAGGGTCTCACTGAGTTGCTTAGTGCCTTGCTTTTGCTGAGGCTGGCTTTGAACTTGCAATTCTCCTGCATCAGCCTCCTGAGCTGCTGGGATTACAGGCATGTGCCACCACATCTGGCTGGAGACAGGTTTTTAATGAAGTAATTAAGATAAATGGGGGTTTTCAGGAGGGCCCTATTACAATATGACTGGTGTCCTTATGAGAAAAGGAAATTAGGACAAGACAGCACAAAGACCACACAAAGACACAGGGAGAAGACAGCCATCTGCAGGCCAAAGAGGAGAGTCTCAGAGGAAGCCAACCTGGACAACAGCTTGATTGGACTTCCAACCTCCAGAGCTGGGAAAAAATAAACACCTGTTGTCTAAACCACACAGTTCCATGCTTGTCATGGCGGTTTGAACAGATTAATACAGCTGGTTTCTCCTCACTCCCATCTGCAGAGGTACGTGTTCATGACACTCCCCAGGTATGAAAGCAGTTAGGGGTCTCTCATCTTCTATCATGACATTCTAAACTTTAACTTAAAGTTTCTTCATGTCTTTAACTCTTTGTTTATTTAAAAAAAAAAAAAAACAAAAAAACAAAAAAAAAACCTCATGTTTTGTTGTTTATCCAGCTTGTTTTGGTTGTCAGAATGGCTTTCTACCTCCAATGTGGAAGTCTCCAGCACCAGTATTTTGAAAGGGCTAAATGTGTAACCAGGATGGAAATCCTCTTGGCTAAGACCCCTCCTAGTCCAACAGGCTTGGCAATTTGTCAAAACTTAAGGCACCAAGCAACCTTTGGAAGAACAAGGCACAATCCACATCCTTACTCTGTTCACTTCTTTACAAGTCTTGAGATAAGTGCTTTTTGACCCATGGAATAGGAAATTTGGATGCTGTTTTAGGCCACTAGTGAACATGCAAATTTTGGGGGATTTTGTTTTCAATAACAACTGGCCCTGCCCTGCCCCTCTCTTCTCTCCTCCCTCCTCCCTCCCTCCTTTTTTCCCTTCCTTCCTTCTTTCAATGTTCCCATCCTTCCTTCTTTCCTCCTTCCTTCCTTCCTTCCTTCCTTCCTTCCTTCCTTCTTTTCTTCCTTCCTTCCTTTCTTTCTTCCTTCCTTTCCTAGTTTACTACCAAGACTCAACAGACTTTTAGTCGAATACCAGACTACACTATAGGGAAACTGCAGTTATGTGACAAGAAAATTTCCAAACCAAAGCTCAGATTCCTAAGGAAGTATCTAATGATGGTTCATCTGGATTAATACCTAGTAATTCTTACATTTCTCTTTTGTATTATCCTCCTAATTATCGAGAAGTTAGAAACACTTTTGTTGAACTCTGCTACCATTTTGTGGGAAGTACTTTAAAAAATTTATAAAACATTTAATACTTGAATCCACTGCAGTAAAATTTTGCTTTGGAGACATCTTTTAGCCATGCTTTAAATTAAAGTTCTCATAGGCTTTTCATCTTCCATAGAAGAGGATTTTCTCATACAATTCTCCTGGAATGCAGTTAATTTATATGCATATTTAAACATTTTTAACAATCAAAATTTTTACTGAGTGTCTCTGTTTAAGTGTCACTGTTTAAGGGAGATGGACAATCATGTTCAGAATCTTGAAGTCCTAACTCAATTAATGCATGATTATACTTATCAGTAAATTAGATTCCTAAAGGAAAGTTTCTGAATAGCAAAAAGCAAAGAATGGAAGCATCGAAAAGATATCAAGGTCACTGATGCAGAGATTATTTAAATTCCATTGTCTTATACATAAGCCATCCGGACAGACTCCATCTTCAAAGGCCTCGTCCTTACCTTTGCATATGAGCATATGATGTGCTGCTTCTTGTTCTTAAAGTATTTCCCAAGTGGTCACATACTTACCCGACTCTCAAAGCACGGAGAGGTAGCATTTATAGCAAATCCTATAACTTCTAGGTGGATCATGACATCAATTTTGACTGGGCTGGTGCTTATTCTCCCAGAAGAGAAGTAGGTAACACTCTCACCTGACAGCCTGTGTGACAATATTTATTATATAATTAAGGTGTACAGACTAAGAGCTGTTGGGCCCTTGCTGATAGGTGCCAGATATAGACCCATGTATTTCATATCTAATATGCAACCTTGTAACAAAACCACAGGGCACAGAAACTAGCATTATTTCCCAGTTTATAGATGCATAAATGAAGGTTTAGTAAAGTCTGGCCACCTATGTTTTAACTGCTATACATTACTGAGTGTCTGTGTTTAAGTGTCACTGTTGAGGGAGATGGACAATAATGTTCAGAATCTTGAAGTCCTAACTCAATTAATGCATGATTATAGTTATCAGTAAATTCGATTCCTAAAGGAAAGTTCCTGAATGGCAAAAAGCAAAGAATGGAAGCATCAAAAAGATATTGAAGTCACTGATGTAGAGATTATTTAAATTCTATTGTCTCATACATAAGCCTTATACATATTGTCTTATACATATTGTCTCTGTGATGAAGGACATGATTGATTCCATTAGCTCACAATTATGGAGACAGGTGTTATTTTAAATTGTGGGTATTGTGCAGTCTGAATAGTTGTACACAATGTAATTCTTCTATAATGCAAGGGTTTGGGATAGACTTACACTGTTTCAGAACCATGTTTTTATTAGATTTTTATTGTATGGGTTTTCCTATTCCATGGGCATGATTTAATTCATGCTATACCCAACTCCACAAGAAAAGAAATTTTGTTATAATTGAGTGTCACTGGGTGTATTAATGTGGCCAATGGGAAACTTTCCTCAGAGCTAAAATGAAATTATAATCCCATGTTTAATTGGGCTCAGGCTTAAGACCACAACACAGCTACCATTTCGTATAGTTTGATATATGCTTTAAGTCTAGAGACTCTGATTCCAGGAAAAGCCTAAAATTCAAGTGGAAACAGACCCTCAAGAAGGGCATATTCAGAAGACCCACAGCCAAGAATCATGACATCCATGGAGCCCATTGGAGAAATGGTTCTTCTTTGTATCACTCAGAATCTACTCATGCCATCAGTGGCTCAGAAAGGAGTTATCCACCAGCAGTGATCCATGACAAGTTTCACAGGTTCTTGATTTCTAGTAAGGGAGAAATAGATTTTTGAAAAGATCTCTGTTAGAACATTTAACTAATGAATCCTGTGTTCAGGCATCATTTTTTGTTTGTTTGTTTGTTTTTCTTTGTGTGTGTGTGTATGGGGGGGGGTTCCAGAGTCCATGACCATGAGCTACATCTTAGTTTTCATTTCTGCATGAAATATTTCCATATTCCTCTCCATTGTGAAGTTTTACATTTTTGTATCATGTTTGATTGTTTTTTATTTCTCTTACAATGAAGTCATTTGAAAGTTAATGAAAACCACCTGAACTTTGGATAATGGCTCATATTTTAATATTGTTCTTTCATGAATGTTCATCTATAATGACAGTGGTTCTCAATTAGGGAAGGTAATTTTGCTCCCCATCTCCAGAGATATATGACAATATTTGGAGATATTCTTGGTTGTCATGTGGGGGGAAAACACTACTGACATTCAGTAGGTAGAAGCCAGGGGTGCAGTAAACACCCTACAGTGCTTATAGGCCAGCTCTCTATAGCAAAGAATTATTTGGCCCCAAATGTCAATAATGTCAAAGTTGAGAAATCATGGCTTAGAGAAAGCACTTCTAAAAACATAAAGATTTATTTGTATTTAATTTTAGTCTATCAACTTAGAGATTTTCATCATGCCTTAATATTCTTATTAATTAAATGATATTTGTCTACTTCCTAATTAGTATTAAATAACTTTTCCTGTATTCCAGAGCTATAGAACTATTTGTTCTGATCTTTACAAAGAATATGAGGATAGTTCCTTTGGGATGAAAATCTTCAAATAAAATTGGTCTCTGCTCCAGGCCCAAGAAGAAACAGGGATCTGGACACTTTCACTGTGAAAATTCCACATATCTGTTTCTTGAAAGCATAAGCAAGACCAGGGCATACTAACAAAGACAGTATTTAGAAAATATAGATGCCAGAGTGCTTCTTCATCCAGGCCCTGCGCCAGAGATGTCAGTAGGTGCTCCCAGTTGACTTCCTGTGTCATAGAGGACAATGAAAAGCTACATGAAAACATTGCTACAGTTGAGATTGTAAAAAAGGCAATTTTATGTAGTAGGTGTGTCAAACAGATCTTCACTATGGATGGAGAGACTTTCCTCCAAACCAACACCTGAGTTTCTGCCAGTTCAACCAAATGCAATGAAGGAAGGGGGTGGGGGATTAGAGAAAGCAAAGCTGACAGATGGCAATTTGTGAAGAGTTGAATCAACATAAATTATATCTCATCAGTGAGCAGAGAAAGGGGAGGATGTGTTCCAATGTTCCGCCAACCACTGAGAAGCCATGCGTGCCAGCGGCACAGCAAGCCAATCGCGGGCATCGTTTAGAGCTGGATAAAGCACAGAGGTGGAGAAACATCCCTTTATTGGAAAGCCATCTGGATGACAACTTGCAGAGAGACATCTATTTGAAACAATGCAATAAATAAAACTAATGAACACCTGATATTTCAGAAGGTGTTAATCATAGACTACAAAAAGCCAGAACAAAGTAGCTGATAACAAGATATAACAGAGCAAGAAGTATTCAGAAATCCCTGGTTCAAATCTACCTGCTTAATAGCGTATGAAATAAGTGTAAATATTATTTTCTGAGTTTGAAAGAGTTACTTAAACCACACATAAAATGCTTTCTTTTTTTCCCCTGTAGCCTTAAAATTTGCTTCTTAGAGGAAATCCATATGTAGAAGAATGAAATTGAACCCTTATCTCTCACCCTGTACAAAATTCAACTCAAAGTGAATCAAGGACCTAGTCATTAGACCAGAGACTCTGCACCTACTAGAAGAAAACGTAGGCCCAACTTTCTGTTATGTTGACTTAGTAACCAACTTCCTCAACAAGACTCCTAAAGCACAAGAAGTAAAATCAAGAATCAATAAATGGGATGGTATCAAATGAAGAAGTTTCTTCACAGCAAAGGAAACAATCAAGAACATGAACAGAGAGCCTACAGAATGGGAGAAAATCTTTGCCACCTGCACCTCAGATAGAGCATTAATCTCCAGGATATATAAAGAACTCAAAAAACTTGACATCAAATAAAAACCAAATAATCCAACCAGTAAAAGGGCAAAGGAATTGAACAGGCACTGCATAGAAGAAGAAATGAGAATGGTCAACAAATATATGAAAGAATGTTCAACATTTCTAGTAATTAGAGAAATGCAAATTCAAACTACACTGAGAGATTCCATCTCATTCTAGTCAGAATGGCAATTATCAAGAATGCAAGTAACAATATATGTTGGCGAAGATGAGTGGAAAGAGGTACACTCATACATTGCTGGTGGGACTGCAAATTGGTGCAACCACTCTAGAAAGCAGTATGGAGATTCCTCAGAAAACTTGGAAATGGAACCACCATTTGACTCAGTGATCCCACTCCTTGGTATATACATAAAGGAAATAAAATCAACATCCATGTTTATAGCAAGTTAATTCGTAATAGCTAAGCTATGGAACCAACCTAAGTGCTCTTCAACAGATGAATCGATAAAGAAAATGTGGTATATATACACAATGGAATATTACTCACCATAAAGAAGAATGAAATTATGGCATTTTCCAGTAAATAGATGGAACTGAAGAATCTCATGCTAAGTGAAATAAGCCAATCTCAAAAAAGCAAAGGCTAAACGTTCTCTCTGATATGTGGATGTTGACACAAAATAGGGTTAGGGGAAAATAGAAGTTCATTGGATTAGACAAAGTGGAGTGCAGGGAAGGGAGGGGGATGCGATTAGGAAAGAGAATAGAATAAATCAGACATAACTTTCCTATATTCATGTATGAATACACGACCAATGTAACTCCACATGATGTTCAACCACAAGAATGGGATCCTAATTAGAATAACTTATATTCCATATATGATAACATGTCAAAATACAGTCTATTGTCATGTGTACCTAAAAGAACAAATAAAAAATAAATTTAAAAAATTGCTTCTTAGAAATTAAATGATTAATCATTAACATTAACTTTCTAAAATTTCATAACTATCAAGGGAAATAGAAAAGTCAACCTGCCAATCTTAACACCTTATAATAATATAGAATATAAGATAATATACTAGATATATGAACATGCATACTAATGACTTGAAGTCTTGACATTTTTTAACTTCGGGAGTTAACTTAAAACTGTCCATGAATTCAGATACAACAAACATAAGATACATGTGAAGTAAAAGTCTTTTAATGAGATTTCTGAGTGAAGGTAGGCATTAAAAAATTTTTAGCGTATCAAATAAAGCTTATAGATCAGAACCAGTGAGATGTCTGGGCCAGTAGATGGCACTAAAAGAAAAACCAACTGCCTCTGAGATTTTTCAAGGACTTCAATCTATAGAAGTGAAAATTTTCAAGGTGATGTAAAACAGGTGAAAAAAATCTGTACTTCTAATTACTTGTATGTAAAGGCAAAGGAATAGATTGTGGGAAAAGCAACATAACATTTATAATACATCCATTTTATTCTCTCCATTTGAATTATTGGCTCTTGGACAAATGTTTTATACATCTTGGAGATCATTTCCAATGAACAAGTTGTCTTAAGTTTCCATAAAGCAACTATTTAGACATGCCATCATACTAATTGTTCAATTGGAATAGCAGCAGGTGGTTAACTACTTGTAAGAAACCAAGGGCATAACAGTGGTCTGCCTTTCCCAAGGAGTAGCTTATGTATGGTCTATAAAGTTTTTCGTTGTTTTTCTGTTCACTTGCACCATTTGAGAATTTTGTATATGACAAACACTTGCAAAGGCAGAAAACAGTATTTAATATTTAATAAAGTCATCCTCTGCTGATATTTTGTGGCAGATGTGCTCTGCTTAGTAGGATATCAGAAAGAAAACAGAGAGGCAAACACATTAAAAATTATCAGACATTCTCATTGGCTGTCCCTGAAGATGTCTGAAGATGTCTCTGAAGAGTAATTACCTGTGTACAAGATGGAAATAAAAAGAATAAGGTATAAGGTATAAGGAATTTTCTATAAGGTATAAGGAATTATTTTACTATTGGCAGGAATCATAAGCCTCAGATGTATTATTTCTTGCTACTTCCAGTTTTTCCTTTTTTTTTCCTAAGATGAATTCTGCATTGCATACAGGACTTACAGAGGAACAATAGGAGTGTGTTTAATAATTCATTCTGAGAAGAATGAAAATAGAAGGGCACATCTTATTATGAGGATATCAAATGGATTACCTATCCTAGCACATAGGAGAACACTACAAAACCATTTTCGTTTCTACTAAAATGATACATTCTTTTTGTCTTGGAAATTTCTGATACTGAAGAGCTTAATATTCGTGAACAAGAACCCCTTCACTTCTTAGTGGTTTGTCCCCCCTTTAAAATTAAGATACAGATACAATGTTGCCAGCTAGGAAAAGGAGAAAAGGGAGGGAAGGAGAGAGGAAGAAAATCAGGTTGGCGAGCTGAAAGGTCATCTTTTCCTTCGTGCTAAATGTGTGTTTTGATGTGAGCTGGCAGAAAGGTTGTTGCCCCGGGAAGCAGCCTTGTAAGTGGCATCAGCACTGCCCTGTCGGACAACTTTAACAAGTACACTGCTTCCTCCAAACCAAATCCCGTTATTTGAATGTGAAATGGCAGCTGTGTCAAAACAAGTTTGCATTATGTAAATGTAGGTCCAAATTTTAAAATGCTGATTCAAAAATCAATGTAACTTGGCAACAATCAATTATATTTGTCAGCTTCTTTGAATAACTGTTTATGAATGTTTCAATACTCCAGAACTGGATTCCACGTGGCTCCACAGTATAGAAGCTGTGTTTTCTGAATCAATAATACCTGCCATTTATTAGGCTTCTGACATCCAGCAATACTGTAGACCAGGTGTTATGAAGGGTCATTTTATTCACATACTGCTAAATTCTGAATAGATTATGACAAGCATGTTTTTCCAAGCACTGCTGAGCTCATGAGTAAATAAGGGAATTTATTTTTTCTTTTTAAAAATAATCTTTTATTTTTTCATATTTTTATTGTAGTGTATTGTAGTTGTACATAATGGTGGGATTTGTTGTTACATGCACACAATATAACAATATTATTTGGCCAATATCATTCCCCAGTATTTCCCTTTCTCTTCCCTTCTCCCTCCCCTTAGTCCAACAAGGGGATTTCAATGATCAGAATGAGAAATTAAAAATAACACCAAAGAAGAAAAACTTAGTGGGCTGAAAAGGGGTTGAGCATTGGCAAGCCCAAAAGTGGCCACACCAGGAACATATTTGGAATATAAGCCTGAGACCCACCACTGATGGAATGGATAAATCTTTGAGATGTTTGCATTCCTCCTAGATAAGTTTCCATGGAAGGAAATTACCCAAGAACTCATAACTCTCATGGGTTCCATGGTCAAACATAGTCATGTTAAATATAATCATCACATACCCAAGGAAACAAGCTATTATATGCCCTGCAAAATTTTTCTTTTAAAAACTAGGGTGAAATAAGGATATATTTTCAGATAATGAAACAAAAGTTTATGATATGCAAAAAAGGAAACCTAAAAGTATATTTCAAGAAAAAGAGAGAAAAGGTCTAAGATGAAAGAAACGATTAATAAAAATGTTGGTAAACATCTATGTAAAATTTTAAAAACACATTTTCCACATAAGGAAAAAATAATTAAACCATAAGGATAAAGAGTGAACTGAAATACAGATTTTTTTATAGGCTTTTTTCTTTTAAATTTGTTGTTGTTGTTGTTGTTGTTGTTTTGGGTTTTAGGTGGACACAATACCTTTATTCTATTTATGTGACGCTGAGAATGGGACCCAGGGCCTCACACATGCGAGACGAGCACTCTACCGCTGAGCCATAGCACCAGGCCCCAGATTTCTTTTTAAATACTGTAATTTGGAGAGAGATCATTGGACTTTTTTCTTCTACAGTTCTGCTATTGCTCAGAAACAAGGTTAGGATAGTGGGACATGGTAACATTTTGAAGGTAAAAGCTAAAAGATTATGAATTAAATTATTAAATGAATCACTAATCATTAAAATGAATCACAAATCAGTACAAGGAGAAAAGAAAAAAATTTAAAAAATCAAAATAAGGAAAAAAGAATCATTGAAAAAGTGGGACAAATTAGAAGGCTGAAAGCAAGAAACTTGGAACAAGGCTAAGGTTTCTATTTCTGAACGTATAAATGATGGGATACCTGGGATAGCCTTCCAATACGAACAAATAGAGGTTTGGATAACACGAAAATAAATTCTCTGAATGCATAAACTGTGATATGGTGGATGATTAAGAAATCCACAGACACCAAAAGCAGAGTGAAACTGGAACCGAGGCTGGTGAAGAGATACTAAAGCCAGCTTTCCCCCTGGGGGTTGCAGCTGGGTTCTTGGGTTCACACAGAAGTTATGCATGAGATGCCAGGGCCTGCCCAGGATGGGGAAATCTAGTGGGATCACAAATTTATGCAGGGGACTTCTACCTCGCCAAGGTTAGTATAAAATCATCCTTACCACAGGCTAGCAATAAATAGGCCATCTTCCCCTTGGTGCTGGGTAAAAGGGGGAGATCTCTCCTGAGGATTCACGTCCATAAACTTTTCTTCATACAGGCTTTTGGTCCAAGTTCATATTATCTATGTTTTCCAACAAGATCTTAAAAAGATAATTTAGAACAGAACAGCGTTAGCATATTCCTCAAGCAGAAGACAGAAGTGAACATCAACTCATACCTCAAAGAATTCCGATAATCTAATTCTTAAGGACAGTAAACAGCTTTCAGCCAAAATCAACACTCTAAAATGACAGAATTGACAGGCAGTACAAAAAGACCCACAAAATATTTCAGATACTGAGGTTTTCTTACCCGGTTTACAGGAGAATTTTAATGTGTTTAAGGAAACAAGAAAAGGTTAAAATTAAACAGAGAAAAGAATCTATTCAGAATGACCATGCAGATTTCAAAGAGAACCAAATAGACGTCTACAACTGAAAAATAGAGTGATTTAAAATTTTAAACTTGGGCACATTAAACAAATTACACTAAGAAGATTGATCTAAAACATCATTCAGGATGCAGAACAGAGACAGACATGAAAAATAACAAAAGAAAGACTGAAATGAGAGTTGAATGAGATTTAACATATTTAATTGAGTTTCCAGAAGGAGATAAAATCAAGCAGAGACAAAATTTAGAAAGAGAATGTGAGATCCAGGAAACCCAGTGAAACCTAGGTTACAGAACATCTTTTTTTGTTTGTTTCTTTTTTTTAATTTTATTTTTATAATTTTTAATATGTACAACTCATAGTGCATATATTTAGTATCTTTTTACAGAACATCTTTAATGTAGACATACAATGAAACTCAAAAATACCAAAAAGAAGATTTTAAAGAGGGCAAAGTTGTTTCTTTTTGCTATTTTAAGTGGTATAATTTAAACTGCTTATATGTAGAAACACAATTAACTTTCATGTATGGATTTTGTATTCAGAAAACTTCCCAAACTTTTAATTTCTATAGATTATTTGGATTTTTGTAGATAATGTTATAATTAATAAATAATGAACTGTATATTTCCTTTTTAAACATATATAATTTTATTTATTGATTTATTTAGTTTTGCTTCCCTTATTTTTTCCACTTAACTGCTGCAAAACATGGAATATGAGAGAAACCATCTTTATTTAGTTGGAAATCTTTTTTTGCTACGTCATTATTAAAAATAACAGCTGCTATTTAAAATTGTTTTTAGTTGTAGATGGACACAATGCCTTTATTTATTTAATTTATTTGTTTGTTTATTTTTTTTTTTTTTATGTGGTGCTGAGGATGCAACCCAGTGCCTTACATGTGCCAGGCAAGCAAGCGCTCTACCACTGAGCTACAACCCCAGCCCCAATGCCTGCTTCTTTTAAAGATAATCTTTATCAGGTCATGGAACTCTTGCATAACTTTTCATCATGGAAGGGGAGTTTCCTGGCAGCTTTTTTCATCTTTTGAGATGGTGATGTGATTTCCCTTTAAACTGCTAAGGCAATGATTTTAATGAATTGCTTTCCTAATGTTAAACCACCCATTTTATTTCTGAGATAAACTCCTCTAGGTCATGATATATTACCTCTTTTGTTCACTGCTTGATTCAGTTGACAAAGCTTTTATTTGGGATTTTTGTTGGTGTTTCTCCCCGCTCCCCTTTCTTGTTTAGTTTTTAGGGTTAACATTTTTCTACTAGTCTTTAATCTCCAGAATAGTTTATATAAGCTTGGAATTAGTTGTTCTTTGAATTTACCTGTAAAGCCTAATGGGCCTTTGTGAGATTTTCTTTGTGAGGTTTCTGACTGCTGATTCAATTTTGTTCATGATTGTAAGAATATTCAGATTTTCTATTTCTTCTAGAGTCAGGTGGTAAGTTGTATTTTAAGAATTATCCCATTGTGTTGAAACTTTCAGTTTAATAGACTTTAAATTGGCCCTAGTACATTCTTACCTATTAAATCTCTGAAGTGCCTATAATTAAGTCCCTTTTCATCCTAATATTTCTTATCTTATTTCTCTCTTTGTTTATTTTTTTTTTTTTATGTGGTGCTGAGGATGCAACCCAGTGCCTTACATGTGCCAGGCAAGCAAGCGCTCTACCACTGAGCTACAACCCCAGCCCCAATGCCTGCTTCTTTTAAAGATAATCTTTATCAGGTCATGGAACTCTTGCATAACTTTTCATCATGGAAGGGGAGTTTCCTGGCAGCTTTTTTCATCTTTTGAGATGGTGATGTGATTTCCCTTTAAACTGCTAAGGCAATGATTTTAATGAATTGCTTTCCTAATGTTAAACCACCCATTTTATTTCTGAGATAAACTCCTCTAGGTCATGATATATTACCTCTTTTGTTCACTGCTTGATTCAGTTGACAAAGCTTTTATTTGGGATTTTTGTTGGTGTTTCTCCCCGCTCCCCTTTCTTGTTTAGTTTTTAGGGTTAACATTTTTCTACTAGTCTTTAATCTCCAGAATAGTTTATATAAGCTTGGAATTAGTTGTTCTTTGAATTTACCTGTAAAGCCTAATGGGCCTTTGTGAGATTTTCTTTGTGAGGTTTCTGACTGCTGATTCAATTTTGTTCATGATTGTAAGAATATTCAGATTTTCTATTTCTTCTAGAGTCAGGTGGTAAGTTGTATTTTAAGAATTATCCCATTGTGTTGAAACTTTCAGTTTAATAGACTTTAAATTGGCCCTAGTACATTCTTACCTATTAAATCTCTGAAGTGCCTATAATTAAGTCCCTTTTCATCCTAATATTTCTTATCTTATTTCTCTCTCTCTCTCTCTCTGATTAACCTTTTCAAATCTTGTCTGTTTCTTTCATCTTTTTCAAAGAACTGACTTTTGGCATTGATTTTCTCATTTATGTATGTTTTGTATTTCATTAATTGTGGCTTTTATCTTCATGATTACCTTCCTTTATTCTACTTCCTTTGGCAAAGTGAGTGATGGACATGAAAATGCAGAATACTGAAAGGGTCCTTTCGACAGGAGAGAGTGGCTCCTATATCGAGAGTCCATGGACCAAGAAGACAAGGATAAAAGAAGGGGTGCCACCCAAGAAAGGTAGAAATGTGCTCAAACTTCTTTGCTAGTGCAACAGTTCTCTAACATTTGGTCTCAGGACTTCTTTACACTTTTAAAAATTACTTAAGGGAGCTTTTGTTTAAATAGGAGATTTTACACACACACATACACACGCACCCCACAGAGTCATCCTATATATCCATGAGGACTGGTTTCAGGAGCCCCCATAGATACCAAAATCTGAGGATGCTCAGGTTCATTATAAAAAATGGAATAGTATTTGCATATTTTCCTGCACATTTTCCCATATACCTTAAGTCATCTTTAAATGACGTATAATATCTAATACAATGTGAATGTAAGTAGTTGTTATACTGTAATTGTCGAAGGAATAATGACAAGAAAAAGTCTGTACATGTTCAGTACACACGCAATTTTTCAAATATTTTAAATCTGCAATTAATTGAATCTGTGGATATGAAATTCAAAGATACAGAAGATTTACTATGTATGTGTATGTATATAAGTATATGCACACTCATACATATATACATAATTAACTACTATGTTCTACTATAGTACATACTAGTATATTCTTTGCTATATAAGAAATTAAAGTTGATACATTTTTGTTTTATTTTATTTTATTATTTTGGTATCAGGGATTGAACTCAGGGGCACTCGACCACTGGGCCACATCCCAGCCCTTTTTTGTATTTTATTAGAGACAGGATCTCACTGAGTTGCTAAGTGCCTCGCCATTGCTGAGGCTGGCTTTGAACTTGCCATCCTCCTGCCTCAGCCTCCCAAGTGCTGGGATTATAGGCGTGAGCCACTGTGCCTGCACCCGGCTAAGTTGTTATAAACACAAGAATATACAAGCACACATTTCATTATTCCTTTAGTCTTTAACTGAGAGCATAATAAAATATTTTTGGAGGATAGTTTTATAATAAACATAAAACCATGAAAATGCATATTTTTTGATCTGTTCTATCCAAGGATCTTGTATGAATGATAAGGGAAAAAATCTAATGACCATAGTTGTGTGTGTGTGTGTGTGTGTGTGAGAAAGAGAGAGAGAGAGAGAGAGAGAGAGAGAGAGATAGAGAGAGAATGACAAATTATGATCCCCAAAAGGAACATTAAATATTACAATAGTAAGGGACAGATTCAATATACCTGGTGATACAGAGTAAAATGTTTATATATTTGATTATGTTTCCACCTCTTAGGAAAATTATTAAACCTCTGTAACATCAATATACTCATCTATAAAGTGGGGATAATTGTAATACTTTATAGGAGTGTAGTGAATATAAAAAGACATTATTCATATGAAACACTTAACAGAGGCCCTATCATATAGTAAGTGCTTGATCAATGTTAGATATTTTTACTATCATTGCATGTGTAATTCCATTCAATTTTGCAAGTAATTATGAGAATTTAGAATTAAATTTACTTACATGAATATACATTTGTGATATAATTATGAAAAGATTAACAGGACAGCCTATACAGTCTGCTTCTATTTTTGTAAAGAACATTTTTGTAAAAATAACCAAAACATTCTGCAAAGATATACTCAAGTTTTAATTAGTGAAGATCACATTAGTTGTGTATGTATGTTTTTCCTTTTATATATCTGTATTATCTTATTTTTCTTCCCTGACTATGATGTGCTAATAAATGTCCTTAGAAATTGTACAACACCATGACTGACACCAGAGGGCGCAGCAGGACTCTTGTGAGTTTCTTTGTGTGTTCATGTTGAGGAGACAACCTATGCTGAGCTGTCCATGAGCTGTCCAGGGTCTGAAGAAGACAAAATCTTCAAGCAGACTATGCAATAGCACTGGACCAGCTCAGGGAGCATCCCAGCACCATTCAAGCTACATTTGGGTGGATCCTAGGTATACTTCCTGAGTATACAATTTCCTGGGTGTGAGCTCCTACAAAGGACTGTCACTGTGAGCTGCACAGATGCCATAAGGAATGCAATTCCCCTCATCCTTCTAGTCCATTTGGGTAGAATCGCAATGTGTGTGTGTGTGTGTGTGTGTGTGTGTGTGTGTGTGTGTGCATGTGTGTGTGTGTATGTGTGTCTCCCCAGGATTTTCCTCTGGAATGCAGGAAAATTGCAATTACAAATTGGTTCACCTATTCTGCACTTTTTTGTTGTTGTTGTTCCTTCGTTTTTACTTCCCATTCAATACAGCCCAATTGCTACTGACTTAAGACAAAGAGTAAGAAATAAAAGCAAGGCCCTAGTTAGAATGCTTTCATTAGCAAAAAGTGATTTCCAGAAATCCCCAAAGAAGTTGGTTGGATGGTTATGTCAGTGAAGACGAAGGGTAAAGCAATAGCTTTAGATGTTATGTACATTCTCTGGGGCAGACTGGAAGGACTATTAGAAATACATGTTGGTTAATGAAAGAAGTGAAAGACTTCTTTAAAGAAAATTATAGAACACTAAAGAAAGAAATTATAGAAGACCTCAGAAGATGGAAAGACCTTCCTTGTTCCTGGATAGGCAGAATAAATATTGTCAAAATGTCCATACTACCAAAAGCATTATACAGATTTAATGCAATTCCAATCAAAATCCCAATGACATTCCTCAAAGAAATAGATAAAGCAGTCATGAAATTCATCTGGAAAAATAAGAGACCCAGAATAGCTAAAGCAATCCTTAGTAAGAAAAGTGAAGCAGGTGGCATCACCATACCAGATTTTAAATTATACTATAGAGCAATAGTAACAAAAACAGCATGGTATTGGCACCAAAACAGACGGGTAGACCAATGGTACAGAATTGAGGACACAGAGACTAATACATATAATTTCAGCTATCTTATATTGCACAAAGGCGCCAAAAATGTACAGTGGAGAAAGGACAGCCTCTTCAACAAATGGTGCTGGGAAAGCTGGAAATCCATATGCAACAAAATGAAATTAAACCCTTATCTCTCACTATGCACAAAATTCAATTCAAAGTGGATCAAGGACCTAGGAATTAGACCAGACACAATACGCCTAATAGAAGAAAAAGTAAGCTCCAATTTCCAACATGTCAGATTCGGCCCCAAGTTCCTTAATAGGAATCCTGTAGCACAAGAATTAGTATCAAGAATTAATGAATGGGATAGATTCAAACTAAAAAGCTTCTTCTCAGCAAAAGAAACAATCAGTGAGGTGAATAGAGAGCCAACTAACTGGGAACAGATATTTAATACATGCACATCAGACAGAGCACTATTTCTAGAATGTATAAAGAACTCAAAAAACTCAACACCAAAAAAAACCAAATATCCCAATAAATAAATGGGCCAAAGAAATGAACAGACACTTCTCAGAAGAAGATATGCAATCAATCAACAAATACATGAAAATATGCTCAACATCACTGGCAATTAGAGAGATGCAAATCAAAACTACCCTAAGATATCATTTCACACCAGTCAGAATGGCAGCTATTAAGAACACAAACAACAATAAATGTTGGAGAGGATGTGGGGAAAAAGGCACGCTCATGCATTGCTGGTGGGACTGCAAAATGGTGCAACCATTATGGAAAGCAGTATGGAGATTTCTTGGAAAACTGGGAATGGAACCACCCTATGACCCAGCCATCCCACTCCTGGGTCTATTCCCAAAGGACTTAAAAACAGCATATTACAGTGACACAGCTATCTCAATGTTTGTAGCTGCACAATTCACAATAGCTAGGTTGTGGAACCAACCTAGATGTCCCTCAGTAGATGAGTGGATTAAGAAAATGTGGTATATACGTACAATGGAATTTTATTCAGCAATAAAATAAAATAAAGTAATGGCATTCTCAGGTAAATGGATGAAGTTGAAGGACATAATGCTAAGTGAAGTTAGTCAGTCTCAAATATCCAAGTACCAAATGTTTTCTCTGATATAAGGAGTCAGAGTCACAGTGGTGTTGGGTGTCGGGGTACTTAGGAAGATTAGAGGAGCACTAGAGTGGTCAAAGGGGAGGGAGGAGAAGGGAGGGAGATGGGGGTATGGGGTGGTAAAACAAAAGGGGGGAGGTATAATAAGATGGATATCGTTATCCCAAATGCATGATTGAAGACTTGAATAGTATGAATATACTTTGTATGCAAACAGTGTTATGTGAAAAGAGGCTCTATATGTGTATTATGAACCGTAATGCATTCTACTAGAATGGCCAATGGGGAGGGAGGGGAAGGGAAGGGGCAAAAGGGTGAAGGAAAAAAAAAAGATGGTAGAATGAGATGGATATCATTACCCTAAGTGCATGTATGAAGTCACAAATGGTGTGAATATACTTTGCATACAACCAGAGATTTGTAAAAAAGTGCTCTGTATGTGTAATATGAAATGTAATGCATTCTGCTGTCATTTATAACATCTTAGAATAAAAAAATGTAAAAAAAAAAAAAAGAAATACATGTTGGACCATTGCTTGGACAAACTTAGGGGAAGGAAGCTCTGTCCATACCAAAATGACCTATTAGAGATGTTTCAATTATATTTTTCTGCATAGCCTAACAGCCCAAACCTTATGACTCCAGACAGCCATTTATTATTTCTCTCCTTTCTCTGTGCATTGGCTGGGATTTCATCTGTTGACTTTGTGGGGGAACCTGGGACAGCTAGGTCTTTCTGTCCACTGGATCTTTCATCGTGGGCTTTCTCCTGGCATGATAATCTCAGAGCAGTATCTCCAAGGAGCACAGGCAGAAGCTAAAAGGTCTTTTGCCTCAGCTCTGGCATTCGAACATGACTTCTACCACATTCTATTAGTCAAGGTAGGTTAGATATAGGAAAATGGATTCCATCTCTTGATAGAGGAAGCTGTAAGACACTCATAGCCATATATATAGTATTGCTCATCTTGGACACTAATTGACATTTTAGGCCAAAGGAAGGGGAGGTGCTGTCCTGTGTTTTTTGAAGCACTTAGTACCACTCCTAATGGCTCTTACCCATTAGACACTAGTGTATAGGCAGGCTACTGCATGTGCAGTGCGCGTGCACACACACACACAAGCACATTTACAAATGCAATGACCAGAATGTCTCAATATTGCCAAATGTCCCCTAGGGGACCAAAGATTATTTCTGGTTGAGAACCAGAAGAATCTGTCAAGAGATTGTGTTCCGTGCCAAGTCTTTTTACAGCTTATCTTATAAAGCACTGATCTACTAAGGTGTTGGTCTTACTTTATTTCACTTTTAGATGGATTATCTCACACTTGGAATTAGCACCTATTTTTTCAGTCACCACACTGACTCAAATATGCTTATGTAAGCTAATGACCCTACCTGGGCTATCTCATTTGGTTTGAACAATAAGTTCACATACCAATTCATGGGTGGACCCACAAGACTCTTCTACTGAGCTATATGAAGTCCATCCATCATCAAATGTGGACCCTCAAAAGCAATCAGCTTGTCTCTTGTTTTTGCTTCCCACGGTTATACTCACAGACCTATATCTGGCTCTCTGAGGTCAGGGTATACTCACGGTGGTCACTTCAAAAGACATGGGAAAAGAGGTTCAGCTCTCAGATGGGAATGGAAATAACACTGTACAATTTGTCGAGTTTTGAATTATTTCATTTTTGTTCACATGCGCGGGTGACCTTGCTAAGTCATATGGTTTGGGGGTATAATTTGTGGAGCTGCAATTCTTATGAATGTTCTTTGTTATTTAAACAGTCATCTCTTCTCAGCAAAGATTAATTTTCAGGTTTCCCTTGTACTTCATTGTTCCCTTCCCCAAATACCTGATTTGCAGTCATCATTACAAAATAACAGGAAATCTTAACCTCTTCAAATGCCAGAAGTGCTCCGGTTGGAAAATGGCATATATGCCCATGCAATAACTGGCTCTTCTCCAGCTGGTTAGGGCTGTTTGTGATGATGATAATCTCAGCTGAGAGGTGTTGCTGACACCATTATTTCTTAAAAGAGACTGAAGGACCCAGCATCTTTATGTTCAGAAAGCATCCCATTTTGTTGTCTCTGTTCTTTGATGTTGCCAGGAATCACTGAACTGAGAAGCACAGAGAAAATTCATATTCCACAGAAAGTCTATTTTTGCTCAATAAAGAAGGAACACATTATTGGGATAGGAGTTTCTGCTTATGGAACTGGACACACAAGGAGAAGCCAATGGTGAGAACAAGACTCTGTCCAGAGATTGTGTTCCATGGCCAAGTCCTTTTACAGCTCACCCTAAAAATAAAGGGCTCTACATCTTTATTTTTTCATTGATCAAGAAATTGAGATGTGGGAGCAGGCACCAGGTTGCAGGAGTTATCTGTGACGCTAACACAGTTACAGCTTTGCCTTCACGAGTCTGATGAATCGCTGCCAGATTTTAATTGGAACCTACACATGAAAAAGACAGACTCTTTTGACTGTCTATAAATAATCACAACACAGCGGAAATGTAGCAGCTATAGAAATAGTTACAGCAAATAAGAACTTCCCTTTGAAATCTGCAAAGTCTTTTTTCTTTTCTTTCTCTCTTCCTCTCCCCATCATCAGCACTTCCTGTTACTTCGTATCTCTTGTTTCCTTGATCCTGGAATCGCCTCTTAACATAGGTTTGCAATTTTGTCTGTATAATTTTTGCTCACTTCTGTTTTACTTCAATATTAGGCTATGTAGTACTTGCCTTGGTTTTTAAAAGTTCCCATAAATGATTTAAAAGTTCATTTTCAGTAACATGGTGCTTTAGGTTCTTAACTGTGGTACAGAGCCTCCTGGAATATTGAATTTGTTAAACATGTGTTCCTTCCCTTCTCAGAGACTATGTCCTGTACCTACCATTCATTCAACCCAGTGATGAGTCCTTGAAATATAGAGCCACGTTAGACTTTTAGTATACATGTGTGTGTTATTAAATGGCTAAGGCATACTCTTCAAAAGCCACAAACATCTTATATTACATGAAGAACATGAGAACCAAGTACCAAAGAAAATATATTAATTGAAAATAAGTGAGAATTTAAAGATCTCTAGGCACGCTTGGGAGCCCTACTCTTTATGTAAAGTGCAGGCTTGGGTTTTGAGTTGCATGATTTTCTAAGGGTTAGGAGCCTAGCACATCAGGGCATTCAGACTTCCAGGCCTCAGCATTTGGTCAGACAGCAAGTATGTGAGAAGGTGATGAACCATCTGCATGCATATCTTTTTCTCAGGTTCTGTATGCAAAGGCTTACCGAGACTGAGAGAGACACCCTGCCCACCAAATGCTGTAGACTATATAGCCCTTCCACCCCTACAATATAACAAAGGCAAAGTTTTCAGATGGGAACCCAGACAGAGAGAGCCAGAGCCCCATGTCAACAGAGAGAGGCAGGCACCCTTCCTGGGTAACAAGCTATAGACAGCAAGCAGTTTGTATTCTGTACATTGGAGGAAGCAAGACTTCCTAGCAGTCAGCAATGTGGGGATTTTCATTTTGTGCTTGGAGATGTGGTAGGTGAGCCCAAAGGCAAGAGTGGAGACTGTCATGAAAGACACAGAAAACAGTGATAGCTCAATGCTATGGACCTGGGTAATGAAAAAAAGAATCCAGAGAGAACTTATTTAACCACAAAGGGTCTCAAGTTTCAGCCATTTTCCTTGTGTTGTATTTACACTGGAACTTTACTGCGGACACTTTTATGTTTGTATGTATAAGTATTCTTGTGTCAACTGAAAAGTCCCTTTGATTCTCGTGTTATGGAATGAGAACAATCATTTTCAATCTTTTTATTGTCTTTATACAGCCATAAGTTAAAGAACTCTGCAAGGAATTGCCAGTGCCCGATGTAGACAGGGAAGGTTCTGGTGTCCGCCCTGAGGAGGTAGTTGAGCAGCAGACCTCATGGAAGACTGCCCCAGAAGTATTCATTTCTCTCTGTGTGAGAAGGGGCTGAATTTTGTTTCCCCATGACTCATGTGTTAAAGTCCTAACCCCCAGTTCCACAGAATGTAACTGTGTTTGGAATGAGCGCTTTTAAAGAGGTGGTTAAGGTAAAATGAGGCCATTAGAGTGGTTCCTAATCCAATCTGACTGGTGCTCTTCTTACATGAGAGGAAATCTGAAGACAGACCCACAGAGAGGGAGGACCATGTGAGCACCTCGGAAAAGACAGCAAGAGAGATCGCAGGAGAAGCCTAGCCTGCCCAACATTTCGATCTTGAACTTCTGGCCCTTAGAACCATGAGACGATCAATTTCTGTTGTTTGAGGCACCCAGTCTGTGGTTCTGTGCTACGGCACCCTGAGCTGACTAACACACTGGGGTGCTCTACTTAAAGTCTGCACACTCAAGGTGATGTGTATCAGTGGGAAGACAGTCACTCACAGGGCTGTGAGTGCTGCGGTTCTAAGTAAAAAGGCAGGTGTGAACTACCTGGTCCTGTGATCCTGAAGTCCCCTCAGCGTCCTGGCCACTCAGGTAAGTCTGGAGTTTTCATGAATCACTGTGATGGGAATAATTAGGGGCCTTGGCATTAAGCTTCTTCTGGTGATATCCTCTCCCTCCAGCCTCCCTTCCCTTCCCCTTCATCACTGCTCTCCCAGCCCTTCAAAAAGTACACACACCTGGTTTTGTTGTTGTCCACTCAGAGTGACTTCTTTCCTCACCAGGCACATTTCCTTATCTGAGCCTTCTGGGAATCAGAGGACAGCATATTGAAAGATGACTGACCAGCACTAATGATTGGGTCTCGGGTTGTGGTTCTCAGACTTAAGCATGCAATAGAATCACCTGGAAGGTTTGCTAAAATTGCTAAAACAGCTTGTTGGGCTCCACTTTTAAAGTTTTTGATTCCACAGGCTCAAGGTGGACCTGAGAATCTACATTCTAATAAATTCCTTGAGATGCTTATGCTGCTGACCTGGGGCCCATGGTTTGAGAACTACTCATTCATCTTAGGCCCTGGAACAAAAGGAAACCGACGATTATATCTCTTTTCTCTAATCTGGCCCTCATCCACCTTTGGTCACCACAGCAGATAGACTAGATCTATTTATGTTGTGACTGTATTTCCAATTAGGCCTCAAGTGAGGTACAATATAAACTGAGGTATCAGAAAAGGGTGCTTTGCTGTGATTAAATGTTTGTTCAAATGAAGTTCCTGAGGAGGCCAGCTGTGTCTAAGAAGAAGACATTATTTAAAATTCTGTTTAGCAAGAGCTTCTCTTTGTGGTCAATGAGCAATCAATAGCTGTCCATCTGTATCCAAGGTGGATTTTCCATCTGTATCTAAGGATGCCCCCTATATCGAAATCCAAGGATGCTCAAGTCCCTCACCTAAATGGTGTAGTGTTTGCTTATAACCTATGCACATCCTCCTGTATACTTTACATCATCTGTAGATAACTTATAATATCTAAAGTAATGTAAATGTTATATAAATAATTGTTATACTGTGTTGTTTAAAATATAGTAACACAAAAAGTGTGTACATGTCCTGTACATATGTAATTTTTTTCTGAATATTTTAAATTCATGGTTGGTTAAATTGGCAAATGCAAACCTTGCAGATACAGGGGGCCGAGTGTACTACAGTCTTTAAAATTTATAAATAATTTTCTTTTTCTTTATTTATAAGTATACCCCTAAAAATGGCTGGAGGAAAAGAAACTGTTTATTACAGTGATCTAGAAGCTAATGATGATCTTTAAGTTTACATAGGGTATTTATTCTTCAATTTAGAAGCATCGAATTTAATGTCGAACCACTGAGACAAAGAACAGGCTAGAAGAGTCGAATCCTATTATGTTAAAATTGAAAGGAATGTTCAAAATATTTTGTTTTGTAAGACTTGTATTCTATCAGTTTCTATTTGAGTGAGTATTGATTGTACCTTGAAAGTATTTTTTCTTGAAAATACTTAAGATAATTGGAGTCTTTGTTATGAGAATAAGTAGAATCATTTTGTCAAAAATTCCTGCTTTGGGCCGGGCGCCCTGATGCATGCCTGTAATCCCAGCAACTCGGGAGGCTGAGTCAGGAGAATCACAAGTTCAAAGCTGTCTCAGCAAAAGCAAGGTGCTAAGCAACTCAGTGAGGCCCTGTCTCTAAATAAAATACAAACTAGGACTGGGGATGTGGCTCAGTGGCTGAGTGCCCCTGAGTTCATTCCCCAGTACACCCCCAAAACATTCCTGTTTTGGGGTGCTGAGTGTGCTCCCAGTCCACACTAGTTCATCTCCCTCCCCACAGTGACCACAAAGGACAATGTGAGGCAGAGGAGGTGCTCAGGCTACAGGGAGTCCCCTGTGCCTCCCTGTATTAATTTAAGGTCTTTTAGTTGTAAGCACCATTGCCAACTGTAGCAAGCAAGAAAAGACAAAACAGAGGAGAAATTAAGGAGGGTTGAATAATCTTCTCATATCTAACCAAAACAACATAACCAAGCCTGATGTGGCAGGAGCCAGACAGCTCCTGGGACCTCAGTTACAAGACCTTGGGGACCTTCTTTTCAGAGCTGCTGTTGACACCACATGACCCAACCTCAAGGGCTTCTTGTCTCTGCTTCTCTCTCTTTCACATTTTAAAGTTATGGGAGAAAAAAAAATCTGACTGGCCAAGCACAAGTCAGGTGTCTACCCCATATTAATAAGCTATAGCCAGGAAACCAAATTAGCTATGGCAGGCATGGAAACTGGGTATTTCTGATTGGGGGCCCATAGTTTGAGAACTATTCATTCATCTTAGGCCCTGGAAAAAAATGAAAATGATTTAAATTTATAACTATATTTATAAATATAAAACATATTTATAATATATAATAATATGATATATAACAATATAATTAATTATATAATTATATTATATAATATAGTAATTATAATATATAATAATTATATAAACAATATATTTATAAACATAAATAATACATTTATATTTATATAACATATAAATATATATATGTATTTATAAATTTAAATTTATAAATTAAATCATAGATGAGGGTATTCCTGTGGAGGCAGGAGTCCCACATCAGGCAGCGATATCAAGGGACAGTCACTGTTCTCCTCTGCCACTCATACTCCCTGAGACTCTCCAGATAATCTCTGATGAATTAAACACCACTTCCAGTTCTTCACAGGTCTCTCCGCCACAGCGCCTTGGGCCAGGGTCTTTGGCTCCAGATGTCCAACCTTTGCTTTCTCCTCTTCAGGCATAACACCCACTCCTAATGCTCAGGTATTTATAAGAAGTCACCTGACAATTAATTCATACTGAGGAGTGAATAATGGATAGCCCTTTTTTCACTTTGTTAAATTTTTTTTTAAATTGAGATAAAATATAACTAATGTAAAATTTGCCATGTTACCCATTTTCAAGTGCACAGTCTTGTGGCATTAAGTAGACTCCCATTGTTTTACAACCATCTCCATCACCCATCATAAGAACTTTTTCATCTTTCCCAATTGAAACTCTGTACCAATTATATAACAGCTTCCCACCCTCACTCCCCCTATTTCCCTGGTAAACTCTAATCTACTTTGTGTCTCAATAATCTGCCTTCTGTAGTGATCTCACATAAGTGGAATCATACAGTATTTTGGGGGACTAGTTTATTTCATAGCAAGATGTCTTAAAGGTTCATGTATGCAGAAGCTTGGGTCGAATTTCCTTCCTTTGTAAAGGCTGAATAATATTCCATTATAATTATATATCATATTTTGTTTATCCAGTCATCCATCTATGGACCCTTGGGTTGTTTCCACACTTTGACTATCATATATAATGCTGCTATTAACATGGGTATATGTTTAATATATTTTCAATCACATCATCTGAATAAATCAGAGAAAATAATCTATAGTCATCACATTGCAGGACAAGCTTGGGGGAGGGGATACGATAATTAATGACTCATTTGCTCTCAATTTACAACACCCACAATCTAGTCTGAAATACAAGGTAACACAGCTTTTTCCTATAATTGGATTATTTTGTATCAGTACAACTATGATACAAAGGGAAAAAAAGAGTTAAATAGATCAAGATACATAGAAATAACTTTCATCTAATAATTTGTAATCTCCATCTGAGAATATGTCACACCTTCCTGGCAGTGTAAGCTTCTCCTTTCTTGCATGTTAACCAAATGCTTTATAAATTTTAAAAAATACTGACTTTCTTTTAAAGAAATACTTTCAGACTGTTCATTGACTCATTTAATAATCAATGGCATAAAGGAGATATTTCTTGTCATTGCCCTCCAAATTGTTCTTGAAAAACCTTGGATTTCTTCTAGTTTACCATTACTACTAGTAAAGACAACTAAACCACACATATCCTAAGCTAAGTGGTTGGATCTAACCAACATAATTTTTGACATCTGGTACACATACAGCTATTGACTGGCCAATGTGTTTTTCCCTGTACCTTATAGTAAAAATTATGAAAAGCAATTTGTTTTCACCTGATAGGACTTCCAATACACTCTCACAACTTATGTTCTGTGATCAATTGGACCTAGCTTACAGATGGTTCTGGAAAATGCACTGGTACCACTTGGACCTAGCTTATATATGGTTCTAGAAAATGCACTGATACCATTCAAAAATGAACACGAGCAGTAAGGTAGCCCTACCCTAGAGTGACCTAGAAGAATGCCAAGGAAAAGAAATCCTGTTATGGACAGAACTTCAAGCCATGCACCTGATTGTTCTTTTTGCCTGACAGGAGGAAAGCCTGGAGTTTCACCTCTGCATTTATTCAGTGTCAGGCACATAGAAGGAACACACTTGGAAAATAGGTGACCAAGGAGGTCTTGGGAAAGACGGATGAGGACAGCCCTATTTAAATGAGCACGGAGTGTGAAGATATGTGTGCCCGTGTACACTCAATACAAACAGTCTCAGGAGAAGAGGATTTTAATCATCAGAAGGAAAAGATGACCCATTTTAGAAATTTCGGGCATCTCTTTCTACCACTATCCTTCTCTGTCCAGTCACATGCTCTTTTCCCAGTGGTCTCATGAATGAAGTGATCAATGCAGCAGAGACAACAGTAATCCCCTAGTGTGGTGGCAGGTTGTTGGAATACATCCATCACAGGGACAGGAAGGAGGACAGTACTTTATTTTCACTAGGACAGACACTCTGGTTATGGATTTGCTTTCTTTGCTTGAAATGCTCTGCCAAATATCACCATCTGTGGACTTTCAAAATGCCATTGTCACCATCATGGTATCCCACATAGTTTTGATTCTACAAATAGAAATAATTTTACAGAAAATGTAGCTTGTCGACAGACTCATATGCACAAAATTGATGGAAGAGTGTAATGGACTTTTGAAGACTTAGCCACAAACCCCAGTTGTATGGCCACATTTCACAAGCTACGACATTATTCTCTGGAACGTTTATATTCTCTGAGTCAGCAATCAGTATGTATGCGTGTTTCTCCCATGATCACCATTCATGTGTCCAAAAATCAAGCAGTAGGAATGGAAGGGTTCCTCTCGCTGTTGTCCCTAAAGATTTACCTGTGAAATCTTTGTTTCTGATAGTTGCAAACACTTGGGGTTCTGCTGATCTAAAGACATTAGGTCCCAAGAGAGGGATGCTTCCATCAAGGAACACAGTGTTGGTGTGGAACCGTAAGCTGAGATTGCCATCTGGACTTGTTGGGTCATGCATGCCTTTGAACCTACAGGCAAAGAATGGAGGTACAGTACTAGCTGGTGTAATTCATTCTTGCTATCAAGGAAATTGATTTGCTACTACACCGTGGAGGAAGGTGCCTGGAATGCAAGAGATTCTGATGGTGCCTAATGGCATTTACCTGTCCGGCAATGAAAAAGTGTAACAGCCTGATGTAGGTAGGACAGCTCCTGGCACAGACCTTTTAGGAATAAGGGTTAGAGACACCTATCAGAAAAGGAATCATAACTAGCCAACGTGCTTGTTGAAGGTGAAGGAAATTCAAAACATGAGAACTTCTTTTTCTATTTTTCACTCTAGCTCTTCAACATCTAATTTGATCTGTTAATATTAGTTCACCTTATTGCATGTCAATATTGAAGCTGTAGCATAGTGGAACATTGAGTGTGACTCAGATACAAGAGGAACACACATCACCCAAAGAAGAATACACTAAATCTGTATCCTCTTTCACAGAGAGCTGTGGTGTGTTTTTAGGTATACGAGAGAAAGTCATGTAGTGTTAGGTAGAACCATGATGTTGCTAGGTCTTTATTTGGAAATTAAATATGGCTAAAGAGGTGTATATGGGTGACAAGTTGACAACAGATGGACTCTGGTGCTTTTTTAAACTGTTTCAGCTTGGTTAGGCTGGATCTATTTTCTCAGAATATGTTGTCCTGGATAATTTTGGCTTAGAGTCGGCCAAAAGACCAACCGGCAAAAGGTGGAAGCAAGATGGCAGGTGTTACCCTTGGGAGGTTTTTGGGTTAGAGGAGGATGTAGCAGACAGCAAGGTGCTGGTGAGACTGGATTGTTTTTGCCCTGCTTCCCGTCTCATCCAGACCTTCAGACTGGTGGCCAGACCAAGAGCAGCCCAGGACTATCTCCTTACACTCAGTGATGGCACAACTTCCAACAGCTGCCCCGTGAGTCTTCAACTGGCAATTCCATTTTGGTGTCTGCACACACTTAGCTCCTCAGGTTGAACGCTCTCTGAAATTCCAAATGCCTTCCTGGACCTTCTCTTACCTCAGTTCCTCCAACAACCATTCAAGATCCCATTGCTGTATAAAATTCCTTGTCCCGTTACTCTTAGTGATTCTGCTTTCTGAGTGAATCTGACTCAAAATGCCACATCAAACTAGATGAAGAAATTTCTGAGTAGGAGTGATTAAGAGATGAATGTCTAGTCCAGGAGACCTAGGTAATTAATGATGATAATAATGTCATTATTGACTAGCAATAATAATAGCCAATAAATATTGAGCACTTACCATATGCCAGACACTGGGCCTTATCTTCCTTTTACCACTTACTCCTCACAAAAACCTTCTGAGTTAGGTACAGTAATTAGTCAATTTTGCAGTTGAAAAAAATTTTTAGGACTAGCTCAAAGTTGAAAATGCACATTCTAAGCAATTATGTTCTCTATGTTGCATACTGAAAGTATTTATTTACATGTCTGTGTCCTCTACATTTCCTCCAGAATATATTTATTTCAAGGTCAAGGAGTACATGCTTTTAATACCTTCATTCTTAAATTCAAGATCAGAAAATTAAAAGTTTCATGGTACATGTTTGCTGAAAAAATGGACAAATAAAAGAATCGGTGGAAGGAGGTGTGGCTGGCATTAGTGCTTTTGGTTAAGAAAATTTTGAGTGAGTCTTGCGGCAGACATTTGTTTTATTTTCAGGATGTGACCGAGTTACATAAAAACATTCACAAAGAACAGAGGGAACTTATGCTATTGATAGGAATGATGGTGATGGGAAGGAAATGTATTATCTAAATCACATCTTGGCAAGGGTAGTGGGGTAGCAAGGGTGGGCATTCATTATACAGAAAAAGGTAATCTATTGAAACATGGCATTTGTTAAGGTGTGTATACTCCTACTTAGCAGTAGGGGGCGCAAGACGTAGGGAAATTAAAATTTTAGACCAAACACTACACATAAAAATGTGAAGATATCTGAGTCATCTGGGGATAAAAGCATAAAAAAGTGATTTTACACAAAGCTGCCTGAAAATGGGTGTTGATATATTTTAAATAGTCCTCAACTTAAAATGGTTTTGAGTTGCTCACCAGAGCCCTAGCACACCAACACACAGTTAAGGGAGATAAGATAATGATCAATGCAGAAGTTCAGCAAAGATAAAGCAGGGTAAGTTTTTTTCTTTTAATCTAAATTAACTGATTGTTCTTTTGACAGTGGTAAAAGTCCCATCACCTTATAGCAATTAGATCCAGTCTTGAACATTTTATTGTGGTCTGAAGAAAACCAAAACTGATGGGAAAATTAATGATACCATTTAAATGAACTTCCCTAGGCATAATGTGGTGTGATAAGATAAAAAAAAATTTATTGCTATTGCTATGTTTTGCTTATTTTGTGAATAAGAAGCACATTCTGCTTTGAAAGTCAAACAGAAAGTCACAGACCTGTTCTATGAAGACTAAAAAGCAGAGAAAAATCTAGTTCACATCAAGTGTATGAAATCTCCACAAATCAATGTTTTTGGTATTAAACTTTGAGTTCTTTGAGCACTTTCCATAGCAAATTCCCCAATAAAAATACCCTCAACTGGCATCAGAACAAACCTAAGCTCTTTGAAAATTATTTTGACCATCTCTGAACTTGCTAATTAGAGTAAGAGAAAGGAGATCACATATATTCAAATTAAGCAACTTAGTTGCCTAATAAATTATTCCTAGTTTATTTTAATTTAATTATGAAAAAATAGTTTGAAATCAATTCCAATGCCTGTGAAATTGACATTTGTTTGGTTCACTTGATTTTTTCAGGGCTTTTTCTAGCCTCAGGAAGTCTTTGTGGCAAGGGCCAGAATTACAGAACACAAGTTTTCACTCATGGTCATAATATTGGTAGGCATAATGAGACGTTAAACTGTTTGATATAAAACCAAAATAAAATATAAAAACTGACCATGAAATTGGTCATTGAGTCTCATGTATTTGCTTTGGTAATATAAATACAATCAAGTTAATTCTCAAGCCTGGGCTAGGACAGAATTCTAGGACAGAAATTAGGATTCAAAATTTGTTGATTTTCTTAAGATTGTCATCCATGTCATAAGAACTATGTCACACAAGGCTTACCAGTCCTATTATCTGCTTGAAGGGAAGGTTTTGTTACTATGCTAGGTGATTTATTTGCAAACACGTTTTGTTTTGTTTTGTTTTGTTTACAGACCTTGGAATAAAGCAGTAAGTTTCAAGGATGGTCTGCTTTATGCTTCAGTGGCTCATTCACTTGGGGCACACACACCAAGCACGACTCTGGGATCACCTTCAGTCCATAACTTTTGCAACTGAAATTCCCAGGTAGTTGGTTCTACCAGTGCTTCTATCATCAGTCCTCATTTTCATTTCAGAGTTTCAACTTGTAGATTCCCAAGTTGACAATTCCAAGCCAGGATCTGGAAATCATTCTCAGGCACTCATCAGTTTTAGACATTATGGTTAAAATGTTCTGGATTTTAATAGGCACTGTAGTTCATCTTCACAACCATTTACCCCTTCAGCTGCCTTTAAGATTGTTCAGGAGAGTTTATGAATCAAAAGTTACAATGACTGGATTATTCATTTGGAGGCTAATCTAATATCTTATTGCTGTCTTTTTTTTCATGAATTAAGTGTACTAAAAGATGTTGGACAAAGACCAGAGGGTGTAGATCATTGCTATTGAGGTTGCTCTTCCTAAACTGTGTCAATGAAATCAGAGAAGAGCGAGGCAGCCCTGTGACACTACCCAGAACTCATAATTTTCAATGGAGAGAAAAGTCTACATAAAACCCTCAGCTCCAGTGTTTATAATCTAAAACAGCCTTTTAGAACTGGAATTTACAATTTTCTTCCAAATGTCTGTGGGAGCATGGCTAAATAATTATACATTTCAACCATTGTGTAAACCAGTTTAATTAACATTTTTCAGGCATGTCACATTTATACAGTCACCAAATAATTTTCTAAAATTATGTTGCATTAGGAGTTGCCACACAACAACTTGGATATTTTTACTCATGACCCTAATCATGCCTGAAGTGATTTTTTTTCTTTTCACTTTATTTATTTATTTGCTATGATTTGATGCTTCTATTGAACATGATTCATACTTCCAGCCTGGCCAGATGCTGTGCTCAAATTATTGGTGAATATTATGTTTAATTGCCATTGACTTAATTAAAGATGGCATTTTTATCAGGCAGCTAGAGCATTATTAAATTTCATTTTCATTTGTGTAATAATAAAAGAAATCTCAGAAAGTATTCACCACCATATCTCTGACTTAGTCAGAATATACCATATAATAGAAGAAAGTTCCTATTGCCCAACAACCATGGGATTTAGGAATGAGGAAGTTGTGAGCATACACTTTAATTGTGTTTTTGGCTTTTCAGCAGCACGTTTCAAAAAGATATCAGTCAATTTGTTCTCTACATGAGAAGGTATTTTAACAATTGGGGAACAAACAATTACAATATTGTTAGTGATATGCTCAAATTATTTTTTGGTCTCCAATAAGCCTATTGTTATTATTACTGTTATTATAAATGCATTCATTTTTCTCTAAAGTAGTAATCCCAAGCAACACCCATAAATCAAGAAATGTTCTCAGGCATGAACCTGAAATGAAATTAGGAATACAAATGGAAGAAATTATACAATCAAATAAACAAGCAAGGAAGTCATATTTAGTGTTCCAAACACACCAAGCTGTGTGGTTACATAAGCAGAAGGATTAGCATTTAGGTCACCAAATTCATCCTTTGAATTTTCTTGCTCTTTATCAAGGATCCTATTTGCTTCCTGACATCATTTACCTTACCATATGTATCCAGCACTTTATCTACCAGTATTTCCAAGTTTTAAACCTCTTACCAATAACTCTATCTCTAGGAAAGATTTATTAGTGACTCTGACAATAAAACTTCAATTGGTAACATCCATCGAATTTTATCTGTAAAGTACTTTTGCAAAATTCTTCTTGCATGGGCTAAAAAAAAGGATAAATACATATTATACTTTTGCCTTGATTATTTATGCACTAAAAATCTAAAAAGATTTTGAAAAATCAAGTAATTGTATGTGGAATTCAAACTAATATAATCTCTTACTTTAATAGAATTTTCTCTTGAAAAGCATATTTTTTGCATATGTTTTTCTTTGCAGATTTGTAAGTAAACAAAGCTGCATTTATACCACATTTGGCCAAATCTGTTTTCAGTGACTCCCCAAATGACTGGCTTTTCAGAAATCAAAGGGTGCCAGTCCACAAAGAATATTCATTTGCAACAGGATATCTGGGTCTTGAGTAATTTTTACCTTTGCTGTGAACACATATGTGAGGAAAAATAAAAATGGAATGCTTGCTATTAATAAGAATAAGTTATTTTTGCTGTGACATAAATGATGTTTCAAATCAGTAGAGGAATCTATAGAGATACATTCAGTTATCTCAACTAGATTATGAAAAATGACTTGTAGCCAGATAAAATAGGCCCCAAGTTTACTGTCTCTTGTGTTTGCTACACAAGGATGAACACAGTATTACCCCCCATCCAGGAACAGTACACAAAACATTGCCAAGTAACAGATTCTTCTTTCAAATTGTATCTCTTTATATGCCCATCTAAAGAAATAATTTCCAGAACTTGGAATTTTAAATTAAATGTTATTTTTCAAGCAATATGTAATTCAACCAAAATCGTTCTTTCTCATAAAGATAGCTTAGTTCCAATATGAATGTGGTTTGTTAGTTCCATGTACTGATACTTCTTAGTTGGGAAGACCTGTTAGTAGAAGTCAGTCTTAAATGGGGAATAATTAAATATCTACATTCAAGGAATATGTATTTTAATGCCCTCGTCACTTTAATCTTAATTTCAAATATGCTTCCACTATTTATAAAAGATATTTATTTATCTATATCTGTTGATATAGGAATATATAGTTTTGATTTGTTCTCTCAAAATAAACACCTCAGCTCTGTGTCGACACCAGGGGAAAGTCCACTCTAAGTTAACTTGTGAAAGTCTGGCATGCTACATTGAGTTTGCCTTCTGCAAATACTCATGCCAACACTCCTTGCCCACCTTTCTGTACCTATCTGATATTTCTTCATTTCTCGGGATGCAGCAGGAAGGCCCATGTGACTCTTGCAATGCTTACACTGTACTGAAATTATTGGTCATGTATTGTCTCAAAAACAACTTCTCTGCAAATGTCTGCAGGTGGAGATGCTATCTTGCTCATATTTTCCTCCTTTGTACCTAAAGCACAGAGCCTACTTGCCTCATGATAGGCAGTTTGGAATATATCTTGAGCTGATCTGAAAACAATTTGTATGTTCCACCAAGAGGGAAGCAGCTCGGGCCACGGCCACTTACCCCTACAGGTGAAGTTATTTTCTTTTAAGTTAGATCTTTACAAAATGAAGTGATAATGCAAGTACACACATAAAACAAAACAGTTCTACAAATCCTACACTGAGCCAAAGTAACTTTTTGACCTGGTTTGCTCCAATTGACTGAGTGCACCAGTAAATAACAACTTTGGATTTTCTTCCTTTGAAAATATATAGTTCAAAGGTAACTGAGTTTCTCAACTTAAAAACAATTGTAAATTTGCCCATAGATTTCCTTTCAATTATTAGACATTATTAGACCATTAGTACCTAGTAGTATCGAGAGAGTTGACAATAACACAATTTATTAAATATTGAAAAATATACAAATTAATGTCTAGCCATGCATTTGCTGAAAGAGTATTTTCTGAGGAATAAAAGCTATTGTAATTTGTCATCTTAAGACTCTTCTCTAGATACAAAATGATCCACAAACAAGAGTAACCAAGTGCTCTTTCATAAGACCAAGAAAAGTTCCTAGAGACTCTAGCATGACTTTATCTGTTTTATCTTTCATAGGATTCTCTTTTCCTACCACCCTGGGCCTGCCTCCTTGGGTCTTCCCTTGTTATCCACAACCAGCCTCCTGCTCTTGCTAGCACTTGGTCAAAGGTAGGATCTGAAGAACAGGTTAGGAAGACAGGTTCAGGCTTTGTGATAGCCCAGATGTATCTATGTGAGCTTTTTTAGTCTTTTGATCTCAATATATTATCTTAGTAATGAGATAACAAACATCCTGTTTGTCATGCAGGACTACGTCTTAGCTGGCATTATTGAAAGGGCAAGGGTGAGAGCCAACTTAAAGCTGAATAACAATATATTTTCAGATGGTAGAAGCCCTAAATGGCCTCTTGCTCCAAGATATGAGCTAAAACCCTGGGCATTGATATGTAACCCTACAGCTGGACTAAACACTTGCCCAGCACTTTGTAAACATCACAGATAGACAGATGGCACAGAGAAAAAGCAATTTGGAGAGTGGCAGGCAGCTGTTTGACTAAAGTGGGACTTCCCAATCTTGTGGTAGCTTAATAGAAAAAACAATTTTCATATCCACTTAAAGAAACTCATTCCTTTTTGAAGAAGAAACCTCAAAGATGGTTTCCCTGGAAAGGAAAAATAAAAAAGTCTTAGAATGACTTTCAAAGTTACTCATGAAAAAGCTTATTCTGAATATTCAAATATTCATCCAAAGATTTTTTAGCCTCCCTCCCAAACAAAATTAAAAGAAGAAATAGTCTGAGTCTATCAAAAACTAACTCCACATATATCACTCATATTCTTTCTTTGTTATAAGTGAGGAAAGCATTCACCTTAATACAAGATCTTATTTATAAATTGCATGACTATAAAAAAGTTTATATCTTGGAAAAAGTACTATTATAATAAAATACAAATCCTTTTACTTAGTTTGCACTAATAGTAAATTGTTTGAATTTTTTTCTAGTTCTCCAACTCCCCCCCAAAAATATTCAAAACTGCATTTTTATGAGAAATCCAAAATGAGTGAAGAGACAATTAACAGGAAATACTTTTTTCAAGACAACTTAAATAACTCAAAAGAGTTCCTTGTAATCCCATCTACTCTGAAGGCTTAGGCAGGAGGATCACAAGTTCAAAGCCAGCTCAGTAACTTAGTGAGACCTTAAGCAACTTAGTAAGACTCTGTCTCTAAATAAAAAATAGAAAGGGTTGAGGATGTGGCTCAGTGGCTAAGTGTCCTTGGCTTCAATCCCTCCTACCAAAACAAAACAAAACAAAAAAATCCTGATATTTCCTTTGGGACTTTTTGACAGACAAGAACTGGGACCCTTTCAAGGGCTTACTGACCCTTCTGATGTGACCAGCTTCCATAAATGGAAATGGTCGAATCCTAAATAAGTGTAGTCACATAAGCAATTTGAATACTCATTCATTGTCATGCAATACCATGGTTATGAACCACAGGAGCATGTGTCTAGTTCTTGTTAGTTCTATGTTTTTCCTACCAGGGGCTACTGCAGGAGTACAAGTCTTCAGTTTTTAAGTTCTGTTTTATTTTTTGATATACCTAAGTTATTAAGACTTTTCAGTACAGTAAAGTTAAGGTCGTGTCCATAATAACTGAGTAATGAATTTAGTCTAATAATTACATTTCCTTAATTATTTTGCCTTACTAAGAGTGGTTAATATTTACTGGATTTTTTGTGCGTTCCAGAACTTGTTCTAAGTCCTTTGAGCATATTAGTTTATTTAGCCCTCATTTGAACAATTAATTCTATAAGTCAAATGTCATTTATTACTTCTACTTAATAGATGTTGAAACTCAGTGTTATGGAAACACTCTAAGTCACACTCAGAGACACTATGTTATGTTGCCTTACATATTTTAAACCTAAAGTGATGTGATTGTTAATAAAAAAGGAAGGCTGGATGAAATAATTCTATTTAACAGCTGATTCTATTTGAAATAAAAGAAATGAAACTTTTATAACACTGTATCCCAAGCCTGTTATAAGCACTTTACATGGAAATGCATTCATTTAATCTTCACTCCTCCTGTGGTGAACCATTCCAATTCCTATTCTATGGAAAGGAAAATTGAGATACAGAGAGGGCAAGTAACATGCCCCAGTCATCCAGCTAGTACAGAAATTTGGCAGGGGTGGGGTAGGTGTCCAGGGAGGTGGAGGAGGTTGCTAATTTCCATGATTATTTCAGCATCGTAGGTCTGCCACTGCTGATTGCCTCTGACAACAGTTTCATCTTTCTAAATCATACCAAGTGTGATTATAAGTACAAGATAGGGTATTCCATGATCTCTAAGATCCCTTCAAATATGCCCTTTGATTGACTGGGTCCAAAAAGTCTCCAAAGTCACTTAGGAAAAAACAACAACAAAAACAAAAACATATCAGTCCAAAGACTAAAACACCAACACCAACTTTACATCTGACTGTAGTTCTACCATTGCTCTGCATATGTCTAAGAGTTGTTCTGGAAAGAGATCTAGTAGAAAGCTAAGGAGGTATGAATTATTTCAATGGTCTATAAAATGCTAATTTCATCTCAATATTTGCCAGCAGGTCCATACAATTGTCAAAACTCTCAAAATCCTAGCTCCGCTGTTTACCAGCTGTGTAACCCTGGGTAAATACTCCATCCCTCTGACCTCAATGTCTTTCTCTGTAAAGTGGGTATAATACCAATCCTACTTCAATGAAGTTGCTATGAGGATTAACTGATATAATATATGTCAAGGTGGTAGAACAGTACTTAGTCACAGTAAATATTGAATAACAATTAGCTCTATTATTGCAAAAGATTTTGGCTACTATGCAAGTTAATACTGCAAATTTTCACAGTTATCATTGCAAAGGATTCCTTCTGAAGTCTGAGGAAATCCCAGATGTCTTCCAAAATTTGGAGACTTGAACTCATCTTTTTTTTTATCTTCAGGCAAAAAAAAAAAAAAAAAAAATCTGGTGTGGGGGGCATAGAAATCTGGTTAAACTGCACAATGGTTAAGATAGATATGACTTGGGGCTGAGGCTCAATGGCAGAGCACTTGCCTTGCCTACGTGAGTGAGGCACTGGGTTTGATCCTTAGCACTACATACAAAAATAAGCAAATAAAATAAAGGCATGTTGTCCATCTACAACTACAAAATATTTTTAAAGAGATAGATATGATTTGATATGAATGTAATTTAGTTTTCTGAAAGTGTTTAATTTCAGAAAGCACTTAGACTTATGACATCAACATGAGCCACATGTTTATTTAATCCGGCTAATATAACTACTCAATCAGTATTACTAAGTATATGAGTTGTTTAGTCTGAATTTTCTAAAGTTTGTAAGGGATAAAGAATACATCTTATTCTACTCACCCCTCTTAAGGTAAGAACTGGTGGCTTTACTATTTGCTAAATATCATATTAATGTATTTTCTGAGGACTGGATTAGCATTTTAGAACACCAGAATCCATTTTTCCTTTCAAATAACATACTTTCGGTACAATGGAGAAAACAGTGAAATTTGGTTTTGTTTGTATGTTTGTTTGGGCAAGTTCGATGATACAATTGGAACTATTGAAATTTAACACTATCTGGAAGTCTTATTATTCTGGCTTGTCACTCTAGTTAGTGTAAACGCACTTTTGCGCCACAGGGAGCTCAATAAATTAACCCAGAGCATTTAAGTGAGTGATTAACGTAATGTAGACCCAAACTGGTAACAAATTAGGTCTTTTAAAAAAGCATTACAAACTGTTACACAAATAGAAGTTTGTGAAGTATTATATTCACTCTTTGCTAAGTCTTGTGCACAAATAAGTTACGATTGTATCCAGGATAAAACCAATACTCTGAATTTAAGTAAAGCTTTTAGAGCTGAAGGGGATCATAGAGATTATATTACCCTCCAGGGCCCAGAGGGATTAAGTGATTTGTTTAAGATTATGTGGAGAATGAGTGGCTATTCCAGATTTCAACGGAGTCCAAGCCCATTATTCTACAGCATGTATTCAGACAACGTATAATAGTAGTAATGGTTACCAGAGCTACCATTTCTTGCATACATACTCTGGGCCAGTAGTCTTCTAGGCTCTTCATGTATAATCCCTTCTCCTACCTTGTTATATCCTCCCCATAGCTCTACAGGGTATGTCAAGTTGTTTTCATTTTACAGATCAGATGCTGAAGACCCAACATCTGTGCCATGTTCAAAGCTTCAAATAGCAAATGCCAAGAGCTGGAATCCACTCTCAATCCTGAATCTGCAATCTTTGTGCACCAAAACCAACATGACCACATCTTATACTGGTTTTCCTTTGAAATCAGTATTGTAGTCTTCTGCAAAAAATAGTCTCCTCTGTGTGAAGAACTTGTATCTGAATGGCCAAAGAGTAATTCCCACACTCAAAGGAAGAGGCAATGGAATTGTAATTATTTGTCTCTCCTGTTCTTGAACATTAACTAGTTGACTTTTAATAACATCAAATGTAAACAATCTGTTAAAGTACTGAAACACTACCTTTTTGCCTATGTGAGTCATGGATTCAAGACCAAAAACTTAAAAAACGAAATCAAACAATGAAATCCAAAAGATGGGAAGAGAATATAGAGCCTGGTCCTCTATAAATTAATACTTTGAAGTTAACTTAAAGTATTATAGAAAAGTGCTATTTATTCATGGGTTCATTCTACTCAAAAGAGGAACTCCCAACTGTTAAATACTGTCCTACGTTTTTAAAAAGTTAAAAATATACTGGAAAGCTATTGATGTACTCATACCTTCACTCATATTTTGGGGGAAGATAACTACAGTTGAAGAAGCAATATCATAGAAAACTATTTTAGATTCATCAGATAAACTGTTACATGTTTACTGGGTTTTAGAAGCAGCATTAGTTCCCAGGCACAATGAAGCGATCTTATGTTTAACTGTTTGTTTGGAAACTTCTTTTATTAAAAAAAGACTGTAAATATTAATGCTATTTTCAATACAGGAGTGATAATACTCAATAAAGCATGGTGTGCTTGATATTATGACCTTAGGGATGTAACAGTCCATCTAGCTTCTGAATCACTCTAGTCTCTGCAACATACCCTAGTATAAAAATGCAAATACCCTTTTAAAAAATAAAGAGACCTTTGGACAGTTGTATGAGCAGAGTGGGATGGGGCTAAGAAAGTGCTCTTTCCTGAATTACTTATGCTTTTGGCTTTGAATTCATTTAGAAAGATCAATTCTAAGAGAACTGAGACAAACCCTTCAAAGCTCCACAAAGAGAGGGAGGGGAAAAAAAGAAAAGAAAAGCTTGTCATTCACAAGCAGCAATCCACAAAACCAGCCCCAAAGTACAGGGGTTAGGGAAATTAGGGATCAAAAACAAAACAAAACAAAAACTGGAGTAAAGTGCACAGTTACTGTAAAAAATATATTATCTTGATCCTAAGAAAATTAAGAGAATTTTATCTAATGAACTAGATTGCTGACCTTTTAATACATTTGGTTTTCATGAAACATACAATCACCATCGGACATAAAAAGACTATTAGCTTTTGTTTTTAAAAAATTTTGCTTGGAGTTATCTACAGGAATCTTGTGAATGCAATTCAAGAATAACATTCTGCAGCTCTTTGGATATTAAATGATTTCCTCAGACCAGTCCACACAGGAATTGGGGAGCTGTTGATGCACTAATCCAAATGAGTATTTCTCCCATCTTCTCTCTCCTTTTCCCCCTGGGGCTCCTCTTTCCCCCTAAATGCCAGTGCTTTCCAACTCTCCATCTTCAACGCCTGTGGCATGAGACTGGGAAATCATGAAGAGTTTCTCCTTGTTTGTAAACTGCCTCTGCACCGCCTGAGGTTGCTTGGCCGAGGATAGCTCCTGGCTGGGACACTCCGAGGGACTCTGCTCTGCACCCAAAACGGTGGTGGCTTCACAGTCTTGCCTTTTACTGGCTACCACGTCCACCACTGACTCCAAGGAGGTGCCGGCCTCCTGCAGGGGAGTGTAGCCCTTATTGCTGCTAGACAGGTCATCTGATTGGGAGCTCCCCGAGTCCCGCCGGGCACGGGACGAGTCCTCCAGTAACAGGGGAGGCGAGGGGAAGGCGGCTGTGTCTTGAAGGCTGGAGTCCAGGTCCGCACTGCGCGGGGAGGGTGGGGGCTCGGGGGATAGCGGGGCCCGGTAGTCCGGGAGCCCGCTGGTGCTGCGGCGCCTCAAGGCCGCGTACCTGCCGGTCCTGGGCAGACGTCCTCCCTGACCCCTAGCGGTGTGCGCTGCCGCCGCGCCCCCGGGCTCATCCAACTCCCCAAGCGACCAGTGCGCGCCACCCTCCGCGCCGCGAAGGTCGGTCAAACTCAGTTCAAGCTCACCCCGCGGGATTTCCCGGGAGCCGCGTTCCCCGGGTGGCCTCTGCCAGCTGCAGCTAGCGCCCTCCGCTTCCCCGTCTCTGTCGCGGTCCCCTTGTAAGGGCAGCAGCGCGAAGGCGCTCAGCGAGGAGTCCACGAGGGAGCTGGCAGTACTCTGGCGTCCCCAGCTCTCGGGTGGGCTGCAGGGCGCCGGGCTGCTACCGCCGCTGGCGGCCGCGGTGGCAGTGGCGCCTGCGGTAGCCACGGCGGAGGTGGCCCGGCGACGGCCCGCTACTCCGGAGCGCTCGCGGTAGATACTGTACACGGCCTCTGCCAGGCTCGGGGGCTCTCGCAGGCAGCGCGGGGATGAGGCCAAGTCGGGTGGGGACGCAGCGCCCCGGGCCCTTCCGCCGCCCCCGCCCAGTGCCGCGGGGTGGGGCCAGGAGCCCCTGGCCAGCATCGCTGCCGCCCCGAAGGTGTCCCCAGAACCTCCACAGCCCCCGGACTTCAGTTCCAGTCCCCGCGACTGCACGTAGCTCAAGAAGCCGTTGAGCGGTACAGTCCCTGGGGGCGCTGAGGTGGGAGCCGAGGACGACGAGGAGGCAGCGGCGGCCGCTGCTGCAGCTGCAGCTGCAGCCAGGTCTTTGGCGCGAAGGCTGTGCACGTCGATGACGGTGGAATAGAGATCACGTAGGTTGATGATCTTGGTCTTCTTGTCCCGGTTTTCGTGCAGCACCGCGTTGGCGCAGATGAAGAGGAAGATGCCAATGCCCATAATGAGTGGCCCAAAGACCTTGAGCTTGTCCGAGTGCAGGTAACCCGAAAAGATGCGGAAGAAGAAGCCCACCGACGTGGAAGAGGATGAGGGAGGGGCGGCTGACCGCGCTGGAGGCGTGCCTCTGGGCGCGCCCAGGGAACTGGAGTTGACACCCTCTGGAGTCCCAGGGTGACTCCTGGACGAGTTCTTGCTGCCACTGCTGCTGTTGGCGGTGGTGGTCGGGACGCGGTGGCCACTGCCCGCAGCCAGCAGCTGCTTACTTCCCTCCCTATTGGCCGCGTTGGCCTTTGGCCAGTAGCCCACCACAGCCATGGCTATGCCCACCAGCAGCACGAGGATCCCGCAGAGGGCGATGAGGCCTGAAATGGAGCAGAGCTTCAGCTTGCCTTTCACCACTACCACGTCATTCTTGCGCCTCTTCTTGGCTTTCCGCTTGCGCTTAGGGACCTGGCTCGGGGGGCGGAGGGGATCCTGCTTTCTGGCGGAAATCCTCAGCAGGCCTCCGGTGGCGATCATGGCGAACTCGTGGAGATGGGGCTCGCCGGTTGTGCTGGGGCTGAGGCTTGTGCAGAGGGGGCGCCAGCTGCCCACTAGCTGCTTCGCCACCTCCTCCTGCTGCAAAGCAGAGGAAGACAGTCAGAGGGTGTAAGCTTGACTGCAGCAACATCCCACGTGCTGCAATTGCCCCACTCCAGGATCCCGGATCCCATTTCATATGTGACCCACACCCACACCCCTGAACCTTTACCCACTAATCCAAGCGCCCAATACAGAGACCAAAAGTGGGTGGATATAAATGAAGAAAAACGCTGTTGCCATAACTGATAGGTGGTGATGAAATAATTTTGAGAAGTTTTCTTCCTTTGTCCCCATTCCATCCCCCACACACATTCCATAGGTAATCTCCACCACTGTTCATCTCAGATCCTCCTGGCTGGCAGTCAATGAGGTTCCCACCATGGATACTTAGTGTGGGGACTTGGGGACTCTCATGGCAAGAGCCTTTCTCTTTCTTTGTCTCACTGGACTCAGAAGATTTCCCAAGGGAGAGGCCGCAGGAGTGGCAAGTCTTCAGGCAAGCCCAGGAATCTCTCAATGTGGAGCCTAAAGTTACTGAAATAGTCATGAAAGTTGCTATTGTATGGAGGTGAAAAGAATTCATTTCACGGATGAAAATGAAAGGCTATATATACTGGCAGGAAGACAGTTTATTTCTTCCAGATAATTAACAGAGTTCATTGCTAAGAAAATATCAGGAATATGTCAGTACTGTGACAACAAATCCCTTCACAAAGTTTGCTTTCACCTATTCTTGTTCCTACAGCTAAAGGCAAGCAGATCCCTCTCCAGCCTTCTCATCTTTACTCTGCAACATCTGAACAGCTTCTTGGTGTGGAATATTTAGTTTTAGGTAATGGTTATGTAACTGAGCTCTTCCTTCTGGCCTTCTCTCCTCCCCTCAGAGGGACTTCCTTAAAGGTATCTTGTGCTAATTTCATCAGGGAATTTGAAAAGTCCCCTGGAATCTCCAAGAGAAATATCTTTTCCTCATGTGGGAAAATTACAATCTTAAAAAAAATAAACTGCCATAATAGCTTTCTGACCCCTTATTAATGTGCCAACAGCATTCTACAGAATCCCAGCATTCAAATGAGTAGGCAATTAACTAGGTGAAGCAGTCTACATAATAATGATGATTTATAGGATGGCATTTCCCCAAGTGAGAGCTGTTTTCTTCATCCTTTTCTCATGAGGTCATTTTTGGGAAGGGAGGGTAGCAATAATCAATGGATTATCCTTAGGAAGTTTATTTAGTTGTTTGTAATAGAGTCTGGGTAGGAAAATTCACAGAGGCCTATCTGTAGTTATCTGCCAGCTTCTTAAAATTCCAGGCTTTCTGAATCCTCAGAGTAAACATTTTCTGTCCCATTGGTTGTGTTATCTCTTATAGTAGAGATGCTAAAATTAAGGGCATTGAATGGATTTGAAAGATGTAGGTATCTTCCACAAGTCTTTTGCCTTTATAAGACAAATCATGTTTTTGAATAAATTACCCTTTGAAAATGTGGGGTTACTTAGGTAAATTTTTGCTTCTAATTGTTGCTTGGGTGAAAAGCCTTGGCCCCTAATTCCTTTCATTGTATCAATATAGGCAGGATCTTTTCTCCATGTGGGAAAGCAGATGGTAATCAGCTCTTTAGAATGTTTGCAAATCAATACCTCTTTGGAATTTAGTTAAGGTTCAGTAAAAAGAAACACTAGGTAGGTTAAGGAAGGGTCAGTGGAAAGAATATATCCGCAAGCCTTTAAAAAATTATTTTTAAAGGAGCTGCACAAGTACAAACATCGAGTATGATGTACCTGTGTGTAAAGGGTGGAAGGATACTTCCACCCCCTCCCCCCATAATAACATTTATTATGTACTTGCAACATAGAGGCTGCTACTTTAACTGGACCCTGGACTCCAGGATATTTAATAATCAGGAGGTCTGTGGTTATCTTCAAGAAAGCTTTAAGGTTATCTTCAAGAAGGTTTCTACATTGCAAAAGCAAATCCAGACTCAGTCTGTAGGGTGGCTCTCCCAGGAGAGAAGGGCTAAGGTTTTGTTTAGGCATTGGTAAGGTGCACCAGGATGCTGTCTTGGGGGAAGAAGGCACCCACATGTATTTCTCTCCTCAGCAAGGCTGCTTTGGCTGGCATAGGATGTGAGGAAGGAAAGGCTGGAATGGATTTCAACAATCATTTACAGAAGATCTTTAAAATTAGTCTAACAGCTAGCAATTAGTTCCCTACTTTATTATTCCTCCAGCCCTGTTGAAAGCTTAACTCCTTTCCAACGTATCACCATCTGACGAAATACTGACAAAGGTCAGGAGCCTTGGAAGACACACCTTTGAGGTTTTCCTTTAGACTTAATGCAAGAAAGCAAACTTAGCAGTGGAGGTTGTCTGCTCTCGTAAATGACTTGCCTGGCGCTGGTCTTTCCGTGGCTAAGTAATGGAGGATGGGGGGAAGAAAAGGAGTGATGTCTAAAAATACAACTGCTTCCAAGAGAGATTCAAGTTCTCCGCTCATGATGGATTAAGCCCCACTCGGCTGTTGAGGCTCAGAGCCCACAGGCTTGCGAGCGCCATGCTGGGCCAGGCACCCAACCCAAGTCCTCGACCCCCAGCCCCTCCTGGGCAGGGAAGCACGCCCCTTGCCCTGCTCTTTGGTCTGCTTATTTCGGTTGGAGTCACATGAGTGCAGCAGCTGCGAGTCCGTCTCTGGAAAGAAGACAGGCAGGAGCGAAGTGAGGGCAATCCTGAACTCGCTGTTTCTGGGCAGCGCATCCCCGGTAGCCCGCCCAGGGAAATTTCTCTCCCAGAACACCAGCCGGAGAAACGGGGGCTCGGGGACGGGAGGGTTGGGGAGGGGCAGCTCCGGGGCTGGGGACTGACAGAAGTGCTCAAAATGGCAGCACTACACGCAAACAATATCGCTCACTTACCCAGGGAGACCGGGGAAGCTCGGGACCAGCGAACGGGCGCTCGGGCGACACAAAGGAACCATGGAGAAACTTTTTCAGCCCGAGCCGACGGCGGGGCGCAGGGACAGCGCCTCGGGGCCCTCCACGCGAGCGCTGCTCAGCAGCCCAGCGGGGACTAGCGTCCGCCCCGGGCTCGCAGCCCCCTCCGGCGCTGTGGCGGGAGCCATTTCCAAGAGTTTCCAAGAAGTGTCAGGTCCTCCGCATCCTGCATCCTGCCTCGGAGCCCTTCTGCCCTCGGTCGCTTCTCCTCAGTTCTTGGTGTCCCCTCCCGGGGCGCTCCCGAGCGGGCCCCTGCAGCCGCGCGGTCCCCAGCCCTTGCGCTTCTTTTGTGTGGCTGCGGCGCGCCGGGCTCCGCCGGGTGGAGTTGAGCCCGCGGCGGCGGCGGCTCCGGGCGGCCGGACTGGCGGCTGTTGCTAAGAGACCGGAGCCATGACACAGGGAAATTGCGGCAGGATGGCAGTCGGTACCCGGCCCGACTCCGCGGCTCAGGGGCGCATCCGCCCCCCGCCCCGCCCCCCGCCTCCTCCCGGTGCTCCCCCCGGCGGCGGCCTTCCCCCGCTCCCCCGCTTCCTCTCCAGCGGGTCACCCGTCCCTTCGGAAGCGCTGCGTCCCCCGACGAGGGGCCAGAGGGGAGGCGGGAGGAGGCACCGGCGCTCGGAGCGCAGGGTCGGGGCGCCAGCGAGCAGGGCAGGGCGCGGGGCGTCTCGGCCTTCCCCGCCTCCGGGGCGCCCCGGGACCGCCGCCTGCCTTCGCTGGCACCTTTGTTCTTTTTCTCCCAACTACCTGTCTGAGCAGCGGGCCTGCGAGGGCCCCAAGAAAGATCCGCCCCTCCCAGAGGGTCCCCCCATCAGCATCCGAGGGACGCTTTTGGGGAGCCAGGGGCCAGTGTCCCAGTCTCTCCGTCTCCCAGCCTCCCGCACCTCTTCTCTCTCCTCTTTTGTTGCCTCTACTCTTCGACGCGACACTGCCTTGGCTGCTTTCCCCCCTCCCACTTGGGAGTTCGCAGTGTGGACGGCCGGTGAACACAGTAAGTTGTCCCCTGGCGAACTCGGGCCCCGGTGGAGCGGAGCGGCCCCCGCGGAGCCGGGCGCACGGTGGACTCTGGAAGCCTCTGTGTGATGTTATCGCGCTTCAGCTCAGCTTTGTGACCGGCCTTAGGGGGACCACGGCTGCTCCCCCTGGACGCGGGCAGCTGGGGCTCATCGGAGATTAGAATCTGCTCCGAGGCTCTTCCTTGGGCAGCCCTTGCTGCTCTACTCTATGTGGTAACCAGCAAGCATTAAAAGGAAAACTATAATTCTCCAGGAATCAGGCATCAAAGAGGGGAGATAGGGGTAGGGAGGATGTCCAAACTCCCTACGTCATTTGGAGAAAAAAAAAAAAAAAAGGGGGAGAGAGAGGAATCCTGATTTCTAGCTCATCCCTCTCCTCTTAACTATAAAGTAAAAATGACAGGGGAAAGAGAATTTCCAAGTGGAATTTCCCCACAGAGTATTGAGAAAGTAAGAAAGATTTCAATTATCTATTGAAATGAGGCAGGCAGGACTCAGGAAAGAGAGGCACAGAAGAGCAGATTAGAAAAAAGCAAGTGCTGTCTGGCATCTGGGATCCAGACCAATATTTTGGCGGTGGTGCTGGTGGGTGGGCATTGTATATCCTGTTTTTCTGTTTTAGGGGTCCATAAAAACCCACTCAGGAGGGCTTTGCCACCGGAAATCCTAATTACAAGATTGTTCTCAATGAACACAGCATCCACTTGTTTAAGCGTAGAGCATACACTTTTCAAAAAGAACAATAAAGACACAAAATGCATAGATTCGATGATACAAATGTGTATCATGATACATGAGGCTACAATGGAGATTGTTGGCAGATGGGAAGGGACGGGGGAGAAATCTGTCCTGAAGATAACCCTGACTTGCCTATTTGAAAGGTGTCCTCTGTCACCCTTTACATCAAATTGTGAATCTAGATTATGATCAGTATTCAGTAGACCACCTTCTTCCATCTGTCTGTCTATTTCTGCTCAGATCTAGAATATTAGAAGATAAATTATAATAAAAGAAAAGTTTAAAATCCCACATTGGCTTGTTTCCTTTTAGGGAAATCCCTGCAAAGGAGGAATAACTCAACTAGGTCTGGTTGTTTTCTAAAGCCTTTCTGGCTTTGAAAACGTCCACATTTCTGGAGTCCTGATAATAATCTGGTGTTCTGTACAAAGATTGGGCCTGCAGTCTCATTTCATTACATAGCCTGCTGCTAAGGAACACAGGGGGCACCTGCTATCCTCTATTTGCTGGGCTGTACAAACAGGAATTTATCAAAGAACTTCATTAGAATTTTAGATGGATTAAGCCATTAATAGTTTCAAAATTCTGCATAAATTATCGCTATCATTTGCACATTTAAAGCTCATCTGAGGGATTTGGAGAAGGATCTTTTTGGACAAATGGGTCTTGGGACATGGCTAGCTTTTTCTTATATTGATGATTGTAACAGAATATCTGGTTTATTATTCAAAAGCTTCTTTTCAAACTGAGCTCTTTGGAACTGTGACTGTTCCATTTAACCAGAGTGTTAACACATTAAATAATTTTCTTTGTTTTCAGCTCAGAGTATCAGAGGAAATCAAACAGATCACATCTGTTTCGGGTATCTGCAGACATTCCCAGCACTTTTCAAGTTTTGTCAAGTTATTTTTTGAAGGAACAATGATCCTCTTGGCCCTCTGGAGTTATTTTCCTTCTCCTTTCACATTTCGGTTTGGATGATTTCTGAGATAGTGGGACACCACTTTCATCCTGCTGGGGACAGAAGGGCCAAGGCTACCTAATTATAATCATTCGCTGATGTCTCTAGATCTCAGAGCTCAGCAGAACATCTGAGCAGGTTGTAGCAGGGATGGTCATGAAGGAAGGCCTTGGGGGGAGAAAAGAGAGGAGGAAAAAGATTAGCTTAGTTTAGTTGGATTAAACTCTGACCTGCAACCTTTCATTTGTGCTTTCTTAAAAAGAACCCTTATGTAATGCATTCAGTTTCATAATTTATTCACACTCATTTACTTCCCCTCATTATTTCATCAACATGGCCTGGCTGACCCAACTGTGGAACCTGGACAGCTCAAGGGAAGATAGTGACCTGCTGAGGGCACACTCAGGCTCCTCTCATCTTCAGGAGTGTGCTCATGGGAAAGATTCTGCTTATGCCAGCTTAGTGGCTTCCACCTCTGTATACAGCTTGCTCCCAAGGATTGTTGAGGCTGCAGAAATAGAGGTATTTTAGGGTAATAGATCCTGGAACCAGTTTATCTTTTCCATTAACCAACTTCTTGGTTAAGTAACTAAAACACTTAATCTCGCCTACCCCAGTTTTCCCATCCACACTAGTGATAATGATACTACCTTCCACATAGCGTTGTTGTGATGAGGTCTAAACAATTTTAGTTGATGTAAGCCAAACTTCAGCCCTCTGAAAACTCTTGTTAAACTTAGCTAAGTCCTTATTAGTATTGACATCCCCCAACTTGATGCCCTTACTCACCTGTTCCATTCATATTCACCAGCATCTACATGGGACCCAGTATGTACTTCATTTCTTATAAGGGGTTCCAGGATTGGCTGTTGTGATTGAACTGTCCCTATCACATGATGCATGCCAGAGAGCCTATTCCAGAGAACCTGTTCTGCAGGGTAAAAACATTCCTCATTGCTATTTTGTTCGTTTTGCAATTAAGCTAGATATTTTAATTTCAGTTTGCTCAAGAACCCTGATTTCAAACTCATGTCACTTTCCAGGTCAAATTAGAAATTTGGAAAAACACAACACAGAGTACCAAAAGTTTGGGGACGTCACTGAAAGGACTCTCCAGACTTTGTATGGCATCTCTACATAAGAAGAGGGAAATCATCACTTCAGGTTGAGAACCCCTCATTCCTCCTCTTTGTTCCTTCTTCTACCCTCTTCATATCCCTGACAATAAAAACTAAAATGACAAAAAAAAATGACAAAGGCAAACAATACATTAAGCACACAACCAAAGTCACTAGGATTAACCAATAAAAATATTGCACAGGGTATACTTCTGCTAAAAGCAAATTTGTTGTTTATCTGAAATTAAAATTTAACTTGGTGTCCTATATTTTATCTGCAAGCCAACTACAATGTACATTTTTTTCATGGTACAAGTAAAGCCAAAAGAACCTGAGAAGACAGAAAAATATGAGATGCAGGAGTGGATTAAAGAAAGCCTCACCAGAAGTCTTTGGGAACGGAAGAGGCAGGAAAGGAAAACAGAGCAAAGTGTGGACGGAGCAACAGAGCTGTGAAGTCCCAGAATGGCATTTTCATAGCTGGGCCGAGGGGATCATTGCAGCTGCTTGTAGTTAGAGGTTAAGTGGTTTGCATTCCTAGCCTTCCCCAACAGAACACCGTGGGGGTAGAACAGGTGTGTGCCTCTGCCTCTAGTCCCCAGGGTCCCAAAAATGACCTCTGAAGAGGTAGAACCCAGCTTCATTTTCAAGAACTTCATATTTGACCAAAGAGAAACTCATATCACTATGAAGGTCATAACCCAGTCCAGAGGTATCAAAGAAGTTCAAACCCAGACACTTTACTACAAAGTCTAAAGTAAAGAAATAACGCAAAATCTAAGGAATATTCCTTAGAATACATCAGACAGGGTCTTCTTCCTTATTCTAGACAAATTGCCTGTGGCAGTGACGGCCCTTCATTTCTGTCTTCAGTCCTATTCATTCATATTATTATAAATAACCACGTTCTCAACTGGAGATCTACCAGAGGTTGTTTTCTCTAACAAGTAGGTTCATTTTTATACATTCAATTTCCCCCCAATAGCCTGAATTTTATACCATTTTCCATGTATACCATCAAAGCCTGTGTGTTACAAAATAATTGAGGTCTGAGATGAGAAACTAGAGTGTGTTGGCAGGCCTAACAGCAGGTGAAAGCTGAGCTTGGTAAGGGCTTTGCAGAGAAGGCTTTGTCAATGGAATGACCAAGAAGAGACTCACTCCTAAATTTGCCCTGTGTTCCCAAAACATTGTACATGTCCACCCTAATGTTCATGTTATTTTGTATAATCTACAACATTATATATACATGGCTTGTCTTACTGAGAGTTAATAGTGACTCACATGTCTGATCTTTTAAAATTAATTGTGATGTTAGCTACCGTGGGTACATAGGAGAGAGGAAAACACAAAAAGAGAGAGTTTTCAAAAGTTAAACAAAACAAAACAAAAGACCCCAAGATTGCTACTTGGATGATAGTTCTCTGATTCATCTAATAAGCATTTTCTTTAACACCTTTTGTATGTCCAGCTCTGTGGTTCCTGAATTCTTCATGGAATGAATATTTATCATTCAATACATATTTTATGTTACAGTTTCCATTCCATAGACCAGAGACAGAGTGGTAATCAATGCAAAGTCCCTCTCCCAGGGTGGAGGGAGAGAACCGAGAGTAAACAAACAAACAAACAAACAAACAAAAGGAAAAGTTCAAATCTTGATGAGTGGTATGAAGAAACTAAAAGAGAGTTCTGGGACTAGTCAAGAGGGATGGTAAGCGATAACTGGTTAGATTGGGTATTTTGAAAAGGCCTCACTAGGGGTTGACATGACACAGAGAACTGGAAACTGAAACAGTCAACCATCTGAAAGTATTCCTGGGACGAGAAAATAATGAGAGGAGGTGGTTTTATTAGTGTATAATCTAATTCAAATCATTAAAAACTAATCAGCGACCAATGTAGGTGAAGGTAAATAGATAGAAAAGATCAGGCAGGATTGTGGGGAGAAAAATAGGAAAGGAATACTTCATAGGTCTGCAATTTACTATTCTTGAATTGCTCTTTGAATTCACACCATTGTGCTCAAGTAACTGCCCCTCCTAGTCCTGTGATACTGAGGAAGTTACTTAAGTCTATGACTAATTGTGTTATCTATGAGGAGTGACATATAATGCCTCTCTTTTAAGGTGGTTGTAAGGAAATGAGATCAGTGGCAACGCTGAGTAGCTGGAGGCAGGGGGTGTTCTGTCCCCCAGCACCCCCACCCTCCCTATGGAGTACCCCAAATGAACACATGGAAGGAAAATCAGGTACCTGCTACATACTCATCCAACTACATCACTATTCCTAAGCCTATTCTGTACAGAAATCATGGAGCCACCATTGTGGATATTGCTGGGGATATGGGCATTGAGGCCCGTGGGGCATTTTCAGGGGCTTCCTGGTCCCCACTCTCTTACCTCTTTAGTTTCTGACCCTCCCTCACTCTCTCAGGGTAGTCATGCTCTGATATAGGTTTCCTTAAACCACACCCATGCCATTGGGATGTAGGTATGAACACTGCTGTTTAAGAATCCAAGGTGGGTGTCTAGTTCCCTCAGAATGTTTTTGGAATCCTCACTTCTGGTTATTAAACATGTGCCTATAAAATTTTAACGTTTGAGGCTCCAAATCATGAAAAGGCCAAAGGGCCACAATGAGTAATTAAATTTCATGTTTCGAGGGGTGTCACCTAGTTACTTTTTAGTACTCACATCTTCCAGATGACCCTAGATGGCAACATCTGTACAAGATGAATACATTCATATTCTTCGGTGATTCAGAGAGTCAAAACAAAAAAGAAAACTGCCCCATCAATCGCCATCTGAAAGCATATACATGTCTAATCCATAAAACCAATAAATTAGTATCCATCCCATGTTTTTACCCAATGGAACTCTTCCAATCCTATCAGAACCATAATAGATAAGTTAAATGATTAAAAATAACCTCAAAGTAATATTTAGATTTTTTTCTCTGAAGGGGAAAAGCACACACCATTTTTCACACTAAATTTAGTTTTGAATTTCTATAAAATCTTACAACAATCTGAGCTGGCTTCTTTATACTGAAGAAGATTGAAGTATCATTACATTGGAAAAGCATCACAAATATTTCTTTTATAGTGAGAAAGATGCCAACATCACTTCTTGACAGGCATAGGAAAGCAATTACACAGCTTTCTATATAGGCAAGATATTGGCATGGTATATTGGAAAATGATATGCAGAAAAATTAGAGATAATGTTGCAAATTATTCTGATTTTTATTATTTTCCAAAGTCATTCCCCTCCCAGGGATCTGGATTTGGCTATGGAAAGGTCTATAGAGAGAGCTGAGTATTTACAGCAAATTATATAAGAGTTTAATATATTCACCTCATAAAGAGTGGCTGGGTCACAAGATTTCCTTCAAATTCTTTCCAATCACTTACAGCTTTTGACTTTGATGACATTAATATTAATGCAATGATAGAAAAATGATGCTTTCTGGAAATTTGATACCAATCAGTGTTATAGCCCCACTTCTATTTTATTTTATTTATTTATTTGTCAAGGAAATTATTTTCCCACTTAGATAACTACATATATGATCAAGACTAAGACTTCACCAAGAAGAAGAATTTGCAGCAATCACCTTGAGAGCTTACTCATCAGAACACAGATCTGTGTAATGGCTTATTGTAGAAGTATGAGAATTCAGAAAATCTAGAGCTTCTGTTCTGTAAGTAGTGAAGGAATTGCTCTGGCAGCTTGTCAACTGCAGTCATAGGTGAGGATTGCTGGCAGGGCTAGGGCCAAAAAGCCATGCTTCTCAACTCTGAGGAAGTTATAAGACTGCAGGACTTTATCAATGAAAATAGCTCTCTGATTTTCTGGCCTATAGAGACATCAAAAGGTCACCTAGTTTCTATCTTCAAGCAAGACAGGGCTAAGTCATGTTGGAACAATGGGTTTTCTACCCTTTTCTTGGGTGGTCTCCTCACCTCACAGGCAAGGTGGAGACTTGGAAATGTCCTATGTATTTAAAAGATGGAGAAAGTCAAACTAGATAATTTTATTCTCTCTTTGCTTTTTCAGCCATAAAAATTTCAAGGGAATATTGCATAACCTCTTGGACCCAATACATATTAATGCACTATTTAAATGATACATAATGTTGAGTAGTTGGTATTGAATGATATGATTAAAAGAAAGTACTAGGTGGCTTTCAAAGATTCCTTCCTACCTTCCAATCCCTCATATTCTTACTAGGGATATGTCATTTATGTAATGTTCATTAGGCCTCTTTTTCTATTTCTCTGGTATAATGAGAAATATTGGCTTACACAAAAAGTAATACAATTAAAATACCCCAAACACGGAAAAGTTAACTATGTTTGAGTTTGTACCACTATGTACACGCTGTATGAGTTTGTACCTAGATTAGTAACTCCTGGACTTCATCAGGAGATAGGATGTTTGCAAATCTCAGATCTCAGTTATTCTTCTTTTTTAAAAATATGTACATACACACATATTTAGTTGTAGGTGGACACAATACCTTTATTTTTATTTATTTATTTTTTAATGTGATGCTGAGGATCGAACCCAGTGCTTCACCCATGCTAGGTAAGCACTGTACGGCTGAGCCAGGCCCTCAGTTCTTCTTGAAACACTGAGATACAGAACTTATTTTGGATTGAGTTATGCCATTGTCTGGATAAGTGTCCATTAAAGTCCCACGTGTTAAAGGGTTGGATCCCAGCCTGTGGGTTCCATTGGGAAGTAGAAGAACTTTTAAGAGGTGGGGCCCTAATGAGAGATCTTCTGATCATCTGGGGACACTGGAACCTTGGATCCTTTCTCTTTCTCCCTTTTTCTTCCTGGCCTAGAGGTAGGTGGCTTTGCTCACCACGTGATTCTGCTACATAATGCCTTCTTAGGCTCAAAGCAATGGAGTTGGCCAATCATGGACTGAAACCTCTGAAACTGTGAGCCAAAGTAAAACTTTTAATAAGTTGGCTAAACTATTTGTAAGAGTGACAGAAAGCTAATGCAAATCATAGACAGATGCATCTAACATTCTTATGTGGAAATATAAGAAGCATTAAACATACATGGAATACTATGGAAGTAAACCTGTACAAAGTAAACTTCTGTCTGATATAATTTTTTTTCCTAAGAGTCATTTTAATCTGAGCCTACTTCTGGAATTAGGCTTTGACCTAGTTATGGATTTTTCAAGAATATAATTTGTAACTCATAGTTTTAGCTAGCATGATGGTTAGGTAGCTAAGACCCTCCATTTTGCCACTTAACCTATTGACCTTGAAGATGATGCTGCAAACACCCACCTTCTTTCTTATTCTCTGTCCATTCTGGCCTCTTTCAGCAGTACTGCTTTTCAGGTTTATTTAGCTCATTAACTATCTTGTTTCTCTGGAAATACCCCAGAGGTATTAGTTGGCATTTTCCCCAGCTTAATGTCATTTTTCCCCCTAGTACATTTTCTTCATCTAAGACATCCTTACAGTGTCTATTGCACCTCCTTCATTCTGTCTCACCATTAGCTAGGGTACTGTTTACTCCTTTCTCCTGATCATTAGTGAACATGCAGAAGCTCAGGAGCACCAGGGGATTTTTCTCTCCTGGTTATTTGTATTTGAAAGCTTGCTATCCATACAGGGACAAGTACCTAGGGACCTGTATTGTTTTAAAACAGAGAAAGGGTTCAACCCTCTTTAAGCCCATTTTTGAAGAAACATTTATAAACATTTCTTTGTATAAACCAGGTTTGGATAGGCTCACATCTAATTACCTTCAGCATTTTATCAGTTATATTCATTCTATAGATTTTCTTTTTCATCACAGTGTCTCTGCATGAGGTTGATGATGATGGACTAGTCGTTTGCAGAATTCTCTAGGATGCTTGTGAGGCTGGTCTTTCTGCAGCCTCCAATCTATAGGATTCTCAGACAGAAAGTCTCCTCCCCGTGCCTCTGAAAATAAGCTCCTCTTCTTCTATGCCAGAGGACCTTCACCATCTCCACAGCCTCTGGGCTTCCCGTTTCTTCTTTTAGCAAACCTAAGGACTCTGCTTCCTGCTTCCTGTCATCACCTGCATGCACTCTCCCCTTTGGGATTTTTCTCTTCCCCAACTCTTTTTCAGAGTCACATGCTTCTTCCTGGACACCACCTTTCTTACACCCTTCAAATAAAAGGAGCAATAGTTTTTAGAATTTTGCTGTCAATCACATGGGCCAACAGTATGCATAAATAATACATAATGTAAATAATACATCTGAGATATTACAGGATGTTACAAACTGTAAGCCTGTAAATGGAATATCATTGGCTTTATTGCAGCTTATTTTATTTCTGAGAGTGTGGCTCACCTCTCCAACAGGCAACTAGCAAGGACTATATACATTCATGCTTTGTCACAACCCTTCTTCCCAGTACTGTGAGCTTGAAAAGTTGGACAAAACCTTAGGTTCATGCTAGTGTAAAAAGGTTGGTGATATTCATCTCAGAGGCCTTCCAGATTGAGAAGATGGCCCCAGCCTCTACTTACAGCACAATCCCTCCATTTCTCATTCTCATTCATTGTAACCATTGTCAGTGTTACCTCACTTTGCAGCTATTTAGGAATCCAGCAAATTGTTCCTTCATTACTAGGAAATAAGTTCAACCAGGCAGCTACTTCATTTGCTCTCATTTTCATTTGCATCCTTAACACCAAAGGAAATGACTGGCAAGTATTTATCACACACCTTTCACATACATGACAGTAAAGGTATTGGTGGGCAAAGGGAAGTAATCACAACTGAATTAAAACTATTAGCCTCCCATTAATGAAGGAGCTTATGTAAGTAAGAACTGGAAGAAGGTTCTATCACTTGAATAAAGGCAAGAACATGCCATTTTTCTGGATGGAAACATAATATTATAAAGATGTCAATTATCCCTTCATCTTAATGTAAATCCTGTCAAAACCTGGCTGGGTTTTCCTTTTTAACTTATCAACTTATTCTAGGGATCTACTCAAGCAACCTGAAAAGATATTTGTACATAAAACCTGTGAATGTTCATAACAACATTATTCATGATAACATAAAAAATGGAGACAACTCAAATGCCATCAACTAGTGAATGGATGATCAAAACTGTGTCATATCTATTCAGAGGAATACTACTCAGCAATAAAAAGGAATGAAGTACTGACACATTTTACAATGTGAATGATCTGAACCACACTCAGTGGTTAAAAAAATATATATATAGAAAAGGCCACATACTGGAATTTATCACTCCATTTATATAAAAAACGTCTAAAGAGGCAAAATCTAAAGAGAAAGTGGTTGTCTGGGGCTGGGGGTGGAATGAAGGAATGACTACAAATGGGTATAAGGGTCTGCCTTCCATGGGGCCTATAAAAATGTTCTAAAATGAGATTGTGGTGATAGTTACAAAACTCTGTGAAGACACTAAAATCCTTTGATTAAAAAAGAGTAATTTTTATACTATGTAAATTGTATCTTAATAAAGTAAAATAGAATATTCTAATGTTTATATGTAAAAATAAGGAGGTATGAATAGCTAAGTCACTTTGGAAAGAAGAAGTACTGAGGGAGGGCTATTTATTTACTTTAGGAAAAGTCTTAGAAGGATTTTAGAAGGAGAACTTCTGGGTTAAAAATATGTACCCAAAATGAATAATAACTAATTGAATAAATAAGTACACAAGTCCATTTTGATAACAAATATGGACCAAACCTCACACCAGGAACAAGTAAACCAAAATGAATCAGATTTAAAAGGAAACATAAAACTCTCAAGCATTTAGAATAAAACAGAGGAAAAAAATCTGTGGGCTACGGGCTGAGTGGAGAGTTTATAAACATGATAGAAAAAGCACAATCCAAGAAAGAAGAGTTGTTAAGTTGGGCTTCATCAAGATTAAAAACTTTTGTTCTGCAAACAACCCTGTTAAAAGGATAAAAAATAAGCTACAGGCAGTGAGAAAATATTTGTAAAACACATTTCTGAGAAGAGAATCACATCTAGAATACACAAAGAACCCTTAAAAGTTAATAGTAAAAAAATCCACTGAGAAAATGGGCAATATACATAAATGGACATTTCATCAAAGAGATGTCCAGTGACAATTACATGAAAAGAAGGTCAGTCAACATCAGTAGCCTTTAGGACAATGAAACCAAGACCTTGATGAGCTTTCACTCTACTGCTACTAGAATAGTGACAATACCCAACGCTCGTGATGGCGAGGAGAAACTGGATCTGTTATACATTGTTGGTAGGAATGTCTCTCAATGGTGATGTGGCCATACAAACATTCGCACTGCAGAATACCACTCAACAACCAAAAGGAACAAACTCTTGACAAAGGCAACAACTGGGATGAATTTCAAGTGCTGAGTGAAAAATGCCCACCCCCAAAGATGCATGTCATGTAAATCCTTCTGGGTAACATTCTGCAAAAGCAAAGTTGTAGAGATGGACAACAGGTGGATGGTTATCAGGGGTTACATATGGTGGGGGAGAAAGGAGGTGGGATTAAACATGAACTGTAGGCCAAGAGATCTTTGTGTGGATGGAATATTCTGAATCTTGATTTCAGAGGTGGTTACATGAACTACACAGGTGATAAAATGGCACAGAAGTCTGTCCACACGTGGTTCCAAGGTCTGTTGACTGGCTGTGATATTGTGCTACAGTTATATAAGATGAACCACTCACTGAACAATACCCGATAAAATGTGCATGGCCTCTTTCTGCCCAAACTTTGCAACTTCATGTGAATCTATAATTATTTTTTTAAGTGTAAAAATGGGCTTTAAAAGGCATGTAGATACAAATTTATTATAAAAATTTAACAGTTGAATACATAGTTAAAATAATATAGGTAATTTAAAATTACAGAGATGGGTAAATCAGTTAAGAGATTTTAACCCATAAAAGGTGATATTTGGTCAGAAGTCAAGATTTTAAAACAAATCTTCTTATGTTATCTATTCAGTTAAAAAAGTAAAAGTTAGGTCCCTGCTTTTTATTACACTACAGAATGAATTCCAGATAGATTAAACATTTAAAAGAAAAATAATTATGCCACTAAAAGAAAATCAAAGAAAATGCAAATGAATACATACTGAATCTCAGGATAGTGAGAATCTTTCCACCAGAAAAATTAAAACATGAAAAAGCATATATTGGTAGTTTGTACTATATAAAATTTTTAGTATCTTGGTTAGTATCCAAGGAAAATGCAAAATCAAAAAAAAAAAAAAAAAAAAAAAAAGAAAGAAAGAAAGAAAAATATAGGAAATATGTTTCAGGGTAGATACCAAAGGGTTGTTATCTATTAAAGTTTGGATCCAAGTGTCTCCTAAGGCTCATGTGTTGAAGGCTAAGTCCTTAGCTGGAGGAGCTATTAGGAAGTGGTGGAAACTTTAGGGGTTAAATCCTAGTTAGAAGAGGAGGGTCACTGAGTGCATACCTGTGAAGGTACATTTTTGTCCACAGCACCCCCTCCTCTTCTCTCTCTCCCTCTGCTTCTTGGCCACCATGAGGTGAGCCACTTTGCTCTGCCACACCCTCCCTACCATGATGTTCTGCCTCACCACAATCCTGCAGCGATGGGGCTAAGCAACTGTGGACTGGAACCTCTGAAATCACAAGCTGAAATCATTCCTCCTTGACATTGTTTTTCTCAGGTATTTTGTCACAGCAACACAAAGCTAACTAATACAGTCTCCTATATTGTCTGTAGTATATTTAATATATAAAAATGTTTCTAATATCTAAGATATGGAGACAGACTGAGCAGGTAAATCCAGCAAATCCTGTCTGTTGAAGTTCTCCTTGGCCCTTCATTGTAGCACTTCTTGCTTCTGGGTATGGGGCAGGACCCTTTCCAGAATGGGGGTCACGTGACCTATATAATCAAAAAGGTAGGTCAAAGAATTTCTTTATATCCAACTCTTACTCTGAAAGTTGGGGGAAAGTTAAAAGCAATAATTTTAGGTTTTGTGATCAGCTTGGGGGAAAGGGGTTCTGATTCTTTAGACCCACATTAGAGAAAAAGGATTCCAGTATCTATAAATTGAGCTGAGGAAGAGCAAGGAGGTGAGAGACAGGAGAGAAACAGAAGGAGATGGAAACTTCACTTCTGAGGCCTTCACTTTGGTTATCATTTTCTGAGCCCCAACAGCCCCTATAAACAGTTTATTTTCTCTTTTTTGAAAGAGTATTTTATAGTCCTCTAGATTCTATGGAATTTTTTTCATGGCTTTGCTTTCTTCGGATCTTAAATATTTCCTTTCCCATTGTTTTCGTCTGTTTCAGTGCAAGTTAAAACAAGTTCTCCTCTTATTAGTTTGATTTCTGAAACAGAGCTTCTTATTTTCCTGGGATACATTTCCTAAACTCTCCTTACCCTCCTCTGTTTCTATCTTCTTTTAAAAGTGCTTGCGATCAATCCTCCCTTAAACACTGCAGACTTGGGTGTCTGGGTCTTAGACTTGGGTGTTTGTACTAAAGCTGAGAGCTCTCAATAAGATCCCTGAGACAATCTGGCATGGTAATGCACGTCTATAATCCCAGTGACTCTGAAGGCAGTTAGGCAGGAGGATTGCAAGTTCAAGGTCAGCCTGGGCAATTTAGTGAGGCCCTTAGGAACTTACTGAGATTAGTGAGACCCTATCTCAATATAAAAAAGGGCCTGGGGATGTGGCTCAGTGGTAAAGTATCCTGGGTTCAATTCCTTATACAAAAAGAAAAAAATAAGAAAGAAAGAAAAGAAAGAAAGATTCCTGAGACAAAACAGGACTCCGAGCTCCCTGGGAGGGCAAAGTATGCCAAGTTCCTTGTCTTAGGCAACATTTTTTAAAGTATGAGGATTTGGGATCTCATCTCCACTCTACAGCCTTCCTGGTTTTACTCCATAATTCTAAAAGAGGACAGTGAAAATTTTCCTCTTGTCCACTTGGTCCTGGGTGTTTAGGACTTCCTAGGGATCATCCAGCTAATTGGGTGAACTGATTGATAATAATAGGAAACATGGACGCGGCTCCCAGGAGACTGACTAAAGGCCTCCTTGGAGACATCTTGCCTTCTCCGTCTGTTGCCTAACCTCCAAGTGACTCAACTAATCTGAATTTTGGATAGTGGGTAGAGCAGGATCAGGTGGGTAGAGGCACTAGCTATTTAAAATGTCTGCAGAGATTTCCCACCCAGTGGGTCTAAAGAGCTATGTGAATTTTTAGCACAAAAATTCAGTATGCCTAAAAGTGCCAGATGGACAAGGAAGAGGTCTGTTCAGCCAGAGGAGAGATGCCCTGTGAGTAACAGGTTCTCTGCACTCTTCTTGTAAGCGTAAACATCGGCTTGTCAGTTTGTCAGGACAATAATACCTAATAATAATTCTCAGCATTTGTCATCTGCAGAGACCTTTATAAACTTCAGTTTATTCCCAAAACAATACTGGCAGTGCGGTTGGATTATTTCCATCAGATACATGGAGAAATTGAGGCAGAGTTTTAGAGAGAGAGATGAGTCAGAGTGGGAATTAACCCAGGGGACAGTCTCTATATTTCTTTCTGCTGAGTTGCTACAGAAATATTATTTATAAATTGTGTGAAATGATTATAGCACCAAGACCACCAATTCAATCAAGAAACAGCACCTATGTTGTAGCTCCATTTATTTCTCACCGGCCAGAGCTAGCTCTGAGGTAGCAATTGTAAGGGTGATAAGTCACAGCTTCCATTAGTGATCTCTAGGGCTACCTGCAGAGAGTCAAGTCAGACAGTTTTTCCCTACAGCACTGGTGAGAGGCTCTTTCCTCTCACAGACTACAGGCCCCTTCACTACAGGAAGTGCCATGTTTCTCAAATGAGTTGCCTAAGACCCAAAAAGTTACTTTAATAAGATGGGCTTGGGGTGCAGCTCAGTGGAAGAGCACTTGCCTAGTATGCACAAGATTCTGGGTTTATTCCCAGCATCACATAAATAAATAAATAGATAGATAGATAAAAATACACTCAGAGCCGGGCGCGGTGGCGCACGCCTGTAATCCCAGCACTTTGGGAGGCTGAAGCAGGAGGATCGCGAGTTCAAAGCCAGCCTCAGCAATGGCGAGGCACTTAGCAACTCAGTGAGACCCTGTCTCTAATAAAATACAAAAAAGGGCTGGGGATGTGGCTCAGTGGTCGAGTGCCCCTGAGTTCAATCCCTGGTACCAAAAAAAAAAAAAATACACTCAGACTCATCAAGTTAATGGCAATGGGAATGTAGAACTAAATGGCCATTTCCCCAGCAATAGTACTGTGACTGGGGCTACCTCTAGCTCTCAACTTTTATTTTAAACAGTAGTTCTCAAATGCTCTTGTAAAACAGGACTCCCCTGAGGACTTGTGAAAACACCAGTCACTGGACCTATCCTCAGATTTTCTAATTTAGTAGATTTGGAGTGGCTCTTGTCATTTACATTTCTAATGTAGTTCTCAAATGTAGCCAGAGGGCCAAATCCAAGTTTTTGAAAGTCCTGCAAACTAATTGTGGATTTTACAGATGAACCTTTGATTCCCTGACAGTACACACTAACTTTGAACCCCGATTAAGTGAACCACCACCTCCTCAAAATAAAAAAGAATTACATTCTTCTCAATAGCAGACCTGCATTACAAACGGCTGTATTCAAGTCCTGCACAGATGGCCCAGCTAAAATCCCAGCTACCCAGGAGGCTGAGGTGAGAGAATTTCAGGTTCGAGGTCAGCCTCAGCAACTTAGTGAGAACCTGTTTCAAAATTTAAAAAATTAAAAAGGACTGGAATGTAGCTCAGTTCTAGTGTGTACCTGGGTTTAATTCCCACTATCCAAAAGCAAAAACAAAACACACAAACAATGGTACTAAGTATTGTTGCTTGAATTTCATCAATAAAAACTTAATGGAATTTGTTTTCTCTCTTGTTGTTTATATAAGTACTCACATCCTTAATTTTGTTTCTGGAACCACTAAGCTTTAAATATTCACTCTCAGGCTCTTTACAGAGAAAGTTAACTGAGCCCTGGTCCAGCTAATGATGCTGATCAGGGAATGACTTTGAGAACCGCTGCTCTCAACTGTTTTCTTTAAATCCCCTTCCTCTCACTAGCATAGCCAGTCCTGACCTATCATGAAGTATCAAGAGGGATAACCCCCCTCAAAATGCATTGCTCCATTCTAGGCAGGGAGTCCAGTGGAGTTCAACAAAATGTGGCAATGACTCACCACCTGTGTAGAATGTAGAGAAAAGGAATAAGAAAAAGCATGGTGCAAGTCCTCTATGGAACTTTTAAAGAGGCGAAATTCGACTTGGATGAGGCCACATCTCTCTTGCTAGGCTCTTCCATTCCAAGAGTTTGGGACTCTGGGAGTTCCCTGACAGTTCAATAACCCCAACTTCTGCTCTCCTGAGAGACTTTACCCAGTACACCTGCAACTCTATGGTCCCCTCCCAAGGTAAGTACTAAGTAAGTCATCTGAGTGTAAATCTTTAGAATATGTGAGTCTGTGGCTCATTTCTAATATTTATAGTCCATATGTGCTCTTCCTTTGTTATTTAATATAAATTGCATGTTAAATGTTATTTGACAATCAGTGCACTGAAAAATGTTACTTGTTAAAAAAAAAAAAATATCTTTTTTTTTTTTTTTTTTCCCGCTGCTCTACAATTCTGCTCCAATAGCAGGTTCTCAATATTAAACATCACTCAAGGTGAAGTTCTTTTTATAAATATTTACTTATTTGTTTTATTGTACACAATGACTTTATTTTTATGTGGTGCTGAGGATCAAACCTGGGCCATGCACGTGCTAGGCGAGCGCTCCACCACTGAACTACAACCCCAGCCCTCAAGGTGAAGTTGTTTTGTTGCAGCTGGTTTTAAAGAAGAAGTACCACCTGACTACTGCCTACTAATAAATACTGAAAGTTTCTCCAGGGAAAGTTATCTTGTCTTGGATCTTCTAACCAAGGGCTTGTTCCTTGCATCTTCCCTGAGAAAAGCAGAACAACAGGATGAATATTGCTTTTGCTATCATGTTGAACATGACATGTGGAAGAAAATACTCTGCTTTTTTTTTTCCACCTTGGGGACCATAAGTGGGAAGCTCCCAGCCATTATGAAGGAAGAGAGAACCATAGAGTACAGTGGTTAAGTTTACAGTCAGCAGATCTAAATCTGAGCTCTCATTCTTTCACTAAGAGCATAAACATGGGCACAATGTATAACTCCCTCCACACTATGCCTGCATGTGCAATGGTATAATAATCACAACTTGAAGGCAGTTGTAAGAACTGATAAATGTGAATAAATAATGTGGATAGCCTATAGGACAGTACCTGGCACATGGCTTGCTGAGGACTCCATAAAGTGTAGTTCTCTATAAAATACTTTATTAACCAGAAATTACTCACGTATGTATCTGTACTCCCCACTAAATTCATCCACCTTTCCATATATTTGCTCATTCATTTACTTAAGAAATATTTTTGAAGACCTATTGCAAACCAAGCACTCTGTGGGATTTGGGGACACAGTGTGTCCTGCTCCTAGCTACATTTTCATGGACTTTGAGCTCCTACAAAGCAGGTCTCATCCCTGTATATCTACATAAAGCCTAGTATTGAACTTAGATTAGATGCTTGAAAGGTGTTTATTAAAGAATGACACTTCTGAAAAGTGAGAAGTCTACTGTGGTTACTTCCTCTCTGCCGTGACTGGGTCTGGGCCACCACTTGCAGCAGCACCATTGGAGCTGCCAGAGCTGGCCATCCTCAGAGTTCTGTGCCAGAAACTGCCTTCCCAGTGAGCACAGAAGGATGCAATAGCCCCTGGAAAGACAGAGGTCACTCAGACAATGGTCTTCATCTTAATTGCAGACTGTAATTCAGCACTGAATTCTAAGTGGCAGCCACACAGAGGCTGTTTTCCTACATAACTAAATGTTCTTTTCATTGCTGTCTTATACTGAACAAACTGTTCAACCGTGTGTGAGTTCTGGGGAAGGAACTATAATATTATGCTACCATGCATGGTGAAAGGCAGAGAAGCTTTCATATCATGGCGCAATTAATTATAAAAAAAAACAATTATGAAAATGTTCCAGATAATTCACATCAAGCAGCTACTCACTGTTATTTTATTATTTGGGGCAACATTTGTGATTGTTGTTTCATTTGTTTTTGACATGGATGTACAGTTTTATGTAATCCTTTTATAACTGAGAAGCAGCTAGAAGTTCAGGTGCTCTGAAATCCCTCTTTATTCAATTGCCCAACTTTTAAAAGAATACCATTATGCAGTTAACTCAGATTATTAACACACATATGTATTCTGTCTCTATTATATGCAGGCACAACTATAATTCTGTCTGGTTTAATCTGTAAGCTTCATGGCAAACACTACATTGCCATTTCTTTGCAAGTCTAACTAATAATGCTCATGAATTCATATTGCCTATTAGAAGAATCAATCAGCAGTCAGCTAACAAATATTTTTTGGACAGTTGTCCTGTACAATGTATATGTGAATGGAGTTTTGGAGTTAAGTATATTTTCAAAAAATTACATGGCTTTATCCTTGATCTCTAGACATTTTCAGCTTTGTTGGGAAAATAAGATACATAAGGCATGGGATGATAATTAACAATATAAGGCAATCAAAGTTGAGTGTCAGACGATAGCATCCAAAATAATCTCTGTAGAAATCTACAGAAGACAGCAGCATATGTGGCTCTGAAAGCCTTGCTCAATTAATGCTGCCCATTTCATGAGAGGTTGCACAATTCAATAGGAAGATGGTAGGTTATGTGTACTTCCTTGCTACAAAGAGTGCAATCTGAGACCCAGAAATGGCAGCAACACATGAGAGCCTGTTAGACCTATAGAATCTCAAGCACGGCCCCAGACCCACTGGGTGGGAATCTGAATTTTCACAAAATCTGCAACAATTCATCATGGTCTGAGAAGCACTGGCCTATCCCGCAGATCCACAAGTCACTTTTCTTTACCTGAGGGAAAAATGAGACTCATACTTGGTAATCTTATTCTTGCCCCTGTAAAAAAACAAGGTAATTAAATGAAATCATTCACCAAAAGCTTTTGTGCACCAACTGGGCACAAAGAATCTCCTTTCGTTCACACATGAAGTATATGCAGGGACCCAAAGACAGTTTTGGATATTCAGTAACTCTGGTGACATCGCACTAATGACACGAGGCTGAAGAGACAAATAGATCCTAAGCATTCAGAGGATGTCTCCTCCATCGACCTGATGATCATCTCAGGAAGTGGAATAAGGGTGTGAGAAAATGCTCGGGACCCAGGGCGATGCCTGGAGAAGGAGCAGTCCTAACGCCAGAGTTCTGATGCCAAGACTAGTTCAGTGTGGCATTTGGTTTCCTCTTGTGCTAGATACTCTGTGTCCAACAAACCACTTGACATTTCAACTTGTGTGTTTATCAGGATTCTTGATGAAAAACATCCAAAAGAGAATTGTTAACTTTCTCCCACAAATCTGTTTTTCCCTGGATCTTCCTCTTATTGAGAAATGACATTTAATAACCCAATTAATAAGCCCCTGTCCCCCCACCAAATAAAAATTACTCTGAATTCTTTGATTTTCCTCTTCATCCCATAAAATCCATGGACATTTTTGTTAATTCTACTTAACATATCCATAATCTTGGATACGTCCCCTTCAGGTCATGACAGTCCTTGGACACCATTAGACAACTTGCCATAAAGTCTTGCCAGTTACTTAAGTGGTTTTCCTGTTTTTGCTCTTGCTTTTATCCAAGTTAATCTCAGAGAGCAGCCAGAATGGTCTTAGAAAAATAGTAGTCTCTTCAGATCATTCTTCTGTCTGAAATGTTAATGATTTCCTATTTGCCTTAAAATATGGAAACTTAAGGACTTGCTAAATCTGCTTTGTGTTACCCCTGCCCCGTACCCACCACTCACCCTTACTGTGCTCCAGCCAAACTAATCTTTTAATCATTCTTTCAACACCATCATCTCCCTTCCACCTTACGATTTTTGCCTTTGTTCCCTAGAACAGTCTAGAACTGTCCAGAACAGTCAGTCTGACTCTTCACATGGCTGCCTTTTAGCTCTTTCAGATCTCGGGAGTGACTGTTCCTACTTAGAAAGGCCTTTCCCAAAGTTCAACTTGTTGACAATACCAGTGCTCTTTATATATGTCATAGTCCCAATGACATTTTTTAATTTTTTGATTTCGTTTGCTCCTCAACTTCAAAATGGCAATATAAACCTGGTAAGTACCTAATCTCTCTAGTTCATCTCTATTTCCCCAATACACACTGTGATCCAGATAAATGAGTGAATGAGTGAAAAGGTAGTATTAGGTTTGTGTGATTCGATTCTTTTCTCCTCTTTCAGGGTAAATCTGAAACACTTCTTTTATTCAATTACCCAACATTCAGAAATCTGCTGTTATATAATTAACACAGATTATTAACACAGGCATGCTCATTCTATCTCTGTACTTCATTTAGGCATAACAAGGGGCCATACTTATATGTAATGTAGGTGACTAGTGTCTCTAGCCGGTTGACGATATGAAGAAGAGGCACCCAGCCGTCTCCTCAAGCTTTACTTCCAATATCCACACCAGAAAACACACTTGGGTATAGATGGGCCTCCTTGAATGGACTTCCCAGGTGTAGCTGAGATAAGAGAGGCTCTGGAAGTCTCTATACCCTGACAGGAACTGTATGTGAATTCCTACATCCTGACAGGAAGTACAGGTGAACCCCTCCACCCTTAGGAAATGTAAGTGAATCTCTCGGTCCTGAACTACACATGAACTCTAAAGAATTTGGTGACATTTTTAAAAATTATAAAAAATCTCCAACACAACACTAAAGAGACTCGTGTTTGGTGAGTGTGGTAAGCCCCCTCCCCTCGTGGAGGCCCACATCGTAATCCCCCAGAACCTGTGCATTGTTACCTTAGAAGGCATACAGTTGTGGACTTAGAGATGAGGACATTGCCCTGGATTATCTAGATGGATCCAGTGTCACCGTAACAGTCCTTTAAAAAGTCAGAGAAGGAGAGATGATAACAAAAGCAGTGTCAGAGTCAGAGAGCCACTTGAAGACACCACACTGATGGTTCTGAAGACGGAAGGAAGCTATGAGCCAAGAAAGCAGGGTTTCTGGAAGCTGGATGAGGCAACAGGCTCTCCACTAGAGATTCCAGAAGGAACTAGACCTACTGACCACAACTTGACCTCAGCCCAGTGGAACCCTTTTCAGACTTCGGATTCCCACATCTGACAGATAATGTATTTTCATTGTTCTAAATAGGCAAGTTTGTGGAAATTCATCATAGCAGCAATGGAAACCAATACAGTGGGGGTGAGTGGCAAAGATAAATTCCTTCACAATTTTCATTTTCATTTGTAATGTCTGTGTTCTAAAATTTTCCCTGTGGTCCTAATAGACATCATTAAAGTCAGAGCACTTCACTCAAAACAGAGCTGCCACCTCTCCTCGCTTTGATCCTCATCCTCACAACTTAATTAGCTACCCAACCTACCACAGATCAAATATAACAAATGGGGAATTACTGAAGCAAAAAATAATATTAGTTACAATATATGATGAAGAATGGTTTGCCTGGGAGAGAAAGGATAGAAAACACACAAAAAGACTGCAAGAGGCAGGCCACTCTGGGGCAGCTGATGCTCAGGAATGTGACAGGTCCCAGAGGAATCACCTCTTTACGTCCTAGCACATTGCTCATTGTTTGAATCAAGACCCTGAGTTGTGGAAAAAAAGTTAAGTCATTCCCAATAAGCCTCCGTAGACATAGGGAGATGTGCCCTATATTTCAGAGAGATGCTTATTGAAAGTAGTTAAACTTTAAATGAGTTGATGCTTAAAAGTAGACAGTTCAGATTGATTTTCCAATGATACCAATTAGCGTGGCATTTCTGCTGGAATCTATATCTTCTCATAAAAATAGCCATCTGATGTGGCTTTCTAGAAGATATTAACGGACCCCTCTAGGAAACTGGATTTGTATGTCCATACTGGAAAAGGGAGTGAAGTGATAGATAGATGGTTGATTTTCAGTCAGAAGGCTCCTGCCTTCCTACCAACCTGCAAGAATAGCTGTCGGTTGAAAGAGGAATTCTCAGCAAGCGTCGGAGCTAAGTGCTTACAATACAATTAGACAGAGGTGCAGTTGACATTTAAACATTTTTCATTTTTCATTTTTAACCACCCCGTAAAGCATTAAGTAATTAAGCCTCATCAGGCACTGATGTGAAAGAATTACCTCCAATATTCTGCAGATGAAAATAGTTCATGTGATACTTATGAAAGTTCACCTAACAACACAAAGGAGGAAATGTGTCTTAAGCTGTGCCTGCTGCAGTATTTTATTTTATTTACTTTTCTTGCAATGCTAGGGGTCGAACCCAGGGCTTCGTGCATGGTAGGCAAGTGTTCTACCATGTAGTTACACCCTCAGGCCTACTGCAATATTTCAAAGTAGTGATAGTCAAGAGGGACCTCATGTTATTGAAAGGAGACTATGTGTTCAGATATACAACCAAATATTCAGATATACAACCAAATATTCAGTCATCACTTCCCAGGGAATGCTAGTGCTGCTGGTCTAGGGCCATAGCTTGAGAAACATTCACCTACAACAGATGGAAACAGATTATTAATTTTCATTTCTCTAGTTCCAGCCTCAACCATCTCGGCTCACCATAGCAGAAGGGAAAAACATTTTTTCATGTTGTTCCTGTATTTTAAATTAGGTCTTCATAAAGGTAGATGATAACTTAGAAGTTATCAGAAAAGGACACTTTGATGTGATTAGATTTTTCCTCAAATGAAGCTTCTGAGAATGTCACATGTATTCATTAAAAATATTCTTTAAAATTCCATTTAGTGAGAACTTCTTTTTTTTTTAATTAATGTTCAATAAACATAAGATTGTTCCTCAGTAACTGAGGGGCATTTGTTCTAGGACCCTTCATGGGTACCAAATTCCAAGGATGCTCAAGTCCCTTATATAAATGATGTAGTATTTGTATATCACCCGTGACTTGTGAAAAAGACGAATTCCATCATGAAAGGAAACAACCATTAAATGGGGTCTCTTTATGTTTAAAGAAAATTATATAAAAATGATCCACTAGTGTATCCTAACACATATTCATCATATTTTTCTGGAACATTTCTCAAAACTACATACTCATTTTAATGCTGTCATGATACAAACAACTTGCACAGTGTCAGGCATTAATTAACCATATTTTCTTACCTTTAAATATGGGAGAACCTGTTTTTTCTATGCTTCCCAAAGCCACATTTATTCATCGAGACTTAAGAAAGCTTCACAGTCACACAAACAAGACCTATAAAGAAGAGAAAATTACTATCAGTCCCTCTGCAGGCAATTTAACTATCAGTCAAATTGTAAGGGAGAATATATCATTCTCTAAAATTTCCATTTGAGAGGCAAATACGTTTATTTGTTATGCCAATAAAATTGAGACTGAAGCCTTATAAACTGAAAAAAGATTTGATGGTCTCTGTCAAAAAGTGAAAAAAGATGGAGAATGTTAAAACATGATTAAAAACAAGACAAAGCTCTTATGGTTTCCATCTGGAATGTCCCCCAAAGACTCATATGTTGAAGTCTTGGTCCCCAATGCAACAATGTTCAGAGGTGAGGATTTAGAAAATGATTAGATCATGGTGGCTATGACCTCATTGGTGGGCTGATCCATTGATGGCTTCATAATCTGAAAGAACTGTTGGGAGTTTGTGGAAATTACAAGAGGAAGGACCTAAGTTGAAGACAGCAGACCTTTGGAGGTGTGCCTGTGGGGGGAGTTATATCTTATCATGGCTCCTTCCCTCCCCCCCCTCCCCTCCACTGTGAAGGGATCAGCTTTGCTCTGCCATGCCCTCCTGTCATGAAGTGGTTTCTCCCAGAAACAAGGGAGCCAGCTGACCATGAACTGAATCCTCTGAAACCATGAGCCAAAATAAATCTTTCCTCCTTTAACTTGTTTTTCTCAGGTATTTTTGTAACAGAAAAAAAAAAAAAAAAATCTGGCTAACACAAAACGTTGAGAGAAATGTGTTCTGCTGTGTAATATAAAAATGATGTGTATAACCACACGGTCTTTCTAGAGGAGAGGATTTCTGGGATACTATTATTGGTGTAACACCTCAGTGTGTTTGGAACCTGAGCCTAGAGAGGGCGGAACTTCTCTGCAAATCTTGAGGAAAAATTAGGGGGAGGAATTCAGAGGGTGGTCCAGGAAGTATGGCAGGTAGGGATGAGGAGAGGTGACTGGGTAATATATGGAGAAAGGGTCAGTGAGAAACCTCCTTTAGAGGAAAGGGTGGACAAAAGGATATTTAAGGCCAGGGATGTGTATTTCAGGACACTATGTTGTTGGAAATACGATGAATATGTGACCTTTCCTAATGATGTTCCAATCTCTAATAGAATTGGCTTTGTATAGTTGGGTGTGGGTGTGTAAGCTAAATTTTACATCTGTTTAGCAGGAAAACATGGCCGTGGAAATATAAACCTTTCTAGAACTCACAGGTCTCTCGGCTTTAGACTTCTACAGGGAATTTAGCTTAATCCGATAGAGTTCTTATGGAACACGAAAGCATCAGTGACATCTAGGTTATGACAATGACTCCTTAGAAACTTCCAGAGATTGTGGGTGGGAAGGAGCGGTGAAGGACTTATTTTAGTGCATTCTGAAAGAAAGGTTGTTGGTGCTTAGCTGAAGGTAATATTTAACTGGGAAGCTATGGCTTTTATCTTATTGTTATCACATCCTTATTCGGAGGAGAGAATGTTTTCAAGGCTGCACGTCAATACTAGAATACTTTTCATTAGTTTTACAAAATTTCTACCTGAGCATATGTTCAGGGATAATAGAAACTTAAATTTATTTTCGCTAAAGAAAATTCTCTAATGTGTAATAGGAAAATGGTTAAACAAACATTTGAGAAATAACAATAAGTGCTGGGCAGAAACCTCTTTACTCTTTCAAGAAGTTATTGAAATTTTTGGTATGATACAGGCTCAAAGGTATAGAAATGGCATCTATAATGTATATTAAGTCATCATATGAACTTGATGTTATTTATTCCATGCATTCTGTTTTGATTGAAGTGAGGGGAAAAAAGCTTAGAAGTAATGTGATTAAAGATTGTTCCCTGGAGCAGCCCCTGAAAATGGTGGAAAGCTGGGTCTGAGAAGTAAGAAAGGACTTTAGTCTGAATTTTGATTTTGCAAGCTATCGTGGCTCTTTATTAAGCCAGCTTGTTAGCTTGAGGCTTATAATATCTAGTTCTCAACAACTTTATTTCATATACATTTCACATATTTTCAATGTGCCCTTTGAACAGATTATTATGAAATGTTGTATGAGAATGTCAGTCTTTCGACAAAAAGAAAAAGAGGCTTGTGTTTTGTGTTCTGGGAGGATGTGAGTCAGGGACTTGGAGAGAAATCTACGAAGCAAACAAATATAGATAGTTATGAAAGAGTAAGCCACAATTATATCTCCTTTCCACTAGGAAGAAAACGATTCAGCTTCCCATAACATAAAATGGCAATAACAGTAACCAGAGCAACTTTCTGATTAACATTGAATTAACATTGAAAGAGACCACCACTTGTGTCGAAAATGAAGGCTGTGTGTTGGTTGGCACAGGTGATGAGTCACCATTATCTATCAACATTGAAAATTAGTGTATGCTGCCGCTTTATTGAACCTGACAGCGCAACCTTCTGGAAATGCACAGTTAGCAAGATAGCTCATGTGTGGTGATGATGGGGGGTTTCTTTAAGGGAAAGATTAAGTGATGAGACTTTGTAGCTTCCCTTCTCCTTCTCTCCTCCATTCTTTCTGTTCTTCTCAGTTCCATTTGGCCTGAATAGTTGATATGCCTGCATGCCCCCCCCCCCCTCTCTCTCTCTCTCTCTCTCTCACACACACACACACACACACACACACACACACACACACACTTTTTTTTACAGCCTAGGAAAGCTCAGGCCAGGGGTTTCCTAAACGTTCTATGCAGTTTGATTCTCCTTCTGTCTTGTAACGTTGGAGCTTTAGGTTATGTAAGATTGCAAACAAACATGAAATTCATATCCATAGGGGTCGCCACTCTCGCATGGAGCTGCCCAGCAACTCCTCAGGGATGAATTTGAATTTGGCTGGACAGCACATTCCACAACAATGAGTCACACAAGCATCTCGTCCATGGTTTATAAAGGACCCATCTGATGGTTTCTGAACTTGGGATGGACCTATCTGGAGGCTTAATTGCACTCACCATCAATGCAACATCAGAGTAGATTCAGAAAGGACCATCACTTATGTGGAAAGTGAAGCCTACATGTTTGTTGGAGTTCGCAATGAGTCATTGTTGTCCACCAACATTGAAAATTAGGGTATGCTGCTATTTTACTGAAGCTGACAACATATGCTTTTGGGCTTCAGATTTCAATAAGGATAATTTGTATTTATCAAAAACCTACTATGTGCCAGACAAACCTACTCTATAGGGAAGTTGATATACTTGGTCTTTAAAAATCATTGCCTCCTTCCTTTAGGATTGACACATTATCTTCACTATATAGGAACTGAAGCTCAAGGAGGCTGTGTACCTGGCCATAGTCAGGTCACCAGTGGATGCTACATCAGGGAAGACTTGGCTCCATAATCTAGTCTTTCCATTATAGGATGTTCCCTCTTGATGAGGGGAGGAATGCTGATGTAAAGCTATGGAATAACCAAGACATTTACCATCAGCTAGGAAGCAAAGTGGAAACAGTATTTGTTTAGCTACAAGAAATCTCCTTATCCGTCTCATTCAACCACCTTTATATCATTTTCCTTAATGCATGATTGAAGACCTGAATTGTACGAATATACTTTGTATACAAACAGTTGTATGTAAAAAGATACTAAATATATGCACTATGAGTTGTACATATTAAAAATTATAAAAATAAAAAAAAAAAATCACCTTAATAAGAAACCAAGGTAGAGGAAAGATTACTTCTCCTAATGGAAAAAATGTTAAGAGATTAATAGTTTTATAAATGATTTAGATCAGAGAATACACAGTGAGATCTCCAAAATTAAAGATGGAAGTGAAATGTCAAAGTGACAGGGATAAACCTTAGTAAGATCTCATGTGGTTTCATGAGTGGGTAGAGAAGTAGCAAATGAGCTCTAGCGTGGGCAAGAGTAAGGCAATATAGTCAGAGAAAATAATATAAACTTTGCTCATGACACCTCTTGGTTTTCATACAGAATAAGTATCAAATACTATCTATGTATATCTATAACATTTTATATTTTTAAAAAGATGTTTTAGATCCATTATTTTTACCTTCCTAAGGAATTAGGGAGAAAAGTTAATTGTTACCCCATTTTATAAAGAAAATAAATACCAGGTTGCTTCAGTAAATTCCCAAGGTCATTCTGGTAGTCGGTAAAAGAATTCAATCTTGAAGCCAGTACCAGAGAATTCTACTCCCTGCCCTTCTTTCTTTTGTAGGTTCTTTTATAGGTCATAAAACCAGTAATTTCAGGTTATTATCAAGACATTATTTTATCTTTATCATATCAAGGTCAAGATCTTAGACTCTGTAGTCAGACAAACTTAGATTTGAATCACATTTTGCCAGAACACGTATCAGAAAACAGGTTATTTAAACTCTAGAGATTGTTAAGTCCCTCTCACATAAAATAAAATAAAGTTACAGAATAGCATCTGCCTCATAGAAGTTTCAAGGATTAAATGAGGTAAGATATGAAAAGACTTAGTGCCTGACACATGAATTCTTAATTAATATTCATTTTTGTTGTTGTAAATGGGAAGGCCAGTGCAGTAAACTCACACTTCATAGTGTCCTCTGTGCTCCAAGCATGTAATAATAATAATAATAATAATAATAATAATAATAATAATACCACATAACCACAGCTATCTTAAAATTCTACATAAGACTTTCCTTAAACAAGAAATGGAGTAACAATGAAAATATCAGTTAGGCTAAAGACAGGGTCCCTCTGCTCCCTGGGATTGGAAACGGGCAGTGATGGCCTGGCCCCTTCAGGGTAAAGGAAGAGAGCATTATCCACCTGAGGTGGGGGCCAGCATCAGGTTCAGTGCTTGGAGCCTGAGGCTAGACAGTGCTAACACTCAGAAGAAGAATCTGTGGAAATTATTGCAAACAAGCTACAGTTTAAAGAAAGTCATAGACCATGGAGAATGCAGACACAGTGGGACAACAAGGAGCCTCATGAAATCTCTTGTTGACTGGGAGTGAAACTGGGATCACTTACTGAGGTCTGGATAATAATATAAGACCTAACCCTGAGCTGTGGGACAGGTAGGTGGATGAATGTATTCTCCAACCAAATCCTAGACCAAGTTCAGGATTCATAGGAAGGGAGAAATCACACAAAAACAACCAGGCCAAATACTTTAATATGATCCATTGAGAGCTGTTGTTTCCAAAAGACTTTCTGATTTTTAAAATTCACAAAAACATTTAATGCTAAGCAAACAGAACAGACAATTAACAGGAATTAAATTCATAAGTTAAAATATTTTTATCAGTTGAGAAATACATTAACATTAGCATTTATATAGAATTCTCAAATATAAATGCTGGGATAATAATCATACAAGGAATAAGACTCAAAATAAGCAGATAGAAATAAGAACATGTAGATATGACTTCGAATCCTTTTTTGAAAACTTCATAAATAAAAATGTTGTTATTACAATTTTGAAAACTTAATAAGCAATTTAAATAATAGGCTGCCTACAGAAATGGGGATCAATTGTTAGAGCCCTAATTGAGAACACCTTTATGGCTCTCAGCTAACCGCCATCTTAGCTATCCTCAATTAGGGCTCTAACAATCAATGAAGTGCAGGATATTGCTGGAGAATTACCATGGGATTTAGCTTAAAGAGACAAGAATAAAATATGACACAGAAGTTCAACTAATATGGCAAATAGATTGACAATCTCCAACAAATGTCAGACTGAATTTTAAAAGAGGGACTAGAAGGAATAGTACAAAAACAACATTAGAAGGGATAATGGCTAAAAACTTGTCAGACTTGATGGAAGAATGTGTCCTCACATTAAAAATACCTAAAAAGGTAACTTTAATAAATCTATTACTTGACATTTCAGAGTGAAATTATAGAATAAAAAGAAAGTCATGGAAAGTACCAGGGAGTAAAGCAGATTATTGGCAAAGCTAAGGTACACAGAGAGATTTATCACCAACAATAAATGCCAGGAAACAGTGGACTAACATCTTCAAATACTAATGGAAATAATTTTCAACCTCGAATTTTATACCCTCTTAACTATCACTGAAGATTGAATGTAAAATGGAAACATTTTCAGACATAGTGAAAAGAGAGTTCGTCAACTACAGACCTGCATTGTTGAAGATTGCATCTTATCATGAAAAAAGAAGATATATTAGAGAAAAAAAAAAAACCACAATAAATACAGAAATTTATAAAATGTTAGTAAATATAATTAACAATATATTTTAAAATACAAAAATGTAACTAGGGGTTATGATTTCAATAAAGCAAACAAAAAACCCCAACTCTTGGGAAATATTCTGAATTTATAGTGTGGTGTGTATGATATATATTTAATGGTAATTATAAAAACACATGTGATAAAATCACAAAGTACTAAACACACACATGCACTGTGCATGCACACATGAACACACACACACACATGCACACAACTGGATGTATGTAAAACTGATGAAACTTGAATGAAGTCAATGCTATTTATCAGAGTTGATTTCCTGGTTGTGATGCCATACTATAGTTATGAAAGTTGTTGCCATTTGGGGAAACTAGATGAGGATCTCTCTGGATAATTTCTTACAATTGCATGAAGATCTACAATTATTCTAAAATAAAACGTTAAAAAGTAATATAAATATATTCTCTAGTTTTAAACCTTTCCATAGAAGACAGGAGATATATAAATTCCTATCAATTCAACAAGAGAAAGGGAGAAATGCAGGAAGAGTTTTTAAAAGACAATAAAAGAAAAAATGCAAAATATAGATAGGAATTAAAATATAAGACTAATTACAATTATGGATTGAACCTATCCATTAGCTTAGGACATTTTATTTTAAAAAATGAAGTCCAGCCATAAGTTGCTTTAAAAAGATATGTAAATCAAAATTATGAAGAGAAAAAGAAAATGATATACCTAGTAAATATTTACAAGCCAAATTATTAAAGATACCTGGTATAGTCATATTAGTAGGATGCAAGATATAATTTAAGCAAAACAGCATTAACAGGATAAAACAGCAACAAAATAGATAATCAAGCAAGAAGCTATAGTAATTTTGAACTTTTTGATATACAAATTAGGTATGAAAGAAAGACATGATTAGCATTTATAAAATTCTGTCTGTGGACTTTATTTTTATTCAATACAATAAACTTTATTAAATTTAATCTAAACATTCCCTTGATGTTTTAAAGACTGGATTTACAAGGAAATTTTGTTTTACACGCTGAGTTAAAATTTGGCTTACATGGTCCAACTTGGCTCAGAAAAGTAAATGTGGCCAAAAGGTTTAGCTAAATAAAAGTAGTAGTACAGAGCCAATTTTGCTACCAAGAATTTGTGTGGGTGTATATATCCTCAACTCTGGAAAAAAATTAAAGAAGGCAGCCAAACTCTTCCATAAAGTATCTATTTGTTCCAGTATTAAGACAGAGCAAGTTGTTCTGGATAATTTTTCTGACACTAAGCTGACATTTCTTATATCATTCCATGGGATGTCCAGTGAAGGCATGTGAGTTGTGGAAGTTCATTTGCTGTGATCTTGTTATAGTCTGAATGTTTCCCCACCCCACAAATTTATGTGTTGAAATCCTAACTTTCAAGGTGATATTAGGAGATGGGGCCTTTGGGAGATGATTAGGTTGTGAGTAGAGGGCCCTCACTGTTGGGATTAGTACCTGTTATGGGTTGGATGTGAGGTGTTCCCCAAAAGCTTATGTGTGAGACAACACAGGAACATGCAGAGGTGAGATGATTAGGTTATGAGGGCCTTGACCCCATCAAGTGAATTAATCCCCTTATGAGGATTAACTGAGTGGTAACTGAAGGCAGATAGGGTGTAACTGGAGGAGGTGGGCATTGGAAGTGTGCCTTTGAGGTATATCTCTATCTATATATATATCTAAATACCTACACACACACACACACACACACACACACACACATTAATCGTTCTTTTTAATTATACATAATAGTAGAGTCGATTTTTTATATATTTATATATACATGAAGTATATCTTATTCTAATTAGAACCCCAGTCTTGTGGACGTACATTGTGTTGAGAGTCACTGTGCTATATTCATATACGCACATAGGAGAGTTATGTCAGATTTGTTCTACTGTCTTTCCTATTCCCATTCCTCCTCCCTTCTCTCATTCCCCTTTGTCTAATTTACTGAACTTCTATTCTTCCCCTCCCCTGAGGTATATATTTTGTATCTGGGGAGTGCAGTCTTCTTCTCTGCTTACTGACCATTATGTGAACCACTTCTCTCCACCACACTCTTTCATCATGATATTCTGCCTTACCTCCAGTCCGGAGAAATGGAGTCAGCTGTCTATGGACTGAGACCTCTGAAACCGTGAACCCCCAGATAAACTTTTCCTCTTTTAAAATGGCTCTTGTCAGGTCTTTTAGTCACAGCAGTGAAAAAGGTGACTAAAACAGTTCCCATACAGAAAAGAATTCAGAGAACTAGCTAGTCCCTTATATCATGTGGGGACACAGCAAAAACACTGCCATCTAGGAAGAAGACCCTCACCAAACACTGAATTTGCTAGTGCCTTGTAGTTGAACTTCCTAGTCTCCAGAACTATGAGAAATAAATTTCTTTTGTTTATAAGCTACCCAGCTTAAGGTGCTTTGTTACAGCAGTCAAAATGGACTAAGACAGACCTGAGACAGACATGTTATTAATCCTCATTAATATTTCATTCAGAGCTCCATGAACTTGGCTCTCTCTTCTGACAGGCTAAATTCTGAAAGCTAGACAAGTTCTGGGTCAAGGATATCCTAGGGTTAGTGTTACAGACTATTAGAAATATGAATTCATAGGAATATGCAAAGCACACCATGCTCAGCCTGTGACCTCTTTGGCCGTCCTTTTGAGAAAAGAGCATTATTTTACACTTTCCATCATTAGGTTTACATACTCAAACTTGGGGGATTTTCTGTGACATTTGTTATAATTATTTTTGTGCATGAGTTCTAGCAATGAGGTTCTTATTACCTTTTAGAGTAGAGCTTTCCATTTATTAATTAGAAAAGGACAGCCTTATCAGAATGAATAAGAACTCTTCTTCTTATGCCTCTTCTACCTTTGGTAGGGTCAGGGATTAGTCTGGGGGGAAGAGGGAGCCATTGACGCTTGGAGATAGAGAGCAGGTGTGCAGGTGCCTTGTAGCCGCAGGAAAGGGATTGCAGCCTGGAACGGCAGCGCCGCGGGAAGGAGTCTGGAGACAGGATGGAGACGAAAAAATTCTTTAATCTTTCTGTCTCTGTCTCTTGTAATTTCTAACACTACATACACACTCTCACAAGAAACCAAGGCACCTACTCTTACAAGAAACTACAATATATCTATACAATAGCGATAACCCTGTCCTTTCTCTCTCTGGTCTCATCCCATGCGCCCGAGCAGGAATGGCGCTCGCTCCATCTGCTGAGTCACTGTTCAAATCTCTCGAGATCCTGGGCCAAGTCCCATGAGACTATGGAAGGCGACAATGGCCAAAAATGTCTATGGCCCGTAGTCAACCGCAATCTTAGCTATCTCCCCAAACAGGGCTCCTGCAGTGCCTCTTTTCACACTCACATGCACATACACATACACATAGCACTTGCAATGAACATACCAGAAAGACATTGCTTAAAAACACAAACAAAATTGACTCTCAACAAGCTTTCAACTGTTTTCAGCTTGTAATCAGTGTTGTGGCTCACCAGACCCATGCATGTTAGCACACCTTAGTTAGGCCCTGGGTAAGATAAGCACAGAAAGAGTTCTAATGGAGTAGGGTATGCAAAAGGATGTGGACCAAGCAGAGCAGCAATCTTCAAATGATGGACATGGCATAATTATTGCTTACTTTCCAGAATCTCATACCTTACACCGAGCTAGCTAAATGATCTCTAAAATCTTAACCTTGTATAATTCTAGTTTTCTGACTCTCTTGCTCCATTGCATTAGCCTGATAGACTAATGAAATTCAACACATTTGTGATTATAATACTTTGCAAATATAATACTGTAAATACATGTATTTAATTAGTTGGTCAACTGGACTTATCTTTGTTTTCCATATTTTTTTCCTTTCTAGAATGCTTTATGAATAATTTTTGATGCCTCATTATCAACTTTTCTGAACCTCAGCTTTGTGTTTCTGAACACACATACACACACACAATTTTCCTTTGCAGTTTGCAGACTTGCTCATTGGATATCCACAAAGGGACATCTTGAGAATCAGTGTTATGCTGAAGTTGACTTGGACTGACTCAGAAGAGTTGATTTGGGGCATCTTTTTCCAACTCTACATTCAGTGATGTCACTTTGGTAGCTTGAAATCAGCCATGATGAAAATATTTACACCATGGAAATTGATAAATGCTATATACCAGACCTTTTTTTTTCTTTTCTGTTTCCTTTCCCTGAAAATCCATTTGTTTAAGATTTGCCAGAATGCCACTACTCATAATCCTCTAGTCCACTGACCATAAGACCATCTGAATACATTTAAATTATATTCCATTACAGAATCTCTTTATGTGACTTTTCATGTGTATATGTCTAACCTCTTTCTCTAAATTATACACTCCTTGCAGATTATAATTTAATGCTATACAATCATACTCTGTATCTAGCATATTGCTCATCACCTTGTTTTATATGTGATGCTCATTAAGAATATCATAGCTTGATTGACAGGAAAAGCATGCTTGGCAAGAATTATGATGTTGCTCTATGAGGAACCAATATTTTGCAATGTAAGAGAATCAAGAACTTCAGCAAAAGGACATACTTCTGTTGATTTTTTTAAAGGCATTCTAATATCAAAGCATTTCTGTGTACACATTAACACTGGAAGGAATAATATAGTAATAATAATAATAATAATAATAATAATAATATAATAGTAGTCTTATGTTAAGAGGAAGATAAATGCCTATAAGCCACCATGTGCAATGAATGTCTTTACTTCCCAGCTGAATTGGGCACAGCAGGCAAAACAACCTCTGAAATGACCCTACTTCAGGCTTTGGAAAGTTGTTGTAGGGGAAATGAGGAAAATGTGGTAAATTCATATGACTTCATATGCTGCTTCTACAAATAAAAAATAATTTAAGATGTATTACAAAGCTCATTGTAAATTAGAGGTAATGTGTTCTGAATTTTTCATTGAAAGAGATGAAAACATGAAAGGTCATTTTGGAGGTGAGAAAGCTTGAAGGAGAGAGTGAGAAGTGAGTGGAACGTGTCCAAATAAAAGAAAGGGAAGTGAAATAACTTGTTCAGTGCTGCTCTCACCTGTGAGGTTACCTGGAAAGTCATTAAGGTAAGCACGTGGTCACCTTGTGAGACAGGAGAGCCAGTGCTCCAGGTGTATGCAGATAACCACTTCTTGCTTTTCATCTCATCACACGCTTCTACATGTATGAAATGACCTGTAGTCTATGGACACATTTTCCCTCTCTCCAAAGAGGAGGAGGAGTCTGTTTCAAGCAGACCAAGTGAAGTATAGACAGACTTTAGGACTTCTTCAAGGTCCTGCCGCTTGTAGACATAGTAGTAGGTCATACCTCAGATATTTGGATCCTAACCAGGGCTCTGACTGCTGATGTATTTAATGGGAGAGTGTTGTAGTCAGCGTTTTTGCTGCTGTGACCAAAAGACCTGACAAGAAAACTTAGAGGAGGAAAAGTTTATTTTCAGGTTCATGGTTTCAGAGGTCACAGTCCATGGACTGCCTACTCTATTCCTTGGAGGTCTCTGAGGTGAGGAAGAAGAGTTAAGCTTTCATACTTTTACTTCTACTTTCTTAGAGCTTGCCCTTCCTAATTAGAGTGTGGCAGAGAAAAAGTGGCTTTGGGTATGGCCACTAGCTTTGCTCAATAAAGATAAACTATATACCCCAAAGGCACACTCCCAGGGACCCATCTCTTCCACCACCTGAATACAGTTATCACTCAGTTAATCTCCACCAGGGGATTAATTACTGATTGGGTTAATTAAGGCTGTCATAACCCAATAATTTCACCTCTCAGCCTTCTTGCATTGTCTCACATGTGAGCTTGGGGGAGACCCCTCACAATCTGAACCATAACAGAGAGTTTTTCCAAATAATTTTCCTGTGACTACCTATTTCAAGAAGAGATAAGCCTGGGTTTCCCTTGCGTCAGATAAATTTATACATGAAACCTAATGATCCATTGGAGAATGGCAGTGCCACACTGTTTGGGTCATAAAACATTGGCCACCACACTCCTAGAATTTTTTTGTAACAATCAACTAGAGAATTTTTCTGCATTTTTATTGGAGCATTATAGTTGTACATAATGGTGGGATTTGTTGTTACATATTCACACATGTACACAGTACAACAATATAATCAGGCCAATATCATTCCCCATTATTTTCCCTTTCCTTTCCATTTTTCCTCCCCTTGTTCCCTTTCCTCTGTTCTACTGATCTCCCTTCGATTCTCATGAGATCCTCCCCCCCCCCAAACCTCCACCACCCTTCTTTTCCTTTTTCCTGTCTAGCTTCCACACACAAGGGGAAACATACAACCCCTGACTTTCTGAGTTTGGCTTATTTTGTTTAATATAAGGTTTCCATTAGAGAATTTTTTAAGGACAATCTTCCCCTTTTCTTTTCAATGCAGACTCTGATGACTTCGATGTGAAGAGACACCTTGGCAGTAGAGTCTACTGTCAGCAACTTTGCAAGGTTTCTGGCTTGAAAATTTTCATCCTTGTCCTCCAGCATGGTTGATAAGTTCAGAAACCTTGTTTCACTGTTATGAAATATTACCAAACTCTAAAGTTAGCTCAGGGATTTGCATGCTTTCCTTGCTCTTTTGATGACAGAACTGCAGTTCAGAATACGGGGAACCCACAGTGTTAGAGAATCACTGTATGGAGTCGTTAAACTAATAGCAACCTCATTTCCTTAATTTTCAGTCCTGAACATTGTATTAATCTAAACAGCTCCTTTCAAAATCAACTAATAAGAACTCCCACTCTTCCAACTATATCAAAGACACTTGAGTCATTCAACTGAGTCTCATCAGGGATTCAGGGACATTTAGCTCATCTGAATTTTTTGAACATTATTTTCCATCATCAGCAGCAGTTCCTTCTGGCCACATGACCTTGAGTGAGTTGTTCAACATCTTCCTGAACCTCAATATTTGCATCTCCAAGTCAAGTCATGGTATGTTCCATGTCTCCCCAAGTTGTTCTGAAGACCCAAATTAGTTAATATGTGAGAAATCACTGGGAAACCAGAAAGCTCTACATAATATCTTAATGAGAAGATTAAGGTACTCCCTCTTGGTTGACGAGAAAAGCAAAATTGTAAAATCTTGAGTCTCATACACTGGTCTCCAGAGCTATAGCATAAACTCTCAGATCCGTTTTGTGGCATTTCTAGGATGTTTAGCACACACATGTATTAGAGGTTTTCTTAAGATTATTTTCTTTCATCTTGGTTTCTAATAGGTTGTCCCCAAATCCAAGTAACATTGTTGACCTGGCATTTTATTTTATTTTCTGTGACAATAAATCATGGTTAAAAACAGGAGTAAATTGTTCCCCATTGTCTCTAATACTTTTCCAACAAATATACTGCATAGTCTTATTGAATTCCCAACCCACATGACCCAACATCAGACAGATTACCCGGAAAGTAATAGCACATCATTAGACCAAACACATGGAAAAATAACTCAGTTTGTGTTTTAGTCAGATTTTTCACTGCTGTGACCAAGGAACTGACAAGAAGAATTAGTGGAAGAAAAGTCTATTTTAGGGCTCACAGTGTCAGAGGTCTCAGTCCATAAATGGCCAATTCCATTCCTTGGGGCCTGAGGTGAGGCAGAACCTCTGGCAGGAGTGCATGGAGGAAAGCAGCTGGAGACCTCACACCAGAAAGCAGAGAGACACTGAGCAAAAGAGAGACTGAGCAGAGAGAGGCTCACAAAATATATACCCCCAAAGGCATGGCCCCAGAGACCCACCTCCTCCAACCACACCCTGCCTGCCTACAATGACCACCCCATGAATCCATTCAAGTGGATTAACGCACTGATTGAGTTAAGGCTCTCATAACCCAATCATTTCACCTCTGAACCTTCTTGCATTGTCTCACACAGGAGCTTTTGGAGGACACCTCACATCTAAACTTGCACCAACTTTCGCTAAGTTTCTCTTTTTCTCAATTGTCAGAGTCTTCCCAATTCTCACCTGGGTGCCTCTTCTGTTTTCACTCCCTTTCTCCCAATTCTGTATCACACAAGCCTAAGATTCAAGCCAGCAAAAGCAAAATTGTCCACGGAGGGCAGGTGGAGAGGGTGAGCCTGATTAGACAGTCAAGATTCTAATCAGGGATTAGAGGGGTGCAGGGGACACTCCTACATTCTGAATTCTTGACCTATCACAGTTATAAAGATGCAGCAAGTATTCTTTCTTGAACAATATTAAGATTCAGATGATTCAGACATGCCTGTGTGTGCCTAGAGTCCTGGAGTAGGATAGGTCAACTAAGGGTCTATTTGTAGGAGGAATCAAAGAGAACCCTGAAAATGAAGACAGACAGACAGAAGGAAGGCTTGAGCAGAATTCATTTGGTTGAGGCCACTAGGCAGAATTTGGAAGGTTGGGTGAGTCTGAATAGGCCAGGATCAGTGTCCCCGTGGCCCATATCTCACAAACTCACATCAGAAACCTGGGCAGAGCAGGCTACCCCCAAAAGAATAGATGAAAATGAAAGAGCTGAGTACCTTGGAAGAGGAAGGGATGATTAATGCTGGTGCCAGCAACTCCTGCTGTGACAAGAGCTGCATCTGGAGCACAAGAGACATCAGCGTGCTTGGGGAAGACCTGGGAGGTACCAGCTGAGGTTGGCAGACTGCAACGTTAGCCAGCACTGGAAACATGACTGACAGTTTTAGGGTCAGCAGTGATGGAGGCTGGGGCCAGAGAGGAGGCAAAGGGCCAATGCTCTAGAGTGGCCAACAGAAGGCACTGGGAATATGCAGGACAGGCTAAGCACATGGAGAGAGGCTGAGATCCTGAGTGGCACGTGCATCATGCTGTTCACCCTTCCCATTCACATCCATTTTGTGAATGTCTCTCTAAAGTGTAACATCAGTGTGTGCGCGCGCCCAGATGCTGCATTGTTCTCTCAGGCTTACCATGGGTAAGTGACATGTAGTTAAGCAGCATGGTAAAGTTTCAGTTACCTAAAAAATTTAACATGCTTTCGAAGGAAACAGACTAGAGATGAGGTTCTACCATTGCATTCCACGTAGCAGATATGTGTAACCTGGTTTAAGCTTTATTGTTTCCCACTGTGAGTGGTCTAAATTTTTTCATTTATGAAATAAGTGATTGATATAAATGATTCAGAAGGCACCTTTTGGTTCCAAGTCTGCCTTCCTCTAGTTAGTAGCACATCTAGTTGCTCACTATGTTTGGGGCACAAAGTTATCTGTGTATTCAGTAGTCCAAAGGCATCTGTTTTGGTTTGTTTGGCACTATTTTAACAACATACCTGAGTCTAGGTACCTTATAAGTAAAGAAATTGATTTGGCTCATGATTCTGGTGGCTAGAAGTGCTGAGCAGCTTGGTGCTACCGTCCTGGTGAGGGGTCCCTGTCTATGTCACGACGTGTCAGAGAAGCGGAAAGGAAACTGGCCACACACAGAAGAGGCCAAGCACATGGGGTAGCCTCACTTTTTACTAACTGACTCTTGCAAGAGCTCACCCCTGTGAGGTTCACCCGACTCTGAAAAACAAGGATCATCCATTCATGAAGGCAGTGTCATTGGCCCAATTCACCTCTTCAAGGTTTTATCTTTCCATCATTGCCACAGGGGGGACTAAGCTTCCAACACATTAAACTATGGGGGAAAAATAATCCCAAGCCACAGCAAGATCAGAAAAGAAGGCATGTTTGGATAAGGAGCAATCCAAGAACTTGAGGGACACTGGCTTGTACATTGGATAAAGCTAATTGAACAGGTGGGGAAGTATACTGTAGCGAGGGACAGAAGGTCCTAAGTTTCAAGTACAGCAAAGTATTAAGTACAGTAAGGTATCCTTAGTGGTGTCTGCACATCATAAGGAAGTGCCCAGCAGAATTTTGGCATATGGGAATATTCCTCTGGAGCATTACAGCCCCACAAGTCATGGTCAAAGTTCTGTCTCTTGACTCTAGGTATTTAGATACTGCAGAGCCCAGATGTGCATGTCTGTGAGGGTCCAAGAGATGCACATATGTATATTTCCAATTAGAAAAGTATTCCTTGTTAAGGTTCAATGACAAAAGTCTGGAAAATTTAGAAAAGTACATAGAAAAAAAAAAAATGCAAATGACCCATGATCCCATTACTCACAGGTAAAACGTATTCATATTTTGGCTAATTCAAAAGATTTAAAATATGACTAAGCTGCAAAATACAACTGTGTGTCCTACTTTCTTCTCCATTTAATATTATCTGACAGAAATATTACTGTAACTGTTTCTCATGTTTTTACACAGATGCATTGTCATGGTTCTTCCTCTGTGATACACTTATGAATTTTCCACTGTAAACATTAAAAACACGTTTGTGCAGAAAATCCTGTTCCACATATCTGGTTATTTCCTTATAATAGATTCTTAAAAGAATATTGCTGTGGTTTGGATATGGGTTGTCCCCTCCAAAACACATTCTGGAATTTGAATGATTTTGTGGAGGTGTAGGGAGATGTTTAAGAGGTGTTTGGGTCATTCATACCACTCTTTTGATCCTGGGTTAATTCTCAGGGGAATGAGTACATTCTTGCTCTCATGGGAGTGAATTAGTTACCATTAGTTATAAAGCAAGGCCACTCTTTTGCTGTTTTGTCCCTTTTGCAAAGCCTGTTTGCTCTTCTGCCTTCTGCCATGAGCTGAAGCAACATGAGACCCTCACCAGAGGCATCCATGGGGATTTTGGACTTCCCAGAGCCCAGAATCTTGAGCCAAAACAAACCTTTATTCTTTATAAATTACCCAGTCTCAGTTATTTGGTCATAGCATTAGAAAGTGAAATAAGGCACACATACAGAGGAAAGCAACTCAGCTAAAGAAGCAACTGGGAAGCAGAGAGAGAATGTGAGGAGCCAGGGACAAGATATAGTCCAAGGCCACACCCCAAGTGTGGCCTCTTATTCTTTTAGTGAATATTGATTGACAGCAATGCGAGGCTATGTCACAGACCCTATAATTAGCAATGAAAGAATCAGGGCTGCCTGGACAAAAGAAAGATTACAAGAATTTATGGTAGGGTGCTCCACGTACAAGATGTGGGAAGACCCAGTTGCTGCCAGATGACAAGCCAGAGCCACTAATTCTGCTATTGGGGTCCTTGATGATTGTTGAGGAATGACATTCAAGCCCAGGCCCAGGAGCACGAGGAGAAGACAGAGCTTTGGGCAGTGGAAATGGACGTATAAGATTTTGGGAAAAGGTAAAAGTGCATTTAAGCTACTGAAATTTACTGGAATAAGCAAAAATAATGCTGCATTATAAAATTCCAGAGAGGTATTTGTAGAGATAAGCAAGTCCATTCTACTAGAATCTTCTAAGGTATTTAAAGAGTGTGGTCATTGTCTTAGGGGCAATAAAGAGATATTGACATGCTTTCACTGGGAGAAGGAAATGATCAAATTTGCATTAGATCAGATCAAGGTCACTTTAGCTAAATACCTAAGAAATGGCGAGGCTAGAGGCTGGGAGGTTGACTAGGAGGCTGTATAAATAATCTGGGTGAGAAAAACTATCATTTATGTTATGGTTTGAATCTAAGAATGTCCCAAAAGAGCTCATGCATTAGGAAATGCAGTCCTATTCAGAGTTGAAAGTATAGACTCTAAAATATTGGATTAAGGCAGTTATAACCTCATTAGTGGATTAATCCCTCTGATGAGAGGACTACCAGGTAGTCACTGTAGGCAAGGAGGAAGTAGGTCACTTGGGGTGTGGCCTTGGACTATATCTTGTCCCTGTCTCCTCACACTCTCTCTCTGCTTCTCAGGCTGAGCTGCTTTCTCCTCTGACGTGCCCTTCCACCATGTTCTGCCTCACCTGAGACCAGAGCAACAGAGTTGGCCAACCATGGACGGAACCTGTGAAACCGTGAGCCCAAAACAAACTGTTCTTCCTCTAAGTTGTTCTTGTCAGATATTTTGGTCACAATGACAAAAAGCCGACTAACACAATTTAAATAGGGAAATGGCAGTGAGGGTGAAGAAGGACAGTTTCCAGGTTTCCTAAGGTGAAAGATCACTAAGGTTCAGTCACTGATCAGATTCAAGAAGAGAATGAGTGAGGAGTCAGGGAACTCCTGAGCGTGTCCGACATGGAATAACTGGGTGGGTGGTGGTGCCAGGTGGGCAGAAAGGGCACGTGGGTGTGGGTGGTGGCTGGCTATGGGCAGAGAACAGGGGCTGCTACCTACCCATTCTTTTTGAATATGTCAAATTTGAAGAAGAGGTACTAATAGAAAAAAAAAAAAAAAGGTCAGAAATTTGCAGTAAGTAGAGCACTACAAGATATGGAAAGACCCTGGGGCTCCCAGATGACATGCTGGAACACAACATTTTGTACGTGGAGCAGCATATTATAAATTCGTCTAACCTTTCTTTATTCCCTGAAGATCTGTGAACTCCAGGAGGTCCAGGAAGTCTTGATTCCTTCTTTGCCTGCCACAGGGTCTAGGACACAGCTTGGCATTGCTGTCAACCAGCAATGAAGAAAGAGACTAAATGAGAGAAGAAAATAAATACATAAGAAATATTTAAAATTTATTTGTCTGACTTATTCCAAAGCAAACTTGGAATCAAAGTGAGCTCTCACGCTCTAAGTCTGGAACAGAGGGACAATCTCCAGGCTGAAGACTTAGATTCTGGAGTTATTTTAGATCTTCATTGCAATAGAGTAGCTAAGCAGTGAGGGAAGCTGAGACCCCAAGATGGAAAGGGGGCTAAAGAGCACCAACATCAGAGAGAACAGTTCTATTCATAAGAACTCTCATCAGGGAGGAATATTCTGATAGGTCAGTTAATGGGAGGAAGTGAGGTCCTCAAGGACCAACCAATAATCAATAGTTTATTTTCTAAGCAGTGTGTCTGACCAACTGTTCAAAAAGGTTTTGCCTCTCCTGTGCAGGCTTTGCAAATGTTGGCCTTAAATAAACATTAAGCAATTATGAAGGGAACATTTTATTGGAATAGGTGCCAAATGATTGGTTTTCCTGAAGCACATGTCAAACAGGTTGCTAAGATGGCTCAGGGAAGGTACCTAGGGCCAGGAAGGCCAGCACACTCAGACAGAGGAAGAGAAATTTTCAGAGGATTGGCCAGGACATGATGGTAGTATGAAAATAAGGACTTGGGTATCAGAGCACAATGTGGCTGGAAAATCAGGTCAAATCATGATGGAGACATTGGTTGAACAACCAGTGGCTCACTGGCCATCACTGGCAGCACAGATTCTGGAAAGTGGGGGTGATGATGCCATATTGCTGGGTGTTGGCTTATTATTGGGGGTCAGGAAAGGGAGACGCGGTGTGTGTTTGTCTTGTTGTGAGCTGTTCTCATTACTTGACAAGTGTTTTGAAGTCAGACTATGGTGTTTCATTATTTTTTTGTTTTTAGATTTTGGTGTTGTGGATGAGGTCCAGGGTCTTGTGCAGGCTAAGCATGTGTTCTACCACTGAGATACAACCCCAGCCCTATTGTTTGAGCTTTGACCTTTATCTGATTACTAGTAATAGTGAATATTTTCTCATATGATTATGTATAATTTTCTTTTGTTATTTATGTCCTTTGCCCAATATTCTGTGTTAGTCATCTTCTTACTCATTTTGAAGATGTATTTATATATCATAACCTCTTTGCAGCTACATTTGAGGCAAATATGTTTTCTCAGTTGTCAAAGGACAAAATTACCACAATTTAAAGATCTAAATTGGTTTCATTTTCACTTCTAGAATTGGGCAATATTTCATTCCACAAAATAGAATGAGTGTTCCAACGAACTATGCAGAGCAGTTTGGTTTTACAGACAGAAGAGGCCTACAGAAAGAAGAAACAAGAAAAAAATAAGTGGATCGATAATTTCAACATTACTTGTAAGGTGAGAAGAGGGAGTCAGAACAATAACAAAATAACTGGTTATTTAACACCAGGTTTGATTAGGTTACTTTTAGTGTAAGGATTAAGGAAGAGAGAATTTCATTTTTTTTTTTAATTAAACAGACCTGTTGAGCAAATTTAGCAGCTATCTTTCCAATCCCATTTTCTCCAAAGGTCAGATAAACAGCTTAGTTTCAGTTTGGTGCCTTGGAACTTCAGCGTGGGTGATTCCATTTTGATTTTTAGCCTGATCTGTTGGGGCCTAGTGCAGAAGCCTAGTTCAAAACTATGGCCTCCAGTAGTTTTTTTTTTTTTTTTTTTAAAGTGTTAATTTTTAACTTCTTTTAAAAAACACATTAAATTGTTTTCTGTCTGTATGTCACACAAACTCTCAGGGGGTTGTTGACTTTGAACAGAAAAGTGAGCAGCTGGTTGAGCTCGATGGATAACGCGGGGCTATCTGGGAAGCACCATGTAGCCCGGCATCCTAGGATTAAAGGAACACTGATGGGCCCTTAATAGGCTCAGAAAATCAGCCATGCTCTGGCAAGAAGAAAGCCTTGCTGAGATCCATGGCTGAAACCAACACAGGCTTTGAAAGCTTGCGCAGTGTAGCTGATGCTGGCCCAGAGGACCCATCAGATGTGGGAAAGGCAGGGAGCCGTGTAGGTGGGACACAGACACAAGGCAGCCTTGGGGGTTCAGAGGCCACATCATCTCTGCAGACGCTGGCCCAGGCACCTGCTTCTGGGGCCCATGGCTGACCGCAGGTTAAAGCCCAGAAGGATGGATTTGGGGGCCCTTGGCTGGCAGAAGCTGCCTGTGTCATTTCCCACCTGTAAAAATGAGGGTCATGAAAAGCACATGCTGTGCAGAGCCACAGTGGGAATTAAGTGAGTGAGTGAAAGAGATGCCATGCTCTCCTCATTGCTATTATTATCATTATTCCTGTAAGCAGCGGCAGCAGCCGACCCTCACACTCCCTCCTAAGAATCTCCAAGAGAAGGCCGAAGATCCTGTAAAATTCCAGGAGATCCCAGCTCTGATTTCCTTCTGGCTTAGACTCTGTTCCCTAATATAGCCAAACCTTTCCAGAGAACTCTCTCTGCTGCCATCAAATCCTCCTTCCATGGACAGGAAAGTCCCCAAGCGCAAAGCAGGTGGTGGCATGGTTCCATGTGGCCCTCACTGCAGTACAGTGACAATTCTCTGGCTGAGCAGAGGAGTTCAAGTGTTGAGGGGAGAAGGAGCAGGAGGCTCTGCAGCTTCTGATTTGCATGAAAGGAACTGACAAGAGAGGGCAGAAAGGAGGTAAGCCTGCCCTTCCTCCTCCTTCCACCTTGGGGCTCAGGTTTCACTGACCAGCGGCAGCTCAGCGCTGCCCTGCTAAGGACATTGGGTCCATGCAACACTACACAAATATTTCCTAAGGGACAAGATGACTCTCCCCCCTCCCCCCAATTCTTCCACTCTGAGGAGCATCCTGGAAGCTGGGTGTGGACTGGATGCTGTGTAAAGGATGTTCATTTTTCCTAAACTTGCTTCTCTGTTCAGAGATGAGGAGGAAAACAATGGAAAGAAAAATAGAAGGCTTTGTCTTCCTTGTTTTCTTTTTCAGAAACATAAAAGGAAGCCTGAAACCAAAAGTTCCGATGGCCTGTATGATCTCTTCCTTTTCCCATGGAACATTTTTAAATAGAAGATTCGTTTTCTAGGTTGACACTCGGGGACTTTTCCAATCTCTGGTAGGAGCTGGCTGTTGTCATGCCTGGAAATAAGTGTTGTAGGATCCAGGAGTTCATCTGCTGATTTTACTTTTCTAAGGGTGACGGTACAAAGCCCTGTGGCTCTGTCTCCACTGTGGTGGCTTAGAGTGGTGCTGCCTACCAGAACTTTCGTAATGATGGAAGTGTTCTGTAATCTGCCCAGAACACACGGGGGCCATCAGCCATGTGTGGATATCAGGAACAATATTGATACAAAATGCAAGGAGTATCCTACCTGTCTATCGAACACGTCGCCCACACAGGAGGAGAAAGGAAGAGGCTCAAAGTTCTGAGCAGCTGTATTCCTCTCCCGCAGCAGCAGGTTACGCAGCAACGACCCTCTTTGGATACTTGGATGACCACATTTTCTTCATCTACCAGCTCTGGGAGTAGTGGTCTATTTTCTTAAGGAGGAATGAGGTCAAGATCATGTCAGAAAAACATTACCTCATAGGGTAGACGTTATTCCTCCCTAGAGGCTCTTTCCCCAGCTCCAGACTCACAGGGCCATTTCTGCAGTAATGCCCATGGGGTCTGTTCAGCTCTCAGATCAGCAGGAACACCCTTGAAGCCTGTTGTGGTTTGTTCTGGAATGTACCTGCAAAGCTCGTGTGTTAGGCAATGCAGCCATGTTCAGAGGGGAAGAGAAGGAATTCTGAGAACTGTAGCCTCATCGGTGTACTGGGAGGTAACTGCAGGCAGTTGGGATGTGGCTGGAGGAAGTGAGTCACTTGGGGCATGCCCTTGAGGACTATATCTTGTCCCTGGCTTTCCTCTCTCCTCCTTACCTCTCTCTCTCTCTCTCTCTCTCTCTCTCTCTCCCCCCCTCCTTCCTGGATGCCATGACCAGCTTTCTTCCATCGTGCCCTTCTGCTGTGATGTTCTGCCTCATCTCAGACCCAGAGCAATGGAGTCAGCTGACCATGGACCGAGACATCTGAAACCATATGCCAAAATAAAATTCTCCTCCTCTAAATTGCTCTTGTCAAAAACTGGCCCTAAGCCCTGAGAGATGGAGTGGATTGGAGCTGGAGTTGGGGTGAATGCTAAGCAGGTCAGAAGGCTGTTGTCTGTGGTCAGTAGAGTCCAGGATAAAGACACCATAATCTGTTCCTCTGTGACCATGTACTGGTAGGGGATTTTTTGGAGGTGCAAGTAGCTCAGTAGCTGTCCTGAGTCAAAAGACCAAAAAGAAAGGGAAACCCTGAGAAGAGATGAGGGGGCAGCAGATGAAATGAGCCTGCAGGAAACCAGTTCTGAGGAGAAATATGCAGGCAGCCAAGGGCAGGGCAGAGTCAGCAGCAGCAATAGCATCAGCAGTGAAGAAAGTGAAGGGTGACAGGCTGTGACAATGAAGATGTCTACTTGACTGGATTAAGAAATGCCTAGAAACCTAGTAAAGCATCATTTTGGGAATGAGAGTGTGAATGTGTATTCAGAGATTAGTGTGTGAGTCGAGTGGATGGAGGGGAGGATCTACTGATTGAATATTGGGTGGGCACTGTCCAATCAGGGGAACAGGAGAGAAGAACAGAGTCAAGGTGGAGATGTCTGTCTCCTCAGGGATACACTCTTCCTCTCTGCTCCTCAGACGTCAGAATGCCAGGCTCCCAGCCTTCAGACTCCAGGACTTAGGCCAGTAGCTCAGGTTTCAGACTGAGAGTTGCATCATTCATGGTCCTGGTTCTGAAGACTTTGAACTTGGACTGAGCCATGCTACTGGCATCCCAGTGTCTCCAATTGATTGAGCTGTCATGAGAGCTTGCTTCCACAATTGCATGAGCTAATTCCCCCAATGAATCACCTTTCATATGTTTATAATGTCTGCTCTTGGTTCTGTCTCTCTGGAGAGTGCTGACTAATACAAAGGCCCTTAAAACAGAAGAATAGAGTATGGAGCTAATGCAGAGGGCATTGAGAGAGACCCTGAGACCAGTGACCAAGAATAGTTTCACACCCACAAAAGAGGGAGAAACAGTGAACAGGACTCAGACCTGCAGGTGGGCTCAGAAGATTTCATCTCTACTGTGGAGGGACTGGTTGCTAATAACAACACGTAAACATCTTCTGTGGGTTGGGGATTTTGCATGCATCATGAAGACTCTAAGGCAAATAATATTATTCCCATTTTATGAATGAATGAGCTGCAACGTGATTAAGGGATTTGATATTCTCCTGGCTGTGTCTGACTCCTCCTGGCTACTCCTTCAGGGTTCCTTTGGAGCACATTCTGTCTACCAGGTCTGTACATGCTAAATTCCTTGAAAATCATTCTCGAATCCTTTACTCTACTCACTCAGCCCAAGCTATCTGGGAACTCCAAAATTTCATCTCCAGCCTTAATTTCTCCTAGGAATGGAAAACTTAACTTAAAGCATGCATAAAGAAGAAATACATAGACACAAACATTTCTAATTATTTTTAATTAAGAAAGAAGAAAAAAAAAACAGATAATATGGCTTTTATTTTAACCAATAGAATAGACAAACTACTAACTGACCCAGTAAAGGAAATGGGAGAAAACACAAACTTAGAAATTAGGAAATGTTTCCAAAGGCCACTCTGTTGACACTTTTGAAAAATTAAATGAAAATTAAAAAATTTCCAGGAACATAGTCATTGCCAAAGTTGACACCACAAAGAGAGCACATGACCCTGGGCTTGTCAGACTTAGAAAATAGAAATTTTAATTTCGATGAAAATAAAAATATAGCATAAATCTGACCCAAGCAATACTTGAGACATACTAAAAAAGTATGGGTTCATTTTCTGAAATTAAAATTCAATTGGATGTCCTGCATTTTCCTGGGAGATCTACTAAAACAGATAAATTATTATGGAGAAACATTAGGAACTTGTCAGAAGCTTAAAACACAGCAAGATCAGATGTCTAATTTGAATTACGTGAACTGAATTCAAGGAATGCTTTCAACTTTATTTAAACTATTCCAAAGAATAAAAAGAATAACGAATTCTAGATTATTTTTTGTAAAGCTACAAAACACTGAAATTAAACCTGACAGTGACAGCAAAAATGTGTGGGCAAATCTGTTATGAATATTCATGACACAACCTGTGATAACTGTGATATTAACAAACACGGGGGAAATAATATTTTCTTTAAAATTGAAAGACTGCTAAAGAAAAAAAGCAATTGAAGAAAGCTATCAAAAGTCATTCTCTCAAGTTTTCTGTTTTTTTCCCTTATTCTTAACATGCTTGAATATTTTATGCAAATAACTCTTAGCTATAAGGCATCGGTATAATGGTATAATTTAGGTTACTTTCTGTAAGCTTCTCAAGTTGAAATTTGTTGTTCTGAATGTACTTACTAGTTCATGCAATTAGATAAGAGAGTAAATGAGGCATCAGTACTTCAACTGAGGTGGCAAAATTATTCCTACTTTTAGACAATGTAGTTGTTAGAAAAGTTTCAAAAAAATCAAGGGGAAATCCTACTTAAAAAACAGAAGATAATTCAATTAGGTGGACTAATTTCAAAATTAATACCCACATGCAGTGGCTTTTCAATTAACAAGTAGTATTTAGCTATGAAATATAATGAAGCAAATTATCTCACCTCTAATGTAATAAAAACATAAAACACCCAGATATAAATCTAATAAGAAGTGTGTGAGACCTATTTAAAAAATCCTATTATACTTCTTGAAGAAGACAAAGAATAAGAATGAATTAATACAAAGACCTACCAAATTCTTGGATAGGCAGATAAGTAAACATACCAGTTTCCCCTACAATTCATAAACCTAATCCTCTTCGAAATACCAAGAAGGTTTTGTGTAATTGACACTGTATTAAAGTTATCAAAAAACATAAACCTAGACAACTATATGGATTCCTGCATATACCCAACAATTTGGGGGAGGACATGTGAGATGTTTATGTTTACCGACAATGGTAAAAGTGAGGGACATAAGCCGGGCGCGGTGGCACACGCCTGTAATCCCAGCACTTGGGAGGCTGAGGCAGGAGGATCACGGGTTCAAAGCCAGCCTCAGCAATGGTGAGGCACTTAGCAACTCAGTGAAACCCTGTCTCTAATAAAACACACAAAAAAGGGCTGGGGATGTGGCCCAGTGGTCGAGTGCCCCTGAGTTCAATCCCCTGGTACCAAAAAAAAAAAAAAAAAAAAAAAAAAAAAAAAAGGGGGGACATAGGGTTGATCCAGAGATTTACTTTCTATTTTATAATATTTCTATTTTTTAGAAATTTCATAATTGAAGAAAAAATTTTTATTAAGATTTTTAGTAGGTGTACATATTGCTTATATGATTAAAGGTGTAGTGTTTTTAAAAGAACTTTTCAATTATGTAGAGTAAGGATTCTTAGTTTATGTCTCACAACACTTTAAAAGGGGCTTTAAATATAAAATAACAACAACAATAACAACAACAACAACAACAACAACAACAACAAGTCACCAGTAAGTACTCAGGCCTCTTCTGTAGGTTCTGGCTCAAGTTGTCTGGGTTAGCACTCAGACGTCCGCATTTTTAAAAAGCTCACATTGATTCCAACTTGCAGTCAGGGACTGAGAGGCCCTACTGCCAAAAACTCAGGAAGGAGCTTTCAAACTCTGTCATAACCCATTGGTCGTGAAACTAATGTAATGGGTTGGGAACAATATCAAATAAAACAAACAAACACACAAACCAAAAAAGAAAAAAAAAATCCACAACAATTGAACAAATATATGAATGTGTGCTGGGTTGTGATCTTTTTGTGGGATATAGTCAGAAAGATTGGGAAGCCTGATGTGACTCAGACACATCACAACTTCCAAAATACCTTAGCAAAGTGTCTTTGATCATCTATTAAAGGCTTTTCACAGTTTAGAAAACATGTTGTTAATTCTGACTTTTGTTCATTTAGTATTATTTATTGATTTTAGTACTGGGGATTGAATCCACGGTGCTTTACTCTGGAGCTATATCCCTAGTCCTATTTATTTATTTATATTTTGAGGTTGGTGCTATTCTTTCATTTTTTTAAATTTTAAACATTTTTTAATTTATTTGTTCTAACCAGTTACACATGACAGCAGAATGCTCTTCGATTCATTGTACACGAATAGAGCACAATTTTTCACTTCTCTGATACACAAAATAGGTATTCTGAGACAAGCTCTTACTAAGTTGCCCAGGCTGGCCTTCAACTTGCAATCCTCCTGTCTTGGACTTCTGAGTCACGGGGATTATATTTCATAGGGCAAACAGTTGTTCATTTCATATGCAAAGATCAAACATTCCTATGTAATTATTTGTAACTGTATGATGAACATAGTGACTAATAAAAGTAGATGCTCAATAAAAGTTTGGTGAATGATTGTGTTAATTATTAAGTGTTATGGTTTAGACACAAAGTTTCTCCCAAACGCTCATGTGTGAGATAATGCAACGAATTTTAGGGGTTAAATGGTTGGGTTATGAGTGCCATAAACTAATCAGCATATTAATCCATTGGTAGGATTAGCTGGGTGGTAACTGGAGGCAGGTAGGGTGTAGCTGGAGGAGGTGGGTCATTTGGGGCATGGCTTTGGGGTTTTATATTTTAGCTATGATGAGTGGAGCTCTCTTTGCTTCCTGGTGGCCATGCTTTGAGCTGTTTCCTCCACCACACTCTTCTACCATAATGTTCTGCATCAGTTCAGGCTCAGAGTGAATGGAAGTGGCTGTTTAGGGACTGAGGCCTCTGCAAATGTGAGTGTCAAACTTTCCCTCTTCTAATTCTTCTTGTCAGGTCTTTTGGTCACAGCAGTGAAAAAGCTGGCTAAAACATTAAGTAAGTAATATTTTATCTAGTTCTCCCTAGAGTTATTTCTATAAACCAGTTTTTCTTCTCATCACCTACCCCAGGCACCTAAATACATATTTATTCCACGTAGAATAAACCAAAAATATTTGGGCAGATATCTCAAGTTTGACATAACAATCATGCAGAAACTTCTCCCTGTTCACATCCTCATCCAAGTGAGGACTCTAATTGGTTTGGGTTAGGCCTTGCAGATTCTGGTCACATCTACTTTCACAGATCACATTGGCTTTGCCATGACATAAAATACTCAAGAAAGATAAAACCAGAAAGAGTTTGGCTAATATGGGTTTAGACTTACTCAAAGCAAGTTGTTTCATTGAGAGGACAATATTGAAAGATAGGTTTTCAGAAAAAGACATTTTAATTCTCTGCATAACCAACTTTATGTAAGTGAGCAATTACTTATTGAGGTACCATGTTCTCAGCCTTGGGCAAGTGCTGCATGCAGCAAATGTAGAAAAAGCATCAGAGTTGATTAAACCAGGGAATATTAATTATAAGTGAGAAAGAAGTTCAGATTGGATGGAGAAAAAATGGAATGGAAGTCTTCAATTAGCTGGACACATGGGACATCAGACAGAAATATAAGCGCTCAGGCAGCATCCTCATGCCTGAACCCTGGGTTCTAATTTGCCTAAAACCTCTTCATTAAGGGGCTTGTTCTATGTAACATTTTACAAACCATTAACAAAATAGCCATCCCTGGGAGTTCTCTTTGAACATTAGCAGGCCTCCTGTGTTCATCCTGGCGAGTCCTTGTTGCATGACTCAATGGCTTTCTGGGGTGTCTCTACCTCATGTCCCAGGAATCACAAACTTGCAAAGTTGGAATGGATGGAGGGTGAAAATATCTATGGCATTGTTAGCTTTTAGCAGGAATAAGCCACAGGCCAGAGTGACAACAATTGGCTTCTAAAGGACCTTTCAGAGTTGAGAAGGGGGCTTGCCGATGGAGCAAACAACTATGAAGGTAAGTGGGCGTGAAGGTTAGAAATAAAGGACAAGAGGCAACACTTGAAAAATTCAGAATTAAACACCCTACTCCCCCCAAAACAAAAAAACAAATAAACAGACTAGACACTAATGTGTAACATCATTAGGATCTTCAAAACTATAGGGAAGAGGGGCTGGGGTTGTGGCTCAGTGGTAGTGTGCTTGCCTAACATGTGTGGTACTGGGTTGGATTCTTTGTACCACATAAAAACAAATAAATAAAATAAAGACATTGTGTGCATCTACAACTAAAAATATTACAAAAGTACATGGAAGATGATTTTATAGGACCTGGGGAGACCCACTATTTTACTCGCTAAGCAGAAGCCCGAAAGAGCAAAGGTACATCTGAAAGGCGCATCTTTATTTCTTCTTCATTTATTCAATAAGTAGACGTTAAGTCCCTCTTTTGTACCATCTAGTTGTTAAATATTAAATTCTTTTTACCCTGCATGTGCATGCACTGTGCTAGCACTTAAAGAAGTAGAAAATTTGACAAGATGTCATCTTTCTCTTCAAGGGCCATGTTGAATGAGTCCCTGATGGAACTTGTATACTTGTTTTACTGAGGATTTTTTGAAAATGGGATAATGAAGGTAAGCATGACCACAAGACCCACATATTCAAGTCATATCCCATTTATCTGTTACTTTAAATTCAGATCCTCATCAAAGTTGAAGCAGCTATGGAGTTGCTTTTAAGGAGGATGTATACACATTACTGTCTATGGAGTGAAAGAAAATGGGAGCCAAGTGGATTTGTGGGGACAAATGCTTTTTCACTAACTTAAAACCAGTTAAAAAAAAAGGAGTACATAAATTGGAGCTTAAGCTTTTAAAATGAGTAAATTCTTTATTTCTTGTTTCTTCCTGAAGGCAGACATTCCTATTGTCTAGCACACAACACAGATTGAATTGTGAAATAAGTTTCTGGCAACTGGAGTCTGCTAAAAGTGGTCACATGTTCCAAATGGCTTTTCAAGTTTCAAACAACTACCCAGTCATGAAAATTGGTCTTTCTCCCAGGAGTTCATGAGGAGCTGCCTGCTCAAAGATCTGATCTTGACAAACTGTTATAATTTATAGACTTTTCAATTTAGGAGAATTTGCTTAGAGCAAAATAAACAAACAAATAAATACAAATAAATTGGTTTTGCTAAAATTGTGCATCCCCTAAGGCTAATTGATTCTCAAATTAACATGCACCAAAATGACTAATTTAAAAAAAGAGTGCCATATGGGGTCTCTGAGAACAGTTATATTGTGGGACCCATTCTAGATACTCCGTGTTAATTATCAGAAATGGTCAAATATCCCACCTTTGCACTGGACACATTCCATCAAGATGTTTTCCTTTTGAGTTTAGTATCACATCACTCTCAAATCACATTATTAACTTTTAGCTACCCTCCTGGAAGAATGAGAGAATTAAGTGTCAGTTGGATAATTTTTATGGGACTACTGAACATAGCTATGCAAACACATATTGATATTTAAAATTCTTATGTATGCATAATAAATATGAGAACACCATTGAGCTAAAATTAATGAGTCTGTATTTAAAACCTGGCAGTATTTAAAATTACCCACGTGGTGCCAATCTCAGTTAATCACATTAGAAGTATCTCTGATTACTTCTCATTAATTGCCACTTATAATCCAGGGGGAGAAAAAAGGTCTAGCGATTTTGAGGTAACGGGTTGCTTAATGGCTAACATCAACCTGGTGCTTAATATGATATTCACATCCATGAACCAGTCATTAGCAGTATGTGCAAGAGGCATCTCTGGGTGGAGACTGAGTCTAGGTCCTGGGCGGTGTAATATGAGAATATCTCCACATTTTACAATGGCAGAGCACCAACAAAGACTGAGAATCACAGCAAGATCTGGGTAAGTACCCCTGTGTGTGGTGTGGTGTGACTCATGTGCATAAAGGCCAGGGGATTCCACCAAATGATGCTACCTGGCCATATTTTCTATAAGGTCCATGAGCCCAAAAGATCATATCACCATTATATAAGACTCTAGACATTTTCTTCATCCTCTATTCATCTTCATATGTTTATGCTTTTTATTTATTATCTGTCTCTGTCTCTACCTACTTGAATTCATGTAAAGAAGAATTTTTATTTGATTTGTCCATAGCTACATCCCAAATGTGGACAGTGCCTAACTCATAGTGAGCTCTCAATAAATATTAGTTGGTTGAATAAATTAAAAAATTTCCATGTGGACAAATAGGACATCAGTTAAGGCAAATTTTCTGGTTCATCTGAAGGACATTTCAAAATCAATATGGATGCGTGATATGTATTTGTACTTTTAGACTTAACTTCCCCAGTCTAAAGGGCTTGTGGATAAATCTCCTTGAAGGTCCAGAAAAGACAACCTCAGGTTTCAAACTAAAAAGGGTGTCTGAAGGACAAATCAATTCTGAAATTAGGAAGAAAGAGAAAGAAAAAAGAAAAGAAAGAAAAAAAAAAAGAAAGGAAGAAAGAAGAAAGAAAAAAGGAAGGAGAGAAGAAAATAGAAGTTAGCTGTTCTGGAGGATAACTCCAAATTAGTTGAAAAATAAAAATAATTATTTACCAATACCAAGTAACCTGTCTGAATAAGTTTTCCTTTAGCAAATGGTCTTTTGATTGGCTTATTGACTGTTTTTGTTAGAAAGGCCAGGCCAAAAAAAGTTCCAATTGCTTTTTCTTGGAAAAAAACCAAACCATACAGCCAAACCACTGCCACCTTTTGAAGTCAGCTGTCCGGAAAGGTCCTAACCTCAGATTATGGGATCATTTATAAAGGAACAGATGCCTCCATGGAAGCCAGGTGACATAATTTTCCTAATGATTCATCTGGCCAACTTCTGAAGAGGTTCTCACATCCTTGGATGGTCTGTGGACTAAATGTTTCCCCTCATGCTTCATGTTTTTGATAACTTATTCCCCACTGCAATAGTGCTGGAGGTGGCACCTAAAAAGGGGTGATTCAGTCACCAGGACTCTGCCCTCACAAATGAGTCAAAGTCATCATCATGGGAGTGGGCTTGTTATAAAAGCAACTGTGGCCCCTTCTTGCCCTTCTGCCTTCCACCATGGGATGATGGAGGAAGAAGACCCTTAGCAGATACCAGTGCCATGCCCTTAGAATTTCCAGTCTCCAGAATTGTAGGAAATAAATTTCTGTTGTTTCAAAATTACCCACTCTGAAATACTTACAAAACAAATGAAGACAGATGAAGACCCTATAAAAACTCCTATTTCTTTTTTCTTTTTCGCACTGGGGATTGAACTCAGAGGTATTCGACCACTGAGCAACATCCCCAGCCATTTTTTGTATTTTATTTAGAGACAGGGTCTCACTGAGTTGCTTAGTGCCTTGCTTTTGCTAAGGCTGGCTTTGAACTCAAGATCTTCCTGCCTCAGCCTCCTGAGTCGCTGGGATTACAGGCATACGCCACTGCGCCCTACTTATTATTTCATTCTAAAAAATGAAGCTGAGCTAATATTAGTTAATAGTTCTTGGTATATTTTTTTCCTACTGAAAGACCTTTGAAACACCAGAACTTCACAGTAAAATACAGGATCCTGTATTCCCAAACAGTCCCCATGTGTATTTAATAGAACTGCTGTTAGCCGCAGTTCAATGATTGCAGTTCAATCCATTGTGGAGACATCCGGGTTTAATCTGAGATTTCTCAGTACTTTCTGTTCTTCATGCATCAATTTGCCTTGATGCCTAGATTTCCAAATCAAAGGGAACACAATTTAATTTCAACCTGAAATAAATGGAAAATGGGTGCTGCCTTGTTGGAAAATCGTAGCACAAGACAACTAGTCTGATCCCGTGAAATAGAACCATTCGGAGAAAAATAAAATTAATTCTATTTTAAACTCAAAGTCTCATTTCTCCCACTTTTCCTTTCCATTCCCTTTTTAGTGGCATTCTTAGACTATTTTGCCCCACATTCCCTTTCTCTGCCTTTTAAAAAAATCTATGTGTCATTCCTGTGTGCCATTAGTAAGCAATGTCTGGGATATTGCGGAGTTGCCCCTCTAGGTGCTGTAGTCCCCTCCAGGAGAGAGACCACATGTCCTCCCCAAGTGCCCACAATTCCCCACCCTCATCCTTCTGATGCTGACTCTTCACAAAGTCCTCAGGATGTCCCTGCACATCCCAGCCAGGATAAGTGGCAGTGGCAGCAGGGGTATATTTTATTGATCACTGGATTTAAAATCCATTCCTTAAGAAAAGGATTATGTGGTGCAGAGACTTGGAAGGAGACAATTTCATTGAAAAAATCAAATCTTTGATCCCCAATTCACCTAATGGCTCAGTCACCAAATTTACTTTTTTGACTCTGAAATTTGAGTTGAGAGCAGTTTACTTTTTTTAAATTTTCACAGTATCATTTCAAAGAATCTGTCTGTCCCAGCTTCCTACCACAGCTAGAAACTGAAAGGTAGACAGAGGCTGAGAGGGTATAACAAGAATATATATATATGTACATATATATATATATATACATATATATATAATATATATAATATATTAATATTTATTTATTTGCTTTAGTTGTACACAATGCAATGCATTTATGTTTACGTGGTGCTGAGAATCGAACCTGGGCCGCGCATGTGCTAGGTGAGTGCTCTACCGCTGAGCCACAACCCCAGCCCCCGCAAGAATATATTTTTGAAGAAAGATTTCTTCTGAAAAAAAAAAAAAAGAGAAAGATTTCTTCCAAATATATTCTTCATTAATAAATTTATCCATAGGAAGAATGTAAGGATTCTGAATATTCAAGAATCTATTAATAATACTCACTGCCCCCATTTCTTACCCTATAGATGACTCATCCCAGAAATCCCAGACATGTTTGAAAGTCTGCATTCAGTGAGGTAAAGGTGTTATATCTTGGAGTTTCGTGTTATCAAGGAGTCAGTGTCTTATGCTGTCACTCTCAGAAACTCCTTCAATATGTGGGTTATTTAAGGTCAGGATGTATAATCACAAAGGGAGTAAAGTGTTCAGAGATGATTAAGGATAGGCTTTTTTTTCTGAACATACTAGGGGTGTTGGAAGTGAGAGGAATTTCTTTTTTTGTAAAACGTACCTGAAATCACAGGCAGTCAAAGACTACATTCTCAAAAGTCCTAAGTTCCCTTAGGATTCTTGCTAATGATCTGGTTTCCAGCATCCTATGTACTTACAATATGTCATACAAATGGTCCTTTGGGGGAACTCTTTCTAATAACCTAGAAGTCCGTATTTCTTAAAGCCCTGTTGGGATGCTTTTTCTTTCTCTTTGACTCAAACCATATTCCAGATAGGAATTGAGAAGAGAGACCAGGGCCAGTGTCCTCCACACCCTCTGCATTGTTTCTGGATGCTGTTTGATCCCTGGTGGTGGTGGTGTGTGGGTGTGGTCCCCCCCAGCAGAGTGCAAGATTTTAACTTACCCTTTCTGGAGAGTATTGGGAGAGGGGAAGGAGACTGGTTGGAATGTAGTAGAAGCCAGAAGATAGAGCTGAGTCCAGGATAATCCATGGTCCCTCAGCAGCATCCTGGGCATCTGGCAGGTAGCCACTCCAAAAGAAGTGGGCCTTGTGGAGTTGGCAAATGCTGGTCAGGTTTGATGCGAAATCAAAGGGTTTTTATGTGGGAAATTCCCTGTAGCTTGGTTCAATGTTAAAGAAATGGATTTGTGCTGCTCTTGTTTGACACCTACTTAATGGCATCAGTACCTTATATGTGCTATGTTGCTTATATTTATATGCATGCAAGTACCCCCAAAATCAAATTTAAAAAAACCCTGGTGTAGTTATTACTTTCTTGTTTTATGAAGAAGTTACATCTATCTAGGAAGCTGCAGAGCTGGGATTTGCATTTAAATTCTATTGGCTTGCTTCATTCATTGATGCAACAAAAACTTACCGTGCTTCAAGTGCCAGGGACTATGCCAAGTGCAGGGAATCAGTGATGAACATGACCGATGTAGACTTTATCTCCACAGATCTAAACTAGTGGGGCCAGACAAGTAATAACAATAAAGAGTAGAGGGCAATAGATGGGGAGATGCCAGCTGCTGTGGGGCCAGGAAGTCAGCTGGGCACCTCACAGCTAAGGTGTCCAGAAAGACTACTGAGAAGTCAGGGACAGAACACCTTGGGCAGTGAGTTCAGCAGACGCAATGGTGGGAGGTGTAAGAGCACTGTGAATTTGGAAGAAGGTTCAGTATAAATCAAGCACAGAATATTAAGGAAAGTAAAGGGAGAGGACAGAAGGGCTAGGTGGAATGTCTGCAGTGTGCCCGGGCCAGCAGGGACCAGCTCCACTGACTGTGCACGCTGTCCCCGACTCCAGTGTTGTCCAGCTGTACCACAGAATGGACAGTCAGAGGACTTCATCTTCCTGGCCTGAGCACTACTCTGAAGAGGGCATTGTTCATTCAGGTGAGAAGATCTGAGTTCCCTTTTGACTACGTTAAGTTGGAGGGTGGCAGAGTGGGGTGTTCTACAAGTGACGGACACCTGGATCTATCTCTGTCTGATCATGTTGGCTTCCGGGAATAACAGTTCAATCCCAATTTTGCTTGGTATCATTTGTCCTGGTCTAGGTCCTACTGTTGAAATGATACACACATAATATGAAATCCAGGTCTTCCATGGAGGCAATACAATGAGCAATTTTGAAGTTCTTCTTAATTTAAAAAAATCTCCAATTTGGTCTCTCAAATTATTAACACCTAAACCTATTTCCCTAAGGGAACAGATCCTAAGGAACACAGTAGTCCAGCTGGCTGACTTTGCTGACTAGCACATGCAGCAAATCAACCTTTGCTCTTCCACAGCTGGGGAAAACCAGAGCGTGGTGTGGTACAGGTTATAATGATGTGCTCATTAAAGATAAGGAGGTGTGGATTTTGTTTTATCTGTTTATTATCATTTAAAATATATTAAAATTTTAACAGCAGAAGCAGGAAATTTTAATTGCACATGGCAGTCTACAAAAAGCAAAGCAAAGCAAAACAACAAACAAAATACCACAGAAACAAAATTTACATAAACTGATAATATATTTAAAATTACACTTAGGTAAGGATATGAACAAATGTAATGTATGCATATTTCTCAGAGAAGATCTTTTTCTTTAATTACCTAAAATTTGAGAACTTCTGTAAGCAGAATTATCTTTCTTAAACTGTTAACATTCCTAAGGAAGCAAATAGTTATGGTCAGTTCTGAGTCTCTTTTTTATGGATTCCCTTTTTTTTTTCTACACTAAAATGATGAATTTCCACTTCCACGAGGGCATTTGTCACTTACTGCTCTACATGTAAGAGCAGTAAGAAGCTAAGAAAGTGGTACTTGCCTTTTGCAACTGTGGGACCAATTCCACACAACTTGGGTCTCTGGTACAATCAATTATAAAACACAAATAAAATCTGATAATGAGTCAGAATTTTTCAAACAAGTAACAGACACTGAGCTCCAGAAATATTCCTTTCTAATGGCAGGGTTCTGGAAAGGTATACACAGGGCCCAGATGTACTTGTTACATAGATTCGGCAGAATGCAGGAAAAAAAACACTTCTCCTGAAATCTCCACCAGAGTGGGAGCCAGGAAGATTTCACTGTGGGTGGTATCTGGCCTACCAGCCAGTGCCACTGTTAGGATGGGGACCCTCGGGTACCCACAGCTGGTGAAATCTCCTCAGAAGGGTATTGTCAGCTTCTGGAAGGGCCCACCCAACTGTTCTCCCTCGACTCCTGGGCACATTCTTTTGTGTAGGCTCCTGGACACCTTGGGTGGCAACCAAGAAGTGGTTAATGGAATAAAAAAGAGATTTCACGAACTGCAAAATCATGTGCTTATTATTTTTTTAAAGAGTCATACTTTCCTGAGTAAAGTACACAAAAGCCTCACAGGAAGTCTTTAAAGTGCCAGGCCTCCAGCCAGCAGGTATGAGCCATGCTCAGATGTGGTTCTGGTGAAAACACTAACAATGTATTGACACATCTGCTTTTCTGATATTTTACCACTTGGGAGACTTGTGCTTGCAAGATGGAAAATGTCTTCTTTCGTGGTGAGGGAAGGACACAGATGTATGTGTGGGCCTCTTTGGTCTGTTTGTTGCAACACATCAGAGCAAAAAGGATCCCACCAAAGATAACCACATTCATAAACCCACACTTGTGCCTGAGCCTCTGAGTCACGGGCACACCATCACTTTTCAAAATCCTCTACACACATGAACCACAGATACTTCAAAGGGTCCAGATTAAATATGGATATGACCATGGGGACATTAAAATCAAATTGATGGGTACCAATTTATTGCTGGAAGCGTATGGGTCCTGGCACTGGCACGAGTTCGGAAGCACCTTTACTCTGTGACATCCTGGCGTGAGACAGTGTCTTCTTCCGTGAGGTCCTGGGAGTTCCTGAACATCAGGATGGAGTTGTAGATCTTCAGCGCGGGGCCCAGCTTGATCTTCATCACTCTGACGATGTCCGTCTGTGTCAGAAGCAGGAAGGCTTTGCCATCTATCTGCTGCAAACAAATAAACAAACAAAAATTAAATTATCCTGCCATTAAAGCTTGGTTACCTACTGGGAACTCCTGGATGCTGAATGTGAGACCAAATCATAAAGACTCCCTGGAGAGCTCGTTAGTTACAGAGAAGGATGTGGCACTCATTGTGCCCAGGCCCACCCATCCATCAACTCCATCTCCTCCTAGGACTTGGGACTGAAGTTATTTTGAAAAGGTACTTACTCTCTTAAGTAAGAATTCCATATACACAAATTTTCCAGTATGAATTTCTGTTGTTGTGTTTAAAAAATCTCAGTCTTGAATTTGTATCAAAATCTTTAAAAGTAATGTCATATAAATCTCCAAGAGTTTTTTTTTTTTCCCCTGAGAGAATAATATGCAATGTGCATACTATAGTATTACTTATAATACTGGAAACTGAAATACTGGAAACAATCCAGAGTTCCAATGAAGAGCTGAAGTAAATAAATTATAGTATAGCCACAGGATGGGACACTAAGCAGGCACCCAAATTTACTTCTCAATAAACATTTAATGATCTGGGAAATTTTATGAATTGTTAAGCAATAAAACAGCATGTTGACACAATCTCAATTTTACTTTTTTAAAATTAAATGTACATGACCACATGTACACATAATATTTAAAATATTTGAAATTTTACATCAAATGTTAACAGAAGTTGTCTTTGGCTGGTAGAATAGTGATTGGTTTTTATTTTCTCCTTTTAATTTTCTTATATCTTAAGTTTGTAAACATTTTATTTATTTGCTTTAAAAACATTTCAAAATCAGCTCAGAAAGATTCCTGGCTCCAAATGAAGATCTAATGTCCAAATGAGTGGTGACAGATGTATTTGTAATTTTTTTTTTTTTTTTTTATTAGTGGTACTGGGGATTGAACCCCAGAGTTACTTTACTACTTAGCTAAATCCATGGTCCCTTTTTGATTTTTGAGACCAGGTCTTGTTAAGCTGCTTAGGGCCTCATTAAGTTGCTGAGGCTGGCTTTGAACTTGGAATACTCCTGCCTCAGCCTCCTGAGCTGCTGGGATTAAGGGTGAGCACCACTATATACCTGGCTATATCAGTGATCTAGATTGTGAGAAATTGTTATACAATGCATATGCATATTAAATCATCATGTTGTATGCCTTGAATGTATTCAATTTTTATTAAACAATTAAATATTTTTAAATAGAAAATACTTTAGTCTTTAGTGTGATTTTTTCTTGAGTCAGTAATAGTGAATGGCCAGCATGGAGACTGCTTGTCCACAGCTTCTTGGGGCACTGGGGACCTCAGAGCTTGTCTCCAGAGGCTACTTGAGTGTCTGCCCCTATGTCACACCACTAAGGTATAGCCTGGCTCAGCTAAATCCTGGCTCCAGAACCACAGAGGCAGGAATGAAAGGGGTTTCCATGCTAGCAACCCTTCCATGAACCTAGAGCCATGGTTCTAAGCCTTTTCAAATTTCATAATACAAACCCCTTCAAATTCATTTCTCACTGACAGTGATCACTCTCAGAATGGAAGGAAGACTTACCCTGAGACCCCTGGGGTGGGATTTGAACATTTTAATTCTTTTTTTAAATTCTAATTTGTTATATATGACAGCAGAATGAAATTCAATTCATATTACACAAATAGAGCACAATTTTTCATGTCTCCGGTTGTACACAAAGTAGAGTCACACCATTTGAGTCTTCATACATGTACCCAGGGTAATGATATCCTGTCTCATTCCACTGTCTTCCCTGACCCCTCCCTTCCCCTCCTTCCCCTTTGCCCTATCTAAAGTTCTTATATTCCTCCCATGCTGTGTCCCCATCCCCATTGTGAATCAGCCTCCTTAGATCAGAGAAAACATTCAGCATTTGTTTTTTTTGGATTGGCTTATTTCACTTAGCATTATATTCTCCAATTCCATCCATTTACCTGCAAACGCTATGATTTTATTCTCTTAATAAGCTGAGTAATATTCCATTGTGTATATATACCACATTTTCTTTATTCATTCATCTTCTGAAGGGTATCTAGGTTGATTCCGCAATTTACCTGTTGTGAATTGTGCTGCTATAAACATTGATGTGGCTGCATCACTGTAGTATGCTACTTTTAAGTTCTTTGGGTATAAACCAAGGAGCAGGATAGCTGGGTCAAAATGGTAGTTCCATTCCCAGTTTTCCAAGGAATCTCCATACTGTTTTCCATATTGGCTGCACCAATTTGCCATCCCACCAGCAATGTATGAGTGTGCCTTTTCCCCCACATCCTCGCCAACACTTACTGTTGTTTGTATTCTTAATAGCTGCCATTCTGACTGGAGCGAGATGAAATCGTAGAGTAGTTTTGATTTGCATTTCTCTAATTTTTTTTTGCTAGAGATGTTGAACATTTTTTCATATATTTGTTGATTGATTGTATATCATATTCTGAGAGGTGTCTGTTCTGAACATTTTAATTCTTAAAAGTTTGGAAAAGCTTCCTGTGCATTTTATGATATATTGAAGATGTATCCACTTTGCAAATACTAAAAGAAAATACTTTCCCCAGGGGCTAAAGAGCACACACCACAGGTGGAGGAGAGAGAATGGGCCTCCTTCCATCCCGAACATGGGTTTGGTTCTAGCATTTGTAGGCAAAAATTGCTGTCCACGTAGCCAGTTGTCCTGAGAAAAAGTGATGATGGTGATGATAACAGTTAACATCTAAGGAACTCTGATAATTGACCATGTGTTTGAGCCTCCCAGTGACTCTGTAAGGTAGATGAGGAAACCTGGAATTATAAGCTAATGACATGCTCATGACCAAGCAGCTCCTAAGAGGAAAAGATGGGATTTCAGGCAGGGCTTGTTGGACCCCAGAGGAGACCTTCTACTCTACATTGCTGTCTTTTTTACACTCCTACAAGAACTTGGCTATGAGGATTAAACCCACTGATTTTAATCTTTAAAGGTCCCCTCTCTTAAGTCTGTGTTTCAGAGGGGAGGGAAGAAAGAAGTCAAGTGACCTGAGCACATAACAATGTTGGCCAGGAAGGACCACGATGGAGTAATACGGCCACAAAGGACTACTCTTTCCTCCTCATCATGCAGCCAGACTCAGGGACAAGGTGGGTAACACAGACAATAGACTATATCTATGAGGCTGGGTCAGCCAGGAGAACCTCACGTTTCATTGGCAGCTACCTAGACCAATGCCATCTGACTGAGTTCCAAGGGCCCAGGACTCAAGATCGCAATAGTGCTTCCCTTGAATGCATGCATGCTCTGAACTCAAGAGGAAAAGAGGTGTGTGGTGCTTTCCAGAGCACCTAGGAGGGTAGTTTTCTGGTAAGTTCTAAAGCAGTGACTGAGGCTCTGGAATCAGATGTATATGGGATACAATCCAACTCTGCTCTTTTCTTGTTATGCTTAGCCCTCTTGAACCTGAACTTCTTCATGTTAAACTGCCAATGTAGAGTGCTTTGAGAACCAAAAGATAATGATTATAAGGTCCCCAGCAGTGCATGGCAGGCCTATGATAATCACTGTCATTATTATTTGTATTATCATTCTGTTGTTTGTATTATTATTTACAATATCATTCCATGGCCCATATGGCTATAGATACTAATTCCAGGAAAAATGGTAAGCAGTTCAGAAAATTCCCAACCAAGGAGAGGCAGGAGGCAGAAATCGCAGAGGATTCTGTGGCTTCTCCATACCCATTTTGAAATAGGCACTGGCGGGGATAACGGGATGGCCCCCCTCTTGCATTTGAATCAGAGTCCCCTCTACTTCTTGGTTGTAGTCCCAAGGGAGGATTCCTCTCTTCCCCCAGTGTGGCCTCATGCACAGCCTTCATGATTAATCATCTTGTTCATTTACTCTTCCACCAAACATTATATTTATGGAGCTGAGTGCCACAGCATTCTGTGACAAAGCAGAGCTAAATAAATGTGAACCAAAGACAGCGGCTGCCCCTCGGCATCTGTCCCCCAATTATTGCTGGGCTCCTCTCCTGCAGGTGCCCTTTTCCCTTGCCTCCCCAAACTGCTCTTATTTATACTTAACTAAACTGAAATAAAGCACCTTGGGGCCAGAAATATGGAAATATATCTAATTTTTATATTTCTTACCTCTTTCTTGAAGCACTTGGCATGTTCTTCACAGCCCAGAAGAGACTGTACAAACTCAGCCACCTACAGTGCAAGATGAAAAGCCTAATTTAAGACACACACCTGAAATAATTTGGGGGTTGTAGTAACTCAACGTGTGAGTAAAATATACTTTGAATCCCTCAAATACTGGGGATTTAAATAGTAACTATCAAGTCACATTAGCATTTGTCAGCTGAGAAATTAGACCTGCCTCCAGTGTCTTCTATGCTTTGGTCACCAGGCTGACCTGTACAGGGTTAACGGTGACAGTGATGGCCTCCATCTGAGTGGGGCTCTGGCATTCTAGAAGCTTCTTGCAGCTGAACCTCCTAACCACACTCTAGTGTCAAGGCGGGCAGGGGACAGTGGCCTCATGCAGCAATTTTCACAAGGACCACTGTATTTGTAGGCAGACTTGATGGCAGAGTCCCATCTTAGGGCCGAGGCTCCAGCTCCTCACCTGGTGCCTGGAAGCCTGCAGGAAATCTATGCTGAGCTGGATTCCCAGTTAAACAACCACGAAACTGAAGCCCAACGAGGCTTAACAACTTACCCAAGTTCACACATGACCAGTGGGTAGCAGAGATGTTTTTGGAACCTGGGTTTTCTACCTCTAAATCCTGAGTTCTGGAGACTCAGTCCCTTCAACTCGATTTCCCACCTCTCTTTTTCACCCCTTCTCTATCCCCACATGCCCCATGTTCCTTTTAATAAAAGAACTCAGTCAAGGATGGACTGTCAGCTCAGGAAGCCATGGACTGGTCCCAACAGGCAATTTAGGGGAGCTGCCTGAACAGACATGATAAAATGTAGACTCCTCACAAACCCAAATGACGGCTGGGCTCTGGCTATTTCTAGCTAGGTCTGGCACAGTCTCAGCAGGGGAGGAATGGAAGCAGGAGCACAGTAGTAAATGGAATTGTGGGAGTGAGATTTGTAGGAGGAACTGTCCTCTCGCTTGTTTTTTTCCTTCTTGGCTCTCTCTTTCCTGTGTTGACTGAATGGCGAGTGCTCACCCTGTCCCTCTCCGCGTCTCACAGGTAAGGTCTCAAGAGGGCTGCAGAGCTCATGGTCTTGTACCAACAAGTTCCACCATCACAGCATCCTGGAGCGCCCACTCCCTCAGAGCCCCTCAGGAGAAGTAAGCAGATGCTGCTCCCCTCAGTGCAGAAGAGCACCAGGTGATGGGTGACCCAGGTTCCAGAACAGTCAGGGAGGACCAATGCCCCCAGACACATCCTATGGCTACATACCTAAGTCCTATCCCTTGTGGTCTCACAGCCACGTCTGTTCTGTGGTAATGCAAAGCATTCAGAATAGCTTCTTTTAGGGAGCAGCGGGCACGTTGGTGTCGGCTTTACTCACTCTGGCACTGTGAGCCTAGTTCATCATGGGTCCCTTTGCAATCATCATTCTAGAGATGACAAGGATTTAGAAAGTCCCTCTAAAACCAGCCATCATGCAGCATGCATTGGTACCTCCCAGACCCAGGAGCTCTGGGATGAGTGCCCATGTGCTCAGGCAGCTGTGGTTCTTAGCATGACAGGCCCAGTCACTCAGAACCTGGGACTCGGCAGCATAGGTGGAAGAAGCTGAGTGTTTGCTGAGTTAATTTGGTTGTCTTTTTCTAGGTAAAAGGAATGCATGGAGCACGTGTACACCATCTTCAGGGAGCAGAAGAAAGCCATGGAAGGCCTCTGGTCAACTGGAACTCAGGTGATGGGAGCTTCGATGGTGGCTAAGGAGGAGCTCCTAAAGGGTCTCTGGCCCAGAACACTGAGAGATGGGGCATCTCTGTCCTTCCCCAGGCTGCTGTTCTGGGTGAGAATGTCCTGACCCTGGCCATGTGTCAGGCTTTGTGCTGGGGGTGGGAGGGCTGCACCTGTGAGTTAATGGTTCAATGTGTGGTGGGAGGAGAGAAGGGGTGGAGTACAACACATGACTATGACACCTGGTCAAATGTGTGACCCTCCTGAGGAGAAGTGTAAAGGCACAGGCTTTTGCAAGGGAAGACTGCATCAGGATGGGAACATCATGAGGATGGGGCCCCTGAGATAGTCACTGAGGTAAGCTCCATCTTCGCATGGGTGGCAATTTGGGATGGATGTGAGAGAAGACTTTCCAGGTATGGAGAGTCACAGGAGGCTGCCCAGAAGCAGGGCCACACAGGTGGGTGGGAGCAGCAGTGAGGAGTCCAGGTCAGCTGGCACTAAGGAGGGCAAGGGGAGAGGCATCAGGAAAGGCAGGGGTGGCATGGCCTCGGGGTGTGGGTTATATGTCCATCAGCAGGTGGCAGAAAGCCTGGCGCCCTGGTTTTCCAGCCCGGCCACACATTACATTCACCTGCAGAGCTTTCAGGCTGACTGAGTCCAGGCTCAGACCACAGAGATTGCAAATGAATGGAGCTGGACTGTGTCCAGGTACTGGGTATTTATTTTCAGAGCTCCCCAGTGGATGCTAATGTGCACTAAGGGCTGAGGAACCACAGTGCCAGAGAAAGCTGAAGAGGTGACGCAGCAGCATCTAGATGGACTCGTGCTGGGTCTTCTGAGTGGGCAGGGCATTAGCGGGAGGCATCAGCTGCAGTCAGTGGGAAGCGTGAGGGCCTGGACACCAGCTCTGCATGCGGAAGAGCCTAGAGCTGAGGAGGAGGGGATACAGAGGTCAAACCCCCAGAACTGGTGACAGGCTGGGTGCAGGGGCAAAAGCAATCAATGCTGAGTCCAGGGAACATATTCTAGGGTGGGGTTTCTCAACCTCAGTGCCACAACACCTTGGGTCATAGAACTGCTGGTTGGCAGTCCTGCGGATGAGGGGTATTTAACAGCATCCCTGGCCTCTACTCACCAGCTGCCACTAGCAATATTCCTATTCTAGCTCTGATATCCAAAAGATGCATCCAGATGCTGACAATGTCGCTGGGGGTCAAAATCACCCCAGGTCTTCTGGGGTGGCTCTTTCACAGGGAGAAGGACTGAATGTCATAAAAGGAAAAAGGCAGAGAGACAAGGGGATGAGGAGTGAGCTAGAGACCTGTGTGCCATCATGTCTCACTCAGGAGCTGTGGCGGGGGAGCCACGTCAGCTGTAGGGACAATGGCCTCCCTGTGGGATGGAGGGGCTCTTACATACTTGCTCAAGGGCGTCTGTTCACAGCAGAAGGGCTGTGAGTGGCTCTGGGGGTTTGCTATGTTAAACTGCCCTTTTCTGGACAAACAATGAAACAAGGACTCCATCCCCTCCTCAGTATTTTAGCCAAGAAATCCCTGTCCCTGTCAAGGTAATTTTTAAAAAATGGAAATAAATAATGTGTTAAACCAAAGTGTCAACAGAGCAGAGGGAGGGCTGTGAGCGTGGTGGCCTCCCCCCTGCAGCTTTGCCCTGGCTCTCCAGAGGTAGCCGGGCAGCCACGTCTCCCTGGCCTACCACCTCTCTCAAACTCTGCTTTTTCAGAAAGACATTCCCATTCTATTCAGTCTGTTTTCCCAAAGAACAAGTTCCATGAAACCTATAGAGGCAGACTATTATGGCTAAGAATGTAAAAATATCCAGAGGCCTTGATTCAGTATTACTGGGTGGTATTTATTTCCCTTAACAATAAATTTTATTGACTTTTAATAGCAAGCCTGTTTTGCTACAGGTTTTCCACATGTGAAGTGGTGAGCTTTGACACACAGAGAGTAATATCCAGAGGTTCTCCTCTCATTCTCCCCTTCAATGAAAGTCTTTTTTGTTCCCTTCAAGTTTGTGGTAAAGTGCGGGTAGCTATTCAATGGGAGAAAACTGTATGAGAGAGGAGTGTCACTTGTCCTCAGTCCACGAAAGGACAGCGGTGGGTTGGTTCTGCTGTTTCAAAGTAGCAGCTACTCTGTTGGAGACCAGTGGCACCCAGGCTTTGGCCATGGCTATGGGGAGCTCCTCATGGTATGGGGTTGACATGTAGGTGTGTGCCCTTGGCTGTGGCTGTGGGGGCTGACACACACCAATTTCTAAACTGTCAAGAACACAATGTCCTATAGCCAAAATCCCTGCTTTGCTTTGGAAGGACACCGAGTAAGTTAATTGTAGGTATGAGACAGCAGTCTGGGAGACTAAGAAGGATGACACTGCCTGGGTTCTCAGATGAGCCCTTCAGTGTACCCAGCTCACGTCCGTCCCCCCACGACCTACTTTCTCAGCCTCCTCTCCAGAGCGCAGCAGGCCTCTGTTCCGCAGTGGGGCTGCTGCTTCCTTCAATCTTCCTGGATGGTGGTGTTCTCCCTTGCTGAGCCTGGAGATGTGTGCCTGATTGTACTAGCTAAAAGTCCACTGGGGACCATGTTTCCAGTCTGAGTCTCATTTTTTAACAGCACGGTTTATTTGCCCTTTTTTAAGGGCTCAATTGTGAAGGCTGCTATGCTTAGCTAGCAGTACCCTGAATTTTTCAAAACACTCCCTTCTGTGTAAAGTCTGCTTTTAAAGTGACTGCCATCTTTTATAGTTAATGAACATTTAGGGAGCATTTGGTTGAGGCTCAGACAATTTATATGGGGTGCTTTAAGAAGTATTTTAAGACATAAGAGATGCCAAGCATAACTGAGTCATATCTGTGGTGGAGAATGTGCATGCAGTGCTCACAGCCTGCCTGCATGTGCCTGGACACACACCTGGTAGGAACCGACTACATAAAATCCACCTGTGCATTCACTCACTCACTCAAATGTGCATCAGACACTTACTCTGAGCAAGATAGTTTGCTGTGAAGATGTAAAAAGATAAAAATATTTTAGTGTTTACTCTTAGAAGCTTATGCTTTTGAACAGTATATTTCCCTGGTCTAGAGTAAGAAATAAACTTACACTGACCATAATTTAGCATGAGCTCACACCCATCTCTTAACAGAAGTTTCCCAAAACAATAACCTTTGTGATGCATCATGTACTGTCGTCTATTCTTGCTTTCCATTTCATAACCACTAAATTGACTTCAGGGCCTACCTATGCTTTGAAAAAACACTGTGGCGGGAGAGACAGCCATGGTGATAATGGAGTTGAAAGCCAGCTCACCGCTCTGGGAGTGTGACAAAGGCCCTGCTTGGCTTCTCTTCACAGGTAGCGTCATGCAGAGCTGAGGCCTTTCTCCCAGGCCAGGGTGGCAGACAAAGGGAACCTTCTCTCTCTTCTCTTCTGCTATAGACACTCATGTTAGGTCTTTCTGAATGGCGCTTTACATAGGATGCCCAAGTTCATTTCAACACACCCTGTCTTCGGCTACTGAGGCTCCCCTATGACCAGCGCTAACAAAGCACAAAAACAGTCCCAGCCCCCACTGATCCGGCTCAGACCTGCACTGCCCTTTCAAATCATCCTCCTCAATCATCATTTCATTGTGGCATCTGGAGCAGGCTCGCACTCCACTGTTGGTGGGCACCCACTAAACGCCCTGATGTGGACTCCCTTTGGAGAGCTGCCTTATTTTCAAAGATACAGACAGAACACAAACACAAAGCCTGCATTTTTCAATCCATCAAAGATCATTCTTGAGGACCTATTTCAGTGCTGAGAGAGGTGCTGTAGTGCATAAAGATACAGGCAAGAAATTTCGGATGTGTTCCTTGTCCTCAAGGGCATCTTGTTAGGATGATACCAAGGCTGAGATAGAGTCCATGAGGGAGTAAGGAGAAGGTTGCCTTTGGAATGCCTCCCTGGTGGGAGTCATGGTTACCAAAGCACCAGGAAGCATTGTGAGCAGGGGCATTCGATGAAAGGCTCTTGTCTCTCTGATTTTGCTTAATTTATAAATGCTCTAAGGTCTTTTCCAACAATAAAAGGCTGACATTGCACACACACCCCACTATAGAACTCAAGAACTGGGATCTCGAATTCCTAACAGTCTTTGGTAGCATCCTCAGTCTTAGCCTTTCTCCTTGATCTTCCTTTTGAGACCTTCCCAGTCTTAATAAGACTTTTTTTTTTTTTTTTTGGTAAATTTTTTTTTCTTCTTTTTTTTTTTTTTAAATTTTTTTATTTTTATAATTTTTAATATGTACAACTCATAGTGCATATATTTAGTATCTTTTTACATACAACTGTTTGTATACAAAGTATATTCGTACAATTCAGGAAGACATTTTTTTTTAAAGTCACCTTCCAACATTGTTTTGATATTAAGTGCCAAGCTAGAAATTTGTCAGATCAGACACCAGCCTCCCATTTCCTATTTACTGCTTGATGCTTCTGTTAGGGGATCCTGTTCTTTTTGCTGTCATGCAAAGAAGTAAATGAAAGCTCTCCCTTCTCCATTAATAAAAACACATATAGTGCCCAAGTTTTCCAAATCTCCTGAAGTCCAACTCTGCAGCCCCAGCCAGGACCCCGAGCTGACCCTGCCATCTGCCCTGCTGCATGGAAGGCTCATGACTGGCCTCCCTGTGAGGCTTTTCTTCCAGGGACTCCCCTCTAGCTCCTCCTTGAACTCCAATTTGCAGCTCCACATCCCCTGCACCTTCTATCTGAGACTGGGGTCCTCAGTTTTCAGAGCTGTCTCTGGGAGCATTGACTTGGTGCCCCTCCCCCACTGGTAATGGCAGTGCCTCCTATTTCCCTGTATTGTCCCCCTGCCTCCAAACTGGGTCCTTTCCCCACCGTTTCAGTGTTCTGACAGCTCTAGCATTTCCCAACTTCTTGGGCCTTCCAGCTCTCACATATTATTATCCTAATTAAGTACTAAACTGTGTAGTGCTGATACTATAAATGGAATCACATTTGGCTGGTTTTACTCTTTCATCTTCTATGTCTAATCGACTTCCCTGTGCTGTTGCTTTTGCCTTTAAAACATCTTCTGAAGTCAGGTTATTCTCATGGCAGCACCCAGTCCAGACCCTGATTTTTCCACACCAGGGGCATGGTGGCAACTTCCTGGTTGCCTCCCTCTCCTTGGATTCCCCCTTTCTGTAGACCTGTCATACTCATTTCCCTGAAACAGCACATTCACAAAGTGACTTTATGCCTGAGAACCTAATGTGACTTCAGTTGCCAAATGAGCTCACTCTCCACTTGGCCTCTGAGGCCTTTCACACCTGGTCACCTCTTGCTGTCCCAGGTTACTTTCCTTCATGCCCAGGGCTGCTGTTTGCATGGTGCACCAAATCCTACCAGTGTAGCCTTAAGCAAGTCACTTAGACTCTGGCTGCCTCATTTTCCCATCTGCCAAATGGGCGAAATAAGGGTCTCAGACTTACTATTAACATAGTTTGTTGATGACATAAGGAGCTAAGAGCTAGGAAACCAGTAAGAGAAGAGGAGGCCCTCTCAGACTTATTTCCCAGACATAGAATTTCAAATAATAAGCTTGAAAATTAAGAATAAATGACATTCCATTAAGTTCTCAGTTGAACTTCTCATTTTGTGTAGTGTTGCTTCAAGGGCAAAACTATACATGATTTGATTATAGACTCAACAGGTTTTAAAATTGAGGCTTGGTCATGTAGCTGAGGTGCACTCTGTAAACCTGTAGAAATTCATAAACAACAGGCAGACTTGGGACACTCTTTAAGGAGAGAGACCACATTTTAGCCATTCTCCCAGATGCAGAACCAGTTCCTGGCACATTCCAGGTCAACTCTCCATGACCAGGACAATCCAGGCTTTTCCAAGAGTGGAAGGAGAGGTACACAGGCATGGCATCCTGTAAAACAACGGCAGAGCACTCTGTTCCTTCCAAAGGAATCTGGGCACGGGGGCATCTGCAGGCCCACAATGTGAGGTGCCTGGGGGGGAGTGAGAACAGGGACCTCATCCCATGCCTATGAAGGAAGGCTCAACCATGAGTAAGCAAAGGCAACTGCAGGAAGTGCTCAGTGAATATTTTATGACTAATTTAACTCCAATTGCAACTTGAATCTTGCCCTCAGGGTTTCTGTCATTGAAATAAAAAGTTACCCAAGCCTAACTAAGGAAACAATACCTTTACCAGAAAGATATTCCATCAAACAGTGCACTCTTTATAATAAGATGGCTTTAAATATGAAGTAGTTCTATTGCATTATAGTAAGCAATGGTGCTTAACAGATCCTTATTAAAAACCAATATTGTAAGTCATGTTTATATGATCTGGCTTTTCCCTCTGTGCAGCATCTTACACAATGTTGATACATATGCACTTTAAAAATCACCCTAAGGTTGACCTGATCATCTTGTGGCTTTGGATGAAGACATGGGCAGCAAGGCCTGCTTGCAGAGAATGTACGTGGTACTCTGGGCCTGATGTCCTGGTGCAGTGCTCTTTCCCAGCAAGGAAGCTGCTGGGACTCAAGTCTAAGATGCTTATATACATTTGTGCTTCCTCAAATCAAAGCTGGGATGTGGACTTGGAGGCTTAGGCACCTCTTCTTATATTAGCCCCGGGCAGACAGCGATGGAGCACAGGGTGGCACTGGATAAGGCTGGGAAGAGGAGACACAAAACTAACTGGGTTTTCCTAATTTCCTCAAAATCATGTCGGGCTTCTCACTGCAATTTGGATTTAACTTAATATAGAGGATGTGCTGCCTGAAAGAAAAAGGGTATTTTCCCAGGCAACAGAGAAGCCCAACAACAGGCTGGTCCCATCCCAGGGCCCCTGGCGCTCACCTGGTCCACTGTCCATCGGGCCACCTGGCTGGCCTGGATATCAGCTACACCTGGCAGCAGCTTGCAGTGCTGCTCCCTGCCGAGGGGAAGGTCCCGGGAAGGGTGGTATGACATGGAAGTCAGGAAGACTGACTGGTGCAGGGCCTGCTGGGTCTGCTCAGCTGAGTATTCTGAAAGAGAGGCAGTGTGGAGTGAACAGCAGATCAGCCCTGGAGCCGAGGGCCTGTGGTCAGTGTGGGTAAGATGCAGACACAACCAAGAGCCTTGTCTCCTGCTTATACAAGGTCACTGCCAGGAGTCCCCACACATAGCCTATACCATGGTTCTGCTTTAGAACAGTGGCCTAGCAAAACAGATGTCATGTAAGGCCCTGAAGACTGTGGCTGCTGGCTAACCACATTCAAATCATTTCTGTGAGATACTGTTTGATGGCCAATGAAGGACTAGCTTGTCACTGCCCCTGGCTTCTTTCTCCTTAAATCAGAGTCAGAGGAACCAAAGACCCACTCAGAATGTGAATGCTGAGCAGATTGGCATACTGAACCATCTGGGATGTGTATGTACAAAAGAACAATTTCTTCTTGGATGCCACTTTATACATCTCTGAAGCTGAAATGAGCCCAGGTCCACATCTGGCTTCCTAAATCCCCTGGTGACACTGAATGAAATGTAGCACAGGGTCCCCATGAGAACTGGGGTGACATCAGCTGTTGCTGTCGATCCCCAGCAATACACAATGACCTCAAGTGGGAATCTGGGGCAGCTAGGGATTTCTGGAAAGCAGCCTCAGCTGAGCTGTGACTTCCCTGGCACAGGCATTCTTAAATGGGATACTCTCTTTTCTGAACAAAAGCTCTGAATGCACCAGGGTTGTAAGGGCACAAAGGACAATGGCTGCTGCTTGCCCAAAGTGGCTGCTCTTATCAAGAAGTGAGACTTCAATGGGATTGATGCACTTCAGCCTCATTCTTATCAACACTTCTGTTTAGTATTTCCCTTCAAAAGTGACTTCACTATTTATTTATTTGTTTATTGCTGTGCTGAAGATTGAACCCAGGGCCTCATGCATGCTAGGCAAGTGCTCTACCATAGCATTACATCCCTATCTCCAAAGTGACTTTATTCTTAAGTTATGTCCCAACATTTAAGATAGACCATAGATTTAAATCCTCTATTTTACTTTGAATCTATAAATGGTTTAGGAACAAAAACATGTTACAGAGATTTCAGAGAAAGAAAAGAAATGCTTCAAGATTTCTAAAAGTATACCCTTCATAATGCAAACAGCAGGTTAAGTGAGTAATAGCTACATAATTTAAAGTTTATTATGATGGCTGGTGTTTTATAAACTGAGCCTGAAGAGTTATTATGCAAATATTTCCACCTCAAATTAATTACAGTTTTTAATGGGTGAGTCTGACCTGCACTTGACATGGTCGGTTACGTACCTTTTATAATCAGAAATGCCTTAAGCTTTAAGCAATCTGTCCATCACTGGGATTCTCTATATGATGCTGCTCTTGTGGATCACAGCAGACATATCCTCATATTTACCAAGGCTTGCTGTCTACCCAGATGAAGAGAGAGCAAAATTGCCAGCTTCTTCCCAATTCTTATGCTCTAGTTGCAACCAGCAGCAAATTCATCTCCAAATGCTGATTGTCCAATGCTGACCTTTTTAGTATGTAAATAGGTTATCTTTCTTCATGTAGTTCAGCCAACAGTATATAAGGCTGCAGGTTCTGAAAGGAAACTTCCCATCTTTTTGGAAAAGCCAGTATGCTGACATATATGAATGTCCTTTAATGAAATTGTCCCCCAATGGACAAGAAGCATGTACAAAACAAGCCCAGAAACACAGGATGGAAGCATCACAGGGTCAGGCTGTGATTATAGCAACACAGAAACCTCAGAGAACTTTCCAGGGAAACCCAGAGTTAAAGCCATGTTCTCTTAAGGATTAAGACCTGAGCCAAAGATTGGCTTTATTCTGGCTGGAAAAGAATGACTGTATTAACAGCTAGGTCGTGGAACCAACCTAGATGTCCCTCAGTAGATGAGTGGATTAAGAAAATGTGGTATATATGCAATAAATTTCTTTTATTACTCAGCAATAAAAGAAAATAAAATAATGGCATTCACAGGTAAATGGATGAAGTTGGAGGATATAATGCTAAGTGAAGTTAGTTGAGTCTCAAAAATCCAAATACCAAATGTTTTCTCTGATATAAGGAGGCAGAGTCACAGTGGTGTTGGGTGTTGAGGTACATAGGAGGATTAGAGGATCACTAGAGTGGTCAAAGGGGAGGGAGGAGAGGGGAGGGAGCTAGGGGCGTATGGGGGGGAAGAGAAAAGGTGGTATAATAAGATGGATATCATTATCCTAAATGCATGATTGAAGACTTGAATAGTATGAATATACTTTGTATACAAACAGTGTTATGTGAAAAGAGGCTCTATGTGTGTATTATGAATTGTAATGCATTCTACTAATAAAAAAAATCTGAAAAAAAAGAATGACTGTATTACTCAATTGGTTGCTTTTGCTGAAATAGTATAGACTTAAACAAACAAACAAACAAACATATGTATCTCAAACCCATGCCTTGGGTAAATTAATGATGTAAATTTCTGAAATATGCAGGACTCTGAAAAGACACAGTTAATAAACCTTACGTTTTAGAAATAGGAAGACATCAAGGAATGGTGATAATATTTCTGTGATTCACAAATTAAGGCTTCAGTTATTAAAAAAATGTAAAGAAAATATCACTGTATTCCCAACCAAGGAAATTTTCAACACTACAATTGCTTTGGATGTTGAGGTGTTCTCTTGAAAGTATACCTAATGTGTTGCTTTCAGTACCTGAATAGTACTAGGGTTCCTTAGCCCACTGCTTTTCATTGTTGAGGCAGATTTCTGGCTCTGGAAGGTGGTACATGGGGACTCCCATTGGCTCAGGTAGCAAGACAGCCTTCAGAACTAAAGGTAGGGAGCTCTTGCTTTATGTTATACTCTTGAATTTAGATTGGCTTGATATTATCTATGGCTTTGAATATGGTTAACTGTGCCCCTGTTAAAGTATTCATTTGGAGGGAAGTGTAATTTGGATTTCTCAAAGAATGAACAAAACTTACTTGGAAGCCCATGAGAACTGTGGGGAACAAGTTTAATGCCACAGGAGATCCCACCATAGGCAGTGAAGAAAGATCTGCAGCTATCTGTTGGGCTGTAAAGGCCCTACCTGTGTTCTAAGTGTTTTTACTGGGCATGAGGACTAGTGTCTATTTATCTGTAACCTCAAGTCCTGGGGAATTAGTCACATGTTTAACATATGAAAAAAATTTTACTGTTATTAACTTTATTGTATCAATTTCACATCATTGGATGAAAACTTGAAAGTTTGCTTTCCATGTTTTCAGTTGAACATGGGTATATTCAACCACAGTCTGAAAACATTAAATAGAAAATTTCAAAAATGAACAATTTGTAAGTTTTAAATTGTGTGATGTTCTGAATAACTTGATGAAATATCTTGCCTGGGATGTGAGTCATCTTTTTGTCCAGTGTATCCACTCTGTACACCCTACCTGCCTGTTAGTTACTCATTATCATTATCAGACTGACCACTATGGTATAGGGGTGCTTGTATTAATTTACTTAGTAATGTCCCCAAAGTACAAGTATTGATGCAAAGGAGGCAACAGTGCACAAAACAAGAAGGAGAGATTAACTCTGGTATTAAGTGGCAATGCTGCAGGGCATATAGGAAAAAACAGAGAATATAGAGGGTTCAGTATAGAGCAGTTTCAGGCATCCACTGTGGTCTTGGTATGCCCTGTGGGTAAAGGAGGATTATTGTACTTAAAAAGAGGTTAGGAAAGGAGCTTCTGAATAACCAGTCTGTCATTTCTAAGACATGACTGGAGTTGACAATATCTACCATGCAGTGCTGGTGTGGGGGTGAAGGATAAAGTGCTTAGCAAGGTCGCAGCTGCTGTAATCACTCAATGCAGGTACTACTATAAACTGGATCTGAAAACTCCTTGAGACCAGGATTAATGTTTTATAAAGGAAAGTTGCGTAACTCCAAATCAACACAATGCAAGACTAATTCTGCAGTAGTGACAAAAGGGAATGTATTTGGGGGAGTGTTTCATGGTAACTGTTTTATCTTCTTTGTACCCTTTGCCAGGTCTACTTTTTTCTACAGCTGATGAATTTGGAATGGGACCCTCAGGTTCAGCTGAAGGAGTGCTTAGATGTCCTTGCCTCAGAGGTACTGTGGCATAGATGGGGAGGGTTGGGTCAACCAGATTGCTTGGTTTTGAGCCTGGTCCCCCCACATCAAAACAGTGACCTTGAATGAGATGTTTTCTGCCTATGCATCCAGGTTTTTCTCTTTAAAGTGGGTAATAACAGTACTTATACCTCACTGAGTTGCTGTGATTAGAACAGCTCTTAGTATAAAATGAGTGTTTAGTGCATGTAAGATATCACATTACTATTTCAAGACATAAAGATTGCAACAATAGTGAATGTGGGGACATATAGTAAGCACAAAGCCAGCGCAGCTAGATGTCCCTAAAACCTACGAAAGCTGAAACCCAGACCGAGACTCAGGTTCTTGAGGGCCATGTTCAGATTCACACCTGAGAAGTCCCGGAATGGCAGTGCTGTGGTCAGCAAAACCCTTTGCAGAAGTCCCAGTGGAGGGAAATGAGAGTGGCATCCTCAGGCTGCTTCCCAGGCAAACTGGGCCCCATGTGTGGTGGTAGCCTCACAGCACTGCTAAAATGCAGTGGGGCTGGCAGTTTGGAGATTATGTGACTCTTGACAGACTTTTTAAAATCAGAGGTCAATTTGCATTAGTTTACATTCTGTGCATAAAATTAGACTTTTGAAAATATCTGCTTAAAAACTTGCATACATCTTTATAAGATGTACACACAGTGATTTTAACTTTTCTCTAAACCAAATACAGCTCATATCATATCAGATATCTGTTGGACAGTTGCTAATCAACGAATAACATAAACCACTGATGAAGGTGTATGAATCACGTGCTGTGTGAGGATGTTCAGCCAGCAATGGGCTGTGTATATGATGGTGGTCCTGTTAGATTACTGTAGAGCTAAAAATTTCCTGTTGCCTGGTATTTTTACTGTACTTTTTCTATGTTTAGATATTAAGATACACAAATACCATCATGTTACAGTTGCCTACAGTATTTAGTATTGTAACATGCAGTTTGTAGCCTACCGGGATCAGGCTGTACCAACTGTGTAGTAGGCTCTATCATCTAGGTGTACAAACAACACTTTGTGATGTTTGCATGATAAAATCACCTGCTGATGTAGTTCTCAGACTGTTAAGAGATACATGACTGTACTGTCCTCAGAAATCATTCTCATCAAACTAAAAGGATCAGATTATTCTATCTTGGGGCGCTTTGGGTAAATAGTGACTTCCAGATTGGAAAAGGACATTTACCATGAAGCAGGCAAGAAGGTCACTTGCGCGCTTCATCCCAGGTCTGCTTCCACCTACCACAGCTGAGGGATATGGGCTGCTTCCCAGTTTCACTGCCTCACTGCAGTAATGACTCTTCCCCAGCTCCCCGAAAAGTCAGCCAAGGAAATTCATCCTGCAAAAGCAGCCCTCCTACTGGAGGTTTCAACATTCTAATTAATCAAAATGTCCTTTGCACCAGAATATGAAATGCATATGAAATCCTGGCTTTGTCTCTAACCACAGTGTGTGAGTGACAACAAAGGAAGCTACCCTTAAATTTAGATACCTTTCCCTTCCAGAAAGCAAAGAGTAGTAACACTTGTCACTCCAGTGGGTTACCATTTGTGGAACTGTTGAAGGATTTTTGCTACCATTTTTTTCACAATGGGTATTTCTTTGGGGTTTTATGGCCTTTAAAATTATAATGAAGTGTTTAACGATTTCATCAAGGTGCTAAGGGATCTGGAGCACCCTGTAGTTTCCTAGGCCAACAACTTCACCTCTGCATCCCACCCCAGGGTCCAAAGAGGTCCTGGACTAGAGCAATGGGACACTTGTCCATGGATTGTGAGTCTCTTCAGGATGACTGGGAGGCGGCAGTTCCATTTCCAAGGATGTTTAGGTATTATTGTCCTACAGAGGCAATACATAACACCCCTTAGAGATGTAAGTCTTGTTAACAGCAAGAAAAGCCCAGTCAGGAGAGGGTTTCTTTCTCTAGCCTATGGAGATGGAGGGAATAGCCAGTTGAGGGTGACACATGACTTAGGGGCAGCCTTTTCAGTGGCCAAACAGCCTTGTGACATGGAGTACAGCACCATCTACTTCCCAATTCCACATATATTTTTTAAAAGTATTTGTGATCTAAAGGATTTTAATTCACCTGAAAATAGCATGAAAGTAGGTCCCCAATTTCTTCCCTCCCATACTGCTCTACCCCCCACACCAAAGGGAAAAAAAAAACATCCTTTATGGAAATGTTCTTTAAAAATATGGCTGTTTCTTCACAAAAGCCTCACACAACAAAATTGAAGCAAGTGAGTCATAAATGGTAAACCAGAGTCTGCATGACTGGGCCTGGAGTTATTTTTAATTCCACTAAAAACAGAGACACATTTCATAAGTAACCATCTCTTCAATGAAAGGGGGTGCAATTCTACTGTGTTCTCTGCTCCAAAAAGATTAAAATTAAAAAAAAAGAAAGAAAATTGCAACTGGCCCTGAAATCCAATTATGTGATTTTCTTGCCCACCGTAGAATCTGTGACAGCTCCCGACTGATTCCAGCAATTTGTCCAGCACTTGCTGAGCAGTTACTCTGTTCAAGGTACTGTGCTTCCTTAGTGACTTCTGCTGGAGAAGCAAGCAAATGTTCAGAAAGGGCTCTTCACTTGGTAATGGTGTTTTTTTTTTATTCCTGGGTCACCTCTCTTGATGGTCTGCCTACTCATTGTGCTTGGAGTCATAATTTCTGGCCCATACCAGATTCTTCTCTTGATTGTGATGCTTTTGAATCCATTTGGTACCTCTTCTTTTCCATTTATTCATCTGCTCTGTGCCCCAAAACAAGGGGAAGAGCAGACCAAGAGAAGCTGAAGCATGACTGGCAAGACAATGTCTAAGCCTCATGTCATGCTTGGTAATATGAGCTCGTCAAGAACAGACATAACTGATGGTGGGCCCTCTGCATTTGCTATTTCTCATATGCCAAATCATACCCAAACATGGCATGGCTTGTCTGCCATACCATGTTCCATTTCCTTACCACCTTATTGTTCAGAATTTAAATGCTGATATCTGCTGAGTGCCATAATGGTGTAGCATTGGTCTTCATATCTGGTTTCATATTAATGTGGAAGATGAAGCACAGAAAAATCAGCGGTTTCCCAAGCACTGCCCAATAGGCTATCAAGAGAATCAGATGTTGAATGAAGAGCCCAGGATGTTCTAGATCTGTGTCCCGTACTAGGCACATGTGGCTATGGAGCACTTGAAATGTGGAGTGCAATTTGAGATGTGCCACAATATGTCTTGGATGTTGATAACTTGGTATTAAAACGAATGTAAAATATAATCACCTTAATATTTTTTGAATCTTGATTTACATGTTGAAATCATAGTTTGGGTATTTGGGTTGAATAAAGTATATTGATAAAATTAATTTTAATTTTACTTATTATTTTAAATGTGGTTATTAGAAAATTTCTGTGGCTAGTGTTCTTTTTCTATTAGATGGTACAGGTCTGTGAGGGTGCTGAGCCATGTCTCTGTTGAGAAATGCTCCGGGTACAAGAAGAGACTTGGAGACTGGATGCAATTAACATTATCCTTGTTGAGATAATGACAAAGGCTGGAGGTGGCCTGTATATCCACCCAGGCCGAGCAACTCCAAGAACAATAGAAGACTTGAAGACCTGAGGTCATAGACATTCTCTAGGAGCAGATGGGTCTGTCTGGAGAGAGACTAGCTGAGTTTTCATTGTGGCTCCACAATATTTGCTGTGAGACTTTGAACAATGTATTTCTCTGGCACAAAGATGATGTTCATAAATAATTTGTTGTGTGGTGTAAAAATGACCAAATGAGTACATGCATTAGGAAAGCAGGAACTTTATTCATCAGTTACAAAAAGCGACTTTCAAAACTAGGTTAAGAACCATTCACGTATAGAGTCAATTTCTCTAACAGTGTTGCTACTCACCCGGAATCACTAGGTACTGAGGGAGTTTGTGGTAATCTGGCAGCTCTCTTTCTTTCCTGGGGCTTTTGTCATCCAGTAGCAAGCAACTGGGGGGGAGAAGCGAGGGCCTGTGGGCTTTGGCATCTCCAGGCTCCCTGTTGCCATCTTCTCAGCATTCCCCTTCAGCCATTCTGTAACAGTCCAGCTCCTCTGAGGCTCAGCTACTGGCTTCCCAATTCCATTCACAACCAGGTGCCTTCCCATCTTGGGCACGCTCTGATGCCTAGGGAGAAGTGGATGCCCAGCTCTCCACTCAAGTCTGCATTTCTCCATCTGGTTGAGGTGCCTTTCCCTTCAGTTCTCTCTTCTAGGACCTCACAGTGCATCTTTGAAGACCTAACGGCCTCTCTGTCCCTGAATGTCCAGTGGCCCTCCAGTGCGGGTGGGCTTGTTTCCTCAGTTTACTCTGTGGGTTCCAGAATTACAGTCAACTCCCTGCTAGGTCCCAAAGTATTCTCTTTATTCCCTTCAGGACTCTGTCACTCTTTCCCAGGTCTCCAGGAACTGAAACCTGCTTCCTCTCTCTTTCAAGGCTGCCACCCAGCCTAGCTAGTGTGTGGGGCAGCCTTCCTGGCTTCCTTTGCCTGGCTGCCTCCACACAGGCACTTTCTAAAGACTTATTGCCAAATGCAGCTGAATCTGATGGAGTCAGCCACTTAATCAGCAGAGGAAAAGGCAAGCAATACACTTCCTGGAACAGAAACCAAGGCTATGAAGGGATTTGGCCTTCAGCTTCAATTCATAAGTACAGGAATTTTAGCTCCTTCTTTTGATTTTATTTCAGTAAATATCCCTCAAAGGGGTCCCTGATCCCAGGATGTCTGGCCCTGGGGTTCCTAGATCCAGAGACCTGAAGTTCAAGTACAGAGGCCCTGGTCTACCCTCAGGCCTGATCACTTTCCCGGCACCTCCTTCTGCCTGTCTGGGAGTGACTCATGCCTGCCACCCCAACCCCATGTCCTGGCAGGACACTGCCACTTGCTACATTATGTTAAAACTTTACTTTTCAGTCCCTATTAGCAGAGCATAAATTCAAGGGCAATCATTTCCAATTTATCCCCACAACCACATGATGTAGCACAGATCTGACACATGGTACAGCATAATACAGGTGCTTAATACATGATGTGACTGTTGAGCCATCTGAGGAATTTTACTGCAGAGACAAATAATGCAGTGGCAATAGCTAACGTAGTTTGTGCCAGTGAAAACAATGAGTATCCATCCTGGGTTCTCTCATTTGCCAAAGAGACTCATTACTGAAAAGGTCGGGGATTGTTTGTGAAATGAAATCTAACTCACTTCTCAATTAGATGTTCGAGAAGCAGATATTCCTTTATTTCATTTGAACAAAAATGTAGAAAAATCCATATTAATTTTTGATATGTTAGTCATCCAATAAAAGACTTCAGTGCAGAATATTTCTGATGGCTAAAGGGTGACCTTTGAGTTTAATATCTTTTTTGCACAGCTTGAGACATATTAATTAACTGCTTTGATTTAATACTACAATTCAATCACCCAGCATGTATTTTTGTATCTTCTACAACACCAATCTCCTTCACTTGCAAAGGTGAGACCATAATTGAATCAACATGAGCATGAACTTGATCAGAGAACTGGAGTGGCTCTTTTCAAAGTAGGTATGCTCCCGCCTGGTAACTTCCTACCTCTACTCCATACCATGCAGTGTGTGGAACATGCTCTGTGGGATTAGCATTCACAAATCTGAAAGGCCCTGACACTCACCTCTGTGAGCATGAAGAAGTGATGTAAGCATAATCTAATTCCAATACTGAATGGCAGGGCTAGATTAAAAGGAGCAGATGAATTTGGAATTTTGGGTTACCAAAGATGCTTGAGACTTTCAGATTTCAGACATTTTTGGATTTTGGAATACATACATATACATAATGAGATATCTTAGGGATGGAACCCAAATATAAACATGAGATTCGTTTATGTTTCACATATATCTTATACATATAGCCTGACCATAATTTTATACAATATTATTGATAATTTGGGGCATAGAAAAGTTTTCACTGTGACATCATGCTGGTGGCTCAAAGTATCAGATTTTGGAGCATCATGGATTTGGGGTTTTGGGGGGTGGGAATACTCTCTGAAACCAGGGGAGGGATGTACACCCATGCCTAGGGTGAACTACAGGGCAATGAGAGAGAAAACCCAAGCAGGTTTTCACAGGGTCGCTCACCCACCTGGCCCATTTCTCAGCTCCCACAAGGCAGGGTTGGGAAGGTGAAATGAACAGAAGCAAGATACAAGCCTTACCATCTCCACACTGCCTTTGCAGACTCCACTCCCGAGTACAGTACCTTCATAGGAGGTGCTCAAGAGCTGTTTGCTGACAACTAACAGGGCAGGTATAGATGGCAGGAAGGGGGCAAAAGAACATATGTCTCTGGAATGAAGCAAAGACTCAAACGCCCACTGTGTGCCATGAGTGAATGCCTTTCTGGAATCTACCTCCATTCTCAAATGGGCAAAGCATTTGAGTTGGAGTCCATAGGTGTTCAGCTTCATCAGAGAAACCTTCAGGTGGAAAGACTCCCAAGATCTGGTTTGACTCCAAGTTTCTTATGTTCATGATGAAACACAGCCAACTCAGGGCATAGCATGGTACTGTCATCCAGTAGCAAGCAACAGGAACAACAACTGGACCCAATGGAATGCGCCTCAGGTGCCAGATTGGAGAGGGGGCTTGGTTTCAGATGCAGAGCTCTGTCAGCACCAGTGAGACTTGCTCCCCTGGATCAGCATCCGATCAGGGTACAAGAGGCCCATTGGACCCCAGAGACTGGCACTCTGGGGCACTATTTTCCTTCAGTCCTTCTTTAAAAAGGGATTTCTCATTGTAGCAATACATAGCATCTGAATTTCCAGACAGGTCCCTGAAAGTATTGTCTTATTTATCTAAAAACTAACATGCTCCAGAGATGCTACTGGGGACACACGGATACATGATCAAAGGAGCACCTCAAGCTCCCCAGAAATAAGTGACAGGGTTCTGCCTGGCAGAGGTAGAAGACAGAAGTCCCCGCACCCCAGGTGCCATGCATGCTGCTCTGGGGACACAGGGCTGCTGCTCCCTTTTTTTTTTCTACCCTGGCACACAGAACTGCCTCTCTCCCTGGCAGTGAGCTCAGCACAGATGCTCACTCCTGTATGGTGCCAAGGGCTCCCCTCAGAGATGCTGACGTGTTCACAGATTTAGAGAAATTATCCTGCTCTGGGGCACTCTGAAGTCCAAGAGGGTTCTCCACATGTCTTGGGGAGCCACCTGTTCTCATAGGCTCAGACACTCCCAGATAGCTCTTCCCATCAGAAAGTGGTTCTTAGTAGAGGATCTTCTAGCACAGGACAGCCCCAAGACCATGTGTCTTCTCTCCCACTCTTGAGAGAGAAAGAACTTACTAGAAGCCAGGGCACCTCTCCATGAATTAAAAGCATGTACTGCTTCTTAAGTGTTTCTCACTCCTTCTCCTTGTTGAAAACATGTAAATAAATTAGTCAGTGGACTTCTTTTCACATTTCACTTTTGCACAGATTCAATGAGGAAGCAGCTTATGGGCTGCTTTCTTCTTGCAGGAATCATGAGTATTTCCAAACCTTATCCTGCTTTGCAGAGAAGCCAGATGCACAACACAAACAGGACAGGCTTCTCTTCGCGTGGCCCATGCCTTGGTTGATTTGCAGTGTTCCCTCCTTTGCATACCAAGACTAGCTCAGGAGAAGCCAGCCACCCTGCAGAGCTGCTTGTGATGTACCCTGTCTGAGCACACCCTGATTCCCTGCTCCTCAGCCCCTCCCACCTGCTGTCCAGGGCTTCCTCTGTGTGCATGGATCAAATGTGTGTCCTCACACATTTTGGCATGAGCCATTCTCCCACCCATCCCCACTGACTGTCCTCTGGGCTCCTTGGCCTGGTGTCACCTTCTGCTGATTACAGGGAGCAATGTGGGCTGTGAAGATTAGAAAATTATAGGCAGAACAGCAAATAAAATTAAGGCTAGTTTTTTAGTTAAAGAAGAAATTAGTGTTCTTAGTATTTTATAGATTTTAGGCTTTCTTTAAAAATTATAACAATTATGAAGAAACAAACAAAATTATACCAAATTTAAGAAAATTGACTTGAGTTGGATAAAACACAAAAAAGACTCCACACTCTTTGTTACCTGGTTGAAGTCTTGTCAGAAACTCAGTTCCAAGCTATGCAAAAGCTATTCTGTTCAGCTTTTCTCTCCTATAATAAATACCATTTGATGCCAATATGCACAGATGATATATCTGACCTTCTCCAATTACCAACATTCAAGAGAATAGAAAGCTTTTAATGTTGCGTGTGAGTGTGTGTGTATGTGTTTTGGAGAAAAGAAAAAAAAAAAAACTAAACACTAAATATTTCAGTGGCAGGAATGAGTACTTGACACAATTTAAAAACAAAGCAAAGAAGCAATAAAGCACTGGATTGGTCACTACACGCTGCATTTCAGCCTCCTGGAGTCTGCCGATGGAGATATCCCCATCCACCCATGCACCACTTGTGGTCACTTTCCACTGAGGCCACCCATCACACTGCATCTTGGCTTTGCTCTCGCCACCTGTCCTTTTCTCATTCCAGACAGCATGGCCTGAGCAAGCTCTTCTCTTCTTTTGGTTTGTGTGTTTCTTCACACTGTAGAGCTAGTATCCCAGGCCCACTGAGCTGTGGAATTTTGTTTCCTGATGACATGTTAGCATGGGAGCCAGGAACTTTCAATTAGTTGGAAGCAGGGTCTCTGTTGCATGAAATTCACATCCATCAATTAGAATCCCATGAGGAGACATGGAACTAGGGGAATTTCCAACAGAGCCATTCAGAAACTGGGCTTTTTGACCTCCACCAGAGATCCTGGAAAATAGCCCTGGGAAGTTGACAGCATGCTTTTAGAAGGTATGGCCTGAGATACAAGTTCTTTGCAATTTAAAAAACAAACCAGGAAAAATTAAAGCTCAGAAGAATTAGGTTTATAACACTATTATATTTACAATATAAACTTGTTTCAGATTTTAATTCCACACATTCATAATATCTTGCAAAAATGACAATTTATCTCATTTTCATTAAAAACATGCAAGGGCTTAGATCTAAACAGTACACTTATCACATGCACGCTTACGAGGAACAAGAAGCTGTGGGATAAGAGATGATATGCTTTACCCTAGAATTAATGAATTGACTAGGTGAGTATAGAAAAAGACAAAGTTTGAAAATTATACTTTTATGACTATTAGAAAGTTTAACTGTTAGGAAGCTACTTTTTATTAATGCATATTAATTATACAGAATAGTGGGTTTCCTTTTGGTATATTTGTATATGTATATGATTTATTAAGCAATTACTTCACAACTACTTCAAACCTATCATATCAGAAATTTAAAAAACAATGGAGGGGCAATTGAGGACACAGGCTTTCCCACCTAAACAGGAAGGTGACTATTTCTTTGGGCCTTTCACTTCCACACATGTGCAGTCATATGAGACACTGATGAGATTGTGTTTACAAAGCCTCAACTTGTTTGTGTCAGAAAGCAACCTGGTATTGTAAATTAAGGCCTGCATTTCCCATGGGAAGGAGACTCCTTATGTGTAATGATATGGTAAGATTCTTTTTCAAGCAAATGGTACTTGTATTCAAAACCCTGCTTTACATCACTGTTGAAAATAACTGCATTTGGAATCAGTAATTTTCTTGGCATGGTTACTTTCCACTTGAAGATACTGTAGTGTCACCAGGATGGAGTGATGTTTTAGAGTGTGAATGCTTACAGATCACCTACTTGCAGCATAACCGGATAACTATTAATGAATTAGAGAATAAGGCAGTAGCACCAACACTTAAAACAGCATAAAAACCCTTTTCTTAATTGCCAATGATAACAGGCAGCTGTTAATATTTGTGTGTTCATGTGGGTGGGTGGGGATTTTTAAAAAAGCAGTGTTGGAAAATAAAAGAATTTTAATAAGGCAAGCATTTGCAGAAGAGTGATTCAGGTGTGCTGTCACCACATGCTCAAAACCCTGTTGGTTGTGATGGGGGAATATTTAGAAACATTATGCAGAGCTTCTAATAAACCATTTGAAAGAGACAGCACTGAACCAAGATTGAACACTGACAGAACACATTGGCAGGATGGAAAATGCACCTGAGATAAATGAGAAACAGCAGTTTCTGATACCAGATGACCCCTCCAGCTTCCCAAATAACCTGGGAATCTTCAGGGAATAAAACTGTCTCTTGTCTCTCAGTCTAACCTCAGGCTGACATTCTCATAGTAACTATTCCTCAATTACACAGTGAGGCTTCATTGTACCACATTTTATTCTACCCTGGGAACAGAAGATCATCTGAAATGTTTTTGAAAGCCATGTACATTTATTAGGACACACTATTGCCATTCTTTGGGGGATTGCAAGGGTAAATCATGGTGGCCATGTTTCACATGGTAGTACTGTGGTGTCCCTTGATGGAGCTACCCCTTTACTTTAGAATATCCTCCACAAGGAAACTATGGTTACAGGTTACTCTTTTCAATGGTTTCTACTGTTATTCAAAATGGAAGATGATGACAGAAGAATATAAAGCCAAAGAAAAATGCCAGACATTCTCATTTATGTAACTGCAATAACACTAAACATAACTATGGGGGAAAGTCTGTTTAAACATTTCAGAGGAATGCCATTTCTGATTTTGGAAAGAAAAGGAGTCCACTTCCAACATCTTAATGCATTATTCTAGCAAAGGTGGCTATGGCTGCTTATGTCCTCATTTTGTTCTTGGTGAGAACATTAATTAGTAATACTAGAATAATTTGCATCCATAGTGAATCTGAACTTTGTTTCTAAATTATTTTTGGACTGCAGCTTTCTTGAATCATAGATAATGACTGAGGTGTCTTAAGGAGAATTTTCTTTAGAAGGAAAATTGTATAGGGGTAGATTACTGGTCAAAATCATATTGGTCAATTCTAGGTACAGAAATGGAAAAAAAAAAAAAAAACTGCTGCTTGGCCTTCAAGCTACCCTTTCTTAATGATCAGGGAAACATCACTCTTATCTTTTTTTGTCCTCTCTGTGAGCTCCATATTGACAGTACCATGGGAAGGAGGAATGATCTAATGAAAGCTTGTATGTGCTAGCAGAAACTAAGCAACCTATTTATAAAACTACTCTGAAATTTAAGTGAAAAGCTCTTACCTCTCCAGGTTCAAATGAGAGAGCCAGGCTTAAGTGTGAGGCCACAAAGGAGAAGTACAAACTGGGGAAGAAGTGCATGATGGTTCGAACCAAGGGCAATAATGTCAAAGACCATAACAGGGAACAGTGGGAAAACAGAGGGCAGACCTTGGCCAAGGCTAACCTGAATAGCCACGGAGACAAGCCAATATTGTAGGTGAGGAAGATGTTATAAATATTGGGTGAGATGCTCCTCTCCTTCTGTCCCAGCCTCTTTCCCTATGTCTGCCCCAGCTGAGCACACCACATAGGTCCCCACTGAGTTTATGCTGAGCTCTCTAGATGCCAGGCAGTTGAAGCATTTTCAGGGCAGAGAATGAGGCAAAGAAAGGGGATGGAAGTTGCTTAAGCAATCTGCTAGAAGGCTGGGGATATAGCTGAGGGTAGAGTGTCTGCCTAGCATGCAGGAGGCCCTTGATTCAATCCCAGTACTTGGGTAGAGGCTGGGGGGAGAATCTGCTAAAAGGCATGGATAGGAAAAAATTTGTAGGAGCTTAGAGCTAAGGGAATTCTATCTGCCTAGGAGGTAGGAATGAAGTCTTAAGGTGTGGTATGTCTGGAGTGGGATTTCAGAGCACAAGAAAATAGGGAAAGGCAATTTGAGGGTGAGACAAAGGGCAGAGTATTGAGTGGGGCAAGGAGTGGGGAGGATGCACCCATGGACCCTAGGGGAGGAGCATATTCAAATAACCTATTTTTCTGACTGAGGTCTGTGGGAAGAATGCTGCTGAGGGTCAGAGAAGGCAACACGTAGTTGTAACTCTGAGAATGTGTGCCAGTATGTCTGGGACCAGCACAAAGGATGCTGGGCAATAATTATCACCTCCCACTCTTTTCCTTTGCTACCTTCCTTTCCAGGCCAGGAAGCACGTGAGTGCCAGAAATGAAAAACAAGCCTATCTCTTTCTATCTGAAGGCAGACCGAGCAATGCCTTTGCTAAAGGTAGTAAGTTAGGCTGCAGCCTTCAGGTGAACAAGCCTCCAGGGGGCCTCGCAGAGCAGCTGCCTGGGCATGTGCTAGAGGCTTGGGATGGGAGAGGGGTGGTTGATGCCATCTTTCTTGACCTCTCTGGGGCAGAGTAAAGGTGCTCTGAAGTGAGAAGAGGAAGGAAGAAAGCCGAGAGAATATGGGCTTTCTAAAATCAATTTATTTCTCAAAAGTAGAACCCAATGTAAGCATTAAGGGACTCATATTAATTTTAACCCATCTATACTGTGCCCTCTCCCACTTAGCCTGGGAGGGTGGGAATGGACTAGCATATGCTGCCATAAATTAGCCACCCCAAGTGGATGGGCTAAACAGAGGAAGCTACATTTTAGTTCTTGCTGCTTCTATCTTTAGTGTCCACCCACAATGGGCAACACACACTAATGAAATCCCCATGCCTCACCTTGGGCATCAGTTCCAACTCCCTCTCTATCTTTGCACTGGTTATAACAAGGATGGTTCTCTGAATATATCTCCAAATACATCTCCCTCTCTCAGATTGCCTCTTAGTAAAAAATTCATAAAACAACATAGGAATTACTAAAAGTAGGTTAATGGGAAGGTGGGAAAGAGAACTTAAAAAAAAAATTCTAAGCCAAGTGCGTGATTTGGGGATTTTGCAAAGGGGACTAATAAACTAGGCCATTCAAATCTATTACACCAATATTTTCTCTGGCAAGAGATGGCTTGTTGGATTTGCATTCAGTTTCACTTTAGGACCTAATTCCTTGTTTAAAAAAAAAAAAAAAAAAAAAACCTGGAGGAAAATTTTCCATTAGCTGTAAATTTTACTTAGGTCCAGAGACACATCCTAGCTAACACATATTAAAATCAACAATTAAGGATAATTGCATTAAAATATTAAAACACTGTAAGCTACTAGAAATAATGAGAATTTTTTTTTTTTTTGCATAAAACCACCACATAAATTACTCTGATGCTTTGTCAGAACCCTAATCAAGAAGAGCTGCCTGAAATGGCAGAGATTTTGCTTGCAGGACATTGCCCAGCATCAGCAGATAGGACTAGAGTGCTTGGGGCAGGGATTTTTTTTTTTTTAATTTTTTTATTAATCTGGAGCATTAGAGGAAGCTATCCTCTAACAGCATCTTTGGATGAATACTCCTGTGCCATAAAAAGCTGAATTCCAAGAGTCATAATAATTATTATACTGTAATTAAAATACAAATAGAATTTTAGGCCATGCAGTAACAAAGAAGGCAACAAAACGCATTCTGTGGTTGTGGGAAGGGCTCCATGATATATTCACAATGCATGTGTGTGGTATCTTCCAAATTTTTGTTTTTAAAATAGAGAATGTAAATTATATCTAATTTAAGTTGTTTAAAAAATCATAATAAAGCACTTTGAAGAAATCTTGCCTAGCCAACTCTTTTCTATAGATAAGAATGGTACATTCTAGGCTACAAAATTATCAGACATTTTTAATCAGTGTCCACAGTGATGAGGCTTCAATGTAAATCCTGTCAATGTCTATATAGCTACAGGTGTTTTAAAAAATAACTTTGGTGGGCTGGGGCTGTGGCTCAGTGGCAGAGCGCTTGCCTCACACATGCAAGGCACTGGTTTCAATCTTCAGCACCACATAAAAATAAGTAAACAAAATAAAGACATTGTGTCCATGTATGACTAAAAAAAATACTAAAAAACCACTTTGGCAAGTTTCATTTCTTTTTTTGCATGTAAGTTATGCAAAAGGCTAAATCATTGGTTCTCCAGCCAGTTGAGAATCATTTGGGGAGATTTAAAATCTGGTGATCTCACAGATTAAATGAGAATTTCTGGGGGTATGGATGGGGACTGGGTACTGGTAGTTTTATAGGATCCCTCTTCCCTGGGTGAGACCGCTGGTTTAGAGCTCTGTCTTTGTCTTCACTACCCTTCTCTCTTCCCATGGGGGTGCTTCTGAACAAGGCCCTGAAAATAACCAGAAAGGAGTCAATTCCATAGAGTCAGAAAGTAGCTGCCCTCCAAGAAAACCTAGGTCCTCACAGGATCTAACAGGCTACTGGAAGACAGAAAGGTAAGGGCCTGTGGGACACACACCCAACTTACAGGTGAGCCCTCAGCTCTAGCCCACCGTGCCATCAGAAATGTGGGCCCAGGGAAGCTCAGTTTTTAAGACAGAAATTTGCTTTGTACGTGGAAATCTCTTGATGATTTTTTTTTTTTTTTTTTTTTTTTTTTTTTTTTTGTGGTACCGGGATTGAACTCCTATACCACTGCATTTTTTTTGTATTTTTTAAAAGGGTCTCACTGAGTTGCTGTATTGCTGACCAAATAATCACATATATGACCAAATATGCCTATAATGCATTTTACTATACAGTCTCTGAACTAATATACATATACTGACCAAATATGCCTATAACATGCACTATACAGCAATAAATATTTTACAGAATAAATATTTTCTGCCCATGATCAAAGTCTGGGAAGGTTCGGTTTTTTAAACAATATAGATAAATCTGTGTGGTGTTGATATACAATTTAGTTGTGCTCTCCCAATCCTAATACTATAACTTATATTAACAGGCCCTCAAAAGAAGCTGGCTAAAAAAGGACAGTGTAACTCCATAGGCGTAAAACATTGTAAAGCAAAGATACAAACTTACCACCCCCACCCACCCACCTAGCCTGACTGTGCCACACATATCCCTGGGGAACCTTGCTCATGTGCGGTCAGTAACTGAGATTCTCTTGTTATCACAAGCTCTCAGGTGATGCTGATATCACTGGCCATAGTCACTCCATGTAGGAATCTGTGCTTGTGCCTGGTGGGCAGCACCCTGTCTTTCTTCACTATGCCTGGCACAGAGTAGGAACTTGGGAATGCCAGCTAAGCAACTGAGTCAAATGAACTGACTTGGAGAGCTCCCGTTGCAGGTCCCCTGCAGTGCTGGGCAGGCTCTGTGGGAGGCAGAGTGTACACTGGGGCTAGGATATGAGGCAAGATTGGGGTTCTTGCAGTCAAGAGGGGGTCAAAGACACAACTGCCTAGGCAGGTGGCGATGAAATGAGCTTGTTATCTCTTACTGGTACCCAAAAGACAAATTGGGGTCTCAAAGTGAGGGCTCTGAATGCCCTTGGAGGGATTGGGTTGATTCCTTTCAGCTGTGGGGAGCCAGGAGAGGCTTTTGATCAGAGCAGTTAATGTGCAAGTAGGACTTTAAGTTTGGATGGTGATGTGATGTGATGGAGGTCCACTAGGATAAGACCCTTGTGAAGCCTCCTGTTTGGACACTGAGACAAGTACTGCAAGGAGGTCACTCATCTTTCTGCACTGTCAATTTCCCATACTGGCTACAGAACAAATCTAAAATGGCAACTATTCTATAGCTCTGCTCTTGCTCAAGTGTCTAGTTATAGATTTCTGAGAGCCTTTTACCCAAAGAAATCTGTCTTGTTACAAGGAATAAGCCTGAAGAAGAAAACAATAGCACAAAAAAGAAGGCCATGTTTGGCATGCTATTAATTCGGGGGGGGGGGGGGGGGGGGGGCACATGGGAGACTTCAGGATGCACTGCAACTAGCTTGTAGAAAATAATCTCTCACTTCTAGTAAAATTGAACTTCACCTCCAAACAAATGGAATTTAGTCACAAAAACAGAACCATCTGTTTCCGAATGGAAAGGGCTGGTATTAATAGAAGGTGTACTACTCCCTACGGCCATCATTATTATCTGGCTTATGTGCATGGGTAGCAGTGGATCACATTTATGAAATAAAAATGAGCTTAGGTCCAGCTATGAAGGACATAACTGGTCTTTCCCTTATCAGGACTGAGATGTTTCACAGAACCATAGCCTTTTGGGAGTACAAGGAGCTTATGTGCCATTTAGTCTCCTTGTCTCATTTCACTCTTATGGAAACCCTGTGACACTGTCCCTGTTTTCTCCTGACTAGAATCAAGCATCCCTTCCTGTTTTCCCATAGTGATACATGCTTCTACTGTAATAATAATAATTATTATTTTTGTCCAAAGCATGCCATTATGGAAAGAGAAAGCATGGGCTTTAAAGCCAGGGAGATTTGGGTTCCAATTCCAGGTATCCCGCAGAGAAGCTGTGTAACCTGGACATTACTTAACCTCTCTTGGCCCCATACTTTCTCCTTCATGAAATGTTGTTTCATTTTAGATAGTAAAGATAAATATTAGCTTGATACAGAGTTATTACAAATTCTGAGCCTTGAAAGTTTAATAAACAGCCTGAGAATTTCTTTTAGACTTTAGTTCACATTTTCAGACTTTTTTTTTTTTTTTTTGGCAACAAAGCTGGCTACCCTTCTATTCCAGTGTTCACCAAAAAACCTTTTTTTACATGATTGAAGCCGTAAATGGTGATGTAAAGATTAAATGAGACACATGTGAACAGTGTACTATACCTAGGATTGGAGAAACATAATTTTCTCCCTCCAAGTTTCCTCATCAATGTCCCTACCTCTCTAGCCTCATCCTGGATCTCTGATCTCCTTGTTCCATGGTCTAGCCACAGCCCTGCATGCAGCTTGCTTTCTGCCTAGGCTGTTCTTTCCTCCTGAGATGCCCTCACAACTTCTCTTGGTGTGGCTTGACTCTTACAAGAGGAGATTACATGGCATGTCCACAGACAGGCTCTTTCTGCCTTGAAATACCATTTACATTCCTCCCTCCTATGCACATTGTCCCTTTTCATCATCTCCCCTATCACACTCTGTACTTCAATGTGTGTATGTTCTCTGTATCTCCTACCTAGCCCTCAGCCCAGGGTCTCACACACAGGGAGGACTAAAAAATACACGTTAAGCAAATGAGTGGATGCGGTCTTCATTTCTTTAGGGTGGAATCTCTTATTCAGCTGTAATGATGTACTGGGGATTGCTATTAATAGGCACTTAAAGCTCTGTGAATACTTTAAATGACTCTCCATAAGTCACACTTCAAGTCAGGCACTTGATACCAAATATCTTTTGTCTACATTAGAACTGCCTAGGATACCAACCTGTTTATTCTCATATTATTCTATATCTGGAGTGGGAAAAAATAACATGGTAGAGGTAAAACAATGAAAAGTTCACAGCCAGTAGTATCGAGATTTTTAAAAATGCATTTAAAATAGTAAGGTTCAGATACGAGCTCTGCAGCTGTCTGTGTGTGGTGTGTGTGGTTATTGGATGACTTCAAAGTCTGTGTAAATTTCATTCTAGTCAGAATGACAGCTATTAAGAACATAAACAACAATAAATGTTGGAGAGGATGTGGGGCAAAAGGCACACTCATACATTGCTGGTGGGACTACAAAGTGGTGCAGCCTATCTGGAAAGCAGTATGGAGATTCCTTGGAAAACTGGGAATGGAACCACCTTATGACCCAGCTATCTCACTCCTGGGTCTATTCCCAAAGGACTTAAAAACGGCATACTACAGGGACACAGCCACATCAATATTTATAGCAGCATAGTTCACAATAGCTAGACTGTTGAACTAACCTAGATGCCCTTCAGTAGATAAATGGATAAAGAAAATGTGGTATATATACACAATGAAATATTACTCAGCAATTAAAGAGAATAACATAATGGCATTTGCAGGTAAATGGATGAAGTTGGAGACAATAATGCTAAGTGAAGTTAGCCAATCCCCAAAATCCAAATGCCAAATGTTTTCTCTGATATAAGGAGGTTTATTCACAGTGGGGTTGGGACTGGGAGCATAGGAGGATTAGAGGAACACTAGAAAGGCCAAAGGGGAGGGAGGGGAAGGAAGGGGGCAAGTGGGTAAAAAAATGATGGTAGAATGAGATGGATATCATTACCCTAAGTGCATGTATGAAGACAGGAATGGTGTGAATATACTCTTTATTCAACCAGAGATATGTGAAAAATGTGCTTCATATGTGTATTATGAATTGTAATGCATTCTGCTGCCATATATAACAACTTCGAATAAAAAAATAGTAAGGAATTGGCTCATGTTGCCTTTAAAATTTCTGTAATAAAATGTTAATATAAAAACTTTAGCTATATTAGGGTTTTCCAAGAAATACTTCTGGACTGTGGAGCACTGCTCAGTTGAAGAATACCAGGTCATCTGAAAGTGACACTGGCTGTGGAGTTTGGAGCGGAATCTAGCTAAGCAGGTAACTATGTGCTGAGCCAAGCCAGCTCCCAGGGCCTTGCCAGTATCCTACTGCTCTAGCTGGGGCTTTCTCACACCCTACTCCTCCTCCCTACTCTTACCCAGAGGCTCTCTTGCAGAGCCCAGAGTACTAGGTTTTTACCAACAATGCACCCACTCATTCAGCGCTATTCCAGGTGTTTGAGATACAAGAACACACAGGTTTTGCATTCATGAACTCATGGCCCAGCAGGAAAGGCAAAGATGGAAAGAATTAGTTGTGACAACAATACAGTGAATGCAATGATGAAGCTGTGCCCGGGGTCTAAGGGTGATGCAAGGAGGGCATAATGATGTTCCATGGGACTGGATCCTCAAGTTGGGTCTAGGTGAACAGAAGTCTGTCAGGTGAATGGGGCCTGGGATCTTTTGGGTAGAGAAGAACCTTGTGCTTAGTTATGGGACCATGGGGCTGCATGGTACATTGGATCTGAAGAGAGCCTGAGGTGTGCAGCATGAGGCTGGAGAGCAGGGCGTGCAGAGTGTGGAATCCGTGAGCACAGTAAGTGCCTAGAACATTTCCATGCTACAGGGTAGAACTTCATGCATAGAGAACTCTACCAGATTTAGGCTCTGGAAGGATCACTCTAGGGGAAGAGGATGGGTGGCAAAGTGTGAGACAAGGAACAAAATGAGCATTTTGTGTCTGAAATTTCTGAGAAAGAGCTCTGTGGCCGCAGGCACACATTACTGCACACATTAGTGTGTTTGGGATTGAGCCTCCTGTGGGCGCTGTCCTGCTTCCATGCAACAGTACTTCCCCGTGAGCCTCTCCACAGAGATTTCCACCTCCAAGTCATTCTTTCCAAAGACAGATGCTGGTCTTCCAAAAGGAATGAACTTTCCAGATACATCTGGGGACAGAGTTCAGCCTGCAGAGAACAGGCTTGGGAACCCCACATGTAGATTTAGACCCCTACAAATTTCACAAACAAGAGTTTAAAAAAATAATGAAATTTGAAAGAGAATATGCAGCTGGGCGTGGTGGCACACGCCTGTAATCCTAGCACTTGGGAGGCTGAGGCAGGAGGATCTCAAGTTCAAAGCCAGCCTCAGCAATGGCAAGGCACTTAGCAACTCAGTGAGACCCTGTCTCTAATAAAAATACAAAAAGGGCTGGGGATGTGGCCCAGTGGTGGAGTGCCTCTGAGTTCAATCCCTGGTACCAAAAATAAATAAATAAATAAATAAATAAATAAATAAATAAATAAAATAAATAAAAAAAAAAAAAATAAATAAAGAAAGAGAATATGCATACTATTTTGGATCATGAAACATCTTTTGCATTTTTTTTACTCTTTATTTCTAAACTAAAGTATGACAACTTAACCTGGAAAAACTCTTTTAGAGCAAGTTGATTTTTTAAAAAACATTTCCATTATCTTAGGACTAGGCATAATTAGAGCTGTTGTTTTATACCAAATGAGTTTTATTGCTTGTAGTTCACCAAAGAAAATAATTCTGCTGAAGATCCTTCACACAGGAGTTTTTATAAAATTATGCATTATGATAATAATCATTATACAATTCCTTTGGTTGTTTCAGCTTAGGTAGTGAAAATAATGAAAAAAGTGGAATTGTGATTGTAACCATTTCTTCCTACAAGGACTCAATGTGAACAATACTGTTTTATTCAACAGTTTTATTCAAATACCCTAAGAATGGAATTTGCAACAATTTAGAAAAGTTACATATGCTTCTGAGTACAGTTAGAAAAAAAAATACATGTTTTTGCATTAAAAAATTTTACACTCTATTATGTTAGTAAAGTTGAATGAATTAATAAATCAGGGGCTCTAGGGAACCACAATCCTAAATCAAATCTGTAGAGCCTCCCCAGCTCCTCCCATTTGAGCTGTACCTTTTCCCTTCCATCCAGTGGCCCTGTTCCTCCTCCGGAGCTGCAGGTTACAGGCACCCCCTTATAATGCCCTCTAGCACCCTCGGTCATGGAAGTCCCTCTTTGGACTGCTGGCAGGGCACTGCTTACTGTCCTTCTCCAAAACAACTGTGAGCAGCATGGAGGTTGGACCTACAGAGTCTTTCTTACTTCTGCAACTTCGGGTCTGGTTGACTGCTCAGTACAAAAAACATGCTCAAAACATGGCATCTCTCTGACACCTTTTAAAATATCTTCCTTACTTACATTAAACAAACACATAGCACTTATGATACACCTGTTAATCATCCTATGTTATTATTTTTCCAAATATTGACTTTTCAAAATTGTCAACGGGGAAGCTCTTGAGGCAGACAGGGGTTAAGTAAACCACTTGAGGTTACAAAGTATGTATAAGTAGAAGCAGGATCTGAATACAGGGAGTGAGGGCTCAGATTCTGCTCATGCTGGCGTCCCTTTCACTGTGCTGTTCTCTCACGGACAAGGGACCCTGGGTTGCTGTGGATACAGAGGACCATATCTAGCCAACTGCCTTCATTAACAAAGCATCAAGTACACAAGGTAAACCCTTGCTATAGTTTGGATCTTAAATATACCCCAAAGGCCCTTGTGTTAAAGGTGTGGTCCCAGGCAATGGAACTATTGGAGATGGTGGAACATTTTCCAAGGAAGTAGAGACAGGTGGAAGGAAGTTAGGGCATTGGAAGTATTCCTGTGAAGGGGATATTAGGACTCGGCTCCATCCCCTTCCTTTCTTCTCTTCCTGGCCGTAATGAGGTGGGCAGCTGCTCCATTAAGTACTTCCATCATGACATACTGCCTCACCACAGACCAAAATGATAGGGCCAATTGATCATGCACCAAAACCTCCAATACTGAGTCAAAATAAGCTTTTCCTCTTTTTAAATTGATTATCTCAGGTATTTGTTCATAGTGATGGGCAGCTGACTAATATAGCCCTAATAGCAAGCATAGCCAAGAATGCTAGCTGGGTTTACTTAGGCAGAAGTAAAACTGCCTCCTGAAACTTCCATCCATTAGCCCCTGTTCTCTTCCCTGGAATTGCCTGGAAATAGTCAATTTTCTCTTCCACATAAAATATTATAAGCTTATGATAGTACAGTCAGATGCCACACATTGTTATACCTTTACAAACATTCTATAATTCTTCATATTTCCAGGCCCTTACTTTAAACTGAGATAAGACTCTCATCATTCTAATTCAGTGAGACTTGTTATTATTGGATGAGAGTATATCCAGAAATGTGATGATTTCTAAAGTATATTTAAAGTTAATTTTCAAAATGGTTGGGAAATAGCTATACTCAGAGCAGCAGCTAGAGAACATGGGGGCATCTAGGAGGGCTGTGGGCTTGATGCATGGGTCTGACAGTCACCATCTGTGCTTTCTGCAGGGCAACCACACCACACAGGGCTACTGCAAGGTAAAGATCCAATCAAGGACTTAGAAAATAATGTAGCAGCAGGTGCTCTGGACTTGATTAAAGCTGAACTTTTTCATCACCATGTGTCCCACTGAACAGTGAACCTGGGCTCAAGTTTTACCACTGTGAGAAGCAAAACTGGGGGCTGAAGCTGCAACATTTTAAAAATTAAATTTAACATATTACAGAGAAGCTATTTTTGAGAATCTACTTGCACAATTGCCTTTTGTGTTAGTCAGCTTTCTATCACTGACATAATACCTGAGGCATTTAACTTACACTGGGGAAGGTTTATTTTGGACCCCAGATTTTAGCAGTCATGGCCACTTTATTCCATTGCTATTGGACTAGAGTAAGGCAGGACCTAATATCAGAAGGTTTTGGTGGAAGCAAAGAGCTGCTCAACTCATGACGCTGGGAAACAAAGAAAGAAGGGACTGGGGACCCAATATCTCCTCCAGGGCATGCCCAATGACATCATTTCTTCCCACTGGACTCCACCTCTTAAAGTTTCCACCCCCTCCCAACAGACTGCAGGCTGTCAAGTCCTTTAACACAGGGGCTCTGGAGGACTTTTAAGATCAAAACTATAGCATCTACTTATGAAAACGTCATTCGTGAAAATAAGAAAAAAAGAAACTCAGAGAAAACATAAATGACATTCTCAGGTCATTTAGATGGGCATCTGGCTTTGCTCTTTTCTTTTTCAGTGAAGTTTGAATAGAAAGAGCATCCACCTCACTAAGGATGCCCCCTCACACTGTTGGTGGTACAGAAACTATGCAAAGAGAGTTGAGAGAACACTGAAGGATATATTTTGAAGTTATAAGAACAAGTTGAAGAAAAATTAAAGCAGAGACAGAGGAATGCGAAAATATGATCCCAAAGAGTGTGGTTGGCAGGGAAGATAAAGCAGGGTCCATTGAGTTCAATTATTTTTTAAAAATCTAGCTTTTAAATGAGCACATAAAATCACACCAATTTATGGGATATACTCTGAGGTTTCCTAGTGTATACCTTGTGAAACAATCAAATCAGGGTAATCGATGTATCTATCATCTCAAACATTTATCTCATCTTTGTTGTGAGAACATTCAAATTCCTCTCTTCTAGCTATTTTGAAATATGCAATACATTATCATTAACTATAGTTGCCCTAATGTGCTGCAGAACATAAAAACCTAGTCTTCCTATCTAACCTTAACTTTGTCCCCCTTGACAAACATCTTCCCATTCCTGGCCCTGCCTTCACCATTCTCCTGCCTACTTCCATGGGATTTACATAACTATTTTAGTTATTTTGAATTTTCAACTTCTGTGAAAGGAAGGAATGATATTCTCATGATTAACAGGGGCCTGGGTTGAAAAACCACAAGAAACACGAATATGGGAGTGAAGTAAGGACAGGCATCTGGCACCCTTGCTGGCTATGGCTGCCTCTGGCACCACATGCTCCCTGTTTCACCGTCCTGAAAATGGAAGTTGGAGAAGCTTTTCTGTGGGAAAGAACTGGGCCTGACCAAGCTGTTAGGTGTGAGTTAACGTAAGTGAAGATGATGAAGCACTATGAGGATGCTGAGGGGTAGGTAAGCATTTCAAGACCAGTATCTGTGAATCCAGCAAGTAAGGTGGGGACCCACTAGCAGAGTGTGGAGGCAGGCACTCGGGGGCAGCAGGAATGGGATGGTTTTATAAGGCATAGAACTTAGGCATCATCCAGGTACCAATCCAAGAATTCTTTAAATGAATAAAAGAAAATAATGCTAAAAATTACCAATATTAAAAACGAATCTTAATTTTATTTTTCCTTCTCATCTCAGGCCTGTTGATGCTTGGTATCCAGGAATTTAAAAGCAAGGACTGCTACAATAAGGGGAGGGGCTGCTGGAACATGGAGAAGCTCTGGCCATATATCAGGGAGCTTTTAGGACTAAGAGGAAATTACACACATGGCCAGAAAGAACAGAGGTAGGGGAAATGGGGCAATCTCTTAGCTGCTCAGAGAATATTCTCCCTGATGTTGGCCTATCTTTCTGGGGGTACCCTTCAGGAGGGGCCTTAACCATGCTGAGGCTAGACCACAGATTAGGAGCCTGGGGAAAGGAGAGAAAATTAACCAAAGGTTATTTAACAAGCAACTTTTTCCAATTGTTTATGAGGCAGAGAATGGAAACTTGGAGAGTATGTATCTGGCCTTGTCCCCAGGTACACCAGGGCTTATCAGAAGTCCTCTGTGAGTCACTTGTGGGGGAAGGGGCAATAAGCTGTTTTCCAGAACAAAAGGGTGGCAAGGATTGCTTAACCTTTGCTGTTTCCCAGTATTGCAGGGTCAGGTAAAAGCCAACACTATCAACACTGTTCCCTCTTTTCTATCCTCACTGTCAACATCCTACCCAGGTGCCATTCACAGTAGCCTGTGATGACCTCTGCCTTTGAGATCCCTCTATTTACAAATCTCCTCCAAGATACACAAATCTACTCATGTCACTTTCCCTCAGGTCAAAACAAAATAGAAGGACAAACCATACACCAAATTAAAATGATTTCCAAACTCTCTCCCATTATCTGCAGGACAAAGGGACACTCCTTAGCCTGGGGTCCAAGATCCTAAATCTCAGGCCCTCACTTGCTGCCTAGCCTTCAGCTTTCTGACATGGATGTATCCTATACTCAAGTGTACAGCCACACAGATCTGAAAAGCCTCTATCATTTTGGTGCTCTGCTTTAGATTATGGAGTTTACCCATTAGGAGTTGCTTTATTCATATTTATGTTTGTTGAAATTTCACCCACTGTTTAGCACCAGGTTAAATGCTATTTTCTCCTGAAATTGTTTTAGATTACAACAAAGATAATGAAACTGTTGCCCTCTTCCAAACATCGTGGTTTGAAGCTGCAGCAGTATTTATCCCCACACCACCTTGTATCTGTAGTCATAGTTTCCATCATTAGGCCCCATTAAGGAAGGGGCCATTTCTTCCTAGCACTGTCTATGGTCCTCAGAGTACTTGCTTCATGAAGGTATGTTGACTAGAAGGAAAGGGAAGAGCATTTGACTCTACTGCTGTCATTTAAAATATGCTAATCATAAGTATTTTCCTTCACCTTCCTAGAATAATATAAAATAATTAAGTATACAAGCAAAATAATCAAGAAAACATCATAATTTCTGTTTTTAGTGAAACTAGGATTCTAATTTATCTGTCATGTAATCTAATGAATACTAGGTTCTAATGTATCTGCAAGAGGGGACCAGAAGTACTTGCGACTGGTCAGAAGTTGCGTAGAGTTAAGGAAGAGAAGAAGGGCTTTAGTGGTGGCATATCTAGTTCTGGTAAGGACCTAGTTTGGGAATGGAAAGGCATGTCCCTTGCTTACAGAAATGGGGACTGGACCTTGGGTAAGTAGGGCTGGTGAAAGAAGCCCTCTTGGGCTCAGTTTGGTGTAGAGTTAGATGGGTCAGGACTACCCAAAGAATGATCCAGATGAGCTATATTTGCAGGAAGCACTTTGTTTGAGTGTCAGGCAAGAGGGAGAACAAAAACATTTTAGTTGTGATGCCTGACCCTCATTCCCCATCAACATAGATGTATGTGAGTAATAGTCCAGATAAACAGGGAAGGAAGGAAGGAATGTAGGAAGGAAGAAAAGGAGATAGTATGGTATTGTTATAAAGATGACATGAGAAAAATGTAAATGAGACCAACAAAATTATGTATTAAAAATGCACCTGGGGAAAATGTTGCCATTAAAAAGATGAAGAATGATGACACATCAGGCATTTAGAAAAACAAAACATGCACACAAAATAGAAATGTGATAATTCTAGAAAGATGAACAAGTCAATAGAAGATGATACAGAATGTAAGAAAAACTAAAACCATCACATGATGAAGATGGAATTGGAAGAAACAGAAAAGGTGAACAGACCTTTTGTAATCCAGAGTACTACGTTTCAGAAAAGTGAGTGTTGTACATGTCACAGTAGGCACCAGGTATTTATTTTAATTCTGTATATTATTTGCTTTGGTTGTTGCTATTGTTGGTTTGTACCTTTTCTGTGAGGTGTTGGGAATCTACAGGGAAACTACAATTTCACAGGGTAGAAACACTGTTGCTTAACTAATTCCAGCCAAAAGACAGTGCACCTTGATCCACACACAAATTAGACAAACTTCAGGTATACCTAATACTAAAAACAGAAGAGACAAAACCCCTGAACTAATGACCAGGCCCTAAGTAGGAAAGGCTGTGTGTCCCACTCATCGACATGTACTCCTATAGCAAAAAGAGAATTAATGCAAAGGCTATGGATACCATACCTACAATGGATCTCACTGTATACCACTTTAGGACATTTTGTGAAGAGAAGACTGTGCCCTAAAAAGGCACACAAATAAAGAGAGGAAGATAAATACATTCCAACAGATACATAAAAACCAACAGGAATACAAGACATATGAAAAAGGAAGGTAACAAGACACCCCCTAAAGTTCATAGTTCACCAGCAACTGACTTCAAAGTAGAGTTGAACTGGATGAAATATCTGATAAAAAAATTCAAAATAATGATTAGAAAAATGATGCATGAATTCCAAGATAACACAGAAAATCCACTGAATGGATTAAAGAAATCAGTAGAGGTTATGAATGAGAAATTCAATAAGGAGATAGAGACACTGAAAAAGAACCAAAAAGAAATTTTAGAAATAAAAGACACAATAAATCAAATGAAATGTTCAGCTGAAAATCTAATAGAGTAGAGAACACTGAAGATATAATCTCAAAGCTGGAAGACAAAGTGGCTGCCTAAAACATTCAGACAGTATTAAAGAAAAGAAAACAAGTATTCTTGACCATATATTTGTGAATTCCGGGACAATACTAAGAGACCAACTTTTAAAATTAGGGGAATCGAAGAGGGTTGTGAGATGCAGGGTAATGGCATGGATAATTTCTCCAAGGAAATAACAGAAAAATTCCCAGACATTGAGAATGAGATGTACAACAAGGTACAAAGGCATTCAGAACTTAAATAGAAAAGATCAAAAAAGAAGCTCTTCATGACAAATTATAATTAAAATGCCTAATATATGGAACAGCATAGAATTTTAAAAGCCTTAAAAAAATGTCAGGTTACATTTATAGGAAAGCCAATCATGATTACTTCCAATTCTCAGCATAAACTCTAAATCCAGGAGTGCTTGAAATGATATGTTCCAAGTCTTCGAAGTTAATAACTATCAACCAAGATTGTTATATCCAGCAAAGCAATCCTTCAGAATCAAAGGAGAAATAAAAGCCATCCAATATAAGCAGAAACTAAAAGAATACATTAGTACTTGACCAACACTACAGACAGTCCTTAAGAAAACATTTCACACAAAAGAAAAAAAAAAACAAACAAAAAAACCCAGTGCTCACAAATGAACAAATTTCATTTGAAAAGTAGATAAGCAAATGAGAAACAGAACCACATTAAACATTAGAAGTAAATAAAAATGGCAGGAATTCATAAACATCTCTCTATAATTATATTGAATGTAAAAGGTCTCAACTCTTCAATTAAAAGACATATGAAGCCAGAATGAATTAAAAATTAGAATTCCACTCTTTGTTGTTTGCCTGAGACTCACCTTATGGGCCAAAACAACCACAGGCTGAAAGTGAAAGGATGGAAATTGACATACCAAGGAAATGGAGCCTAAAACAAGCAGAAATAGCTAACTCTCGTAACAGACAAAGCAGATTTCAAGTCAAAATTAAACAGAAGATACAAAAAAGGTCACCTCATACTGGTAAAGGGAACAAATCAACAAGAAGATATATCAATAGTAAATATTTATGCCCAAATGTTGGTGCACTCGGTTACATGAAACATACACTATGCTAATCAAAGCCTCAGACAGACTCCAGTACAACAATACTGGGTAATTTCAATACACATTTCTCACTAAAATATAGGTCACCTGGATATAAACCCTGTAATAACTCTTTGGACCCGAACAACAACAACAATGTGTGTGTGTGTGTGTGTATGTTTATATATATTTATATGTATATATACATTTTAATATATACCAGGGATTGAACTCAGGGGCACTTGGCCACTGAGTCACATACCCAGTCCTATTTTTTATTTTATTTAGACACAGGGTCTCACTGAGTTGCTTAGTGCCTTGTTTTTTCTGAGGCTGGCTTTGAACTCACAATGCTCCCACTTCAGCCTCCTGAGCCACTGGAATTACAGGCATGTGCCACTGTGCCCAGTGGACCTGAACAATATTATAAGTCAAATGGATTTAACAGGTTATCTATAGAATATTTCATCTAACCACAGCTGAATACACATTTTTCTCAGCAGCTCATGGAAACTTCTCCTAAACAGACCATATTTTAAGCCATGAAGCAATTCTTAGTAAATACAAAAAAAAAAAAAAAAAAAAAGATATAGTTAATTGTACCTTATTGGATCAAAATGCAATAAATTAGTAATGAACACTAAAAAAAAAACTCGTAGAAATTATATGAACTCATGGAGGTTGAACAGTATACTTTGGAATGATGAAGATAGAATAATGAGTGATAGAAGAAATCAGGGGGGAAATTGAAAAATTCTTAGAACTAAATGAGACATAACAGAATGTCAGAGACACTAAGAAGGTGGTTCTAAGAAGTTTGTAGCTATGAGTTCCTACAAAAAGTCAGAAAGATCCCAAAGAAAAAACCTAATGATGCATTTCAAAGCTTTTAAAAAACAAGAAGAAACCAATTCCAAAACCAGTAGAAGGAAGAAAATAATTGTGATCAAAGATGAAATAAATGAAAGAGAATTAAAAAACAATAGAATAATCAATGAAATGCAGAGTTGCTTCTTTGAAAAGATAAGATTGATAAGGTCTTAGCCAATCTAATGAAGAGAAAAAGAGAATATACTCAAATTAATAAAATTAGAGATACAAAAGGAGAAATGAAGACAGAATCTGTCACAGAAACTCAGAGGATAAATTGGGAATATTCTGAAAAATTAGAAAATCTAGAATAAATGGTTACTTTTCCAAACACAAATAACCTGCCAAAATGAAATCAAAAGAATATAGACAATCTAAACATATCAGTAAGTAGCAAAGAGATAGAAACAGTAATAAAAAGCCTTCCAACAAAGAAAAGCTCAGGACCAGATGGACTCTCAGCTGAATTCTACCAGATCTTTCAAGAAGAACTAATGCCACCTAACGCCAATGCTCCTCAAATTATTCCATGAAATAGAAAGGATGGAACACTTCCAAATTCATTCAATGAAACCAATATCACACTCATACCAAAAGCAGATAAGGACATATCACTGAAAGAAAATTGCAGCCCAATATCCCTGATAAACTTTGCAAAAAATTCATAACAAAATATTAGCAAATTGTATTCAATACAGTAAGAAGATTGAACAGCATGACCAAGTTACTTTTACTCCAAGATGCAAGGGTGGTTTAACATACACAAATCAATAAATGTAATTCATCATACGAATAGAATTAAGGACAAAATTCAATAGATGCAGAGAAAGCCTTATACAAAATTCAGTAGCCATTCTGATGAAAACACTGGAAGAAAATAGGGATAGAAGGAACCTATCTCAACATCATAAAGGATATATATATATATATATATATGACAAACACAAAGCCTATCTTAACATCATAAAGGATATATATATATATGCATATATATATATGACAAACACAAAGCCAATATCATAGTGAATGTATAAAAAACTGAAAGCATTCCATTTCAAATTGGAACAAGACAAGAATGTCCACTCTCACTCCAAATCAATATAGTCCTAGAAATTCTAGCCAAAGCAACAAGGCAAGAGAACGAAATAAAAGGGATAAAATTAGGAAATGAAGAAGTCAAATCATCACTGTTTGCAGATGATATGATCCCTTACTTACAGAATCCAAAAAGTTCTACCGGAAGGCTGCTAGAACTCATAAATTCAGCAAAGTAGCAGTTTATGAAATAAAGATCCAAAATTTAATAGCTTCCTTATACACCATTAATAAACCTGCTTAGAAAGAAATCAGGAAAACAATCACATTCACAAAAGCCTCAAACAAAAACAAATCAACCAACAAACAAAAAACCATGGGAATAATTCTAACCAAGGAGGTGAAAGACCTCTACAATGAAAACTGCAAAACACTGAGGAAAGAAACTGAAGAAGACTTGAATAAGATTAACAGATCTCCCATGTTCATAGATAGGAAGAATTAGTATTTTTAAAATGCTCATACTACCAAAAGCAACCTACAAATTCAATGCAATCTCCATCAAAATACCAATGATATTCTTCACAGAATTAGAAAAACATGGTACTAAAATTCATTTGGAAGAATAGAAGACCCAGAATAGTCAAGGCAATTGTAAGCCAAAAAAGCAATGCTGGAAGCATCAGAATACATGCAGTCATCTGATCCTTGACAGAGGTACCAAAACTAACAATGGAGAAATAAGAGCCTATTTATAAAGTGGTTATCCATTTAACCAGCTGGGACAATTGGTTATCACATATAGAACAATAAGACTAGACCCTCAACTCTCATTCTGCACAAAAGTCAACTCACAATGAATCAAAGACTAAGAAATTAAGACCAGAAACTACGTAACTCCTAGAAGAAAATTTAAGGTCAGCATTTACCATAGAGGCACAGGCAATGCCTTTCTCAAAAGGACTTCTAAAGTTCAGGAAATAGTGCTAAGAGTTGATAAATAGAATGGTATTAAATTAAAAAGCTTCTTCACAGCAAAGGAAACAATTAAGAATGTGAAGAGAGGATCCACCCATGCCCACCTGTGCAGAAACCAGGCTCAGAGTAGGTCCGAGTCCGCCACCCCACCATTAAACCTGGGAGCCCAAGCCTAACCCACTTCCATCTTGGGACACTGCAGACATCGCCATAGCCTTCCCCATACAGTATCCCCTACCTATTGACAACAGACAGGGTCTAGAAGCAGCTGCATCTCAGAGAAGGCATCCCAAAGACAGTGAAAGGCCCACCCTTTCAGCCCCATCTCTGTAAGACATTGCATCCATCTTGGGGCACCTCCACTGTTATCTTGAGTTATCTCTGCTATTGCTGCCACCACCTTCAGTTGCAGAAGCATACATTGAGTGACATCTACAGGGTCTGGAAGCCCAACATCAAGGTGAGGCACAGACAAGCTACACGGATACTATAAGAATATAGGTTAGAAACAGTAATATATCAGATCCACACTGCGAGAAAGGAAGACACATAGCATGAAAAAACAAGGGAGGAAAGTGCCCCAAACAAACCAGGATACTACAATAACAGAACCCATGCTCAGCAAAGTTGATGAAATGTCAGACAAGGAGTTCAGAAGGTTCATAATTAAAATGATTTGTGAATTAAAGGATGACCTAAATGAGTAAATACAGGCAAAAATTGATCACTAGAAAAGATATAAGAGATATAAGATATAAGAGAGCAAATACAGGTAGCAAAAGATTACGTCAAAAAAGAGATAGAATCTCTGAACAACAACAACAACAAAAAAAAACCAGTCAGAAATCCTTGAAATGATGGAAACAATAAGCCAAATAAAAAACACAATAGAAAGCATCACCAAGGACTAGATCAAGTGGAACAAAGAACATCAGATAATGAAAACAAAATGTACAATCTGGAAAATAAAGTTGACCACACAGTGAAGATAGTAAGAAACCATGAACAGACTATCCAAGAATTATGGGACAGCATCAAAAGACCAAATCTAAGAGTAACTGGGATAGAGGAAGGCACAGAGTTTAAAAACAAAGGGAATGAACAATCTCTTCAATGAGATAATATCAGAAAATTTCCCAAGCATGAAGAAGGAATTGGAAAACCAAATACAAGAGGCTTACAGGACATCAAATGTATACAATTCCAGCAGATCTACACCAAGACACATTATAATGAAAATGCCTAGCATACAGAATAAGAATAGAATCTTAAAGGCCGCAAGAGAGAGTAATCAGATCACATATAGGGGGACACCAATTTGTATCACGGCAGATTTTTCAACCCAGACACTCAAAGCCAGGAGATCCTGGAACAACACATACCAAGCTCTGAAAGAAAATGGATGTCAACCAAGAATCTTATATCCAGCAAGCTTTAGATTTGAGGACAAAATAAAAACCTCCCATGATAAACAAAAGTAAAAAGAATTTACAACCAGAACAGCCTCCTCGGCAAAATATTCCATGAAGAGGAAATAAAAAACAATGATGAAAATCAGCAGAGGGAGGAATTACACTAAAGAAAAACTAATCAGAGGAGAAGCCATGTCAAGTTAAATACCAAAATAAACAAAAAATGGCTGGGAATAAAAATCAGGTCTCAATAATAACTCTGAATGTTAATGGCCTAAACTCACCAATCAAAAGACATACAGTAGCAGATTGGGTTAAAAAAAAAATAAGAAGATCCAACAATATGCTGTCTCCAAGGGACTCATCGCATAGGAAAAGACATCCAAAGGCTGAAGGTGAAATGTTGGAAGAAATCCTACCACTCACCTGGACTGCAGAAGCAAGCAGGGGTTTCCATCCTCATATCAAATAAAGTAGACTTCAAGCTAAAGTTAATCAAAAGGGATAAAGAAGGACACTACATATTGCTTAAGGGAACCATATACCAACAAGACTTAACAATTATAAATATATATGCCCCAAACAATGGAGCATCCACGTTCATCAAACAAACTCTTCACAAGTTCAAGAGTCAAATAGACCACAACACAATAATTTTGGGTGACTTTAACATACCTCTTTCACCACTGCATAGATCTTCCAAAAAAACATGGACAAAGAAACTATAGAACTCAAAAATACAATAAATAACTTAGATGTAACTGACATAGAAATAGAATATTACATCCTTCAACGAGTGAATACACTTTCTTTCTCAGCAGCTCATGGATCCTTCTCTAAAATCGACCACATATTATGCCACAAAAAATCTCTCAGCAAATATAAAAAAACAGAGATAACACCCTGCATTCTATCAGACCATGATGGAATGAAATTACAAATCAATGATAAAATAAGAAATAAAAGCTACTCCAACACCTGGAGACTAAATAATATGTTACAGAATGAACAATGGGTTGCAGAAGACATCAAGGAGGAGATTAAATAATTCTTAGAGGTAAATGAGAACACTGACACAACATATTGAAATCTCTGGGACACTACGAAGGCAGTTCTAAGAGGAAAGTTCATTGCATGGAGTTCATTCCTCTAAAAGTAAGTCAACAAATAAATGACTTAACATTACATCTAAAAGCTCTAGAAAAAGAAGGACAGTCCAACACCAAAAGTAGTAGAAGACAGGAAATAATTAAAATCAGAGATGAAATCAATATAATTGAAACAAAAGAAACAATTGAAAAAAATTGACAAAACAAAAAGTTGGTTCTTTGAAAAAAATAAATAAAATTGACAGACCCTTAGCCAGGCTAACAAAGAGAAGGAGAAAGAAAACTCATATTACTAACATACATGATGAAAAAGGAAATTTCATAACAGACATTACAGAAATACAGAAGATAATTCAAAATTATTTTGAAAACTTGTACTCCAATAAAATACAAAATACTGAAGGCATTGACAAATTTCTAGAGTTGTATGATTTACCCATATTGAATCAGGATGATACACACAATTTAAACAGACCAATTTCAAGTGATAAAATAGAAGATGTCATCAGAAGCCTACCAACCAAGAAAAGTGCAGGACCAGATGGATACACAGCCGAGTTCTACAAGACCTTTAAAGGAGAACTAATACCAATACTCTTCAATTTATTTCAGGAAACAGAAAAAGAGGGAGCACTTCCAAACTCATTCTATGAGGCTAATATCACTCTGATTCTAAAACCAAGCAAAGACACATCAAAGAAAGAAAAGTTCAGACCAATATCTCTAATGAACATAGATGCAAAAATTCTCAATAAAATTCTAACAAATCAAATGCAAAAACATATCCAAAAGATAGTACACCACAATCAAGTGGGGTTCACTGCAGGGATGCAAGGTTGGTTGAACATACGGAAATCAATAAATGTAATTCATCACATCAATAGACTTAAAGATAAGAACAATGTTATTATCTCAATAGATGTAGAAAAAGCATTCGACAAAATACAGCACCTTCATGTTCAAAACACTAGAAAAACTAGGGATAATAGGAACATATCTCAACACCATAAAAGCTATCTATGCTAAGCCCCAGGCCAACATCATTCTAAATGGAGAAAAATTAAAAGCGTTTGCTCTAAAAATTGGAATAAGACAGGGATGCCCTCTTTCACTACTTCTATTTAACATAGTTCTTAAAACACTGGGCAGAGCAATAAGACAGACGAAAGAAATTAAAGGTTGTTCACATTCAAATCAGGAATTAAGAATCATAGACTTTGAAAGGCCAAAATCCATCAAGAAAGCACAAATAGGTTTGAGTTGATATAGATGTCCAGATTACCTGAATATAAATAAAGTTCTATTATTTATCAAAAAGAATGAGTGCTTGATGCATCATTAACATTAAACATTTTTGTTGAGCTTAATTATGTAGTCATTTGTAATTTGATTTTCAATTTTAGTAGATTGATGAAATATAATTTTAGACTTGTGCTCAATAAAACATATTTATTAAAAAAGAAAAGAAATTAAAGGGATACAGATAGGTAAAGTAGAACTCAAATTATCACTATTCGCTGACGATATGATTCTATACCTAGAAGACCCAAAAAGTTCCACCAGAAAACTTCTAGAACTCATAAATGAATTCAGCAAAGTAGCAGGATACAAAACCAACACCCATAAATCAAAGTTATTTCTATATTTCAGTGACAAATACTCTGAAAGGGAAACAAGGAAAACTACCCCATTTACAATAGCATAAAAAAATACTTGGGATTCAACTTAACAAAAGACATGAAAGAACTCTATAATGAAAACTACAAAACACTAAAGAAAGAAAATAAAGAAGACCTTAGAAGATGGAAAGATCTACTTTGTTCTTGGATAGGCAGAATTAATATTATCAAAATGACCATACTACCAAAAGCATTATACAGATTTAATGAAATTCCAATCAAAATCCCAATGATATTCCTCTTAGAAATAGAAAACACAGTCATAAAATTCATTTTGAAAAATAAGAGACCCAGAATAGCTAAAGCAATCCTTAGCAAGAAGACTGAAGCAGGTGGCATCACTATACCAGAACTTAAATTATACTACAGAGCAATAGTAACAAAACCAGCATAGTATTGGCACCAAAATAGACTTGTATACCAATGGTACAGAATAGAGGACACATATAATTACAGTTATCTTATATTAGATAAAGGCACCAAATATGTACATTGGAGAAAAGATAGCCTTTTCAACAAACGGTTCTGGGAAAACTGGAAATCCATATGCAACAAAATGAAATTAAACCCCTATCTCTCACCATGCACAAAACTCAACTTAAAATGGATCAAAGAACCTAGGTATTAGACCAGAGACACCGTGTCTATTAGAAGAAAAAGTAGGCTCAAGTCTCCATCATGTTGGATTCCTTAATAAGACTCCTATAGTGCAGGAATTAATATCAAGAATCAATAAATGGGATAGATTCAAACTAAAAAGCTTCTTTTCAGCAAAAGAAACAATCAGTGAGGTGAATAGAGAGCCTACTAATTGGGAACAAATTTTTACCACATGCATGTCAGACAGAGCACTAATCTCTAGAATATATAAAGAACTCAAAAATCTTAACACCAAAAAAACAAATAACCCAATCAATACTTGGGCCAAGGAACTGAACAGACACTTCTCAGAAGAAGATATACAATCAATCAACAAATACATGAAAAAATGTTCAACATCTCTGGCAATTAGAGAAATGCAAATCAAAACCACTCTAAGATTTCATTTCATTCCAGTCAGAATGGCAGCTATTAAGAACACAAACAACAATAAATGTTGGAGAGGATGTGGGTCAAAAGGCACACTCATACATTGCTAGTGGGACTGCAAAATGGTGCAACCATTATGGAAAGCAGTGTGGAGATTTCTTGGAAAACTGGGAATTCGACCACCTTATGACCCAGCTATCCCACTCCTGGGTCTATCCCCATAGGACTTAAAAACAGCATACTACAGGGACACAGCCACATCAATGTTTATAGCAGCACAATTCACAATAGCTAAACTGTGGGACCAACCTAGTTGCCCTTCAGTAGATGAATGGATAAAGAAAATGTGGTATATATACACAATGGAATACTGTTCAGCATTAAAAAAGAATAAAATCATGGCATTTGCAGGAAAACGGATGGAGTTGGAGAATATAATGCTAAGTGAAGTTAGCCAATCCCCCCCAAAAAAACAAATGCTGAATGATTTCTCTGATTTAAGGATGCAGATTCATAATATGCTGTGGGGGGGTGGTAGGTGGGAGGTTTAGATGAACTCTACATAGGGCAAAGGGGAAAAGGGAAGGGAAGGGAAGGGAAGGGGAATAGGGGTAGGGAAGATGGTGAAGTGCGATGGTCATCATTACCCTAAGTATATGTATGAAGAAACTAATGATGTGACTCTACTTTGTATACAATCAGAGATATGAAAAACTGTGCTCTATATGTATAATATGAATTGTAATACTTTTGTCATATATAAAAAATTAAAATTTTAAAATGTAAAAAAAAAAGAATGTGAAGAGAGAATCTACAGAATGGGAGAAAATATTTGTGATCTGATCTTTTGACAGAGGATTGATATCCAGAATATATAAAGAACTCAAAAAACTTCACACCAAAATACAAAAACCCTATTAATAAATGGCCAAATAACTAAATAGACAATTCTCAAGAAAGAAAAGCAAATGACCAATAAACATATTAAAAAATGTTCAACATCATTAGCAATTAGGGAAATGCAGATTGAAATTACACTGAGATTTGATCTTATTCCAGTTAGAATGGCAGTCATCGATATACAAACAATAGCTGGAGAGAATGTGGAGAATAAGGAACACTTTTAGGCTGTTGGAGGAATTGTAAATTAGTACAGGCCCTATGGCAATCAATATGGAGGTTCCTTAAAAGACCAGAAATGAAACCACAATATGATCCAGCTATGCCACTCCTTGGTATTTATCATAAAGCATAAAAGTCTGCATACTATAGCAATGCATGTAAACCCACATTTATAGCAGCATAATTCACAACAGCTAAACTATGGAACCATCCTATGTGTCCATCAATGGATGAATGAATAAAGAAACTGGTATATGTACACAACAAAGTTTTATTCAGTCATAAAGAAAAATGAAATTATGTCATTTGCAGGAAAATGGATGGAACTAGAGACCATTATATTATGCAAAATAAGCCAAACTCAGAAACGATCATGTGTTTTCTCTCATATGTTGGAAACTAGAGAGTTAAAAGGTAAAGAAAGGTACAAAGAGACTTCATGAAAATCAAAGAGAAGATGGCAGAGTACGGGAAAGGGATAAGAAAAAAGTAGCAGGGGGCAAAGGGGAAATACTAGGGAATGATACTGGCTAAATTATATTGTTATATTGTATATAAAGTGAATATGTACCAACAAATCCCAACCATTATGTACAATTATAATTCATCAATAAAAATATGAAAAATATATTAAAATAATAATTATTCGTCTGTTTTGTACATGTAATGCATAATTTGTGATAGTAATCACTGAAAAACAAGTAAGATGGAGCTATGCAGAACAGATTTTTCATATGCTACTAAAGTCAAGCTTGTATAGATTCAAATTAGTATTTTTATCTTATAATATTAAATATAATTCTCATAGTAGCTAAAATGAAAGTACTTACAGTGTGTACACAAAAGGAAATAAGAAAGGAATTTAAACATTCACAACAAAAACGAAACACTGAGAAGATAATGCAGGAAACAAGAGACTAAAGTCCTACAAGGTATATAGAAAACATACAGAAATATGGTATGAGTATGTTTCTTATTAGTAATTTCTTTATAAGTGAGAATGTGAATATTCTCTAATCAAAAGACAAAGTATGCCACTTTGGACAAAAAGACATCATGCAAATATATCCCATCTATACCTGACTCAATTTAGATCCAAAGACACAAATAGATTGAAATGGAAAAATGGAAAAAAATATTCAGTGTAAAAAAGTTACTAAAAGAGAATGGGTAGCTCTGCTACTATGAGAAAAAAATAGACTTTGAATCAAAAAAGGATATAAGAAGGGCATTAAATACCAATAAAAGGTTCATTATAGTAAGAAGAAAAAACTGTTATAAAGTTTATATAACTAATAGCCTCTCAAAATATACAATAGAAACTCACAGATTTGAAGGCATAGCCTGTTCTAAAATAATAGTCAGAGACTTCAATACCATTGTTTCAACAATGGATTTGAACAACTAGACAAAAGGAAAGAAATAGAGCATTTGAATAAGACAATAAATCAACCAGATACAGCAGATACATATAAAAAATCCTACCTGAGCTTTTCAATTATGTATGGGGTTTTTTCCAGGATAGACCATATGTTATGGCCAAAATAAATTAATTCTCTCTCTCTTTCCCTCTGATTCTGTGTGGTAGTGGAAATTGAACATTTGACCTATATCCTCAGCCCTTTTTAATTTTATTTTGAGACAGGGTCTCATTAAGTTGACCAGGCTGGTCTTGAATATGTGATCCTCCTACTTTTACATTCTGAGTAGCTGGACTTAACAGTTGTATACCACTGTGCCCAGCCAAAATCAAGTCAATAGATTTTATAAGAAAGCTATCACATCAAGTACCTTCTCTGACCACAGTTGGATAAAATTAGAATAGTAACAATAGGAAAACTAGAAAATTCACAAAGCTGGAGCAATTAAACAGCACACTCTTAAATAATAGATCAAAGTGAAAATCAAAAAGGAAGTTAGAAAATACTTAGTGACAAACTTAAATGAATACATAACAGCAAAATTCATATGACCCAGAAAAGGCAGTGCAAAAGAGATTTATCATTGTATGCTTATATTAAAAATATCTCAAACCAATAACTTGATTTTTCATGTAAAGGAACTAGAAATGAAGAACAAATTAAGTCCAAAACTTGCAGAAGGAAGAAAATAATAAATATTTTAATGAACATAAATAAAATATAGAAAAATCAATGAAACAAAGAGTTGGTTTTTATAAAAGATTAACTAAAATTTAACTAGATTGAGCCAAAAAAAGAATACTCAAATACTATAATCAGAAATGAAAATGAGGACATTTGCACCAACTTTATAGAAATAAAAAAAGATTATAGCCAATTGTATGCCAACAAATTGTATAACAGATGAAAAAGACAGATGCTTAGAAACATGAAACCTCCGGAGACTGAATTGTGGAGAAATAGGAAATTTGAATAGAACTGTAATTATTAAGAAGATTGAGTCGGCAGTCAAAAATCCCTAACATAGAAAACCCTGGACAAGTGAATTCTACCAAACATTTAAAACCTATAATAAATTCTTAACAAAAAAAAAAAAAAAAAAAAAAAAAAAAAAGAAAGAAAGAAAGAAAGAAAAAGAAGAAGGAGGAGGAGGAAATGCTTCCTAACTCAGAAATTCATCCAAATTGGAAAGGAAGAGGTCAAATTATCTCTGCTCACAGATGACATGATCTGTGATGTAGCAAACTCCAATGAAATCCTGATGTGCCCATTAATAGATGAATAAACAAAATATGGTATGTATATGCAAAATAGCAAAGGTAAACATTAGCTAATATTATAATAAAATTAGACTGATGAGAAAGGGGAAACATCATTTTTCATTGCTTATTATTGGAAACAGATAATGTCCTTTGGAGAGAAAACTAAAAGTTTTATAAAAAATTAAAATTATGACTGATGATTTGAACAAAACCAAATCTTGTTAAATTTCAGACGAATCACACATAAAAGAGTCAGTGAAATCAGATCACATATAAAAGACTTAATGACTGTAACAACTTTTAAAAGAAGAAATGCTATAGAGGAAATAATTACAAAACCATAGGAACACAAATTAAAAAAAAATCACTTATGCTCAACTTTATGTCAATATACTTGAAATGCAGATTTGATGGATAATTTTCTGGGAAATTTTAATTTACCAAAACCTATCCAAGAAGAAATATAAACGTTAAACAGGTATTTTTTCCCCCATTGGCAAAATAGACAATGGTATAAAAAACCTACTCTTACTGCCCACTGTATTCAAACTCCATGTGCACCTGGATTCATGGGGAATTTCTACCAAACCTTTAAGATGGAAAAGATTCCAATGCCATTTAAAACTGCCTAGACCATAGGAAAAAGAGAAAACTTCCAAAGTATTTTATGAAACAAGTATAATATTGACATCCAAAGCTGACAGACTACATGTGCATATACTTCAAAGAAAACTACAGGCCATTCTTTTATCAGTGTCAAAACATCAGTAAATCATTAGAATGTAAAATTATATGTCATGACAGTGTTGTGTTATGTCAATAATGCAAGGCAATTTAGTCATATCAGAAATCTGAGGAGAAGATGCTTATGATCATCTTCATATATAATTAAAAGGCATTTATTAAAATTCAACAAGTGTTTATCAATTAAAAACACTCAATAAAGAAACTGATATAGATCTTTATCACAATGAAATATCCCAATTTTAGTATAAAAAGATAGTTTCATGCTTACTGGGAAAGCACTAAAGTCAAGTCAAAACAAATTTGGGAACAGGAATTCTGCCCAGTAATATCACAACTTTTTATCATGGACACCCTTGTCCCTCTGGGACCTGCACCATGAGAAGTGAAACATTTGGATACTGCAGATGGTATAATTGTAAATGCAAAAACTATGACTATCAACTGAAAGATCCGCATAAAAATATGAAAATTTAGTAAGTTAGCAAAATACAAAATTAAAACAGTGTCAAATGCTTTTAAATTCACAAATAAAGTATATAAGAAAAGATCTCATTTATAATAATCAAATACCTGGAAAGCCACTTAAAATTATATAAATTTTGTATGTAGAAGAATTTAGAAAACTACTGAGAAATGTAAAATAAGATTCAAGTAAATGAAAAGATTCAACATGTTCTTGTATGAGAATCAACATCATTTCTATGTTACTTTTATATATTTACCATAATCCTAACAAAAAATTCCCCAAAAGCTGATTCTGAGGTTCATGTAGGAAATGTAACAAGCATGAACAAAGATGGAGTGTGACTTATACCAGATATTAAAATATATTATGACACCTCAATAATTAAAACAAATGTGGCACAACCCCATGGCCAGAAAGACAATAGAGAAGATCAGGAAAGTCATACGTAGGCCAAGTACTTACTGGCAACTTTGGTGCATACTAAGGGGGTGTCTCAGATTAATGAGGAAAGATATAAAGTGTTGAATAAACTAGGTAGCCTTCTGAACTAAAAAATAAAATAAAATTAAGTGGCATTCATAGTAGACATGGTATATCAGGATAAATTCCAAATGGACATAAGATTAAATGTAAACAATAGAACACACAAACTACTAGGAGAAATCAGCAGGGTCCTGTCATGGCCTAGGAAAGATCTAGAAATGTTATTAAATACAAAATAAAAATTTTAAAAAATCAATAAACAAGGGCAAGGTAAACCTAAACTAACCAACCAACAAAACACAACACCCAAAACACAACACTTTTCAAGAGCCAAGCAAAATGGGGGAAAGAAATTTGCAACTCATCTCACAGAAAAAGGACAATTTCCTGACACATAAAGATGAAGAACTTTTTGAAACTGGTAAGGCAAAGACTAACATGGCAATAGAAAAATTGGCAAATTCACATAAAGAAAAACACAAGTAATCCTTAAACGTATGAAAAAATGCTCATAATTTAAAATGTCACTCATAATACAAAATGTCGCTTTCAATAAAAATGCAAATTAAAATTATGCCAAAATAGCACTTTTCAATTATCATGTTGGCAAAAAATCCAAAATGTTTGATAACATACTTTGTTGGCATTCAGAAACAGACACATTCAAAAATTGCTGGAAAGAGTAGAATCAACATATTGTGTACATTGGGAAATTTGCTACTTATGTAACAAATGCCTATGTATTGTTTCATTTAGCCACAACATTTTGGGGAATTTATCTAATAGCTCATGTGCAAAATTACATATGTACACAGTTATTCATTATAACAGTGTTCATAATACAAAGACTGTAAACACCCACATGTTTATGGTGGAGGAGTGGCTATATAAGAATGCATCCATTCAATGGGACACTGCTCTGCTTGTGGCTCAGTGGTAGAGTGCTCGCCTAGCACGTGCAAGGACCTGGGATGGATCCTCAGCACTGCATAAAAATAAATAAATAAAATAAAGGTATTGTGTCCAACTATAACATATATATACATATATGTTATAGTTGTATATATATATGCATATATATATATATATATATATATAATAAAAGAAATATAAAGTATATATATAAAGAAACTACTCTCTGGGCATTGAGAAGTGATTCACTTTGTAACAAATGGTGTAAAATCTCTAGTACATTGTTGCATGGAAAAAATTCAAGTGAGAACTGTGTATGTGACATACTGTATTATTAAGAGGAAGTGAGAATAAGAAAACCTATTATATTTGCTTACTTCTGCACAAAGAAACTCTAGAAAGATACTTGAGACTATTAACAGTGGTTACGGGGCAGGGATGGATAGAGAATAGGGTAGGAATAGAAATTTCATCGTTTATCTCTACATATTTAAACTATTTCATGCCTTGTGGATATACTATCTATCCAAAAATTAAATGAAAAAGGCAAAAGAAATGCTAAGATAGTTGTGTTTTATGTTTTTCTTTACCACAGGATCTATAAACTACAGTTCTTTTGTTATCTCATCTACCCCTCCTTTGGTAATGTGATTGAACTCAGGAATACTTAACCACTGAACCACATCCCCAGTTGCTTTTATTTTTCAGTTTGAGACAGCATCTTGTTAAGTTGCTTAGGGCCTTTATAAGTTGTTGAGGCTATCTCTGAACTTTCAATCCTCCTGCCTTAGCCTCCTGAGCTGCTGGGATTACAGATGTGTGCCACTGTGCCTGGCTCTCATCTCTTGATTTTTAAAAATAACAAAGAAATACAATCCTTCTTTTTGTCTACTGGTGAGTGGTCATGGGGATCTATTCTTGCAGAATGGGAAGGTGTTTCTGCACCAAGTGCTGGGGAACCCTTTTCTTGGCTCACTATATGATCACATATAGTGTTCCGCAGGACAGCTTTGACCTAAAAATGTCAGAAAACCTAATTCAGCAGCATATTAAAAGAACTGTATGTTAGCACCAAGTGGGATTTATCCTAGGAAAGCAAGGGCTGAAACACCTATGCTCAGGTTAGCTTTCTGTGGTTTAAGGACTCTCATGGCAGTTCAAAGGAGGTCAATCTGTATCTGATATAGAAATCTACATGGGATCCTCAACCACAAAAGGATACAAGAAGCTACAAATTTCTATGCAAGTGTCAGCCTGTGTGGGCTATAGAACAAACTATCACAGACTGGGTGAAATAAACAACATTTTTTTTTTCCTCACAGTTCTGGAGGCTGAGAAATCCAAGATCAAGATGCTGACAGACTCACTATCTGATAAATGTCCTCCTCCTGGTTGCAGACAGCTATCCTCACCACCATGGGAGGGTGTGAGGGATGCCCTGAGGAGAAGGTGTCCCAACATCCTCACAGAACCTTTCACTGGTGTATGTGCTTGAGGATAGAGAGGCCTCATGTCTATTCCTCTTTTATATGAGCATTAATCTCAGTATGAGTACCTCACCATCATGACAGCATCTATAGGTCACCTCCCAAAGACCCCACCTCCTAATACCATCATGTTGGGGATTAGGGCTCCAACAAATGAACTTTAGGAGGACACAGACATTCATTCTATAGCAGCAAGGGTTAGGATTTTGTATAAATTCCCAGAGTAGGCACTGTTTGTTACAATTTGGCCTCTTGTGCCATAGCATTTATAAAACCTGAAGTTGACTAAGCCTAAGGAATAGGCTCCTGTTAGTTTGTATGGTCTCTGACAGGCTGATAACTGACTTCAGATAAAGAAGAGCCTTTCCTGCATCTATAGTCATCCTTTAGGGACTTGTTTCAGGGCCTACCTGCTCCCGCTGGGATGGAAATTCTCATACAACCACAAATATCAGTGATCCTCCACCAGCACAAGTCTAGGGCAGCAGTGGCACACAGAGGTGGGAGGAACGCATATGTAGGAGACCTCAGGAGAGGTGAGCTGCGGGGTGGGTTCAGACCACAGAAATAGGGTTATATCAGCTGAATGGCAAGTCAGGTAAGCAGCCTGGTGAGCTACAACTCTTGGTGACAGAAGAGCAGTGCAGCAGGCAGGAACTAGAGACCTACACCAACTTCAAAGTTAAGGACAGAGAGAAAATCAGTATAGGTGGGTGTCAGTCGCAGGGTGTACTTTGGAGGAGCAATAACCTGCATGAGGCTAACCCTGGTCCTCAGGGAGAAGAGAAGAATGGGTGAAGGAAAACCTGGGGGTCAGGGCTAAGGAGAGCGTGCCAAGAGCCTCTGAATGTTCTGCATCCACCAGGAATCTGACTTCCTACTCTCCACATTATTATGATTGTGTTTCCAAAGTACATGGACAGGTTAATGTCCTGGATGCCAACAGAAGAACATGTATGAAGGATTCTTAGCATAACCTCCATCTTTTGAAGTTTAAATCTATTTAAGTTAGTCCTATTCTATTAGGTCTTAACAAAGACCAGAATTGCCCATCTTCTCTTATATGAATCAGCCATGGACTGAGAATCATAGTTTGGTTAGTACCTTAGTCATTTCTTATCCAGAATTTAAAAAACAAACAAACATACTTTAGCCTTTCAATTTCCTTTTTATTTTTGTCTCTTTACAACTGATGTTTGCCTTCTCTATCCTACTCATGTTTTCCAGGACTCTTTAAATTTTAGCTATGACTAGTTATTCAATAAGGTGCAAGGTGGTTTATTTAGTTCATTGAAGATGGTAAATTACAAATAATACATTTCTGATTAAGCAATCTCTACTCTTTCTTTCTTTATAAGACAGGCATTAAAATTTAAAAACCAGAACACAGAATGAGAAGTGCTAATGAAAATGTCATCAAGTGAGAGTTTAGATTTTAAAATGTTGCTAATCTAGTAAGTGCAGGATGAATGTGAAGGGTCAAGCAGCTCTGATAGGATACACTTTATGCCTTTGAAATGTCCTCCAAATTTCGCATAATATAATGTGATTCATTTGCATCAGTGATGACTCAGATTATTAGGGAAAAAAGAGAGAGAGACCTGAATAAGTCCAACCAGAAAGCAGCCCCTCTAAGCCACTGTAAGTGGCATCTCTAGTCAAAGCCACTGTGTTTAGAATCAGCACTGCAGCATTTCTCTTGTAAGACAGATCTGGTTTCAATCTGTGTTTCTTCAATTTTTATCAGTGTTGGCCTAGATTTCCAAAGCTGAGCTAAAATGGAAATATTCTCCCCCCCTTTAACCCATCTGTCTCCTTTTATTTACATAATATAACATCTTTTTCCCTGAAGAATTCTGAGTTTTTAAAGAAGGCAAAATGGAAATAAAATAAATGGAAAACTTTTCTTCACAAAATGAAACATATGATCTTCCCTTTGGATTTATACCCATTAAGGCCTCACTACAACAACTGAATTAAATAAAAATTAGTGTGAAGCCAGGCTATAAAGCAACAAGATCAGAATCACATTTCATTTGTCAAGTAACTCAATGATTCCCCCCAAAGACAGAATATTTCTGCTAACCTGCTAATGTTGGCTTCTTATTCCAAAGTGAGGAAATCAGTTGGGATAATTACTTTGCTAAGTATTGGCAGAGGGAGGGCTACAATCATGCCGACTCAGTTGCTCCTACCATCAACAGAATAATTTATCAACTTATTGGTGTCTCATTGAGGTAATGGAAAAGCACATTACCAGTAAAAAATGATTTCGAAAGAAGACTTATAATTGCTACTATATGTGTTTTTTAATGTTGGCTGAAAATACACAAGACAAGCTAAAGTGGCATATGACAAGTCCTCATTTAGTCTGTCAGACATAATAGCATATTTAGAAAGATATAACACATTTTGAAAAAAGATCAAGAGATAGAAGTAGATTCTCCTGTCATCTCAAAGTAATTGTAGTATTTGCTGGTGAGGTCAGAGTTTCTATAGACAGATACCTGACAAAGATAGACTTCAAGGGAAATTTAGGAGAGGGGACAGGTGACAACAAGCTCAGTCTCCAGAGCTTATGGATCTGGATTGTATTCAAACTAACCCACAATTATTATTACCTATTTATTATTTGAATTAATATTTTTCAAATTTACCTGTTTAGTATTTAAATTACCTGTTTATTATCTGAATTATTATTTACCTGTTCTAATATTTCCTGCTCACCATGGCTTTTTGCTTCTCTGTTAGTCTATTCAAGGGAAACTGCTTCTCCATCCTCAGGTATTCTGACATTAATTTAACCCTGCAATGGCAGTAACATACCAATGCCCTTTGAGTACTTCTGCCCCAATCTCCTCCATCTTCAGCTAGCAAGTGCTCATCAGCAGTGGATCAGGCCAGCTCAATGGAAATGCAGTGGTTTTAAGAATATTTCTGACCTCCTAAACACACAGAACACAGGCCAAACTACTCCCCCTACTTTTACAGTTTCATGTTACAACACAAATACAGAGTATAGCTTGGCTGACAGTTCTTAAAGGGATATTTTTAAGAATCATCACTCCTTATTAAAATAATGGCCTGGCTGCCTTTCCAATTTCCATTAGTACTAAACTTTGCTTCTAGATAGAAACCTTTTGTTTTTTGGTCTGAATCACATTAAAACCAAGGTCTTCTTAATGACAGGATTGGTAATAACTACCCAACTGTGTGGCTGCTGGACTGTAAAGATAGTGGATGGACATTTAGCAGTTAGCTCAGAGACCTGCACTGCAGTGCAGCATTAACTAATGCCCATAAATGAGATGCAGACTGGGGGAGAACAGAAAACATGGTATTAAGATCACACAATGCTAAAGAAGAACAGAGGAACAGCTATCCTGAAGGGCTCTTACAAGGGACACAAGTACATTGAGAAATTCAAAGTTCTATTTTCTTTTTGATGAAATAAAAATCAAGAAGGAACATAAAAAAACCTACAGGAAAAAAGGCAAATTGTCACAAATGTGATAAAGAATTGCAAGTTTCAAATCCTTATTGTGGAAAATTGGTTTTGAAAACATATACAAGTGTCTGACTTTAATGACAGTGTCTTAGCTTTTTGTTACTACAATAAAATATCCAAGGCATTATATTTTCTTTATAAAAAAAAGAGGTTTATTTAGCTCACAGTTTTGGAAGCTGGAAGTCCAAAGAGTTTGGTGCAAGCTTTGGCCGGGTACCCTGTGACTGTACCCTGTCATGGTGCAATATATATATATATATCCCTGTCTGTGGATCTTTCCCTCTCTTCACAAAGCCACTAGGATTCATCTCATCCAGATATTATCTAATGCTAATAATTTCCTACAGGCCTCATCTGTAAACATTTAGCAGGATTACATTTCCACCCTCTTAATACTGTTAACATAAGATTTTGGGGATTAAATTCTTCATGAGTTCAAACTACAGCAGTTTTGTTGGAGCCATTTTTTCCCTTTTGATTAGTGACAATGATGTGCAAAATGGTTTCCAAGTGGGCCAGCACTGAGAGTCTTTTCACCTTATACTCATAGGGACTCTGTTTCTGGTGGGTCTGTGTCCTCTATATGCTCCACCTTTACTCTCTGTGCAAGTTTGTCCTGACTCTTGTTCGTCTCCAGTCTGCTCTCCTGGTGCCTCACTAGGCCTCCCCCACCCCCGCTTCCCTCTCCTCTTCTAATCCACTGTGATGTTGGAATCTCTGATGCTGTGTAGTTCCTCCAGGCTGGCCTTTCTTGTTCTAGCCTGTGGCACAGAGTGACCAAGAGGCTCACTCATACTCCCATTCTCTTCTAAGCAGAACTGAATCAGCAATCATCTGTGGTCACAGTGATCCTCCAGGTCCAATTCTGAGACCAGAAGAAATGTCTTAGTTGGGCTGACTTTCAGTGAGGACCCAAAGGTAGGTACTAGCAGCAACACCCTGCTCACTGGCAACAGGAGGCAGCTCCTTAGGTTTGCAGATCAGAGAGAAGGGAATATTCATTTGCTCATTTTCTGTGCCTGAGCTGTCTCCTCCCAGCTTCCTGCATTGTCTTGTTCTTTCCCTTACTTTTCTTCTATAATTGGCTCTAACACCAGTCTTGTGCTGACTCAGAATGGAAAGTATAAAAACTGTTAAGTGAAATATTTTCTCTCCCTCACTATTCCACTATGCTGAGGACTTGTGCTTCTCTTTTGATCCTTAAGCTTCCAAGAAACCAACAGGTTTATGCTCAGGGTCTTGCCCTATCTTTGCATTCTGCTTGTGCCCTGGGCAGCTCCAGCCTTACTCTTTCTTTAGAAACACTTGCTCCTCACCATGTTCTCAGACCTCTCTGACAAGTCAAATGTCACTGCCATGTGTTCTTGAGGTGCCAGTTAGGCCTATTTCTGGAGCTCTTCTTGAAACTCTAATTGCATGTGATTTTCCATAGTTTCGACTGGCCTACCTCTCCCACTGTATGTACATGAGGAAAACACATCCCCTTTTTTGTCACCACCATTTTCAGTCCCTGGCAGATATTAGACAAACAGAAGTATTTGCTGAATGACTGAATACAAGGGATTGATCTGGTAGCTGTCCTTTTCTATAATAGGCTTTATCCATCATTCTCTTTTTCTCCAAGGCTTTCCTGGTAGAGAGAAGATTATTTGGTTTTATCGTAACAGGCATTGGGAAGGTAGCTTGGACAGTGGTCTGTGGAGATCACAGGCCCAGCATGAAGGAGACTTTTCCTTCTAGTCCAAGCTTGAAAACCCTGTGTGACCTTTAGCAGAGACTTCATTACTCTGGGCCTCAATTTTCTCTTTGGTATTTCTTGCTCCTTCAACCTTACATAGGGTTGTTAGTATGACAAAACAACTTTTAAAGTTGCTGTATTTAAAGAAAATGCCATGCATGTTTAATAGATACAATGCATGTTTAAAATAAAGTGCTTTGTGGCACCTCTCTATAATCTCTAATAATTTCATATACTGACACCATTCTACTTTTGTGGTAATAAGGCAAGAAATCATGGTTCTGAGATTCATGCAGTTGTGGAAGGAATGGGGAAAGGCGGATGAATAAAGCGCAGGCAGACCTGACCTCCAAACCATAGGATGATGTTGATGAAGGAGAAAAGTCATTGTTGTTACTCTGGTTTCTGGCTTTGGTTGATGGAAGGGGGAAGCTATTCCACAAGAGACTGGGGAAAAGAGGAGGTTAGTGGGGGAGAAAAATGAGGTGGCAGGTGACTGGGGAAATATGTATGGAAAGGGGCAACAAGCAGCTGTCTTTATGGGATAGGAGCTCAGGAGAAAGCTGAAGTCTAGGGATACAGGTGAACTTAGAACGTTCACCATAACATCTCTGACTGAAGACATGGAGTTAGTGATATCCTCCAGAAGGAATGTGTAAAGAAGGGAGGTGAGAAAGGAGTGGCCTCTGAATTCTCCACTTTGAGGAGGGTTCGTGATGTGAGAAGGAAGCCAGGAAAGTGTGGTGCTTGTGGAGCTTTTAGAAGGAGAGGGCAGGGTAGTCAACCATGTTCAAAGGTGTCCAGAGCTAAGTCCTAAAGCCAAATATCCATCTATCTCATCACTGTGTCCAAGAGCAATAGGGGGGAGAGCCGTCCTCAGTACCACCTCTGCACTGTGTCCTCTGCAAGTCTTTGTTGACTATTCCAGAGAAAAGTGACCACCATCTACAAAAATTTATTGAGCCCCTACTTGCTACACTGGGTACTGGGGATTTAACAAAGACAGAGACAGTGTCTCCCCTTATCTACAAAATACACATTCTAAGACCCTGAGTGGATGCCTGAGACACTGCATATAGAAGTATCATAGTTTTTCCTATACATACCTATTATAAAACTTAATCTGTAAATTAAATATGGTAAGAGCCTAACAACAATAAATAGTATTAAATTGAATAATTTTTAATAGAACAATAAAATAGACCATTATTAAGTAGAGTAAGGATAATTTGAACACAAGCCACTGTGATACTGTGAGCCCATCTGGTAACCAAGATGGGTACTGAGTGACTAACAGGCTGGAGCATATATACTGTGGATGTGGTGGACAGGAATGATTCATGCCCTGGGTTGGATGAAGCAGGATGGTTTGTGATTTTGTTTGTCAAAACAAAGCACAACTTAAAACTTACCAATTATTTATTTCTGGAATTTTCCACTTAATATTTTCAAACCATGGTTGAGCACAGCTAACTGAAACTGCAGAAAGCAAAACCATAGACAAGGAGGACTACTATATGGTCCTTGAGAGAAGAGAGAATATTTGCATGTAAATAAACCATGACTCAGTCTGAGTGTCCTGTGACTGTACTGAAGCTAAGTGTCTGGCTGAGGTGGCCAGAACAGGTGCCACTCAGCAGTATAGGGCATGGCTTAGAAGAAAAGAATAAGAGGAGGAGCCCAGGTAAGATAAGACCTGAATTTGAAGGTGGGGATGTGGATGAAGCATGGTTTATCTGGACAGTAAGAAACACACAGTGTGGTTAAAGGACTCATCCAGAAGAGGTGCAGGGACATGGCTCCAGCCCTTGGAAGGTCAGATGGAGGAGAACCTGAAGGATGGCTGTAGATACTGGGAAGTCAGTTATAATAACCAACTGTAAGGATTACCTGCATAATCATTTTTTTTGTCTTCTTTATTTCTGTCATCTTACCTGTATGATTATGACTCCCTTTTCTTGGAAAGCAATTTGCACAGAGAGGTCATGTCCTTTTATTCTTTGATTGTTGCACAGGGACTCAAGTACTTTTCATGTGGATAAAACTTTGAAGATGTTTATATGGTCTGTAAAGGCCATCAATGGAGGCTCGTAGCTCAGCTGATGTCCACTGTCACTTTTATCAGGAACAGAGGACTGTGGCTCTGAGGACCTTTCCTGTCTTAGGGGCAGGTACCTTTGTTTAAGTCACTGCTTCTGAATTGTGCTTCCTGTCTTCTATTGTCATTCAACAATTACTAATGGCACATTTACTACTGGCCAGGAAGTGAGGTAGCAGGAAAAAATGGTGGCTATGTTACAGTTCCTGCCTGTGAGTAGCTGTTAGAGAGCAGTGGGATTTGCTGCTAGGCTGATTTGTTAAGTGTGTAATATCTATGATGAGTGAACAGGAGAACAAGGAAAGCCCCTAACTCAGGGATATTCTCTGGTGAGGATGATGACTAAACTGAGACCTAAAGGTGGGCAGCTAACCAGGAGACAGGGTAGGAGTGTAGTTGGCAGAGAAAAGCCCTTGTGGAAAGCCTGGCCAAAGGGGATGGGCATGGAGGCTGTAGAGGCAGCACAGCAGAGGCGCAGTGTGAGGGGCTGGTGAAAGGCCCATTAGAGCTGGTATCAGGAGCTGAGGCCCACAGTCTCCCTGCAGTATGTGGGCATCAGCAGGGTGCTCACTAAAGAAATATGGTAAAGACAGAAGACAACAACTACAAGTATCTGACATCTTCAACAGAGGACTGCATTTCTCCTCAGAAAAATACTGCAAAAGCTAATGTTGAAAGAAACACATAAAATGCATTTAAGTGCAGTTTAAATGAAAACAGACAGTGTGGGACTGCTGGTAATCAGAAACGCTTCTCAGGAAGGGATAGTGTGAGAGATGCGGCCCCACAGCAGCCCCAGATAAGACAGGAAAACAACCTACTCTTGATGCTGGCACTGAGTCATGGAGCAGCAGCTGTGGAATTCTATTTACTTTTTCTAGATTTTACACTGTAATTTTAAATTATAAATACATGTTATGTCACCAAACACTACTGTCTATTCAGCACACACTTTTCTGAATTGTGCTAGGCACTCAATTAAGGGCAGGGACACAAAACTGAAGCTAACATGGCCATTGCCCTTGGGGACTGCCAGTTAGTTACACAAGGGCACAGACCCTGGATACCAGCCAATCATACCACACAGGACGAAGAGGAAGGAGCAATTAATTTTGATGTTGGAATTGGGAACCACTGAGCAGAGGAAAGCTTCAGCAGTGGATAGCCATTTGCCTCAGAGTGGACCAGAGCTTCTAAAATGTGCCCGTGTACAACCCCATTCTGGCTCCTCTGAATCAGGAGCTCTGGTGCAGGGAATGTTGGGAACAGGAGTTTTTCAGAGATTGTAGGGTTTTTCTTATGCTCTTTAAGGCCTAAAAGCTGGTATCTTAAGAGATGCCTAGGATTTCAGTAGATAGAAAAAAAGACAGGTGGCAGAGGTGACGCCATGAAGATGGACATACACAAGGGAATGACGGGGTGGAGTGTCCGATGCAGACAGCAAGGAGGCCAGAAAGGCAGAGTGAGGCTGGCTGTGAAGAGAGACCCAGGAGTGTCATCCAAAGAAAGTGATTCCTGATCCTTAGCTGCTGTGCCAAATTGCTTGTGGAAGTGAAAAATACACATACATCTGGCTCCCATTCCAGAATTTCATAATTATAGTTTCTCAGGTGGAGCTTGAGCCTGTGCCCTGAAGGAATGGTCATATAGGTGATTCTGATGTACACAGGGTTGAGCAGGCTAGAATCATGGTAGGGCCCTTGCACTGCACAGTGAAAACCAAATTTAAGTTTTGATACAGAACACTGCTAGGTTCTAGAATGGCACTTACCATTGACTATTTACTAACGACTTCAGTGACACCCTCTGTATCCAGACATGAGAGATACCTGTGTGTTGTGGAGAGGCAACGGATTCCTTGAAAGTTCTAAAACAGGGAAAAGACCTACCATTTCCTTCCCTATCTAAATTCTGAAGTCTTCTTGGAATTGGTTATTCCTGTAAACACACCACTTCCAAGAATTCAAATAAGAGTATTAATTCTTGGGCGGGGTTGTGGCTCAGCGGTAGAGTGTTCGCCTAGCACGTGTGTGGCCCAGGTTCGATCCTCAGCACCATGTAAACATAAATGCATTGCATTGTGTACAACTAAAGAAAATAAATAAATATTTTTTAAAAAGAGTATTAATTCTTAGACAACCGGAAAATATTTTAGGTAATGTAAATCCAATGGCATGCCTGTGCTCCACACTCTGAAAGAGTTAAGGATTAGAAAAAAATCTGAGAGCAAAGATTTTGATTAGCACACTGTTAAAAAGAGACAGCAGCAAAGATACCTGCAGAGTTGACTAAAGGTACCAGTTAGTTGATGACTTACTATTATCTCAGGGGCCCCGAATTGACTGAAATCAACTTGTTGGCATTTTTTTTAAACTGAGCTCTATATTTATTTATGATTTTTTTAATGATAAAAGTTATGTACAACAAAAGGTATAAGTCTCGAGTATAATTTCATGAGTTTTGACAAATTTACAGACCTGCATATCATACATTTTCATGAAGATATAGACATTTTCTCACATTCCAGGAAGTTCCTTCATGCCACTTTTTAGTTTATCTCTCCTACATAGACCAATGTACAGATTTGTTTCACTTAGATTAGTTTACCTCACAAATTGAATCATAGAGTATGTATATTTATTGTATTTCATTTTAAATTCCTCTAGATTTTAAACTGTACTTCTTTTAGTATTTTTTTTGTGGTGTTTTCATAGTGGGTCTGCTTGATTATTCCTAAATTTAAAGTTCACTGTCTTATTTATTTATTTTTATTATAATCTGTTATACATGCTTGCAGAGTGCAATTCATTTCATATTACACATAAAGAGCACATTTTTTCAAGTCAATGCTTTCACATAAAGTATTTTCACAATTGTGTCTTCATACATGTATTTAGGGTAATGATGTCTAACTCATTCTACCATTATTCCTATCCCCTTGATCCCTCCCCTCCATCCCCCCTTTTGTTCTATTTAAAGTTCCTTCATTCCTCTCATCCCCCCTTCCTTGCCATGATAAGTCAGTATCTTCATAACAAATAAATCATTCAACCTTTATTTTTTTGGGATTGGCTAACTTCACTTAGCATTATTTTCTCCAACTCCATCCATTTACCTGCAGATGCCATGATTTTATTCTCTTTTAGTGCTGAGTAGTGTTCCATTGTGTATATATACCAAAGTTTCCCTATCCATTCATCTGCTGATGGGCATTGGGATTGGTTCTACAATCTAGCTATTGTGAATTGTGCTGCTATAGTACAATATAGTAGTAAGCTGTAGTCCCTGTAGTAAGCTGTTTTTAAGTCTTTTGGGTATAGACCAAGGAGTGGGATAGCTGGGTCAAATGGTGGTTCCATTCCAAGTTTTCCTGGGAATCTCCATACTACTTTCCAGATTGGCTTCACCAATTTGCAGTTCCACCACCAATGTATAAGTGTGCCTTTTTCCCCCACATCCTCATCAGCATTTATTGTTGTTTGTTATTTTTGATAGCTGCCATTCTGAATGGAGTAAGAGGAAATCTTAGAGTTGTTTTTATTTGCATTTCTCTAATTGCTAGAGATGTTGAACATTTTTTCATATATTTGTTAATTGATTGTATATCATCTTCTGAGAAGTGTCTGTTTAATTCCTTGGCCCATTTATTGATTGGGTTATTTGTTTTTTGGTGTTAAAGTTTTTGAGAGCTTTATATATCCTTGAGTGTTCTATCTGATGTGCTTGTGAGACGTGAAAGATTGTTGATAGAAATCTCATGATACTGTGTCTTAGGATTAAAGAACTCATATTTTAGATCACCAACATCAGACAGATAGGCTAAGTCTTTTCCTAAGGAATTCCAAAGGAATAAAATGTAATACACAGATTTACCTATAATTTTTCATCAGGATTATATGTATAGTATATATTTTTGCTTTTGCACAGACACAGATTTTGTACTTAAAAATCTCCCTAAGCATACCAGGCTGATGAGGCTGAGGTCCAGGGAAGAAGATGATTATATAAGATTATGTAGAATCAATATTGTGGGTGATACCAGTGATCTAGGGCTGGTAAATTACTATAATCATTAAGGAAATAGTACAAATAATTACCTCAGGTTGGAGTAAAAGGAATTTTCTACTATAAAGTCTGTCTCCTGGGTTCTTAATAGTTATTAGAGCTTAATGAAGGCAAGGGGTAAGTTATATATAAGACTATAGTTTAGAAACTTCCTTCATCTCTCTCAGGCCAAAGTGACTCAGGCCAACGGAAAGGGAGGGGAGGGAGGGAGTAAAAAAAAATTGTTGATATCATTATCCTAAATGCATTTGAAGATCTGAATGGTACTTATATACATATTTAAAAAAAAGAATTTGCAAATAAATAAATTAAATGATACATAAATTTATGCATACATATGCACAAATATATACACTTAAATGATATATGCATTTATATATATATATACAAATGCATGTATATACACATGTATATGTGCATATTATTTAAATTACTCTATTTAATCCACTATGGTTTTCATGTGAAGTGAGACATTATTATCTCCACTTTTGTACAGAAGGAAATTAAAGTACAGAAAAGTAAGGTCAATTCACCTGAGATGAAAAAGCTAATTAGTGGCAGAGCTAAGTCTAGAGCCTGATCTGATGTTTGGTCCTTTCACTTTATAAAGATCAACTCAAGTCCTCCAATGTTAGCCACTCCTTTTTTCTGTGCTATTTTGGATCTTGTATATATTCCCATTATTATGCCTGGGTGTGTAATTAATTCATAAGCTTTTCTTCTTTACAAGATTATGAGTCCTTGAAGGCAGAATGCCTGTCTTCTTATCAATTCCTGCATTCCCAGGAGTGTCTTTTATTCAACAACTTAAGTTTCTCATATGCCTACAATGCAGACACCAAGTAGGGCACTGTGGATACAGGGATGAACAAGATAGACATGTTCCTGCACCCACAGAGCACTCATTCTATAGGGAAAATGGTCAGATAAATAAGCAATTAAAATAGAGTATAATAAACACCAGAATGGGGGAAGTGCAGGGATTACGGGGTTTATAAGACTGAAGACCAGGGATCCCTACCCTACTTCAGGGAAAGAGGGAAGGAAGATGGTGGTGGTAAGGACTAAAGAAGAAATTATGTCTAAGATGAGGTGAGAAGATAGCTTCCGATTTAGCCAGATACTGGATGGAGGTAGGAGTGGAAGAATAAAGTGCTTGAAAGAGGAACCAATACATGCAAATTCAAGAGGTGAAAAGATAAATGAGAAAAAGGGCATTGGGGAGAGATGGGGCTGGAACTATGAGTAAAAACAAGACCATGAAGGTCTTTGAGATTTTACTGGGGAGGTCACTGAAGGGATTCAAGCACCAAGTGGCAAGATTACTGTTTAAAGATCATTTCAGTTGCAAAGGGGAGAATGAAATATAAAGGGAATAAAAAGAGGCAGGAAGATCAGTGAAAAAGACATCATCCTATGGTCACAGGAAAGACTCCTGTGGCCCAAACTAGGTTGTGGCAGCACTGATAGTAAACATATTTTGGAGGTAGGATCAATAGGTTGCTTTCTAATTGGATATAGGTGATTAGTGAAGGAGAGAGGTCCAGGATGATCCTAAGTTTCTGGATTAGGAAACTGGATAGAGAGTGGAGTTGGTTTGGGTTTGGAAGATATTAATTTCATATGTCTGAGCTGGACATGTTCATTATGTAGATGAAGGTGAAGGGTAGGATATGAGCTGGAGACAAACTCTAGAAGTCATCAGCCATAAAACAGAGAGAGATTGAAAGAAAAGAGAGCTCTTGGGAATAATATTTAAAGTCATACAGAACATTATTCAGGGGAATAATATTTAAAGTCAGAAGGGGCAAAAAAGGAATCTACAGAGAGAAGGGTCCAGAGGGAAGAAAATTAGAGAGAAGATAATATCTAGAAAGCCAAAGAAGATAGTAGTTAGGTCTTGCAGGGCACAACACTTCTCCAAGGTCAAGTACTTGGAGGTCTGAACAAGTTCCATGGATTTTTCACTGAAGCAATCAGAGGGTCTCCTGAGAACAGAGCCATGCCACCAGGGCAGTGGTGCATCAGCTTGATAGGAACCAAAGACCTAGGGGAGGAGCTCTTTAGAGGCAAAGGCACATCCTGTACCTAATTTTGCTCATCAAAGTTCAGAGAATGAGAAACCACTTTTTTTCTTTTTCTTTTTCTTTTAGTGTATTTCCATGCAATTGTGGGAGATGCTGCTCACAGGTATATGTGCAGGGTAGAATCAAGCTTGGTGGAAAAATTCAGAAAGGAACAATGGAGAAATGGATTGAAGAAGACAAAGAGCTAGGACCATGAGTCACTTAATTTTCAAAGATACTCGGTTGGAAAGTACAGTGGCATATAGTGTCCATTCTCCTTTGTCACCTGTAACAGCCATTGCTCTCCATTGGGGGAACCTGTCTTTCATGGCACTCCCTCCCTGCATGGAAGTGACTAAATAGCACTATTCAGAGTATCTGTGAGAAGTGAAAAATAAGAGACACTGATCTTCAGGGTATCTGTAAAAATCTTATTCAGTACAGACAAATGGAAGTAAGGTGAGGAGGAGAGCCATTCCATGGCACACCCTTGTGCTCAGTTCTCTGGTGAGGTCTGTTTCGCAAACCTTTTGTAACTCCTCCTCCTCTTCTCTTCTCCCTTATCTTCTTAGCTGTTTCTCTTCTCCCATGACACTTTTCACTCTAGCCATTCCCTTCCTGCCTGCTCCCCTCCCTCTAGAGACTTACTGAGTACCTGCTGGGAGCCCTGTTGTGGTGGTGACTTTGCCCACTGTCATTTACAACCTTCTTTATAAATCCCAAATTTGCTCTAAAACTCAGACATAATTCCTGGAATTCCTGAGTGATTTCTAATAGACATTTTCTCTGTGATCCTTTAGTTGGAAATCTGAAAATTCAGTCTTTCCCAAACTGGCCTCATTTTTCACCATAAAATCCATTTCTCATCAAGTATTTCCTGTGTTTGGATTGTAACATCAGCACTCACAAGCTCTATTTCCCTACCCTCATATTAAACTGACAACTCAACCTTTTTCCTTCCTCCTCTGCAGTTATCTATGCTGTTATCCAAACCTTCATTTCTCTTGCTTGGACCACAGTAAAGCTTCAGCCATGTGCCCTGATTTCTGGTCTTCGTCTCACCCATTATGTCCTCCATGACGTTTTTAGACACCCCCTGCTGAAACAACAATCTGATCATGTACCTCCTGGGCAACTGTATAAATTTTCAATGTTCTGCTACTGCCAAGGGAATACTCTAATTCAGTACTGCTCAAAAGGTCTTTGAAAATTGGTCTTTAAGCCATATCATCATGGTGCTCTAAGCTAGGAACCATACTACTCACTTTGTATGGTTTAATCACACCTAATCTCTATAAGGCAGGTATTTTAATTTTTTTTTGTTATTTAGCAAAAATTAGGGAACAAAGAGATTAAGTGATTTGGCTTAAGGTCATCTGGTGGCAAGTGAGCCAGGTGTCAAACTTAGAGTTTTATATTTCCAAATGTTTTACTTTTTCACTTTTATATATCATCCAGTATTATTGACCATGTTCCTGTACCTTCTGTAGGAAGGGAGGGGCACTGTGGTTACTTGTCAGGTGGTGGTTGGTTAAGACTGCTGGCTCTGGATCCACTTTGCTTGGATTTGACTCTGGCCATCCTTACTGTCTAGCCTCATGACCTTGAGCAAACTTCTTCATCCCCTTCATTCTCTAGTTATTCAATGGATTCTGGAAGGATAGTAAGATTATAGATGCTTAGGACAGTGTGCTGGCTACTAGTCAAGGCTCAATACAGTTGAGGTCACTTGCTGGGCTCTGGCTCCTATTCATTTCCAGTAAAGGTGTAGCTAGATTAAGAGTTTGAAAGAAATCATTTCTGTGGCTAGACATCCTGACTTCTGTGAGAGACAACATACTGGGAACAGTTGCTCTCATTAGCTTTGGGGATGACAATAAAACTGGAAAAGACGAGAAAGGTGGCAAGTGATCTTTCATCTGGGTGCACTGATTTGAGATACTGGGAAAGATAAAAGAAAACTCCATTTATTATAGCCCTTAAACCTCAAATGGAGAAAGTGAGTCAGCTTTTCTTCCCTTTTGATAGAATGCCGAATGTACCAGTGGAAAATACAGAAATAAATATGCTGGTTGCCTGTGGAAGAATCAGCTTTTTAGGAAAGTAGAATGTAAATGAATGAGGATTTAATAATGCAACTTGCTACAAACATTTAGTAAGTACCACTTTTTGCTGAGCACAATGCAGGACACTGTGGAAAATACTTAAAAAGTAGGGCAGTGGCAGGATTTTTAAACTATTAAAATTGCTGGGAATAAGTATTTAAAATAATTTTAACTGAGAACCATATTCATAGAAAATAACAACAGTAAACTAACTTTGTGCCCAAGCTGGGCTGTGCCCTCACATGTCACCTCACCTGGTCCTTAGCCACAATGGAGAGAGTACTGCTATTCCAGGTGGGAACTGAAATCAGAGAAGTAATTTGCCCAAGTTGGTACAGTTTATAAGTGGAAGATTTATTATTTAACTCAAATGCTCTTTCCATTCAATACAATACCTATGCAAATACATAATTATTACCCTTATCACAAAGCTATTAGTCTTATTCTAAAAACCTGTGTGGTTTACTCATATCTTTATTTCCCACACTGGAAAGTCATATCAAAATTTAAAAAATGAGTGTACTCACATGTTATGCAATAGAGGTAGTCCTGGAAACTTGCCTACAAATCAATATTTTCTTGAATATTATTTTTGTTTCTACATACCATGGATTTCCAGAGATAAACTCTCAGCTGATCATTTAGTAGCAATTAATAATTGCTACTACCCTGCCATAATTTCCCCCTTACTTTAACATAATTCTTTTGAAATGTTCATAACCACTCTAAATTTATATATTTGGAAGGGTGGATATTCTTCTATTGGAACTTCTTAAAATGGAAGCCTATCTGTGCCTTTAAATATACAGTGTTAATAATCATGACAGTTGGAAGGTACTCAGTTTTACCTTTCATCATCATCCCCAAAACACCAACTGAGGACTCATCTTTTCCAACTACTTTTATATTACAAACAGCATTTATATTTACATAAATGGTTTTATAGGACATGCAACACAAAATGAATCTGTCACTATTATTTCCTAATATATTCAAGGATATTGCTTTGCTAACTCATAGTCATTAAAGCCCACAAGATAAAAAAAAACTGCCCACTTTTTTCTTTTTGAGGTGCATTATCTGAAATAAGCCACTGCATAAGTAGTGCCTCAGCTAATTAATTAGTGCTGGTCATATTCATTTTTCTAAACTAAGAAATGAAACTGAATAGTATACTTTACATTCTTTTCCCCAATTCTGGTTAAAATGAAAGAGGCCATGATAAACCCAGCTGCAGAATGCTGCTTACAAGACTCTTTTTTTCTAATTACTCAAATCAATTGGGTATTAAAAAAAAAAAAACTCCTCATATTCAGTTTGGCTGTTGGTTTTACATGACAGGGTGGCTATTTAAAACTACTGCACATTTGGGTATGTAGTTTATGATTGTGAGAAGGTCACAGACTTGAAAATAAAGTTCAGTATGCCTCCCACATTTAGCTAAATAATCACAGAGGGTGTTTAAAAATAATTTGTTTCTTTCTTCCAAGCAGTTTCTTTTCTTTTCCCTGTTTACTCGCAATTGCCCATCATACCCCCTCCTTTCCTCAGGTAGGACATACTCATGGGACCCCTCCAAATGCCTCAGTAAACTTACAATTTTTCAGAGGGCATAAAAACAAGGATTTCTGTTCTGGTAAAAAAAAAAAAAAAATCCTGGGACGATTACATTCCAGAACTGGAATACTTGGCCGAGCATCCTCAGGATATCTGCAGCACTCAGCTCCCAGGTCAATGTGACAAACAGGGGAGAATCAATTTTGCTTCTATTCTATTTTCACCCCATTAATGCAAACCAAACTTCATTTTGTCTTTCCAAAATAAGTCTGGAACCTATGAAACACTGGGTTTGATCCTCAGCACCACATAAAAATAGGATAAAGGCACCAAAATAAGTCTGAACCTTGAGACCAGCCCAAATCTCTCCATGCTATCAATGTCTGATTAGCCCAGTTGTATGAGCATATAACCCAGTTTTTCTCCATTTCTAAAACATTCATTCTGTTTTACTATACTAGATCTTCACTGTGTGTAGTTTCATACTGTTCATCATATTTAGGGCTTCTATTTTGTATTTTAAAGTGTTGGTGAATATTTTGCTTCTCATTTATTGGATGTCTGGTAGGATAACCATTGTTTGTATATTATCATTTAAATTATGCTAGCTTCAGATAAATAGTAAATGGGTAGTCTGCAGATTTATCATGACATTACTGAGTTCTCTCATGCAGCTTTTCTTTCCATTGTCCCTTCTGCAGTAGAGGTTTTCACAGTCTTGGGAAGGAAAAGAAAAATGGGACACCACAAAAGAGACAAACATTGGTATGCTAGAAGAGGCTTAGTATGTGGAATCTAAGGGACATTTTGACTGCTATTTCAATGGGGTTTATTTTTCCTATTTAAAATATTTTATAAGCCTTCACAATGCTTTACAATGTCAGTGTCTTATCCCCAAGAGGTCTACTTGTATTATATTATTTAACATTTCCAATTTGCAATGATGTTAGCACAAGGGGAGAGTTAATTCTTACAGACATTCTGAAAGGTGAGGGAGGTGGCCTGATACATTCTTGGTAAGCTGATTAAACACATTTGACTATGGGTTCTTATCCCAGCTGCTCCCTCAGTCTGCTGAATGGCCATAGAAGTCAAGGAAACCTATCCAGTTTCCATATCTACAACATCATGGGAGGATCAAGGTAACCAGAGTGAGAAACAGTATCAACACAAAGGCTGCTTAGGGAGAACTCTAGAGTATGATTACAAATATAAAGGGTTGAATATTTAATATTAACACTTATATCAATTAAATGTTGAATATTTAATAATATTTACACTTAAAAATTGAAAATATCAGAGTAGAGAGGTTAAGTGATTTGCCAACCATTGCCCAACAAATTGGTTTTTGAGCTAAGATCAAATCCATAACTTCTTGCATTAATTTTCCTTACCCTGTGCTAAATTTAACTACAAACTCCAAGATTATTAATATTACCTAAACTAGGAATTTTAATTAACCTTCATGTCCATTCACCCATAAAACAGCTAGTATTTATACTGATGAGACTAGGGACCATTATGATACTAAGTCCCTACTGAATTAAGTTACAGAAAAAAGAAGAAAAAATAATTTAGTTCCTTACAAGATTAGCAATTTTAAGATAATGAGGCTATGGTAAAACATGCTCAATATTAAAATAATACTACACATATTTTAAACCAGGTAATGTTAAAGTTCTACTTAAATATCCCTCCTCTCTAAACATTAAACAGAATTTGTAAGGAAAGTTATAAAATAAGAACTTCAATTACTAAAGCTAAGATCAAATTCACAACTGTTCTTTAGTACCAAACATGAGATGGGAGTTACTTTCGTTCAGTAAGTAAGAGAATACCTAAATGAAGGTAAAGTAAAAGATAAGTCATAATCACATGAAGGCAGTAAGAGGGCTCTGTGGATCCTATGGAAGAACCAGGTCCTTACAGTCTCCATGAACCCCAAGCCTACCTTCTACAGAGAACGCTAAAATACCTTGTCCTAAAGTTATCAGGCTACTTCAGTTAAAGTAAAATTAAAATAAAACAACTTTTAATAAGAAAATTGATAATTATTTGTAAATGGCATGTTAATTTACTTGGAAACCCAAAATAATTGCATGAAAAATTACAAATAAGAGATACAGTGACATGATCAAAATTAATGCATAGCATAGACAGTTGCCTTTACATTCTAACAATCCTACTTGATAACTTGAGGTTATCAAGGAAGAACTGCTTACATATACTATAGCAACAAAAATGATAAAATGTTTATGAATAAACTTCATAAGGGTATAATTTCTACATTAAAAAAAAACCTTAAGATGCTATTTAAGGACAGGAAATATTTTGAGTGTGGGAAAGGCTTATTATATTCAAGTTCATAAATGGAAAACTGAAAAGATCAGAAATTTAACATAATCTCAAAAATCCTCCAACTGAAATTTAAAACAAATTCTGTACCAGAAAAACTGATACTATAATTTATTTGTACATGAACAAGCAAGAGTAACTAGGGGAGTTCAGAGAAGGAAGACTCTTAAGAGGGGATTAGTTGCTACTTAGATTTTAAAACCTAGTATTAAAGCTACAGTGACTGGAACAATTTGGGCTTGACATATAGCACACAGAATAATGCAAATAATGTAAAATACATAAGGGACTTTGATATATGATAAAGTTACTTTCAAATCAGTGGAGAAAGATTATTCAATTAGTAGTATAGGGACATCTGGAAAGGCAGCTAGTTAGCAGTTATTAAATCTCTACTTCACATTTTACACAAAGATGAGTTCTAAATGGAGCAATACTTTCCAATTTAAAAATGAAGTAATAACTAGAAGAAACCATTGGAAAGAAAATCCCTGCTAAGTGTGATCAAAAACAACTAGAAGCCACAAATGGAAAGATTGATCAATATGAAAATCAAAAATACATGAAAAGCCTAGTGCTATAAACAAGTCCAAATAAATAAGATAAGCTGAAAAAAAAACTTGCATTTCGCAATACAGAAAAATGGATAATTATACACACACACACACACACACACACACACATAGTCATGACAATTCAGGAGAAAGATGGGTATAGGATTTAACCAAGTATGCACAGAAAAATGAATACAAATGACTCAAAATATGAAAAGATACTTACCTGTGTGTTTAATACAATTTTTGTAAATAAAAAGTTTTACAATATAGTGTGGAAAGAGAGACCATTTCATACATTGATGGTGGGAGTAAACTGGTGGAATTCTTAGGGAGAAAAATTTGGCATTCTCTAAAATGTACCCATACCCACTGACCAGTCATTGCATTTACAGAATCTATCCTACAGATTCCCATGAGTGTAATATGCTGAATGTAGAAGATACTCTTATGTAATCTTTACATACAAACCACCTAGATGGCCATTGGTAGGGGACTGGGAAGACACACTATATTATATTTCTGTGATGAAAAGAGTGAGCTTTCTCACTCTTTCCATTATGTGATATGAACCGTTTGTCAAACTTTATTGCTAAACAACATGAGGAAAGTTTTTAACAGTGTTTGCATATGACATCATTTGTGGAAACACACATTCACACACACTACTATAAGTGAAGCTCCCCTCTTGAGAGAGACAAAGAAAAAGGATGGATCAATTGCCTCTGGGAAGGCTGAGGAACAGGGTCAGGGAGGGGATATATTTTTCAGTGTACCCCTTTATACCTTCTGAATGTAATACCAAGTATGTATATTACCTATTAAAAAATCAGTAATCTATTGTTTACTCATCTAAAACTTCTGGGTGATAGACCAAGTGATAGCAAAAAGCTACATCTGGTAGAATTGGACTGTGAAATGAGAAAGAAAAAAAAAATAGAAACAACCAGGGACAGTCACATAAATATTTTTATGTCTTTACCATTATGTATTACTTTGCATTGTTTTAATAAGCAAAACACTAGGTTTGAATAAAGAAGATGCTCTTAAGAAGGTGGCACAGATTCACCTTTTAGGTGGCCACTCTCCTCAGACTTTCATGTGGTACTTCTAATACTTTTTGGTGGTGTTGGGAGTTCATTGCAGAGACAAGACAGTAAAGGTAGAAATGAAAAGCTATATTTTTTATTCTAAAGTTTCCCAAGTGACAAATTTTAGTTTCCAGTGTTATTTAAATAGAACAATTTGCTTCCTTGTGTCTCCCCTTTGATTTTGCCTATTAAAATTTTTGTTTCAAATTTTACTTTTTATTTACTGGCATCTTGATTCCTCCCTATTTTATTAATTTTCTAAGAATTTCCTGGCTTGAAATTTCATTGCATTTTAAAACTTCTTATAATAATGAAGGTTAACATTTTAAAAGGACATATGAACAGAGAACATACTATAACTGCACTATATGTCACAGTTAGGCCACTAAAAAAACCCAATGCTATTTCTAGACAAACACAATAAGCTTATTGCTGTGAAATACTCAATGCACTAACTATTTCTACCATCTCATCTTTCCTTTAACCTAAGCAGTCCCACTTATTTTATTTTATATTGGCTCTTTGGCTAAACTGCTCCATAAAATACTTAATAAGTCCAATAATAAGTCACTTATTAGGAGGCTGGAGTTTGTGATCACTGAGAAAAAAACACATGCAATCAAGTTCTAAGTCCAGCTCTTGTTCTTTTTTATGTTCAGTCTTCCTCTGCATGGGAGTAAAATGACCATTAAGCATTGTTTTTCTGTTTCAAAAGAGATGTTGCAAGCTGATATACCTTTTGCTAACAAGCACACTAGAAGAGTAAACAGCGTGCTCCTGTGTCCTTGTACATTTTGGTTACATATGGGTTTCCTGGTTGCAGAGAATATAAATCCCTCTCTTCATCTCATTTAGGAAAGCTAGAGAATATAGCAGTCTCTCTTGCTTTCTGCAAATCCAGTTATCTGGTGTCAAATTTATGTCCTAAAAATATTTAATGAAAAATTACATAAATAAACAATTTATAAGTTTTAAATTGTGTGGTGTTCTGAGTAGTGTGATGAAATCTTATGTTGCCCTGCTCTGTCCCACCCAAGATATAAATCATCCCTTTGTGCAGTGTATCTATGCTGAATATGCTACCCACCCGTTAGTCACTTAATAGCCATCTCAGTTATCAGGTTGACTGTTGTGTTATCATATTGCTTGTGTTCAAGTAACCCTTATTGTACTTAATCATGGCATTAAAGAGCAAGAGTAGTGATGCCAGCATTTTGACATTCTGGATGTCAAATAGAAGTATTCTTTTAAGTGATAAGGTGAAAGTTCTTAATTTATGCTATAGTTTGGATATGCAGTATCCCCCAAAGGCCCAGGTGTTAACATCTTAGTCTATAGCCTATGGAGCTACTGGGAGGTGGTAGAACTTTTGTGAGCTGGTGGAACCTTTTAGGAGGTGCAGCCTAGTGGAGGAAGTTAGGCCATTGGGGATATGCTCTTGAAAGGGATATTGGGACCCTGAAGGAGCCCTAATTAGGAAGGGCTGTTGCAGCTAGCTGGAAGCCATAAGTTCCACCTGATATGTATGTGACGCACCTGTAGGCACCCGAAAAGCTGAAGGTATATAACCGGGTGAAAGCGGTCCGAGTTAGGAGAACGGAGAATTCAGTCAGTCGGGCAGTCACTCGGTCGGTCAGAAGAATCAGAGCGGCCAGAACGTAGGCAGAGCGGTTACAGAAGAGAAACCAGATAGAAGACAGAAGAGAAACCAGATAGAAGAAGTAATGACTGGTCAGAGTTAGGCCGAGGCTCCTGAGGAAGACAGAAGACAGAAGAAAGAAGAAGGAAGAAAGAAGAGAGAAGAAAGAAGCTCTAATCTTTCTCTAAACTAAGCTCTATCTTTCTTTCTCTCTAAGACTCTAAGCTACTCTAAGCTAAGAAGACAAGAAGAAAAGCTCTTTAATCTTTCTCTCTAAAAATCTTTCTTTCCCTCTCTAAGCTCTAAGAAAGTAGAAGTAAAAGTAGTAAAAGCTTTACTCTGCCTCCGAGAGTTTTCCTCCCGGTTTTCGGTACGAGGTAGCTTACAGGACCCCAGCATTTTTCTCTTTCTGTTCACTTCCCAGCCACCTTGAGGTGAACACCATTGTTCTACCATGTGCTTCCCACAAGATACTGCATTATCACAGGTCCAACAGCAACAGGCCAATGGACCATGGACGGAAATCTATGAAATTGTGAGACAAAATAAACATTTTAACTTATTAAATTGACTATCTCAGGTATTTTATTAGTGACAGAAAGCTGATACAATAAGGAAAGAAAGTAAATATACACAGATTGAATCTTGTATCTGTGAAACTGACAAGAAGGAAAAAGAAATTTATGCCATGCCAGTTTTGCAATCATATCTCAAACTGAGAAAGTTATGGTTATAGTGAATGATAAAAGTTTAGTGACAGTAGAAAAGACATTAAATTTGTGAGTAGAAGATATGAACAGATGACAATCTGTTGAACCAGAAAGCACTGAGTCTATATATGAAATCTTCACTAAGGGATCTCCTAAAATGAGTGGCATCAAGTCATTCAATGCAAATCAGGGATGGTTACAAAGATTAAAGAATAAGTCTGGACTAAAAAATATAAAAATTACTGGAGAGGCTGTATGTGTTTTGACAATGAAGCTGCTGCCACATTTCCAGCAGAGTTGAAGAAGCTGATTGAGTAGAATGAATACCATCTAAAGTAAGTATTTAATGGCAATAAAACCAGTCTCTTCTGGAAGATGCTGTTCAATAAAACTTACATTCCAGAAAGTGCAGAGGTGCCAGGGCATAAAACCTAAAAGGACAAATAACTCTGGCACTATGTAGCAATGTATCCAGGCATTGTGTACTGATCAGAGAATACAGGTGTTCTCAAAACAAAACAACTCTGGTTTGAGAAAATGAGAGGATACATTCCCACATCTTTTATTATAGTATATACTATAACTGGTCTATTATTGTTGATAATCTCTCACTGTGCCTTATTTATAAATTAAACTCTATCAGAGGTATGGATGTAAAGGGAAAAACAAACAGCACATATACCAAAGATACCCAGTGCTAGGATCAGCTCGGCTCTCACTCTGACATTCCATAGCTGACCTGCTAACTTGTAGGCTCATAGGACAGGAGATAAGTCAACATAATAATCATTACGATCGCATCACTTGTATAAAATTCAAAATGAATGAGAACATGTCTGTGTCACAAGAAAACAGCAGCTACTAGAAATCTTTACGGGTGTCTTCAGATGTCAGCTATTGTGCTGTTTTATACCTAGGATATTATTCAATTCTCACAACCATAGAAAGACCACACATACCTAACCCCAATTTTGAGAAGGAGATATTGAGGTCTGGAGGGGCAGGGGCCTGCAGAGTGTATGCTGTATGTCATGGTAGAGCCAGGAGACCTGCCATACATCAATTGTGGTCTCCATATTCCTGCTGGTACTGCTGTGTGACCTGCAGGAGTGAGTACATTGGGAGCCCAGGTGAGTCAACTACAGAGTGAACTCTATGGCCATGAACAGTTTACCTGTCACTCTGCTCTTCATCAATCAGCTTGTGGGGGGAGCCCTTAATTTCTCCCAATCTGTTGGTCTTCTTACTTCACTTTCCTTCCCTTTCTGCATGGATTCTATGGACATTTGTTAACATCTTGAAAATACTACTAATCCCCTTATTTCTCTCTTTTCATTATGACCATCTCCACAGTTGTAACAGGGAGAACACTTCCACTGGTCTTAACACCAAGATCAAGAAGGCCTTTGGCTTACACCATGCTTTTCCTCTCCATGTAGGACTATTTTCCCTCCTGAGTCCTCTCACACAGATTTCCACAACCACTCCCCTCCTTGAAGTCTTCCAATAGCTGTGTGGGCCTCTAACTTTACAGAGAAAACAATCCACTAAACTGCATGCCTGCATATTCCCACCTCTCACCAAGGGTGAATCTTTCTTCTTGTGCCTTTCAGAAACTTCATGACCTCATGTTCAAGTAGTCAGTATTCTCACTTTTGCCCTCACTGTCCTCAAATGCCAAATCTGATTTACTCAGCATTAAAAGAGAATATGATTATGGCATTTGCAGGTAAATGGATGAAGTTAGAGAATATCATGCTAAGCAAAGTAAGCCAATTCCAAAAAACCAAGGGCCGAATGTTCTCTTTGATAAGTGGATGCTGATCCATAATGGTGGGTGGAGGTTGATGGGGAAAATGGAGGAACTCTGATGGGGAAAAGGGAAGGGAGTGGTGGTGGAGGCATGGAGGTAGGAAAGATAGTGGAATGAGATGGACATCATTACCCTAAGTATATGTATGAACGCACATATGGTGAGACGCTATATTGTGTACAACCAGAGAAATGAAAAGTTGTGCTGCAATTGTATACAATGAATCAAAATGCATTTGCTGACATATATACCTAATTAAAATTAATTAATTAATTAAAAAAATACAAGACCCAACTTTATGTCATCTGCAAGAGACTTACCTTTTAAGCAAGAAATCCAAAAGTAAACAAAAGTAGGGACTATCATATCTCACAAAGTAGACGTCAAGCCAAAATTAATCATACTGTAATGGGAACAATCCAACAAGATGTAACAATAGTAAATTGTCAGTGCACCTAATTATATAAAAGAAACACTACTGACATAAGGGCAATATGGCTGATTTCAATACACCTCTCTTACTAACAGGTAATACAGACATAAAATCTAAAAAAAATCACTTCAGAACTAAAAAATATTGCAAATCAAATGATTCTAATAGACATCTATAGAATATTTCATCTAACAACAATGAAATTCACATTCTTCTTAGCTGTTTATGGAACTTTTTGTAAATAGACCACATTTTAGTTCACTTGAAGCAAGTCTTAGCAAATAAAAAATAATAATATAATTTCTTGCATCTCATCAGATTGTAATGGGATGAAATTAGAAATGAACACACAAAAAATAGTAAGTATTTCAATGCATGGAGACTGAATACACTTTTGAATGATGAATGGGTCATTGAAGAAATCAGAAGAGAAATTTTAAAATTACTTGAATCAAATTATAATAGAGATACAATATACCACAACTTGTGAGAAACTACAAAGGTGATTCTAAAATGAAAGTTTATAGCCATGAATGCCTACATAAAAGTCAGAAAGATCCCAAGCTAACAACCTAATGATGTATCTCAAAGATATCAGAAAAATCAAGAACAAATCAATCCAAAAAGTAGATTGAAGAAAGCAATTAAGGTCACAGTCAAAATTAACAAAATAGAGATAAAAAATATGAAAGATCACTGCAACAGAGTCAGTTCTTTGACATAATAATCAAGACTGATGAATTCTTAGCCAAGGAGGATCCTGGGAAGATGGCCGACAGGAGGGAGGTGCTCTCTGGACATAGTTACTAAAAGACACTTATTGGGAAGTTTGAGCGCGTTACTAGCAATTCTCTTGCAACTGAAAGGGAGCTGAGACATTCGTGCACCTCTGGATGGTGAAATACAATGACCTCCAGACCACAACGGGCAGGGGCAGAGTTGGAGCGGTCCACAGTCCCAAGCAGTGTTGTCGGCGCTGCCGGCGCAGCCACCCGATAACATTGCGGCAAGGGGACGATCCACACAGCGGCTTTGAAACCGATCAGCGAGGAAGGATAGAAAGGAGCCTAGAAGCGCGAGCGGTGTCCACGTAGAGCTCTTTCACACAACTTGCCAAGCCAATCCTGCACGCTCCGAGTGACACAAAGGTGTGTGGAACTGCTGTTGAGCAGGAGGAGAGCACCGCCACCTTTGAGGGAAACAGTGGCTGACACCGGACAAAGGAAAAAGGCAGAAAGGAAGAACAGCTGCAGACATCCAGGGATCCGCCAATGCTCTGAGAACAGTGCACACCTGGGTGCAGCTCAGGCAACCAGCAGGGGAGGGCGTGTGTGAGGCCGGCGCAGCAGCCCCAAGAAGCTACAACTGTGGGTGGGCGTGGGGAAAGGGTGCCTTCTGGAGGTTCCCTTTCCTGTGCCATTCATCTGCTGACACACAACCCCCCTGAGCCACTCTTCTGCTTTGCCATTCTGCCACTGGCTAAAGGTGCAGCACTGATACTAATAACAGGATCGCTGACTGTCTAGACGTGATCCAATACAATTGGCTTAAACTGCAAAGGAAAAAAGGAGGGCTTCCCAGGGTCCATTTTCTTTGAGACTTGTTCCTGGGTTCGACTTTTTTTTGTTAGTTGGTTTTGTTGTTGTTGATTTTTTTGGTTTTGTTCTGTTTTGCTTTGTTTTTTGCATTGTTAGTGTGTTTGTTTGCTTCTGCTCCTCTTTTCTTTCTTTCTTTTCTTCTCACTTTTGCATCTTTTCTTCTTCCTTCATCTTTCCTATTTACAACCTGCCAGCGCATACTCAACAGAGGCAAAAACAAGTTATATGCAGAATTTGGGATTTCCAGAACGGGCGCAATTGAACTATATAGCAAAGGGGTGTTATATATAGTTTACTCTGTATTTTCTTGACTCTCTCTCTCTTTTCTCTCTTACACCAATTCCTACTCTTTTGTCATTTTTTTTTCTTTTCCATCTTACTTTATTTCTTCTCTCAACAGTTGCATAAGTTAGGTTTATATATAAATTGGTCTTTCCACCTAATTATTCACTCCATTTTCTTTCCTCTCTTGTCTACTGATACTAAACCACTTCCACTAAACCACTTCCATAGAACTCTCTTTTCATACTTTCTAAGAAAGAACAATTCAATACACTCACTTCCTTCTTCCTAAACATATCACCTCTGTGTACAATACTTGAAGCTATAAAACTCCATCATACATGTACAGAGTAAATTGGAAACAATATCTGGGTTAACTAAATCTGTACATTGTGATCAAACTTGGATTTTCTGAATAGAAAGTGTTAGATTTTAAAGTGTAAAGGAATTAAGAGCGGATCTGATAGCATTATACTACAGGAGCAACATAAGGCTTTAAGGTAAAATCAAAATAGTCAAGGTCCCACAGTGCAGGAAGAAAAGACACACAAGCAACATGAAGAAACAAGGGAAGAAAGTGACAAAAACAAATCAATATACCTCATCAGAAGATTCCATGGCAAGCACAGTTGGTGAAATGCCAGAGATGGAATTTAGAAATTACATATTCCAAATGTTTATGGAATTTAAGAATGAACTCAAAAATGAGATGAGGGTGCAAATACAGGTGGCAAAAGATCATTTTGACAAAAACTCCAAAAACAAATACAGGAAGTAAAAGATTACTTCAATAGGGAAATAGAGGCTCTAAAGAGAAGCCAAACAGAAATTCCAGAAATGAAAGAAGCAATAAACCAAAATAAAAGTTCAATTGAAAGCATCACCAACAGAGTAGACCACTTGGAAGAAAGAACCTCAGACAATGAAGACAAAATATATATCCTAGAGAAAAATTTAGATTACACAGCAAAACTCATAGGAAATCAAGAACATAACATCCAAGAATTATGGGACAACATAAAAAGACCAAACTTAAGAATGATTGTCATAGACGAAGGGGCAGAATATCAAGCCAAAGGAATGAGTAATTTATTTAATGAAATAATTACAGAAAAATTTTCCAAACATGAGGAATGAATGGGAAAACCAATTTCAAGAGGCTTACCAAACAACAAACAAAATCACAACAGATCCACACCAAGACACATTATAATGAAAAGACCTAATATACTGAGCAAGGAGAGAATACTAAAAGCCACAAGAGAAAGGAAGCAGATTACATATAGGGGGAAACCAATCAGACTATGTTCAGACTTTTCAACCCAGACCTTAAAAGCAAGAATATCCTGGAATAGCATATTTCAAGCTCTGAAAGAAAAGGGATGTCAACCAAGAATCTTATATCCAGCAAAACTGAGCTTTAGATTCGAAGATGAAATAAAAACCTTCCACAACAAGCAAAAGAAAGTTAAAAAAATTCACAACTCCAAAGCCAGCACTTCTGAACATCCTGGGCAACATTTTTCATGAAGAAGAAAAGAAAAATAACAACGAAAATCAACAAAGGGAGATATTAAACTAAGGGAAATATCAACCATAAGAGAAACCAAATCAAGCTAATGACCATAATACAAGTAAAAATGGATGGGAATAAAAAATCACATCTCAATAGTAACCCTGAATGTTAATGGCCTAAACTCGCCAATCAAAAGACACAGATTATCAGAATGGATTAAAAGAAATGACCCAACAATTTGCTGTCTCCAAGAAACACACCTTGTAGAAAAAGACATCAACAGACTGAAAGTGAAAGGCTGGGAAAAGTCTTATCACTCACATGGCCTGCAGAAGCAAGCAGGGGTTTCCATTCTCATATCAAATAAGGTAGACTGCAAACCAAAACTAATCAAGAGGGACAAAGATGGATATTTCTTACTACTTAAGGGAAGCATTCATCAACAGGATACAACAATCATAAATCTATATGCCCCCAATAATGGAGCACCTACATTCATCAAACAAACTCTTCTCAAGTTCAAGAGTAAAATAGACCACAACACAGTTATTCTAGAGGACTGCAACACACCTCTCTCACCAATGGATAGATCATCCAAACAAAAGCTAAACAAAGAAACCTTAAGTCTCTTTAAAACAATTAATAATTTAGACCTAACAGACATATATAGAATATTTCATCCCTCACTAAACGAATAAACTTTTTTTCTCAGCAGCACATGGCTCCTTCTCGAAAATAGACCATGTATTATGTCACAAGGGAACTCTCAGCAAATATAAAAAAATAGAGATACTACCCTGCATTCCATCAGACCATAAAGGGATGAAATTGGAAATCAATGACAAAACATGGAATAAGAAAAACTACTCCAACAACTGAAAGCTCAACAACATGCTACTGAATGAACAAGGGGTTGAAGAAGACATCAAGGAGGAGATTATAAAATTCCTAGAGGTAAATGAGAACACAGATACATCATATAGAAATCTCTGGGACACTATGAAGGCAGAAGTAAGAGGAAAATTCATTGCACTGAGTTCATTCCTTAAAAGAAAAAAAAAAAAAAAAAACAACAACAAATAAATGACTTAACATCACACCTCAAAGCACTAGAAAAAGAACAGATCAACACCAAGAGCAGTAGAAGACAGGAAATAATTAAAATCAGAGCAGAAATTAATGAAATTGAGACTAAGGAAACCATTCAAAGAATTGACAAAACTAAAAGTTGGTTCTTTGAAAAAATAAACAAAATTGACAGACCCTTAGCGATGCTAACAAAAAAAACACACTCAAATTACTAACATTCATGATGAAAAAGAGAATATCACAACAAGCACCTCAGATATACAGAAGATAATTAGAAATTACTTTGAAAACTTGTATTCTAATAAAATAGAAAATATTGAAAACATTGACAGATTTCTAGAGTCATATGATTTGCCTAAACTGGAACCGGAGGCTATACACAACTTAAACAGATCGATTACAAGCGAAGAAATAGAAGACGTCATCAAAAAGCTACCAACAAGGAAAAGTCCAGGACCTGATGGGTTTACAGCTGAGTTCTATAAGACTTTCAAAGAAGAACTAATACTAATGCTCTTAAAACTATTTCAAGAAACAGAAAAAGAGGGAGCTCTTCCAGACTCTATGAGGCCAATATTACATTAATTCCAAAGCCAGGCAAAGACACATCCAAAAAAGAAAACTTCAGGCCAATATCTTTAATGAACATAGATGCAAAAATCCTCAACAGAATCCTGGCAAATCAGATACAAAAACATATCAAAAAGATAGTGCACCATGATCAAGTGGGGTTTATTCCAGGGATGCAAGGCTGGTTCAAGATTCAGAAATCAATAAACATAATACACCACATCAATAGACTTAAAAGATAAAAATCATATGATCATCTCAATAGACGCAGAAAAAAACATTTGACAAAATACAACACCCCTTTATGTTCAAAACACTGGAAAAACTAGGAATATCAGGAACATATCTCAATATTATAAAACCTATTTATGCTAGGTCCCTGAGCTAACATTATCTTAAATGGAGAAAAATTGAAAGCATTCCCTCTAAAAACTGGAACAAGACAGGGATGTCCCCCTTTCACCACTGCTATTTAACAAAGTACTGGAAACTCTGGCAGAGCAATTAGACAGACAAAAGAAATTAAAGGGATCCAGATAGGAAAAGAAGAGTTCAAATGAGCACTATTTGCTGATGACATGATAATATACCTAGAAGACTCTACCAAAAAACTCTACCAGAAAACTTTTACAACTAGTAAATGAATTCGGCAAAGTAGCAGGATACAAAATCAATACCCATAAGTCAAAGGCATTTTTGTACATCAGCGACAAATCCTCTGAAAGGGAAATGATGAAAACTACCCCATTTACAATAGCATAAAAAAATAAAATACCTAGGAATCAACTTAACGAAAGAGGTGAAAGACCTCTATAACGAAAATTACAGAACACTAAAGAAAGAAATCATAGAAGAACTCAGAAGATGGAAAGACCTACCTTGCTCTTGGATAGGTAGAATTAATATTGTCAAAATGTCCATACTACCAAAAGCATTATACAGATTTAATGCAATTCCAATCAAAATCCCAATGTCATTCTTCAAAGAAATAGAAAAAAAGCAGTCATGAAATTCATCTGGAAAAATAAGAGACCCAGAATAGCCAAAGCAGTCCTGAGCAAGAAAAGTGAAGTAGGTGGCATCACCATACCAGACTTTAAATTATACTATAGAGCAATAGTAACAAAAACAGCATGGTATTGGCACCAAAACAGACTGGTGGACCAATGGTACAGAATTGAGGACACAGAGACAAATGCATATAATTTCAGCTATCTTATATTAGACAAAGGCGCCACAAATGTACAGTGGAGAAAGGATAGCCTCTTTAACAAATGGTGCTGGGAAAACTGGAAATCCATATGCAACAAATTGAAATTAAACCTTTATCTCTCACCATGCACAAAACTAAATTCAAAGTGGATCAAGGACCTAGGAATTAGACCAGAGACAATACACCTAATAGAAGAAAAAGTAAGCTCCAATTTCCAACATGTCAGATTAGGTCCCAAGTTTCTTAATAAGAATCCTGTAGCGCAAGAATTACTACCACGAATTAGTGAATGGGAGAGATTTAAACTAAAAAGCTTCTTCTCAGCAAAAGAAACAATCAGGTGAATAGAGAGCCAACTAATTGGGAATAAATATTTAATACATGCATATCAGATAGAGCACTAATTTCTAGAATATATAAAGAACTCAAAAAACTTAACACCAAAAAAAACAAATAACCCAATCAATAAATGGGCTAAGAAATTGAGAAGACACCTCTCATAAGAAGACACACAATTAATCAACAAATACATGAAAAAAAATGCTCAACATTGCTGGCAATTAGAGAAATGCAAATCAAAACTACTCTTAAGATTTTACTTCACTCCAGTCAGAATGGCAGCTATCAAGAACACAAACAACAATAAATGTTGGAGAGGATGTGGGGGAAAAAGGCACACTCATACATTGCTGGTGGGACTGCAAAATGGTGCAACCATTATGGAAAGCAGTATGGAGATTTCTTGGAAAACTGGGAATGGAACCACCCTATGACCCAGCCATCCCACTCCTGGGTCTATTCCCAAAGGACTTAAAAACAGCATATTACAGTGACACAGCTATCTCAATGTTTATAGCTGCACAATTCATGATAGCTAGGTTGTGGAACCAACCTAGATGTCCCTCAGTAAATGAGTGGATTAAGAAAATGTGATATATATGCACAATGGAATTTTACTCAGCAATAAAAGAAAATAAAATAATGGCATTCACATGTAAATGGATGAAGTTGGAAGACATAATGCTAAGTGAAGTTAGTCAGTCTCAAAAATCCAAGTACCAAATGTTTTCTCTGATATAAGGAGGCTAGTTCACAGTATTGTTGGATGGGGGTACATAGGAGGATTAGAGGAACACTAGAATGGTCAAAGGGAAGGGAGGGAGAAGGGAGAGAGCAAGGGGGGAGGGAGGGGGAGAAAAGAAAAGAAAAAAAAAGAAAAGGTGGTTGAGAGGGATATCATTATCCTAAATGCATGACTAAGTCCTGAATTGTACGAATATACTTTGTATACAAACAGTTGTATGTAAAAAGATGCTATATACGGGCACTATGAATTGTAATTATTATGAATTTAAAAAAATAAATGAAAAAAAATTCTTAGCCAAACTAATCAAAGAAAGAAAAGAACCGAATTAATAAAATAAGAGGGAAAAAAGAAGAAATCATAACAGGCATCATTGAAATCTAGATACTGTCTTAGTGACTTTTTTGAACAGTTATGTTTCAATAAATTGGAAAAATCTAGAAATGGACAAGTTTCTAGACACATATATCTATCACAATTGAACCAAGAGGGGATTGGAGTTGTAGTTCAGTGTTTGAGCGCTTGCCTTGCATGCATGAGGCACAGGGTTCGATCCTCAGCACCACATAAAAAATAAATAAATAAAAGATATTGTGTTCACCTACAACTAAAACATTTTAAAAAATATTGAACCAAGAGGATATAGAAAACCTAAACAAACCAATAACAAGCAAGGAGATTGAAGATATAATAAGAAGCCTTCCAACAAGGAAAAGTACAACCAGATGGATTCTCAGCTAAATGTCTACCATTCATTAAATAAGAACTAATACCAATGATACTTAAACTAGTCTATGAAATAGAAAGGGGTGGCACACTTCCAAATTCCTTCTATGAAGTCAGTATCAGCCTGATACCAAAACCAGAAAAGAACATGTACAACATGATCAAGTTGCTTTCATTCCAGGTATGTAAAGGTAGTTCAGTGTATACAAATTAATAAATGTACTTTGTCACATAAATAGAATAAGGACAAAAATGACATGATATCTCAACAGCTATAGAAAATGTCTTCAACAAAATTTAGTATCCATTGATGGTTAAAAACAGTGAATAAATTAGAGACACAGGAACTTACTTCAACATCATGAATGCTACATACAACAAACCCAAAGCTAATATCATATTGAATGGGGATAAATTGAAAACATTTTCTCTAAAATTAGGAAAAAGACAAGGATGTCCACTATCACCACCCCAACACAGAATCTGAAATTTGAGTTAGAGTAATTAGGCAGAAGAAGGAAATAAATGAAACATAAAGAGGAAAGTAAGACGTTAAACTATCACTGTTTGTAGGTCCTATACTTAGAAAACCCAAAAAACTCCACTAGAAGACTTCTAAAGCTCATAAATTCAGTATAAATAGCAGTATATAAACCAAAATACAAAGATCAATATCTTTTATATACAACAATAATGAATAAACGGTAAAAGAAATCCAGAAATAATTCTATTTCAATAGCCTAAATAAGATAAAATACCCAGAGTCTAACCAATAATGTAAAACACTTCTTCAATGAAAATTATAGTTTCTTCACCCATGAAATGGGTGCTAAATTTTGCTGAGGTCTTCTACATCTATTGTGAATAAAGAATAAAGAAACTGAAGAATTCCTTAGAAGGCAGGTCCCATGGTTTTGGATAGGCAGAATTATTGTTAAAATGGCCATATTGCCAAAAGCAATCTACAGATTCAATGCAATACCCATCAAAATTCCAATGCCATTCTTCGTAGAACTAGAGGAGACAGTCATAAAATTAATATGGAAGAACAAAAGACCCAGAACAACCAAAGCAATTCTGAGCAATAACAGCAATTCTGGAGGTATCATAATATCCAATCTCAAATTATGCTATAGAGCTGTAGTAATAAACACAGCATGATTTTAGCATAAAAACAGACATGGAGACCAATAGAATAGAAGACACAGAGATAACTCCATATAGATATAGCTATCTGATTCTTGACAAATGTCCAAAAAATTATTTTGGAGAAGTGACAGCTTGACAAATGGTGCAGAGAAAACTGGATATCCATATGTAGATGGCTGGAACTAGATCCATAAATCTTGCCTTGCACAAAAATCATTTCAAAGTGGATACAGGATGTAGAAATCAGGACAGAAATATTGCATTTCCTAGAAGAAAATACAGGGGCAACACTCAAACATACAGACACATGCAACAACTTCCTCAATAGTACTCTTAAAGCTCAGAATATAATACTGAGAATTAAGGTGTGGGATTACATCAAATTAAACATTTTTTCACAGCAAAGGAAACAGTAACACAAAGAGAGACAACAGAATGGGAGAAAATTTTTGCCAGCTACTCTTCCAACAGAGGATTAATATCCAGAATATGTTGATTCCAAAAATTAACACCAAAACAAACAAACAAATAGCCCAACCAAAAACTGGGCAAATGAACTAAACAGGTATTTCTCAAAAAGAAAAAATATACATGTCTAAAAAATTCATGAGAAAATGTTCAACATATTTAGCAATCATGGAAATTCAAATCAAAACTACCCTGAGATTTTTATCTCACTCTATTTGGAATGTCAATCATCAAAAATAAAAATAATAATAAATGCTAGAGAGGATGTAGGGGGAAAGCAACACTTTTACACCATTGGTGTGATCATAAATTAGTACAACCACTATGGAAATCAGTATGGAGATTCCTCACAAGACTAGGAATGGAACCACCATATGACCCAGCTATACCACGCCTCAGTCTATGCAAAAGAACTAAAGTCAGATAGTATACATGACACCAATGTTTACAGCAGAGCAATTCACAATAGCCAAGTTATGGAACCAGCCTATATGTCCATAAACAGATGAATGGATGAAATAATAAATGAAAGAAAATGTGGTAAGCATAAGCAACAAAGTTTTGCTTAGATATAAAGAAGAATGAAATCATGAAATTTATAGGAAAGTAGATGAAACTGGAAAACATCATGCTAAGTGAAATAAGCCAGACTCAAGAAGTCAGGGGTCATATGTTCATATCATATGTGGAAGCTAGAGAGAAAAGGGGGAAATAAAAGAATTTCATGAAAATAGAGGTGATAACAGTAGAATAGGAAAATGGGGATCAAGTGGAGGGAGAAGGAGAGAGAAAGGGAAAGTTCTGCAGAATAAATTGACTGAATTATGTGCATATACAAATATATTACAACAAACTTCACTGTTATGTTCAATTATAATATGTTAATGAAAATATAAAAAAAGATGGAACCTACCTTACCTGCATCTCAATTTCAGACCTCTGGCCTGCAGAACTGGAATCAATAAATTTCTGTTGTTTAAAAAAAATGGAATAGAAAGAGGAGGAAAGGGAATAGAGAAGGAAGAGGAGGATTAGAAGAAGAATATATAACTTTGAGGACTTTGAGAAGTAAATGGGACTAGTACCTACAGAGCCTGGTGCAGAGTGGGCTCTGCCTACCTTTACCCAAGTTTTGTTCCATTCTTAAACAGTTATCGGAACAATAACATTTTCCCCATGGTGCATAGAACCAGCATTACTTTCATTTATCTAGATATTTACCTTCAGTTGAAATATCCACTAAAGGTTTGTCTGTAAGCTTAGTTCATGTCTCCCCAGAAGACTTAATAAGGGTCTTAAGACCCTAGAGCACTGCTGGTGGACAGCAGCTCCAGGTGATGAGCACCATGGCAGCTAGCAAGCTTCATATCCTTTCTTTCTCCATTATTCTGATTAACAATTAGAAAAGGGGAAAAGGAGAGCAATACAGACATTTCAACTTGTGTTACTCAAGTGCAGTTTCAAAAGTGTAACTTTGCCCAGTATGCTCAATTTGTAATGGCACAGGAGACCTATAAAATTTTCCCATGTTCTTTGTTAATAAAATATTTTAACTGATCAGGATGTGAACTAGCAAAATGTCATTGTAAAATAGATGTGAGTCCAGGAATGCACTAAATGTAGAATTTTCAGTGTTATAATAATTATCCACAATACCCCAGATACTCAATTTGGAATAATAAATATTAAGATACCAAACTTAAGAAAATTATAAAGTGCCTGTACAGGACTCTATTCAATAAATGCTATAAATAATGAAATAATATTTGGAGAACACTGGGTCAAAAGAAAGGCACTAAGTTTGTTCTCTGTGTTCTTTTTCTCTAGAGATAAAAAACTCTGAACAAGTTGACTTCTTACTAAATTCTTTTTTCCCATGTACTTTCCTGGAGTATATTAGAGAAAATTTTTAGGACCACATAAAATCCTGGCTAATCTGGTCTTAGCCTTTCCTTTAAGTAGAAACTGAGTAAAAACAAGTTACACTTACCATTCTGAAAAGCAATTAACCTTGTAATCTTCACAGTGATGAATTTATTAATAACTTCAGTGTGTGATTTTTATAATTTAAGAGCAACATTCCTCAGTCTCTAGAAATGGTGATACTCTCTATTATTATGCACAGTAATTTCTAAAGTGTCTAATTTCAAGCAGCTCAACAAAATCAACAGCTAACTTTTCAAAATGCAAATATAATCTGACTCTAGAATTCACAAAAACTCTCAGGTTTGCTATTGGAATAGAATCTACATTGTTACTCAGTAGCTCTGTGGGCTGACTATGAAGTGAACCACTTCTGGTTTTTAATGAAATTTTCTTTCTTTCTTTCTTTAAGAGCAATAACATGGGACTGAAATGAGCTTTGGTAAGATGGAGATAAAGCAAAAGAGGATTTTTTTCCTATCAGCAGGTGATATGATCCTAGTTGGGAAAAACTTAAAAAGTAATTTTTTTGCAGAATGTGTATTGGTCTGCCCTTAAATTAAATAATCATAGCTGTGTGACACTGGCTTAGTTCAGTGCAGTTATTTTCCTCCTGCCTCAGGTCTCTGGGATGGGCAGATGTGAAAGGCAGAGGTGGTAGTTGCTGTCAGGGTTGGGTATGGTGACTAGTGCCAATGATTTGACATGTGGTCTCTTTTGTTACCTGATAGAGGTATCCTTTGCAGAATCCTTGTGCTTTATTCCATGTTGCATCTTCAGTATATACTACTTGACAGAATATACTCCACCAACTAGATTTGATTGCCAGCCCAGAAGATGCTAAGATCTTGCCAGCCCAGGAGCCATAAGATGCCACTGAAGCCACAACAATCTCTGTTAATATCTTCAATAACCGAGTAGTAAAATTCTGTGCATTTCCTTGGTAGAACAGATTCAGTGAAAAAATTCAGTTGTTTTTTGAAAATGTCAATAGTAGATTGAACTTATCTTGTAACTGTGATGGAGACACTGGCCATGACCCTGCATGGAGCCCTTTCCTGTACTGTGCTGGGGTATCTGAGTGAGGGAGGTGGTATCTGTGCTGATTAAAGGGTTCTTCAGGAGTGTTGCATTGTATTAGTGGATCCTGTCATCATAATTGCCCTGTTTTTCAGTCATAGCTTTCATGACATCACATTAAAATTCTTGGCTTTGCAGGATGAATATTAATAGTAGGGACAATTGAAAGTGGCAGTTGTGGTTGCTGGAGCAGATATCACAGAAAACACCAGAGAGGTCTTGTAATATTTCCCATCAGTTAGCTATTCTGTCTCATTAAACATTGAAGTACACACTTTGCCACTGAGCATTGAGCTTGATTACTATGGGCTTTCCTCAAGACTTTTCTAACACTGTACTATTCAATTACCAAGTATCTACTTCGAATTTTTTTGAAAAGCAATTGGAGGCCATTCCAAAGGCTTACTATGAACCTAGAGAAACACATAGCAATGACTAAAAAATTGCCTTTAAGTCAACTTCATGAGCATATTTTCTTTTATGGTTTGGTTTTAAAAAATATGAAAAAAAATATATATGTACTGAGACTATGCTCCCAATTGAAAATTTCCAAAACCGGCACTATCATACTGATCAATATCATTTAAAGTAATGTTAAAATAATAGTTCTGAAATTTAGTAAGTCTATGGAGTACTTTGTGAATTGTATGGCAATAAAATATGTCCAGAAAAGCTTCAATATCAAATTAATTGCATTTTCTGGAGTATGGAAGCTGATATACAGCTAACTTTCAGCTAATCAATATATTGGATTACTACCCTTTTCTAGACACTGGTCATAATGAACACTGGGGCCCGGTGTACTCAAATGCCTTTTGTGTAATAATAAGTATCAGTCTTTAGACTGTTAAGTAAATGGGGGAAAAGGTCAAATGTCTTGAAAGGGCAGCAAGTTACAAAATTTATATGTGTTTTACCATCTAACCTTCACCTTCTGAGGTAAAAGAGAATCTCACTTTAAATTTTACAAACACTTGATTTTTTCTTACTGTGTCAATACTTACAAATTTTTTATTTCAGAACTCAGTGCATAAGTAGGCTAACAGACAAAATTATGACATTGTTAGTTTTCAGGGAAAGAACAAGTCAATAAACTGGAAAATGCACTATACTGGCCCAAAACCGTGATATGCAAATGGAATGCTACAAATTCCTAACCCATGGCGCACACTTGATGGCAAGGCAGAAACCATTTATAATTCAGGGAATTCCAACAGAAAGTTCTGTCAATTTATACTTCCCACAACAAATCTGTCATTTGGAAGAACAAGTCCAGTGTATGAACATGTGATTATGATCCTGTTCTTGTTTATCATGTCTTCCTATTTATAAATGGTATAAAAAAGTTTCTTATATATTTCCAGCTAGTTGTTGGCTCTTTCAAATATACTATGCTAAGATAGTAAGACAGCTTGAAATCTATTTATGTGTATTAGTAAAGCATCTGCTTGCATAGCTGAAATATAAATTTGATAAAGCAATGTTTGAGAGAGAACAAGGCAAGTAACATGGTTCCAGAAATGCTACAAAAATCACTGAAGTACTGAGTTTCCACTGTAGTAGTGGCACAAGGTTAGGCCCAGAAGATGCAAAAATAAGCAAAAATTTTCTGCTATGAGAAGTCTGTCTTCTAGTGGTCACATAAATGTTATATTTCAATGAAGGCAGATGAACTAAACATTGTGTGAAAAGCAACTGAGAAGAGAAATCACGGCATGCAAATGCTTTTGCAGAGTCTAATTGACCTGGTTAGGCTCAATTCTGTGCTCCGAACATGGTTTGCCTATTTTGACCAGGCTCTAACAAACACATCACCTCTCTTCTGATGTGATTTTTCAAGTCCCTGTGTGCCAGAGACAATGTGTGTGCTAGCTCCTTCCTACTGATAACAACTTTCCTACTGAATACTCTCCAAACTCCATCTTTACAGCATCACAGACCTCAGAGTGAGAAGTGATGGATGGAGATGCAGCCTTCATGATGATTTTTGGGCAAAAAGACTGCTGTGTACATAACTGTCACCCAGCCTCCCAAAGAGCCTGCTCATGTTAGGAGGCAGTGCAGGGTGGTGGCCCAGGCTGTGGGCTATTTAGTTAAGTCCCGGCTTCATACCCTGGGTTCATATCTTTGGCTTGGGGCCAAAGGTAAGTGATTCTATTTCTGTCCCTTTGTTTCTTCTCACGAGAAGAGTACTGTATTAGCTGTTAAGGATTTAGGACATAGTACTTATATAGGCAGTGAATAGAAACATCATTCTTTCCTGCCTTTGTCACATGACCTGCTTCTTCCTTAGGGCCTGGTTTACTTCTCCTCACCTTTCAGATCTGTGCCTATGTCACTTCTTCAGAGATAGAGCCCTGACCTTTCAGCACCCTGCAGCATTCTTTCTTGGCACCTATTTTGGTTGCTGCCTTATGTGGATTAACGTTAGTCATCCTGTGAGCTCCAGGACATCTCAGACCTGTGCTGCTGTTTCCCTTAGGCCTAGAATAATGCTGTGCATGTAGAGAGCATGTATTAAATGAACAAATGGATGATTCTGGTACCCCAGAAATGGTTCTGTGGAAAAGTCTCAAGGCCCCTGCATGCTGAGGGAAGCAATACCAAGTATGTGAGCTTCAGGATCTGTCTCCTTTCTCAGACACTCAGCTGCTGTTACTGCTTCACTTGTGGGGTAATCCATGTGATTCCAAGGGAAGACACTAAAATACAGTTTGAAAACTATTTCAAGACTTGTTTCAGATTTACCTCAAGAATCTGACTAGATCATCTTTTGCCATCTATTACTGAATAAGCAACTTGAATTGAACCTTGCTCCCATTTTTGGTAAATATTTATACCACCCCAAGATACAGATGAGAGAAAGACCACTTACCCACCCTAACTTCTTTTAAAGGCTCATGGGGTCCAAAGAGATTTTAGCTTTTGTAAGAATAAAGCCCCCACAGAAAAGTTCGATATTTGGTATTCATCCAAAGTTTATTTTATATTGCTTAATGACATCCCTACTGTCAGGTTCTCTTTACTAATACTTAGTTATCTTTCATATCACTGGACCAGATAAAGGTATAAGGTTCTAAGTCATGATTATCAAAAGGAAGAACCACTTGCTTAAGCACATAGGTTTGAAAATAAGGTTTCTTTGATACTATATTCAAGTTGCAATTTTTATTGGGGGGCTTTTAGGTAGATTGGTCAGGAACCATTTAGAATTTTAAAGCTAAACAGAAAGCAGTACCCAAATAAGGATTATTTGGAAAACTTGCTCTCCCCAGTCCCCATGCTCACAGAAACAATAACAAAACCTTTTGATATTAACAGGTAATGCCCTTGCAATTTAGTCAAGTGACACCCATCATCTGACAGATGTCCCAGGGAGAAGGTGGCTCTATGCCACAGGAATGGTGACTGAAATGGAACCCAGATTTCTCAGACCCCCCCCCCCAAGGAAAAATATTCCCACTGTACTTATGAGATGTATGTGCGCATGAAACACAGATGGCTCAACTTTTATTCTCAGCCTCTTTTCTGTACACAGGGACTTCATGTTTCTTTTTTAAGTGTACCAATATCAATAGCAAAAGCAGTCACTTCTGAAAATGGCTAGAAGGCGATTATCTGCAGGAGAACTTACCCACAGGCTGAAAGCACCTAGGCTTTCAGGGGAGTGTGGTTTCCTCCATTTTGTTGTAAAGCATGGCTTTGGGTAGATAAGTTTATATTTCTTTGAAATAAAAGGGATTGGGGATGTAAAATTCATTAATGGTAAGAAAGCAATTCTGTCATTTTCAAGGAGAAATTTCAGGCCAAGCAGAAAGGCATTCTTCTTAAGAAGGGCTGTCATTAGACAGAATAAGAATGTCAGGGACACTGAAATGGCTCTTGACTTCAGGCTTCACTGCCAATCTATTCAGCACAGAGCACAGTTTTAAAGTTTCTGAAGAAGTTGTTTTTGTACTTAAGGGAGAACTTGGCAAAGGTCAGAGAGGATGTAGAAGTCAGAACATCTGAAGCACACACACCTCATGGGGCCCAAATGGGCACCAGGCATCCCAGCAAGGAGTTTATCACCCCTGATGAATTTATCGTTAAATTTATCTTTATATATATAGTCTGGGAAGAGCTAGACAATGATTTTATTTTATTATAATAGTTATTTTTACCATCATAGTGAACATTTTAAGAAAACAGTTACTTGATGCTACTGCTAAAAAACATGCTCTTTTTTTTTTTTTTTTTAAAGATTGTTTTCCATAGTTACAAAATAAAAACTGGGTAAAACTGTATGCATGACAATTCATCACCACTGAGAATTTATTTTTTAAGTTGTCATCTTTGTAAAGGCAAATGAAAGAAAAAAATGCCATCAAAATAGCTACACTGGAATAGCTCAGGAAACTTCTTTTTCTAGTTCTTAGTTTCTTTAAATGCTTCTTACCTTATTGTTTTCCTTATAGCTATTTTGTAATATGATTTTCCTGCACATCGAAACCACTAAGGCCTTGGCAGTCAAAATTTGAAGAAAAAATTTTATCAACTAAAATTATTGAAAAAAGAAAAACAAATTAATGAGAAAAGCACAAGAAGATAGTAAATGAGGGAGAGTCATATAAATAATAGAAGAAACAGTTGTCTAGGCTGAAAAATACAGTCTATGACACAAATGATACACGATGTACCCCCACAAGGAAATGGTTACTATGGCAACAAGAAGAGATGCAATGTACTCAGAGTAACTCAACCAAATAGCTAACTGATATACTAAACATATTTCAGGTATATTTCATACACCTATTTTTATATGGTATTGAAATGTTATTCCCTAATTTATGGAAAATTGCTCATTTTAATAATAGCTATTCCTTTAATTTATAAAGAGATCAAAGTTTCTTGTGTCCCCTAACTTACATAATAGATCATCATGACTTCATCCAAGTGTCCTGGGACCAGCAACAACTCTCATATTCTATTTCTCAGTAGTGAATTTCAGCTTGGATGTATAACAAGATGACTGTCCAATGATACAGGTAAAAGTCATTTAAATACATTCAAGACAGTACACCCTGATTTTTGCTTCAACTTAGTCATAAGGTGCTTGGCATTACTGTTTGAGTCTTATTTCTCAGCACTTCAATGGAATGTCAAAACAGCAGTGCTGTGTGAATAAAGAAACCCAGGACAATCTGAAGGCTTATAAGAAAAAGGAATTCCATTGCCTTATTACCCAAATTGTCACAGAATCTTGAACTTTTACTTCTAAATTTCTGCTCCATCTTTTAGAACAAATACAGAGCTTTATGTCTATATTTTTATGGTACTTATAAGTTTAGAAAACGTGTTCTTATGAAACAGCCATGTTCTTTCTCCCCACAGAGACTGTATGTCAGGGTATTTTCTTAAAAGCCCACAGTACCTACAATCAAGGCAAGAAAGTATCTTACACTATCAGTCTGATAGAGGCAGAGGGTCTCTTGTTCTGACAACAGGTATATTTGAAGGAAAAAAAAAAGCTCTTTGCTCTAACCTGGGGCTATTTCCCTTTAGCACTGAAATCAGACAAGGAGGACAAAGCCTGGCATTGCTTGGAGAAGTGAGGAATAAAGGAGAGGGTTTCTTTGCTTTGGGGTGTACCTACACCATGGACATCCACATAATCCTTACATGTTCACATAGAAATGTCCACATCCTTGAACTCAACACACAGGATGGTTGCAACTAGGAAGGCAATGCTATTAGAATTTCCTACCTATCACCTTGCCTGGAATGAGGACCCTAGATTCTGAGCACCTGTGAATCCCATTTCGGTCCTGGAAGAGGCACACTGTGTGGTGCTGGCACACGAAGCTGTAATCTATTCCAGAAGTAAATTCTGGTCCCCTGGCTGTCTCTGGGCTGTCCACTCTTGTACAGCGCTGGTTGGTAAACAAGCCAAGGATACTGAGCTTGACAACTGGTGTCATATCACTATTCCACCACAAAGTTGGAGGGACCAATTACATATGCAGTCTGAAGGGATCTGGAAAGGTAAAGCCACCTTGTAACAACCAGAGACGGCATCAGTGTGGAAAAGAGGATGTGTCAGAGACAGATTCCAGCTTCAGGGGTTATTTTTGGAATACTCCGAGGAAGCCTACAGTGTGGCTGCCCACTTCACACTAGCCTGGGTGCTGAGGAAGCCGATTTTCAGAGGTGTCAGTCCCTCAAGACTCATAACTAAAAATAAGTATCTACTTATTAAAGCAGATGTTATTTTTACTCAGGCTTTTTCATTCTTGCTAAGCAAATTCTCCACATTTGAATTTTCAAAATATTTTGTCAATAATGCTTAGAATTATTCAAAATCCATAATGTAAAAACTACATCTCAAATCTCACAAAAAATGAAAACTGGATTTCTCATTTTTACGTACTTCTGGAAGCTGACAAGAAAAGAGTTTGCAGATAAAAAGGGTTAAGGGAGTTTTTTGGAATGATAATACAGAATATATTAAAAACCAAGTCCCCCCCCCCAAAAAAAGGAGCCTACTATGGTCTAGGAAAGAGGCTGAACAGAGACCTAGACCGCTCCACTCAGTTCTGAGAATCTTCTCCTTGCTAGAGTCTTACTTGGCTGCTATGACATGGCTTCCAGTAGACCCAGGGGTGTGAGTATAAGGCTCTGACAGAAAAACAAATTAATCATGTGCATCTCAGCACTCCTAAAATATCTAATCTCAACATCTCTAATCTTGGCTGGTTGTTAACTCGGGACGAAGTTCTATGGTATTATTTTGTTATGCAAGTTTAATGAGAAATTTATTGCATTCTATCCCATCTGGTAAGCTTTGATTATTAATATTTTAATTGAAATCTACAGAAAGTAGCAGAGTGTTGCAAGAGATTATTACCAAGAGTACACGTAATATCTATGCCCCATAAGAACCAGTACTCATTTACATTTTCTTATAGTACTAAGTTATTTGTAATGACATTTAAACGTTTCAAGGCTAAAATTGAGAATATCCATTATGTTCTGCTAAAATGTTACCAGTTTCCTTTTACTTAATTGTCAGAATATCCCCCTGGCGTTAGTTGTAGGTACCAAGCTCCAGTTCTTGGGATCATCTTTCATCTACTGCAAATCATTCTCTTCCACTCTCCCTCTATCTTGTCCTCTTTCTATGTATGTCCCATAGACCTAACACACTAAAATAAATGCAATATAAAAAACTGCCTAGTCATTACAAAGGTACTAAGTACTTACAATAAGCCATAAACTAAATTAATCCTTTACTTTTTAGAGTGGTTTTAGGTTTATAGGAATAATGAGCAGATAGTAGATAGTACAGAGTTACCACATGTCCCTTGTAGCATCAGTCTCATAGTTTTCTATTTTTAATATCTTGCATTGTGTGACATGTCTTACATTTGATGAACCACTGTTGATACATTTTTATTAGTAACTACAGTCCATAATTTATGTTAGGACTTTATATTATACAGTCCTATGGGTTTTCACAAACAATGTGTATCCACCATTATGTAGATGGTATCAAACAGAATAATTTCTTCTCCCTTAGAATGCCCTGTGCTTTCATACAGAATGATTTATTCTCCTTTAAAATGCCCTGTGCTTTACTCCCTTAACATGCTTTATGCTTTTCTCATACCCTCCCTGTCCCTAGCCCCATCTTAATCCTTAACAATCACTGATCTTTTGGCTCTTTGTCTTTTGTAGCTTTATCTTTTGCAGGATGTCATATACTTGGAGTTATACAGTAGGTACCCTTTCAGACTGGCATCTTTCATTTAGCAGTAAGCAGTTAATTTCCCTCCATGTCTTCCTGGAGCTCATTTTTTTTCACTACTGAATAATAATTTTTCATCACTGAATGATATTCACTACTAAATAACACTGGATTCCTTATTCAATCACCTACTGAAGGACATTCTGGTTGTCTCCAGCTTTTGGCAATAATACATAAAATAATACATAAATCTGCTTTAAATATTAGTGGTCAGGTTCATGTATGGATATGTTTTAAATTCATTTGGTGAACACTTAGGAATGTAACTGCTGGGTTATATGGAGAGAACGTATTTAACTTTGTAAGAATTGTGAAACTGGTCTTCCAAATCAGTTGCACTATTTTGCATTCCCAAAGCAATAAATGAGAGTTCCTATTGCTCCACATCCTCACCAGTATTTGTCAGCTTTTGGATTTCAGTAATTTTGTTAGGTTGTGTAGTGGTATCTCATTGCTTTAATATGCAATTCCCTAGTGTGGAGCATGTTTTCACATGCTTATCTTCCATTTGTATCTGCTGAGGTGTCCAAATCTTTGCTCTTCTAAACACTGGGTTATTTTCTCATTGTTGAGTTTCAATAGTCTTTTATATATTTTGGATACAAGTCCTTTATCAGATATATATTTGCAAAACCTTTCATCCAGACTTTGACTTGTCTTTTTCATTTGCTTAACAGAACAGAAAGTTTTAACAAAACCCAATTTACCAAGTTTCTCTTTCATGGATTGAGCTTTTGGTGTCACTAGTTTTTTTTTTTTTCCTTTGTTATAGGAATTTTAGTTTTGCATTTTCCATTTCAATCTATTATTCACTTTGAGTTTTTTTTTACATTTTGAATTTGTTGCATTTTTAAAATCTGTTCTCTGATTTTAATTGGGTATTTTATATGATTAAATTTTCTATCTTTAATTAGCACACCAATTATACTTTTAAATTAAAAAAATATTTTATTGTGGTTGCCCTGGGTCTAAAAATGTTCCCCAAAGAGTTCATGTATTAGGCAGTGATGAGAGCTGAAACCTCATTAGTAGATTAATCCATTTAATGAATTAATAATCTGCTGGTGAGACTGCAAATTGGTGCAGCCAATATGGAAAGCAGTATGGAGATTCCTAGGAAAACTTGGAATGGAACCACCATTTGACTCAGCTATCCCACTCCTTGGTCTATACCCAAAAGACTTAAAAACAGCTTACTACAGGGACGTAGCCACATCAGTGCTTATAGCAGCACAATTCACAATAGCTAGATTGTGGAAACAACCCCGATGCCCATCAGTGGGTGAATGGATAGGGAAAATTTGGTATATATACACAATGGAACACTACTCAGCACTAAAAAAGAATAAAATCATGGCATATGCAGGTAAATGGATGGAGCTGGAGAAAATAATGCTAAGTGAAGTTAGCCAATCCCCAAAAACTAAAGGTGGAATGATTCCTTTGCTATGATGATACTGAATTATAATGGCAAGGGAGGAGGGATGAGAGGAATGAAGGAACTTTAAATAGAACAAAGGGGGGAGGGGGGGTCAAGGGGATAGGAATAATGACAGAATGAGTTAGACATCAATACCCTAAGTACATGTATAAAAACACAAATGATGTGAAAATGCTTTATGTAAAACCAGTGACTTGAGAAATTGTGCTCTTTATATGTAATATGAAATGAATTGTACTCTGCAAAGAAAAATCTTCAAAAAATAATCTGAATGGACTGAATAATTCAGAATAATAATGTGAATGGGTGGTAACAGTAGGCAGGTAGATTAAAGCTAGAGGAAGTGTGTCACTGAGGGCATGGGAATTATATCTTGAGTGAGGTTCCTCACTCACTCTGTTATCCAGTTTTCCTCTGCCATGCACTTCCACCATGATGCTCTGCCTTACCTGGCGCCCTGACCCTATGAAATTGTGAGACCAAAATAAACATAAACTTTCTTCTCTAAGATATTCTTTTTTCTTTTTCTTTCTTCTTCTTCTTCTTTTTTTTTTTTTTTTGGTACTGGGGATTGAACTCAGGGGCACTCAACCACTAAGCCAAGTCATCAGCCCTATTTTGTATTTTATTTAGAGACAGGGTCTCACTGAGTTGTTTAATACCTCGATTTTGCTGAGGCTGGATTTAAATTTGCGATCCTCCAGCCTTAGCCTCCCCCACTGCTGGGATTACAGGTGTGCACCACTCTTGTCAGGTGTTTTAACAACAGAGGCAGAAAGATGACTATACACATAGAGTTTGCATCATACATCACAACTTATCTAAGTCCTCTTTCAACTAAACTATGCCAATTTGTGGGTATTGTGAGCACCTTATAACAGAGTACACTCCAATAGTCCCTCTCATCCCATACAGCACTGCAGTCATTTGTTTCACTTATTATAACCTATAATCACCCAGTTAATTGTTGTTACTAGTATTTTTAAAATCAGTTAATTAATACTATAGACTATACTTCCTTATTTTTTCTTATTTAATGTGCTTCCTTTTATATCTCTAAGTTTTGGATGTATCATTTTCCTTCTCTTTGGAAAGCTTCTTTTAATATTTCTTGCAAGGATACTATACTGGAGACAAATGCCCTCAGTTTTTGTTTGATATAGTATTCTTTTTCACTTTTGAAGGATGGTTTTGCTGCATATAGAATTGTAGGTTGTAAGGTTTTCTGCAAATCCTTTAAACATCCCACTTCATTATTTTCTTGTTCACATGGTTTCTGAGGAGAAGTCCAATATAATTCTCATCATTGCTCCTCTATGAGTAAGGCGATACCCCATCCTTCAGAAATCTTAATTTCCTCTTCATCTTTGATTTTGTGTCATCTGAATATGATACAATCTAGGGGTAGATATTTTGGCATTTATTCTGCTTGGTATTCTTCATGCTTCCTGGATCTATTTTCTGCTGTCTGCCATTAATATTGGAAAATTCTCAGCTATTTTTATTTCAAATATTTCTTCTATTCCTTTTCATTTTTCTTTTCCTTTTGGTAATCCCATTGTGGCCTTTGTAATTGTCTCACATTCCTCATAATTCTTGTGTATTTAATAATGTCTTTTTGTCAATGCTATGTTGCTACAAAGTGGAGTCACTCCTGTCTGAAGAGTCACGCTACACAGAGCAAGACAGACACCTAGGATAGGCAGAAAATGATGCTAACCACAAGTCTCACATTATAAAGAAGAAGAGTAGATACAGGTTATCAGTTTGCTATTACAACACTTCTCTCACAGGCAACTCCAGGTAAAATATTTCAGGGTAAGTAGTAACAACTTATTAATTCACTGATAGTTAAAAATCCTTAAACATACACAGAAACAATTTTTGCAATAGAAAAACATTGAAAGCACTAATTCCAAGTTTTCACACAGACTAATAATTTCATTAATTAAACACTTCTGGTAAAGAGAGATGCAGAGGCTGCCTAGAAGACTTTATATATATATAAACTAGTGAATTTTGTAACTCTGAAAGTCACCTTCCACAGATAACTAAGTGAAATAAAAAATGCTGAAGAAGATATGTGCCTTCAAAACTGTGGAGAGAACCCACAAGTGTGGCTTTCTGATATACTACTTGACCCCTTCTTGTTTTCATTCTTTGACTCCCTGATCGGGGTTCTTCTTTCCATTAATTTGATATTTATCTCTTTATTCTTATCATTTTTCTCAATTCCTTCTTATTTGTACTCACATTTCTGACTTAGTATTTATTGTCCTCCACTCGATTCAGATCTTAGTAGAAGAAGGTGATTCCCACAGCTATAGTTATGGGAAGTGTCCTATAAACACACAATATATATACCCACAATATCATCCATGATAGAGCTGTAAGGTTTCAAGTAGATAACAGAACCTACTACATAAAGATTGTATTCACATTAGTTCTACTTTTTATAAAAGATTTTTTTAAAAATGATGTTAAGATAAATTAATAAATTCAGAAAAAAATTAAGCTGGCATTATACCTTAATTTTTACATAATTTCACAAGAGTACAGATTTAAGTGTAAAAAATATGAATCCAGAGGTTTTCTAAAGGAAATGTATAACCTTGATGTTAGAATAAGGATGAAATTAAAACTAGAAACCACAAAAGAAAAAATTAATAGATTACATAAAACTTATCTTTAGTTGAAAAGAAAAAGTAGGAATACACAGAGAATCTCTTTGTAAGAGAAATATCCATAAATACAGTAAGCCTGCTTCAAAATATACAATGATAAAAAAAGTAATAATAAAATAGATTCTAGATAAGCAAAGCAACTTTCAGAAAATGACTGACATAGAAAAATAAAACATTTTTTAATCAAAGAAAAATAATCAAAAGTAGGTTAACTCTTTATTATTCAGATAAATTATTTTTTCTTCTCCAAATTGGCAAAATGAAAAACAGCAAAACAGTGATAACCTGTAAGGATAGAGTGAAAAATTACTGTCATACACTCAAGCTACAAATACTTTAAGGAAGGTTGAAATTAACATCATAATTTAAAATGCACACACTTTTTAATTTAAGGATTCCACTCCCAGATATTAATCCTTAGAAATATTCTCAAAAAATGACCAGATACAATTGTACCAGAACTTACTGAGTCTTTTTAATTAAATATGAGTCTGAAAATAAAAGTATTCATGATGATCATTTGATTAAACACATTATGGAAAAATCATCCAGTGGAGTTCTTTGTGGCCATTAAGCAAGAATAGGGTAGAAATTCTCTTCCCAGTTATGATATGAATGCTTGAATAGACCCCAATCTTCTACAAAAAGTGACAAAAGCAATTGTGACTAATGTGTTTATGACATTAGATGGGAAGAAGTAGAATTTTACTCAAGAACTAATTCTATAAATCTTCAAATATATGGAAATTGCAAAACTGAAATATATAAAGATTTTATATATAAATTTAATTAAGAATTCATTACATGGGTGTATAGCAATGTAGAGACAACATTAGAGACCTTGAAGATACATCACTAGAAAAAAATTTAAAAAAGACTGAAGCACATAGAGCACAAATGAGGGGGAAAAAAAGAGCATATAAGATATATGAACAATAAAAGGTCTAATATGTTTGTATGTGGAGTCTCAAAAAAGGTGAAAAGAGAGAATGGAACATAACCTACTTGAAGAGATAATAGTTAAATTTTTCAAAGTGATTAAAGACATACCATAGACTTAAGATGCAAAAGTCCCCAAAGAAATACAAGGAGAACTACATCTAAGCACTTCATAGTAAAATTGGTGAACACCAAAGCCAATAGGAGAATCTCATAAGCAATTAGAAAAAAAATATGCTATATCCTGCAACACACTCCTTTCAAAAGAGACACAATAAAGCTACAGGCGACTTGAGTTCTTGAGAAACAATGTATGTCTATAGACAATGGAATATCACATTTAAAGCCTGAAAAAGAAATTCATTTTATAACCATTGAAAATATTCTTCAAAAGTTAAGGTAACTATAATCCCAGAAACTAGGGATGCTGAGGCAGTAGAATAGCAAGGTCAAGGCCATCCTCACCAACTTAGTGAGAAAAAATTGAAATAAAAAGAAAAAAAGGGCTGGGGTATATCTCAGTGGTAAAGTGTCCCTGGGTTCAATCCATAGCACATGCCCCCCCCTCCGCAAATGTTAATATTAAAAAAATACACATTTGTAGACAAATAAAGCTGCAGACACTCCAATAGAAATATGTTTTTCAACAGAAGAAAAATCATCCTATGCAAAGATGTATATTGCAGTGGATCAGAGCTCTACTAAAAGAATATTAGGAGTGTTCAACCAGCAAGGCAAGTGAGGAAAAATGGTCTACTAAAGTAAATTTGGCTAATAAAGCAAAAAATTATATATTTGAATATAACCCATTGAGAGAAATAGAAAATAATTAAGAAGGTTGCCATAATCCAACTGAGAGCAATAACATTAAGTATAAATATATTAAATATCCCAATTAAAAGACTACTATAAACAGGTTGGATTTAAAAGTAAAACTTGTATGCCATTTATAAGAGATATGCTTAGATAAGAAGGATATAAAAGGATAGGAAAAGATACAACATCCAAACACTAACCTGAAGAAAACTTATACAGCAATATTAATAACAGACAAAATTAAACATAAGAAACCATAAGAGAAAGAAGTGTATTTCATAATTATTACAGTCAATTAATTAGGGATACAAGTGATTTTTACTTTATGTGAGTCTAATAATATAGCATAAAATAAACATGTAAAAGGAGAAGGAAATAATGTCGCAGTCATAGCAGAGGATGATTTTAACACATTTCTTCAGGAACCCAAAGAATAAACAGGGCAAAGAAAGAAAGAAATATCACTGAGGACAAAAAATATCTAACAACATGATAAATTTGTTAATTTATTGTTCAGAATATGTCTTTGCCTACAGTGGAATAAATGTAGAAATTATTTATTGAGAAGATATGGAAGTCCTCAACTATATGGAAAAGAAATAGTATACTTCAACCCACAGATCAAAGAGGAAATCACAATCTAAATGAGAAAACATTTTTTAATTAAGTGATTAAGAAATTTGACAAACTTACAAAATGTAGGCAAAACTATGTTTAGACTAACACTCATAGCTTCAATTACATATACTAAAGTACATTAAAAATGAAAGATCTAAGTAATATTTAAAGAAGTCAGAAAAACAAAAGCAAATTAAACCCCTATACTGTGGAAGGCAGGAAGGCAAAAATAAAATAGCAGAAATTAATAAAAGAGAAAACAAGTATATAGTAGAAAAAAAAATCAACCCAGCCAAAAGCTGGTTCATTGAAAAGATGGTCAAATCTCAAGCCAGATTAATTAGGAGAGAGGCAAAGACAGAGAGAGAGGAAAGAAACAGAGATGGAGAATGAGCATGTGAGTTCACAGAGGGGGTGATTTCAGGAAGGAGAAGGGATATGACCTTAGAGTGTATATGCACCAAAAAAGTCATCAGGACATATTATGAATAACTTTATAGCAACAAACTTGAAAATTTAAATGAAAAAGACAAATTCCTAGAAAAACTAATACAATGAGAATTTCAAAAATCTAAAGTCCTCAGGCTGGGGCTGGGCCTCAGTGGTAGAGCGCTCCCCTAGCATGTGTGAGGCCCTGGGTTCCATCCTCAGCACTACATAAAAATAAATATAATGAAGGTATTGTGTCCAATTACAACTAAAAAATAAATATTTTTTAAAAAAAATCTAAAGTCCTCAATTTATTAAAGAAATCTAATGTGCAATGAAAACTTTTCCTATGAAGAAATCACCATGCTCAAATAACTTTTCTGGTGAATTCATCTAAATAGTTAAAAAACAAATGTCATGAAATAACTCTTTGTGAAATGGAAAAATAGTGAATACAATTCAGTTATGCGGTCATTGCACTTGTAATACTGAAATGTGATTAGATTAAAATAAAAAAAAAAATTACCGATTTCCCTATAAACATTTCTGAAGAAAGTCCTTAAAAAATAAAGGCAGTGCTCACATGGCATGGTAGGATGTGGCTCTAAAATTCACTATGCAAGCTGAGACCATGCAAATTAAGTTTAATAATCAATGGTAAAAAATTGTGATATTTTCCCATGAATTTTACAAATTTTGATTAAGACATTAACAACTCTCTTACCATCAATCATAAATATTTAGGCAAATTTTCAAACAGTGTAAGAATATTTAAATAGTACACTGTGATTTACAACATTAAGACACTGAATTTGTTTCTTGTCAGCAGCACTTCCTGTGTGATGTCTTTATCCTGTTTGTCACAACCACATTCCTTGTTTATGTCAATGGGTTTGCCTTCACTAAAGTCCCTAGCTGTACATCCATAGTCTTGAATGGTGGCAGGTTCAGCATTTCTATGGTTGGCTACTTTTCTATAAATCTGTTTATATTTTTATTAGAATTGCAGTTCCAGTGTTATCATTTCCTTTTTTTGCTGTACTTTCATGTTTGTTGACCAATTCCATGTTGGATCAGGTAACTTTGTAAAATATCATGTGGGTTTATCACTGGGAGACAAATAGACAACACAACTACATGCTTTTCTGACAGCTTGTGAACTAACAGATGTGCTGTCACCAAACACCAAAAGACTTTGAAAAAAGTGATGTCATCGGTCACTGGTCAGGATGAAATCTTAGTACTTCATGTAGTCACTCACAGTTAGCATAACTTGATAACTGAAATCTGACCTGTGCTGTGGAGGGACTGATGCTATTTAAAAAAAATCCTAACAACTGAAATGCATGCATATTGGAAGCAAGTGACACAAGAACTACCTAAATTAAGGGTCATATACAGGGTGAGATGGCACACACCTGAAATCTCAGCAACTTGAAAGTCTGAGGTAGGAAGATTGCAAGTTCGAGGCCAACCTCAGCAATTTGGCAAGATCCTGTCTCAAAATAAAAAAATAAAAAGCGCTAAAGATGTAGGTCAGTGGTAAAGCACCATTTTGCCATAGTCCTCAGCACAAAAACAAAACAAAACCAAAAATACCCCACAATCATTAGCTTTTATTTCTTGATCTGAAATATATGAATGTTCATTTTTGGAATTCATTAATAAAAGTGTAATTTGTACACTTTTCCTTATTTATGGTATAATTCAACGAAAAATTCCTTAGGAATCATCATAATAAAATTCACCACATTAGCAGAATAAAAGTGAAAAAGAAAAAGCATTTGATAAAATTCAATACTCATTAATGTAAATATAAAAACAGAAAACTAGAAATGCGGACAATTTCCTTAATCCACTGAAGGGCATTACAAAAACTACACCAAATGTCATACTTATTAAATGAGCATATAAATGTTACTTTTGAGATTGAGAACAAGACAAAGACAGCCTTGATATCATTACATCTATTCAATATTGTAGTGGAGATGTTAGCTCAGGGAAACTGCCTAACATTATTGAAAATTATTAAACTGAAAGATATACCACATTCATGACTTAGAAGTTGCCAACTTACTTGAAATTGGTGAACTAATTCACTATAGTTCTAATTAAAATCAGAGTAAGTCATATGGTGTGTATGTGTATGGTAAATGGTCAAGCTAATTAGAAATGTAAAGGGACAAAAATAGGACAATATTATAGAAAAACAAAATTGAGAAGTGACATTTTTAGATCAGGATTTATTATATAAAGCTGTGATCATTAATTAAGACAGCTTGGTATTGACAAAAGGATAGTCAAATAAACTAATAGAACCAAACAGAATTCAGATACAGATCCATACATATATAGGTAACCTAATTTATGACAAACTGATATTGCCACACATTAGTGGAAGAAAGAGCTTCTTAATACCTGGTGCTGAGTCACCTGACATTCACAGAGAAAATTCACAGAGCAAGTGAATTTGAACCCTACATTATACCATGTATAAAATCAGTTCCAGGTCCATTCTGGATCTAGATGTGAAAGATAAAAAGTAAAGATTTTATAATGAAAAATAGCAGAACACCTTCATGAACACTGAATAGGAAAAAAAAAAAATTAAATGGGACACTAAAAGTGCTAACCAAAACAGGAAGGACTGATGAACTACATTGAAAGTTGGAATTTGTATTTGCCATAAGGCATCATTAAGAGAGTGAAAAGGCAAATAAGAGGCTAGAGAAGATATCTGTAATGTATCTATCAACAGTGGACTCATTAAGCCCCCAAAAGAATCCCTGCATATCAATAAGAGGAAGACAATCTAAAAGACAAATGGGGGGATACTTCAGAAAAGAGGATATTCAATGGCCAACAAATTCGGAAAATGTATACAAGGCTCACTGGGTCTTAGGGAAATGTCAAAAGAATAGCTAAAATTAGGGATTGACAAATAATCTATGCTGGCAAGGATATGCAGCACAATTTCTGTCCTATGCTGGTGGGAGTACTAATTAAACCATTTGTAAAAACATTTGACACTAGCTTGTGAAGTTGAACTTATGCAAACCTAATTACCCAGATATCCAACTCATTGATATTAACTCCACAAAAATGCATACACATACCCACAAAATCACACATCAGAATGTTCCTGGTGGCACCATTGGCAAGAATGCAAAACTGAAGATAGTTAACACTGAAATGGATAAATTGTGTTTTCGCAAAACTTAATAATATTTAGCAATGAGAATAAGCAAAGCATGATTTGAAAGGATCTGATAAATACATCAGCAAAAGAAGTCAGACATATCAGAATATACAGACTATTATTCCATGTATAAAATGTTCAAAATGGGGCAAAAGTAACTGGTAGTGAAGTGAGTGAAGTCAGAACAGTGGTTACCCTGTCAGGAGGAGGTCAGAGGAGTGCATGTTGTGAGCACTGGGTCAGGTTCTGTTTCCTGACCCAACTGGTGATTAAGGGGATGTGATCTCTTGTGTACTCAGCTAAAACATTTTACTTAAAAAAGAAAGAATCTGGCAGATATATCTGAGCTGAATTAGGAAAGTAACCATAGGGTAGGTATCAATAAGTGGAGAAACAAAGCTAATTGAAGATCACCAAATATAATTCTTTACCAGTTGAAAAAATCAAAATGTTATTACTGTCATATATAACAAATTGGAATAAAAAATAAATTAAAAATAAAATGAATCTATGAAGGATTCATTACCAATATTTACCTCTTTTCATTTTTTAGACTTAAGAGAATTTTGAATTAAAAATGAGTATTAAGTCACATGTTTGAGACCAAAAAAAATAAATATGCTAAAAAAGAAATAACTTTCTAGCTGAAATTTACACAATTACAAAGGGGTCCCCTGGTGTGGTGCAATGAGGGGCCAAGGAACCTGGTCTTAGCTGCTCTAGCTCTCAAACACTATGCAGGGCAGAAAGACAGTGTGTAGATGAGCAGGTCCCTTAGCATTAGTGCAAATGCATTCCAATTAGCCTCACTCAAGCTGTACTAAAGGAGCAGTTTTATCCCAGTCTCTGTGGAACACTCAGTCAGCAAAGGTAAAAACCTGAGAGGCCACTGCCCAGATGCCCAACTCCATCCTGGAGAAGGGACCAGTGGTGTTGCCCATGCATTACTTTACTTAACAAAATGCACAGAGGAAAAGTACCACTAGTCCTGCCTTGGGTGGCACATTCGTGAAGCTTACCTGTAAACTGTAGATTAGTGAGACAAACTCCAACTTAATACCTGTCAATTTCACCACCAAATATCCTTTTAAGAAAACCATGCTTTCCTCAACAAACTTATATCATTAGAAAGTAACTTTATATTTTTGTCACCCAATCTTATTTTTAGACAATATTATGGAAAAAGAAAGAATGTCGAATCTCTCAGAATTATGCTTGAAAATAAAATGGTAGCTTTAAATTCTTTCATTATACATGCCAAGTGTGTCTATTGTATATAAAATGCTTTAAAAAATAAAGATGGTTACAGGTAAAATTTGAAAACATGTCTAAGGTGAAAATCAGAATCCACATACATATGTGTACATTTGTACCCAATCTCTATAAATGTAGTGTATAAAATTTCCTATTATGGGAGGAAACAGATAACAAATTTTAGTTCATTTTTCTTAAAAAAAAAAAAAAAGACTCCTAATAAGAGGTTGTTCATTCAAATTTATGCAGGGCAGGGGCAATAAGGACTTTAGATTAACAGGTTTAAAAATAAAAGGGTTAAATAATCATTTATTATCACATTAGTAATATTGATTCTTGTTATTTTGTCTTGTCCAAGTTAGAACCAGAACAAATGATCTTGACTATAATAATGGGGAATAGTCTGATACAGGAAGAATGGCTCTGGTTGACAGGCTAGACTGAGAAAGATGGAGCCGAGAGTACCGCCTGTACATTTCCATGCAATCAAAGAGATCCCCATGGCATTTTCCCACTGCAGGGTATTAGGGGCCCACAGGCACCTAAGGTAGGTGTTCCCCTGCACATCTTTTGATATCACTGCCATATCTGTTACCACTGACCACCACTATGTGGAAACTGTAATGTTTAAATTAAAGCACACAGTGAATGCATGAATAAATAAAAGCATATGGGCATAAACTTTTTACAAGTGATGCAGAAAAGAACAAGTGCATACTGAACAAGCTGTAAGAAATTTCATCGTTCACATTATGCAAATGCATTTTGCTAGTGATATTTTCTATTTTAGTCAGGATGATCCTCATTACTACTTTTACTATGTGAACTACAAAACTGTGTATCTGTTTTAACAAGAACATATACATAATTACTCTGTGGAGAAATTTTCAAAAGTGTCAAAATATGAATTAAAACACCGACACTTTTTTTTAAGGCTCCTTATGCGATTCCAAAACATGTTGCTTACAGAATGAAGGCTTGGTAAAATGGATGAGAACATTTGCATGGAGGAGTTTCTAAAATACCAGTTATTTATTTAAAGCAAGCTTCAATTCTGGTTATATGATTTAAAAACTCTTCTGATGAGGACAAATATAAAGCTGCACAATGAAATCCAAATAATTTACCTGACCTCCATTTTTCTGAAGAAAAGACCCTCACTTTTTGTGGCTGAGATAAAATCAAGAAGTCTTCCAACCCCCAAATTCATCTTTTCTCCAACTGAAATGAGCAGGTTAGCACTGTTTGTAGACTCATAATCCTTTTGTTCAATGACAACCATGCATGCTCTTTTCTTCCTCAGAAAAGTTGAACAGGTAATTGTACTGGAGATGAACTGCAGGGCTATCCAATTGTGCTAATTTGGTGTGCTTCTGCTCAAGTCAGCAGAAAACTCACAAATTTTCCTTTCTTCTAGAAGATAAACAAATCTTACTGTGTTCTGGAGAGACAAATTTATAGAACTACTGTGGCTGGAGACACAGGATACTAATTTCAAATGATCAATATTTTCATCTGACCAGATCAAAATATTGACACTAAAATAAGACAACCAAGGGAAAATTCATTCTTTAGCTTGTTACCATGGGACCTCGCCTCAAAATTCTGCCTACATTGAGCCTTCACTGAACAACAACAACGAAAATACCAAAATGGAATTAAAACATGAAATTCTTTTTCCTACATACTAAGAAATTTCTCAGCTCTGATAGTTAAGCTTTTTCAAATAACTTTCTTGCCTAATGAGACACCTTCTTTAGTCATCCAACTTATCAAATGCAGTGGGACACTCCTGACTTCCTCCCATGACTTCAGCAGGGTTAGTTCTGTCCCAACCTGAGTGGGGATCATAAAGAGGACAGTCTAGACTTATATTTATTTTTTTTTTGCGGGGGGGTGCTGGGGGTTGAACTCAGGAGTACTCGACCACTGAGCCACAACCCTGGCCCTATTTTGTATTTTATTTAGAGACAGGGTCTCACTGAGTTGCTTAGTGCCTCGCTTTTGCTGAGGCTGGCTTCAAACTCTCAATCCTCCTGTTTCAGCTTCCCAAGCCACTGGGATTACAGGCATGTGCCACCACACCTGGAAAGTCTTTTTACTTTTGAAAATGAGAAAATTAAGGTTTACAGCTTGCAAGTGATGGAAATTAGTACTTGCAGGGTATTAATTTCTAGGAACTAGGACAAGTCTTTTGACTTCTGGTCAAGTTTTTCCACCACTCCCTATTGGAATGATAAAACCAAAGTCAAACAGATAAGACATTGTGAACAACAAAAAGTATATTCTGTGTTTTTACTAGTGTTTTTGTTTTTACCTCTGAAGAGATTATCCAAGTCAATATCTTCTTTTCCTTTGATTTTCAAACACTTTGCCTGCTGTACATGTCTGGGCAAAGAACAGAAATAAAATCTAGATTCATTATCCTGTGAAGTAGGAATAAATCATGATAGCAGCACAAATTTAAATAAAAACCACAGGGTAAATGTTAGTGACTTAGCAGGTATTTTGCTGCACGGAGTCCTGCCAGAATTTTTTTTTTTCAGTTTAAGATTTTTTAGAAATATATACTTTTATTCAGGAAGTCCAACTATGAAACATGAAACTTAAAAGTCTCCTTTGCCCCCACATTCTATTATAACAAAAAGTTTCTAAAACTCTCTGGAAAATAATCTCTTCAGATTCTGAGGAAGATGGGACAGTGGGTGACAGGGTGGTAGATGGGTAAATAATAATTGCTACTGATGATTTTGACACTATTTTAATCAGAAGATTATAGACATTGTGCTCAAACAACTATATAAAGTAATTTAGTTACATTGCTGAATGTCAGAGAATTAATTAACTTTTAAAATGTTGCACTATGCAGTAAGGGCTGATTTTGTAACTCTTTCATCATGGAACTTTATTAAAACTTAAAGCTCATACTTCATAATGAATATGAAAGTTTTTAAAATGAAACTTGTCCAGGGTTGCTAATTACCTACTGATTAATTTTAGGCAGATAGAACTTGATACAATTAATTTCTCTGTATATATTTATAACTTTAATAAGATCATAATACTTTCCTTTGCACATATATTTTCTTATTATACTTACCATCTCATTTTATCCTAATAAGCCTTTGAAATGCTGATGAAAGAACATTTCAGTTTCTGTTTCAGATGAAGAAATTGATTCAGTTGCCAAAAGCCTATGTAGAAACCTAAATGACTTATACATAATGAAGGTAATTTTATCTATATGTCATATAATCATGCATCTCATGGCATAATTATATTTGATTTATCAGTTATCTCTTAATTCTTAAAGTTTTTATCAAGATGACAAAAACTGAGAAAGGATTTCTTTTAAAGTTGCATCTTGGGCCACACAGGTTCTGCAAGGCTGCTGTGGAGCCAAGTTCCACACATGGCTAATCACGTGTGATACAAAGGAGGGACAGCATGCCAGGAATGGGAAGACCTGGGTTCATACTCAGGACCTGGCTCCTACATTTGTGATCCCAGGTGGATATTTAAATACTCAGAGTCTTAGATTCCAATCTGCAAAAGAGAGACAGTACTTGCTTTATTGGGTTGTTGTGAGCAATTACTGAATTAGATATTGAAAAATAGCGTAAAAACATTTATGCATCATGGATATGCATAAAAATGTGTGGAATATTTTTATTTTCAATATGTATATTTTTCATTATATTCTCTCATAATCCATATATATCATCAGGATTTGTTTACATTCTTACAGAAAAGCATGTGAGCTACAAGGAGAGGGCTTCACCTTAAGGAGTAAGTATCTGGAGGAGGGAGCTGGTCAACACAGGATGCTGGAGGCACAACCCTGTATTATGTAACACAGCACAGCCATTTTGCAAAGAAGAAGAAAAAAATCAGAGCAATTTTAGTTCTGCTTCTTTTTGGCAAATCTTTGGGTATTTTCCCCTCATTCCTACAAATTTCATGACACTTTGGATTGATTTTCAATCCATCTTAAAGCATCCCTCTACAATTGGCTAATGAAGATCTTAATTCTATCTTTCAAAATCAAAAAATGGAGCTTCCTTACATAACACTGATGAGGATTTTAAAATAATTTTAAAATAAATCAAATAAGTTTATTGAGTTCTATTAAAAAATGCTAGGCACTGCAATTAATCACAGGTTACACTTTGGTATAATCTTACTTTCAAATTATTACATTGCTAGGGAGATAATGCCAAGCCAATCCTGTGGGCAAAACTCCCATGATACAGGTACTTTCTAGGGACTCCCAGCCTCCCTATTTAGCTTAACCTCAGTTCATTCTCACAAAAACTCTAAAAGGTAGGGGTAGTGCTCCTGTTTTATAAATACAAACACTGAGGCTCAGAAATATTAAAGAACTTGCTCCACATCAGGCACACAGTGCACTGATGGTGGAGCTAGGATATAAAGTCAAGTTTTTGAACTAAAAAACCCAGGCTTGCTTCAAGTTCCACACATGATCTTCCAATACTGTAGGGCTTCCTGCTTATTTACAGTAGACATGGAGGAACAGTCACAGGCAGAACAAAAATAAGGGACAGTCAGGAATGTTCTTAGAGACCAAGGGGAGAACATAGCTTGGTATTCTGCAGACAATGTGTGTGTGTGTGTGTGGGGGGGTAGATTAGGAAGAACTGGGGAGAAAGGGAGAAACTGAACTAGAATGAACATAAAGAAAACAGGAGGGGAGAAGTGTTTTAGGAACCCAAATAAGCAAATCAATTTGTTTGGCAGAAGCCCCTGCACTGTGCAAGGAAAGGTGCAGTTGACAGAATAAGGGGAAGAAATGTACTGCAGAGGACCTTGCCTGCTATGCTTGTTTGAACTGGATCTCATGGGCAGTGGAAAGACCACTGGAGTATTTGCATCTTGAAAGATCTGCTGTAGAATTGCTTGGAAATGACAAAGGCCAGAGAAGTGCCAAAGATGAATATTTTTTGTGTTTTAGTAAAAATGTCTAAATCTCCATGAAAATCTCCAGGTAGAACTACTTGACTGATAATTTTTTCTAAAGCCTGTACCTATCATATAGTCATAGCTCCAGGCACCCTGAATAATCTTCAAAATCTTTCATTAGTAGGATTTCTGTTGTTGAGCAAGAGCCAGACACTCCTCTGTCTGTGTGTGTATGTCTGTGTATGTGTGTGTCTGTCTGTCTATACTAGATTAATTCCTTAAATTATTGGAAATGATTGTGATGAAACCTGCCACTATTACCTGGTAGCCTCTGCCATCCACTGTTTTGCAAACTGCCATAGATTTGCTACTTCCAATAGAGGCAGTATCAGTGGTTACCACTCAGTGCTCATTAAGTGCCAAACCCATAAACTAGATGCCTACTCATGAAAATAAGATCAATCTTACTTTGCACTGAAAAAGACAGAAAGATTAAGGAGCTTGCCCAAAGTCACAAAGTAAGTAGAAGAACTAGAATCTGAATCTAATTCATGTTAGTCTATCTGGACCTAGACACCTCTTGGAACATGAGTCAGCAAATGATAGGCCACAGGTCAATTCCTGCCCATTGCACTTGGGTAAATAGAGTTGTACTAGAATGCAGCTACTGCTTCATTAGTTCATTTTGTGTCTAAGCCACTTTCACAACAATGGCTGAGCTCAGTAGTTATAACAGTGATCTTATGGCTGACCAAACCTAAAAATATTTACTATGTGGCTTTTCACAGGAAAAGTTTACTAACCCCTATCCTGGAAATAAAGGAAAAAGTCCATAAGGTCAAAATACATATACCACATGTATGTTTTATCTTTTCTACAGATTGCCCTAATAACTGTTTAGTTATAGCTTATAATTAGACTTCAGAGGCAAAAACTAGACTCTGACTGTTTAATTTTTAGGTAAACTCTCCAAGTCTAATCAACGTTCTTTGAGATTTCCATGCCGACAAGTTGCATTCAGCTGAGATGAATTCTACCACTGAAAGACTCCTCATCTATCAGGGGATTCAGATGTGTGCACTATCAACTTTCATAGGAGGCAGAACAAGAAAGGGGCCATCATAGGGAGGTGAAGAAGGTGGGATCAGAGAACAATAGGGGGTCTTCTGCATGTAAGGTGGGAGAGGTTAGAAAAGCTTTCAGGGGCTAGGTATGAAAGAGGCTTCAAAACAAGGTTTGGTGCAGAAAATGCAAGGGGCCCCCAGGTGCAGAACATGGTCTGTGAAGTGTTAGGTGAGAAGTGATGGGGTGTGGGATGTGATGAGGTGGGGAGTGGAGCTGGGGACCACTGATGAGAATTGCAACAGCTCTCTGTTTCTCTGTGTGCCTGTATGTTTGAATATACAAAGGTTTTAATCTACAGTACAGCAAAATGGGCTAAGGAGCTGAGTCTATTAATCCAAACAACTAATAAAATATGCTTAGTTTTTACCTAAGAAGTAATTAAACCTTGAAAAATATGGCAATAGAAAGCATTCACAAATAGTATATATATATATATATATATATATATATATATATATATATATACACACACATATACATATACACATACATATACATGGCATTATGTATAAGAAAAAATATTGGAAACCACTTGTCAATAGGGGAATAGGTTAAAGGAAGTAAGGTATTCCATACTGTAGAACATCATATGTTGTTAAACATAAGGCATTGGCTCCACGTTTATTAATATGACAATGGATCCATGATATATTGTTAAACTCCCAAAACGTGTTACATATTAACAAAAAATGATATATATTTTTAAAAAGAGCTAAAGTATATCTACATATACATAGCCAGACACAGAGACTGGAGAGGTGTTATATGTGACAATCTGTTGATGCCAGCAACCTCGGTTTCTATCACCAGAATTGTAAAGCAATGAATGAGAAATTATTAAATTTTTAAAAACCTGTATATTACTTGATTATTAACATGGGCATTTTCTTATATTTTTACTAAACTTCCAAGTTATGCTGTTTTATAGAAAAAGGTCTAGATATTATTATTTTTAATTGTTTTCTTATTATTCATCTGTATTTTCTAATTTTCCTATAATAAACAAGCATCATTTTAGCAATGAGAAAAAATTATGTTAAGTGTCCCAACTTTACTATTAACTATAAATAGGAAATAATTATTTTGAAGCTGATTAAGTATATAGATGAGAAAAAATGCTTGTTGGTGCCCAGATAGCAGAATTTTGTTTTTCTGGGGTAGAAGAGCACTAATATTTCCTTTTGCAAGGAACTATGGAGATTTTAGGACACAATGTTCTGTAGAATTTAATTACTAAGAGCCTGTCCAAGGCAGGATTCCAGAAATCCAGAGATTCACAATAAATTATAAAGTGCCTTATGAGAATTAGCTCTGAAAAAAATATTTTAAGACCCTATTAAGGCACATATCTGTTAATTTATAAAGTTTCAGCAGAACTATAAGTTTGTTTAGGAAATATGAGACAATAGCAAAGGTGCTGGGGAAAGCCTGGTAGGTAGAACCTGATTAGGGCCAGGTCCTTTAGTTGCATGGGTTTCTCTCTGGGCTTCTGAGCTCACCACTGAATAAGTGAGTGTGGATGCAGGGAGTAAATCAACATGCCCTCTGCCAAGTCCACAGGAACAGGGCCATCCTGCCTGAGCTCCAATCCTTGTTCTGCCACTTCTAAGTCTGGGTAATTTTCTTATTACTAAGAAAAGATAAGAATGGGGTTTTGCCTGTCTTGTTCACTGCTGTAGCATGAGAGTTTGGGAATAGGACCCTTCTGATTATTTATTCAATGGATAAAAGTTGAGTGAATGAATAAAACGGTACATGAATGAGTATCTCTAAATTCAGAAAGGCTCAGACATTCATCTCTCCAAGTGCCAAAGCCAATTCTGTTCTGACATGGTCTTAATGTGGGGGTGGACAGTGATCTAGAACAGCAAGCAGAACTGTGACCTGGGAGTCAGAGCCCCCAGTTGCCACCAACACTATTCATGAAGGAACTTGAATCTTTGCCTTTGGTCTCATTTCCATGTTGAAGAAGTTGTATTAAACTCTTGAGTCCTTTACATTGTGAGACTCTTACATTGGCACACCTGTCCAGAGGCTCCTTGGAGTCCCACTGGAGGTAGGGATGGGAAGCCCTTCTCTGAATGGCCATGAACTTTCCTGTCTAGGCACAATGCCCTCTAAGCCTAGGAGGATTTGGGGGTGTCTCAGTGTTTTGATTACTATGCATTTGATCAAGAGGTTTAATTTGCTTATGAATCTAAGTATTAACTCAAGACTAAATAAATAAAGGTCTAAATTCCTATGTTTGGTGCTAAGATATGTGTTATACACAGCTAGAACTGGTCTAACTTCCATACTTTGAAATAAACAGCTTTGGGGGGCCAAATTCAACAATTTGGGGGTGTAGGGGATGCAGTTCAGTGTTGAACTGCTTGACTAGCATGTGTGAGGCCCTGTTCGAACCCTCAGCACAGCCAAAAATAAATAAATAAATGTTTTATAAAAACAATAAAAAAGATTTGGAACTATTATTTTGACTGTCACTACTATGATATATCTCTCTTTCTACACACGTGTGCACGCGCGCACACACACACACACACACACACACACCTATACTCAAAATCATATAAGCCTCTCATTTATGTCCATTTTACAGGTGAAACAACTGAGACTCTCAGAGGAAAATGAATGTCTATAACTAAATAAAATAACTTAAGACATATACTTGGAATCTATAATGTGTAAAGACAAAAAAACTAAAGAACATTGGTTCCTCCCTTTGGCAGCCTACAGTCCTTTTGAGAAAAGAAGGTACTCAGAAAAAGCAAGTATTGAAATGATACATGCAGACACACACACACAAATAGGCCACCAGTGTGCAGCACAGACAGGAAGGACAGAGGAGAGCTGAGGGCAAGGGTGGGGCTCCCTTGATTCTGCATCCCAGGGCCTAGATCACTGCATCACTGTCCTGGCACATTGTGGGCGATTGTTCAAAATCTAGTTAATTCATTGAGTGCCTAATAAGTATCGAGCTTTATATTATGTGTTAGAAAAACACAGACATGTAAAACAGAATCACTATCCTCGAAAAAAGCTTAGATAGGTGGGAATGGCTTAGAAATTGTCCAGAGATGAGCCTTGGGGAAGAGAGAAGCTGCAGGCAGGGTAAACAAGGTACTCAGGATGGAACAAAGATTTAAATGCCAGAAACAACACTGTGGATGTTGATGGATGGGGACATTGAGCAGACTTCATGCCCTGAGCATAGAATATATGTGGGAAGAAATGAGAGAAAAGCCCGATGAATAAAGAAAACCCATTTACTTACTTGGAAGGTTCATATGTGGAAGAACCACCTAACTCTGTTATAACCCTGAGAATGGCTCTCACAGAAGGTATTTATGCTGCTGATAATATGAATAGTGGAAATAAACTATTAGCTCACAGCAGTGCTATTTATTATCAGAATCATTAAAGGATGATTTCACTACATGCCATTCCCTCTGATTACCATAATTTCCTCCAGCCATTTCTATTACCAATATAAGCCTTCATGAAGTGCATAAAATTTACAATACATCAGGCATTGAGGAAAACAAGTGAGCTTTACTAGGCATTTTCTTAGGTTTTCCTAACAGCACTGACTGAGACAGACATTTTAGCCAACAGTGGAGCTACACTATATTGAACACTGCTTTGGGGAGGTAAAAGAGGTTATTAAAGAACACTTAGGTGGGTGGGAAAAGCCTGGAGAAAATGTCCTTCTCAGGCCTGAGGAAAAGAGCTAATGGATAATGCAGGGGGCAGTTAAATTCCAGGGTAATTTTCTTTATGATGAAAATGGTTTAATGACTATAATTTTATTCTCATTGAAGATAGAAGAGATAAAAGTCTTTTGTATTATGATGAAATCTGTTCAAGGTATAAAATTTTGTATTATATATGGAATATATAAGAATAAACACTTTGGGGAAAACATCATAACATTCTTCCCTTTCAGTACTTTTATTTTCACAAAATGAGAAATACATGTTATAAGATGACTCTGAGAATCCTACACAGAACTAAAAAGTTGTCTAAATAGAAACCCAGCCAGATCTTTTCAAAGCCTTTAAACCATCCTTCTGTTACACTGGTGTAGTTGAAATGTGTGTGGGATTTGGAGTCTGCTAATTCTGCACTCAAATTCCAACCATTCTAATGGCTATCTAGGTGACTTTGGACACTTTTCCTAACCTCTCTGAACCATCAGGTGTCTTTACTGTAAGATCTAATGAGAAACCTTATCAGACACAGGATGTCATAAGGGTAAATAAAATAAACAAGAGGATCTATATAAATTGTTTAGTTCAATAGAAGTGTGTGATATTATTAATAAGCATTTATTACCATTGAAACACCTGTTGTTATTATTGTATGGAAATTGTATCGCATCGCTTATTGTATGGAAATGTGTTGGATTTAATCAGAAAACCAATGTTCCAGATCAGTAACTAAGGGTCTCTGTTTCCTCACCTATAAGTGGAACTGCTATAAGGACAAAAACACCTGTTTTGCCTAAATCAGAAGATTATGGGAAACTCCAAATAAAATATTTGTGCAAACTGTAAACTGGTACACTACATAACATATATTTTCCCTTATGGAGTTCAGGCTCAAAGGAAGAAACTCAGGTGAAGTGCGGTTTGCTTCCATTTAATGTACATGGATATACTACTATTCATTCTAGAAACACAAAGAAAAAAATATACATATACACATATATGTTCAATTGTGACCCACTGTGAATCTGACTCCTGAAAATTAACATACCATAAATATCTGACTACTTTGAAGATAAATCTTTGCAAACATCTAGTAGTATATAATCTACTCAAATTTAAAGCATGACCCTCTACTAAAAATGTGAATGTACATAGACTATTTCCACTAGTAAATCATGCAGTGGAACCATAAGCGTGTTAACAATAGGCTCCTACAAATATTAAAATGAGAGCAGATAGACCTTTAAAAATAATCACAAAACTGTGATGCAGTAAGGAAAGCACAAAATTCTCTAAATGGCCAGGTGATGCCTAATTGTTTGTGACAGAATGTTTAAAAAGTATGTTATTTTTCCCCTCCCTCCCTCTCTCCCTTCCTTCCTTCCTTCCTTTCTGGTGCTGGGGATGAACCCAGAGCCTTGTGCATGTGAGGCAGGCACTTTACTAACTGAGCTATATCCCCAGCCCAAAATGTTATACTTTGAACTTGAATTACAAGAATTCTGGAGATTCTAAGGTGACAAATAGTATTTATACAAGAGATTACTGAAGGCTGTCCAGAGCTTGGGGAAGGATGAATCTGAAGCACTAATTGTCACCAACGTAAACCCTTCCCTCATCCCATGAAAGAAGCCAGGTAAAAATGCAGATGAGAATAGATGGGATTTAAATATTCTCCTTCCTCTCTATTTGATATCTTGTGATTTCAAGAGCAAAGATTTGGGATGGAGGAATGGTAGTTTCAGAAAAGTCCTAGGAGGAAAACTGAGGAGGATTGAAACAGATCTTATCTGCACATGGTCAGCCTATGTAACATCCCCTGTTGATTTCCTTGTTCTCCTTCTTCCTCACCTTGAAATTCAAGGGTATCAACAATGTCATGGAGATGGGGTAAAAAGAGTGCCTTGACTGAGATTGCTAATGCTATGTATTTAAACATTATTAAGACAATTGGTTAGAAAAAAAGCGGACAACTACTGTAGTACAGGGATTGCAATGGTCTTGAGATTTGAAAGCCAAAGGATTCAGGATGTGCACTGTGCTTGCTGCCCAGCTTCAGCTACTCACAAAGTTCTATATGTGCATGAAATGAGATCAGGCACAATGGGAAGGGCTGTGAGTTTTTTGCGCAGTTGTTAACTAACATTTTCTACTCTTTCTTTTTACCTATTGTAATTATATGTACCTGATATATTTCAGTGCACAGTCCCTTCAAAAAATGGCAAAGCACATACTATGTCCTGAAAAGGGGCAATTTCTAAGACAAGTAAGATGGGGAGAAGAGATTTTGCTGGAAAGAACTTAGCTAATGTCTGAGTCAACATGACAGTGTTTATATACATATGTGTGTGTGTGTGTGTGTGTGTGTGTGTGTGTGTGTGTACATATATTTTAAAGCAGTTCAAAGATCTGCTTAGTTTCTATGACTTTTGACATTGAGGGTGAATATAAAAATATTTATAAGAGAGACTGACTGAATTTTTATGTGGAAAAAAATACAACAGAATATAGCAAAAAGGATGAAGGCAAGTAGAAGTACTGATCTCTGACTTTGGAATAAATAACCTCAGTTCTTTAGGAAATAAAGAGGGGAGGGAGGGCAGAAAGAATGAAGGGAGAAAGGGGGAGGGAGGGAGGGAGGAAGGAAGGAAGGAAGGAAGGAAGGAAGGAAGGAAGGAAGGAAGGAAGGAAGGAAAAGAAGATAAAACTTCTCCCTCAACTGGGAAACGGAAAGGACATATAAGTTCTCAACTTCTTAAGTTGTAAACAGTGTGGGTGTGAACAGGCAGTAAAGAACAACTAGACCCTGTGAAGTTTCAACAAGAGGAGTGGGTGTGTACCAAATAATAAAAATGCAAGTTACAGATACAAAAATAGAGAGAAATGTGTATCCGTAGGAAATAGACCATGCAACAGAGAGGAGGCTAAGCTGCAATCGTGTGCAGAGCCATCAAAACTAAACAAGCTATTTAATAAAAATGAAATGTCACCTGAGTGTTCTAAAATAACATTTGTGTGGAAAAAAAAAATCTAGTCAAGGATGTAAAATCCATGTGAAAAGTGTATCCTACCAGCCAAATTCTCTCAACCAAGAGGCAACCAGGTGAATTCTTGGGAATGGAGCTGCTCCTGCCCTGCTGGGGTTGGGGTGCAAAAGGGCAGAAAGCTTTTCTAAAGGAAACTCCACATCTATGTGCTGAACAGAAAAACGGTCTCTAGGCTTAGGAGAAGGAGCAGCCCCTTCAAAGTTCATAGGTGGGGTCTTGATTCTGGAGGCCTTGAACATGACTGCCTTCTGCCTGTGGAAAACATCCACTTCTCACTTCTCTGCCTGGCCTTTCTTGGCTCAATCCTTGTCTGGAGAGCTATTTAGTTAATGTTTGATTTACTGTGTTTCCCAGCATAGGGTATGGAGTGCTTTGGTACAAGATGTTATTTAGACTGTTTGCTCATTTAGGTCAAAAAATATCAAATGAGGTTGTATTTGCAATACTTTGGCAAATAATTATATGTGAATAAAAACTGAAAACTGATATTTAAAAGCATAAGTTTATATTTAGGATCAAAAGGATGATGTGTCTCACAGGAAGAAGTCATATTAGGTACGTCTGGATTAGAGATGACAAAGACAAGTGACAGGTATGAGAGGCAATCCTGATATGACTCAGCAGATACAAAGAGCTCTGTGCCAAAAAAAAAAAAAAAAAAAAAAAAAAAACAAGAATAAAGATGTTTTCAAGACAAAGGTGGAATCTTTCAGAATTGTATAGATGACACATACTTTCTATTGTTTACATACAATTTGTATTACACAGAAAGAGGTAAATGAAAATATTTGAGGATGAAACAACAGAAAATATTGTGTTAAATGAAGATCAAGGATTAGGTCAATTCTATGATCCAGTGAATGTATCAATACCCCCAAATAAGAATAATTATTTTGAAGAAATATAAGGAACTATTACTAGTAGCAAATTTGTCCTTTTATTACTTGATCAGGTTTACTTTCTGGTACACATTTACAAAAAGTTTCTTACCTGGGCTGACTGTTTACTGTTTCATGTTTTCCATTGAGGTTCAAACTATAGAGATTTTTCAGTTTTGAATGTGAAGAGTCTGCTTCCAAATGTGCCTGTGTTTGTTCTCTCAGACGATCATGAGGTGTTGCCTCCTTTTTCAAGTTCATGTCCGAATAAGGGCAGCCAAAAGCACTGGTTTGTATAAAAATGAAACCACAGTTGTCAGTTTACAGTGATAAATCAGCCATCCATTGTCATTGGAACAGACACACATTTAATATTTAAAAACTGAATAGACACATTCTTTTCTCATTGAGCCCACTCAAAAGCAGTTTCTTTCATGCTGCTTTTTGAGAAAATCTCGCATTCTAAACCACAGACACTGGTCAGTAAATATTAAAGGTAGATTTATCAGCACATATGGCATTCACAATTTTGGAAATGGAAAAATCTAAGAATAGCATACAGATGTGCTTTGAATGGAGCTGTGGAAATGTCATATGACACACGGCTCAGTTTGTATTCTCTAGTATTTATGCAGGCTTGACTACCTGCATCACGAAATGCTCTGCATAACTAAAAACATTTACCAGTGTCAGACTTTCATTTCTTTATATTCATGTATACAGAAACACTGTCTCTGCGTTTCTGCTTAGACTATAATTGTAAATGCCATATGTGCTGATAAATCTACCTTTAATATTTACTATAACTTGCTGCAGGGTTTTGTGTTAGAATGTGCAGGAACACCTCATAGGTGAACTAGGAGAGTCCCACCAGGTCACTGGAATTTTTTGTCCCTTTAAATGTCAAGGCTGAATTCTGGACGCTGTTGGAACCTAACTGGATGTCACAGGCAGAAGGATCTGCCAGGACAAATGATCCAGTCCTTGCCACAGGCTGATAAGCTGTCTCCATTACAACTACATGCCCCTGTTCCTGTCTTCAGGAAGGTGTGAAATTTGGGGGGCTGCTAGGAAAGAGCAGCCACTGCCAAGGAAAGTATAGACATGACAAGTCACCTGGACACTCCTCTGGGGAGGACACTCCTCTGGGGAAGGCACTCCCTGCTCTTGCTTCAGAGCTGCTACCCAGTGAAGTGGGAAAAACAGATCCAACTCAGAAAAACTTGCCACGACCATGGGAAATCACATGTGCAGCTGCTATCACTACCACAGCATCATCAACCACTGCATCTAGAGGAGCACGTGGCCAAACACAGCCACATCAAGGGAGCTGATGTTTTGGGAATTGACTTCCTATTCACTGTAAATTTGCTGATACACAGTAAACAATAAATTCTTTATGAATACCTGAACATTTTCTTTTGTTATTTTAAGGTCATAATAAAGTATTATGACCAAAGCAAATGTTCCTCTATTTTAAGGTAGACTGAGTTTTCCAAGAAGCAATCTAACTTCAGAAGGACTTCAGTGCCATGTATATCTGGAATGGACCTTTGGAATTGGGATGGATGGTTACCATGACATTAGCCTAGCCCAACATCATAGGGGGGCTGTACTGGCATTGTGACTGAGTAGCAGACTTTGCTATAGAAAGGAAGGTCCCTTTTCATGTATGTTCTGTAAATGATAACAATTGGTACTAATCAACTGATTTATTCATCTATTTGGTTATTGATTAAATAATCTGTTAACTGAGCACTTACTGTATGCTGGGTACTTTATAGTGAAGAAGATATATACATTTATACACACACACATCAATAAATACAATCTATGAGAAAAATTCAAGCTATTTTTACTGAGTGTATAGTACAGGATCATCACAATATAAGACTTTACTTCTATCATTTCTAATAACTTATAGCTAATTACTTAAGGATAGTATTAACACATTTATTTTATGGTAAGAAAATAGGTTTATACACTGTAACCAACTTTCCCAAAGCTGTTTAGTAGTTTAGCACTCTCTTGGGAATCCCTAAAATAGATGGCTTAATTATTGATACCAGTTCAGTAGGCAGAGGTGGGAGAAGGATTTTAACACCATTAACAAAAGGAACATGAAGGAAACCATGGCATTATTCTCGTACAAAAAGAATCAGAGGGAGGCCTATATTCATTTTTTTTCTTTTTAATTATTTTTTAGTCTAAGTTGTTAGAAATGACAGCAGAATGCATTACATTTCATATTATACTTATAGAGCACATTTTTACATATCTCTGGTTGTATATAATGTATATTCACACATTCGTGACTTCATACATGCACTTAGGGTAATGATATCCATCTCATTCTACCATCTTTTTTTTTTGTTGTTCTTCATGCTTTTGCCCCCTCCCTTGCCCTCCCTCCCCACTGGCCATTCTAGTGTTCCTCTAATCCTCTTATGCTCCCCGTCCCAACCCCACTGTGAATCAGCCTCCTTATATCAGAGAAAGCATTCTGTATTTGGCTTTGGGGATTGGCTAACTTTACTTAGCATTATATTCTCCAACTTCATCCATTTACCTGCGAATGCCATGATTTTATTCTCTTTTATTACTGAGTATTTCTCCATTGTGTATATATACCACATGTTCCTTATCCATTCATCTACTGAAGGGCCTCTAGGTTGTTTCCACAGTTTAACTATTGTGAATTGGGCTGCTATAAACATTGATGCGGCTGTGTCCCTGTAGTATGCTGCTTTTCAAAGGCTAACATAGCACTGGGTGTGCCATGGTTTAATAGCTGAGGACAAACATCAACATATGCAAGAGTCCTGAGATAAAGTGCTGCTTCTGGTGCAACAGAGTAGGGTCAGCTATTTACGTTGCCTCATATGAGATTTAAGAAAGCATTTTCTGGGATTGGCTAACTTCACTTAGCATTATTTTCTCCAACTCCATCCATTTACCTGCGAATGCCATGATTTTATTCTCTTTTAGTGATGAGTAGTGTTCCATTGTGTATATATACCAAAGTTTCCCTATCCATTCATCTACTGATGGGCATTGGGGTTGTTTCCACAATCTAGCTATTGTGAATTGTGCTGCTATAAACATTGATGTGGCTGTGTCCCTGTAGTAAGCTGTTGTTAAGTCCTTTGGGTAGACCGAGGAGTGGGATAGCTGGGTCAAATGGTGGTTCCATTCCAAGTTTTCCTAGGAATCTTCATATTGCTTTCCAGATTGGCTGCACCAATTTGCAGCCCCACCAGTAATGTATGAGTGTGCCTTTTTCCCCACATCCTCACCAGCATTTATTCTTGTTTGTGTTTTTGATAGCTGCCATTCTGACTGGAGTGAGATGAAATCTTAGAGTAGTTTTGATTTGCATTTCTTTAATTGCTAGAAATGTTGAACATTTTTTCATATATTTGTTGATTGATTGTATCTCATCTTCTGGTAAGTGTCTACAGTTCCTTAGCCCATTTATTGATTGTTTTTTTTTTTGTGTGTGTGTGTGTGTGTGTGTTTGTGTAAAGGTTTTTGAGAGCTTTATACATATATTAAGTTATATATTATATATATATTAAGTTAATATATATTAAGTTAATAATAATATATATTAAGTTAAACTTTATATATATATTGAAGTTAATCATGAGTTCAAAGTTCTAATGTGCTTGTGATAAAGATTTGCTCCCATTCTGTAGGTTCTCTGTTCACCTCACTGATTGTTTCTTTTGTTGAGAAGAAGCTTTTTAGTTTGAGTCCATCCCATTTATTAATTCTTGGTTTTAATTCTTGCGCTATAGGGGTCGTACTGAGGAAGTTGGGGCCTAATCCAACATGATGGAGATTTGGCCTACTTTTTCTTCTGGTTTAATTCCTAGGTCCTTGATCAACTTGGAGTTGAGTTTTGTGCATAGAGAGAGATAGAGGTTTAATTTCATTTTATTACATGAGGATTTCCAGTTTTCCCAACACCATTTGTTGAAGAGGCTGTCTTTTCTCCAATGTATATTCTTGGCACCTTTGTCTAATATAAGATAATTATAGATGTGTGGGTTAGTCTCTGTGTCTTCTATTCTGTACCATTGGTCTACTGGTCTATTTTGGTGCCAATACCATGCTGTTTTAGTTACTATTGCTTTGTAGTACAATTTAAGGTCTGGAATAGTAATGCCACCAGCTTTACTCTTCTTGCTAAGAATTGCTTTGGCTATTCTGGGTCTCTCCAGATGAATTTCATGATTCCTTTTCTATTTCTATGAGGAATGATATTGGGATTTTGATTGGGATTGCATTGAAATTGTATAGTGCTTTTGGTAGAATAGTCATTTTAACAATATTAGTTCTACCTATCCATGAACAAGGTAGATCTTTCCATTTTCTAAGATCTTTTTTAATTTCTTTCTTTAGTGTGCTGTAGTTTTCATTGTACAGGTCTTTCACTTCTTTTGTTGATTCCCAAGTATTTTATTTTATTTTTTTGAGGTTATAGTAAATAGGGTGGATTTCCTAGTTTCTCTTTCTGAGGATTTGTTGCTGATGTACAGAAATACCTTAGATTTATGGGTATTGATTTTATATCTACCCACTTTGGTGAATTCATTTATTAGTTCTAGAAGATTTCTGGTGGAATTTTTTGGATCTTCTATGTATAGAATCATATCATCTGCAATGATTCCTTTGCTATGATGATACTGAATTGTAAATGGCAAGGTAGGGGATGAGAGGAATGAAGGAATGTTAAATAGAACAAAGGGGAGGGAGGAGAAGGGAGGATACAAGGGGATAGGAAAAAAGGCAGAATGAGTTAGACATCAATACACTAAGTACATAATATAAAAACACAAATGGTGTGAGAATACGTAATGTAAAACCAATGACTTGAAAAACTGTGCTCTTTATTTGTAATATGAAAGGAATTGCACTCCGCAAGCATGTATAACAAATTAAAATAAATAAGCAATAAAAAGAAAGCATTTTCTGCAGAGAAAAATTGAAAACCATTATACTAACTTAAGAGACTGAGAAATGTTTTTCTTTTTTTCTTTCTTTTTCTTTCTTTTTCTTTCTTTCTTCCTTCCTTTCCTTTCTTTCTTTCTTTCTTTCTTTTTTTAAGTACAACTGTGTTTCCATTAAGATACTGTTAATTGCCAGGTGTGATGGCACATGCCTTTAATTTCAGTGGCTCCAGAGGCTGAGGCAGGAGGATCATGAGTTCAAAGCCAGCCTCAGCAAAAGCAAGACACTAAGTAACTCAGCGAGACCCTGTCTCTAAATAAAATACAAAATAGGGCTGGGGATGTGTCTCAGTGGTCAAGTGCCCCCTGGTACACCCCACAAAAGAGATACTATTACTCAGAAGGTTTGCTGTCCATCTAATGCATACTCCCAATTTGAGGTTTTTAAATGATCGAACGGTGGTGCATTTTCTTTTTCTTAACTTCACATCATCACCCCAACTCATGCTGCATAGCATTTAATAAATAATCTCAAAGGCTTATTTACATGTCCAGCCCTTGGATATTCTCTTGCTCAGTAGCTGCTTGTGTTGAATTTTTGTTCCCTAGATCTTCATTCAAAACCAGTCCCTCTAGCCATTTAGTCATTAGCCTATATCCTAACTGTATTCTAGCTCCTCTTTGTCTCTCTGGCAATTATGAATTCAAAACCAAACAGAAGCCCTAAAATATAACTAGAATGGAATAGTTCCTGACTCCATGAGGCAAGACACATAAGGACATGGCTCCAGATTATACAGAGCAGAAGTGAGTGTGAAGTTCAAAATAATATATTAAATGACAAAAATCACTTTGCAGGAGAGGCTGGTCACAATATTTGGAGATGAAGAAAAATGAAAGAAAGTACAAAAGAAGTGAGGATGAGGGGCTTTCAGATACAATGATCTGCAGCATTTTGATCTTGGAACATGGCTCTGAGACTCTGTTGTGAGTCAGTTTCTATATTGCCACCCTGTGCTCATTTGTGTTCTTTGTAGGCAGTTATGTCCAAGAGATGGCATCCCAATGTTTGCCTGCCTTCTTGCAAACTCAAACCTATACTCATGCATATGTACATGCATGTATGTGTTTCAGAACATGTATGATTCTGTATGAATCTACTCACATAGTGAAAGAAAGGACTTAAGTGGAGGTTTTCAAATACAATAAAAACCATTTTAAACTTACTTTTGAAGCTTTGGATTTAGCCAAATATTGGGTAAATATGGCTCTGAAAGACATACTCTCTTTACAAAATTTCTGACATAAGTTGGAATTCATAACTTAAAGCCCTGTTTGTTAAGGTAAATGTCAGTTTCTGATTGACAGGGAAGTACTACATTCAGATTTCAGATTATTACGGATGAATATAAGGAAGCTTAAAAACTGCAGGGTGGAGGGGAGTGCTGCATAGCAGAGTCTCTGCTGGATGCTTGGCTCTTTTCATTGAACATCTCCATCCATTCTTAATTCATGGATGAAGTATAATTTTCAGGGAAAGAAGGAAGAGATAGCAGAGCCTATTAGGTTGACCTATATGAAAATGTAGTTTTTAAACAGTTGAATATCAGGAGTTTCATATGGATCAACCAAACACTACCAAAAATGTCAGCCTTAACATCATCAATAGTCAAGTAGATGAATAGAGGGTATGTGTGAAATAAGAAAAAAGATGCTAGACAGTTGCGGATAAACTTTCAAAAGAGATTTTTTTGGTAGATCTTACTACTCTTCTTCTGTTAGAAGAAAACAATTCAAAACACTAGTAATAATTTACCATGTTAATATCACAAAAATGATTGTTAATAACTGTAATAAAACAGTGATAGTGTTTTTAGAATCTATAGTTTCAAATAGCTGATGATAAATGGAAAAGAGAGCTGTTCCCAAATGTCCTGAGTTTCAATGAGGTCAGGATGTGGAAGATAGCCACATCCAGCAGCAGATGCTGAGCCCCTGTACTGGGTGCCAGGTCCAGGACCCCTCAGCCTCTCAATCCACACGGAAGAATCCTCTTCCTTCCTTCATAGCAGGGCTACCTGATTCTGGGGATAATGGGGTTTGCCATATCCCCAGAACCCATCCTGGTCTGAGGCCAGAACTAAGCCCAGCTCTCTGTCCTCAAGGGCACAGGTGCTAGCAGCAGCAGCAGCAGTTCTGACACCCTGAACACTGTGCAAGGGCCTTGCTCAGAGTCCCTACCAATTTTGTGAACTCTGGGTCTTCTGCCTTGGTCCTTGGTCCTAAATGCCTTCTTTGCTATTAGGACTAGAATTCAGGTGCCATACTGGTATAGAATCCTATCCTATTTTTTTCTTGTCACCCCGTTCCCATTACATAATTTCCTCCCTTACAATCCCAACCTAGGAAACACAACTCTACCTTGCATATACTGCCTAGCCAATCTTCTATGTGCTTCTCACCAAGAATTAGTCCCTATGATGAGCTTCTCCCACTAATTGGAATCCCAATCTTTGCCTTGGATTTTTCCCATCTGGGCCCAATTCCCACATCCTAGATGCTGATAACAGATTGCCAAACCCCTTGAACACCAGGTTATGCTCATCCAACTACATTTTCATCTGATATCAATAATGTTTCATTTTTTCCTTTCTAAGCAGCAAATTTGATTCCTGTTTCTCTGACTAGCATGCTGTATTGAAAATAATGGGCCATGCTCTGTCAAATCCTACAGACAAGGAGTTTGGGCTATGAAGTTACAACTATATTGTCACAACTTACCTAATGGTAGCCTCCCAAAGTAAGTGCAGCTATAGCCTTAGGGTGGCCAGGAGGGGATGGAGTCCCTTCCTGCCTTGAGCAACCTAAGTTGCCTAAGTCCCCTCTGGTTCTTGAATGCTGCTTCTCACTTTCATTCTGTGACATAGCATTAAAAAGGTGGGGAGCATTACAAATGTAAACAAAATGGCAAAGACAGATCAGCCTCTTGAGTGCTGTATTTCAGAACATAAATTTAAAAACCCAGCAGTCAGCAGTATTTCAGGAAGTGTCAAGTTGTTGACAACATGTCTTCTGATCCTGAAAAGGAAAGCGGCCTGAAATAGGCCTGAAATAGGCAAGCAGCTCCCATGAGGAGCTCAGGTGCAGGAATATGACCTCGTACAGCCCAGGAATTAGAGATGCAGATAGACTTCAAAGAGTTCTGCTTTAAATGCAACTAACCATGACCATGAGGCTACTATGTTTTATATTTTAGTCTCACTTACTTTATCAGATAATTATGTTTTGTTTTGTTTTGTTTTCTTCTAGGAGGTAGACAAGACAACACTGGAGAGTCATATCCTAGCTGGGAGGTTAGATTCTAAGTCACTGTGAGGGGGTGGGTAGGAGGCATATTGATTTGGAGGGTTTGGTGGAAGAGAAGGTCTGAGGGATTTTTTCTCCCAGAGCCAAAGGGAAGCAAGGAAGCACTGAATAGAGGCCTTAGCTAGAACAAAAGGGAGGGCCCTGAGACAAAGGAGCTAAGTAATGGAAATGGGAAGAAAACAGAAAAACATGCTGTCTGCATTAATTGCCACCTCCCTGGGCTGTAATGGTAACAACAGTGTCATGCTGCAGTAGTGGATGCCTATTGAGGATACTGGCCAAGTGTACCTTCTCACTTGCTACTTATGAAAAGCAACACCTTGCCCCCAGGATACTCCCCAGTAAGAGCTGATTCATGTTGTATTCACTTCATAAAAATAACCCACCTCTTTGCAGAATCTTACTGCCTTTAATATAGGTAGTCTAACCTTACCCAGAATAAGGATGTTAATGGACAGCTTTTATTCTTAAGAAAATATTGACTTCTTGACCAAATTATAGAAGACATGATAAATACTAAAATGTAGATGATTGAAGTTGCATTATAGCTAGAATACTTCTCATAAAAACTTTTTAAAGCTAACATGACTTACATTGTTGCTAATTTTACTTCTTTGAGGATTAAGAGCAAGTACAAATGATACATGTTAGAATGTGCAGCAGGAAAGGAGGACCTACTGAAAATATAACACAATTTCTTATATTGTTCTCAAACAAAGATAGACAAACACAAATTGGTGTATACAAGAAAATTCTCAGGTCTCATAATCAATTGTTTGTTTGTTGGTTTGTTTGTTTTGAGACTGGGTCTGTCTGGCTAAGTTGCTTAGGACCTCACTGAGTTGCTGAGGCTGGTCTCTAACTTGCGATCCTCCTGCCTCAGCATCTGTAGTCACTGGGAGTATTGGTGTGTGCCACTGTGCCAGGCACAGGACCAATTCTCTCCAAATTCCTATAGCTTTAAAAAAACAGTTCCCAAGATGTTTTTCTCTGAGTTCAACTAACTTTCATTTATAAAATAACTGATGTCTTCACTCATCACTTCAGGTATTACAAAATTTACTGCACATAGAGTTAAAAAAAGGTGTAAATATATTTTTAAACATTTTATCAGTAGAGTTAAAAGAAATCTACATATGTATGGAACTCAAAGGGTTTGAAATGCTGGAAGAAAAACAGTTGGTTGTTAAAATATCCTCAGGTATGTCAGCCTGTAACAACATCCTAGATCCTACAAACACCCCCAAAATGGCTAATTAGGAAGCTGGAAGAGAATTACTATGTAAATTAAGCACAATAATTAACTTAGTATAGTGTGAAAAGCATGGACTAAGAATTAGAGAAAACTCGATTAAAGTGCTAGCTCTAAAACCATGGGCAAGTTATTCAGCATTTCTGCTTTTTATTTCCTCATCTACAAAATGTTGATAACAATATCTTCCTCACAGAGAAAGGGAATAAAGAAACGCATGTCTATTCCACCTTTCTAGAAGTATAAGTCCCCAAATATCATTTTAATGTTAAGAAGCTTTCTTGAAGACTCCTCCTGGACCATGACCCTCTCTGTACCTTTTTTAATCAACTAAAGCACCCGGTGAATCCTTAAGTAGCAAAAGAGGCTTTCAAGGAACCCCCCCCCCTCCCCCCCCCACCCCCCCCCCCCCCCCCCCCCCCCCCCCCCCCCCCCCCCCCCCCCCCCCCCCCCCCCCCCCCCCCTCCCCCCCCCCCCCCCCCCGCCCCACAGGCCAAAGTAAGTTTCAATCCCACTGCTACTCCAGTACACACCTTCCATAGCTCACAGTTTCCTCTTTTGTAACATGGAATTGTATTCTGCTTGGTGTCAATGTAAGCACTACCCTGGATGTAGAGGGCCTAGTATAGATAGCTGGTATATGTGCATTCAATACATGTAATTTCTTTCCAATTCTAACTTATCCTTTTATAATTCATATTACTATTAGCTATAGGAATTCAATTTTCATGATGCAGATACATTTCAGAAAGAAAGGGCCATTATTTCTTTCTTCCCCTCCTTCCTCTTGGTATAAATACATACTCCTATACTCAAGTTGAAATTCTTTCACATTTAAAGGCCCCCTCCCTCTGACCCAAGCCACCTTCAAATTCATCTCTATTTCACCCCTTACACACCCACCCACCAAGTACCCGTCACATCAGAATAATTACTGTTCTCCAGGTTTGATAATTTCCAACTTTTATGAATATCTGTATCCTTATATACTGCTGTTTGCATATATCTACTGCTGTTTGCATATATCTGTCTCCTCTACTAAGTCTCTTAAAATTTTATTGTATGCTAACACCATTCTAAGTGTTAGTGTCAGTATAACTTGATAAAACTAGGCTACCTCATGCTTTAGCACTTGGGTAGTACATAGATTTCTAAACCGAAATATTCTCCGTTCTCCTAGTTTACCTTCAGGTTTGCGGGTGCCTACAGGTGTATATGGTATGACTAATTTATCTATTTATTGATATCACTAAACTGAACAAAAAAGCAGAATTTGAAGCCTTACAGGTTAAAAAAAAAAAAAAAGTCTTCCAGTGACTCCAATATCAAATGCACAGAACTTGCTCTCAATCTCTCATCTTGCTCCCTTCATCAAATGTCTCCAAACTTGGTTCATACTGGGTTTTCCATCTATTTAGCCATTTAGCCATCACAGACGACTCCTTCTTCCTGGGAACTACCTCTGTCCTTACATAAAAATTAATTGAGCCTTTCTCATTTTCTGGGATCTGCATGCATTATCCAATGAAACAACAAGGTCCAACTGCAGAACTGGAGAAACAACTTCATCTATCTGGAGAGATGCAGCCCTATCATAGTTTGGCCCACTGAGCTCCTCGTGTAGCATTGGATCTAAGATGTGTAAAGTTGAGAGAACATGCCAAGAGTATGAATTTGCAGCTGATGTTCACAGAAATAGACAAATATTAAATGCAATCTCCATTTATTAGTGTTTCATGGGAGTTTTGAGCATAAGCATTTCCTTAATGTCTGTTCTAGTACCAAAAAGTTAAATCCAAGATGTGATACTTTGGGAGAGGTACTTTAACTGAGCTTGTATGACAATGTCTTCTGTAGGTAATATAGTCTGTAAACTAAACAGGAAAATAAATACCTCTAGAGAAGGTGAAAGTTTGTGTGTGTGTGTGTGTGTGTGTGTGTGTGTACTACCTTTTCTCTAAAGTATTTCATGTATGGTTGATGACTAAAAGCTTCCAAGATGTAAACTGGTCTCAAGGAATATAATACTATACTAGCCAGCAACACTAAGGGCCTTGGAAAATTTATGCTGAAATCAGCTTAATGTACTAAGTAGGTAATTTGTATGATTTATGCATGGAGAAGATCTGATGAATGGAATTGCAGTTTAAAAATTTCTACCAGAACACTATCCACACAGTTAACATTAAAGCAGGAAATTAAGCAAATGAAATGATCAACGTGCTACATTATTAACTCTATCAAAACCATTACAGTGATAGGTTTGTGTTTCTATTACTACAAAGAATGTTTTTCTTTCTATATATAAGTTGTTTCCAATCTTTTAGTTATATTATTTTGGTTAAGTGGTGTGAACATATCAAGGTAATACTTCATAGCTTACTTTGTCAAATACATTTTAATTGGAATATTCTAGTTTGACATATATTTAATTTCTGCGAAGATCTTTAAGTTATGTTTCCCCTTTCCAAAAAAGATAACTACAGGCTTTTTTTTTTTTTTAAAGCAAAATGTCACTTAGAAAATAAACTATTTTTTCCAGGTCAGTGGTACAAAGGACACTTGGAAAATTATTTTACTCAAAAATGTTTCAAGCACAATTTTTAAAAAAGAATCTACAAAATAAGGGTATATATTTTGGCAATTAATCATAATGAACTAATTCCATCTTCATCTTTCAGAAGGCTCTAACTTCAATATATTCAATTTAAATGAACTTATTATATATTGTTTGGAAATGCATGAGGATATATACACATATGGCTATAAATAGTTATAAACAAGCACAAGCATCTCACCTGTATGTTAAATCTAATAATGACCCAATGTCAGTCAACAAGGCACTCAAATTTTGTTATTGACGTTCTTTCTCAAGGTGATAAATTCTGTTATCTGGACAAATCCACACAAAAAGATTAGGAGTACAGGTTGTGTGATGGAAAAAGGAAATGAAAACTAGGCTATCCTTTAACTGCCTGAGCTAAGTGTTCCCAAACACTCCTAGATCCAAGAGGATTTGCTGCCACCCTCCAAAGTAGTGTGTCATGGAGTCCTGTGGAATGCTGCAAAAACACGCATTGTATGTCTCCATTTAAGAGGTGATCCACCAGTTAGGATGCCTGTTATCAAAAAATAAAAGATAAAAATGTTGGAGATGGAGAAATTGGAACCCCACTGATGGTAATGTGAAATGGTTCATCTGCTTTGAAAAACAGTACAGAAGTTCCTAAACCAAATTTAAAACTACATATGATCCAAAAATTCACTTTGGGTATTTATCCAAAAGAACTAAAATCAGGACCCTCAAGAAGATATGTGCACACCCATGTTCACTGCAGCATGATTCACAATAGCCAAGAGGTAGAAATGACCTAAAGTCCATTGATGTATAAATGGACAAAGAAAATGTAGTCCATGGCATAGGATTCAGCATTTTAAAGAAGGAAATCCTCCCTTGTGTGACAATATGCATGGACTTTGAAAACATTATGCTAAATGAAATAAGCCAGTTACTGAAGAATGAATACTGTAGCTACTACTCCACTTCTATGAGGTATCTAAGTAGTCAAACTCACAGAATTGGGAGCAAAATGGAGGTTTCTGGGAGCTGGGGGGTGGGCAGCAGAAGGAAAGAACTGCTGTTCAGTGGGATAAAGTTATGCTAGATAATTAAGTTCTAGAAATCTGTATACAACATTATGCCTATAGTGAACAATATTATTTATTAAGTATTGTGCATTTAAAATTTCATTAACAAGGTGGATCTCATGTTATATGTTCTGAGAAAAACTTATTTAAAAGTTGACTTTTCATCATTCCACTATCTAAATAAAAGCTCACATAATGTTTAAAATATGTATATACAGATTCTATATTACAGATGTTGATTTACAATTATGTTTCCTCTAAATTAGTTAACATGCAAAAGGAAAACATGTTTTGTATTTTAGAGTGCATAAAACAATGTTGTCCTTATTAGCAATATGAACTGACATTAGGAATCCTTCATGAAACCTTGAATGGAGCTGTTTAGAAATAGCTGCTTTAAAGAAAACTAAATAACCCTGAGATACTAAAAATTGGAGGCATCAATATAATTGGTGATAAGGGTAAATATCTACTTTTTTCAAGAGAATATGATCAATACTACTTTTTCTACCATGAAGTATTCTAAAACATTATTCAAATATATTTTAACTATTTATTATTGAGAACATATATTTTATAGAGGACTATCAGTCTAAAGTACATACATGAATATTTTATTTGTATTAAATTTAAGTAGTAAAATTAGTTTGTAAAGAATGATGCTATCCAGAATGAACTAAATTAGTCTAATATCAGGAATACTGAGAGGGGGTTGTACTTTCATAGTTTTCTTTATGCCCTATACTTTGATTTAGGCTCTCATTTTAAATAAGCTCATCCAACCCCCACAATATCCCTAAGAAGCTATTATTATCTGTATTTGACAGTTTAAGAAACCAAGGCATGGAGAGCTTAAGTCATTCAAGGTTACCTGGCTAAATTATGCAGATAGGATTTAAACCCGGGAGATTTTTAACTATTATGCCAAACTGCATCTGGGGCTAGATTTTTCTCTGAATATACTAGAGAAAATAAAAATGATAAAACACCTGGCATGGTGCTCTGCACATACTAGGTGCTTTACCAAATGGGTATTGATACTAACATTTACATAACATTGTTGGCATTGTTGCTTGTATTTGGAGAAGAACAAGTAAGCAAATTAGAATACTCTTAGGGAAATTAAGCTGTTTAGTGTTTGTTAAATTTCATTTTCAAATGCAGAGTTGCCACAAAAATAGGACATGTGGTAGAATGGGCATTCTGTAGAAATAAAGGCACATTCTCTGCATGAAATGAAATATAACATAGAGAACTGGCCATCTGGATGCTTTTTATTAGGATGACCCTATAATTTATAAACTGTGAGAAAGAAGAAAGAAAAGAGAGTCTTGAATTTCTGCCATGAAAAAAAAAAATTTAAAGCTTCATCCTAGCCTGTTTTTTAAGTGAGAATTTAAATATTTCATATCTGCATATACACACAAAGGTTGCATCTACACAGCCAAATACAACATTTTACCTAACAGAGCTTTACAAGTATCCAAATAGCATATTATTTTAGTTGAAGCCAGGATTAAGAGGCAGAAGTCTCTGCCATTTCATTCCATCCACCAATCTTTGCAAAATAGCATGGTGTGACTCAAGGGTCTGTGAACTGGGGAGTTTAAAAACAAATGAATTTAAAACATACAAGGTGAAAGCAGTGTATTGTGGTTCATTATTATTATTTTTTACATTTTATAGCATATTACACATATAATGATGATATGATCATAACAATATGACCACATACTTATTAAATATTTACCATGGAATTTTTTTTTAAACTAAATGAGCTGTTATTTTTTCTTTTTTCTTTTTTTGGTACCAGGGATTGAACTCAGGGACACTTGACCACTGGGCCACATCCCCAGCCCTTTTTTGTATTTTATTTAGAGACAGGGTCTCACTGAGTTGCTAAGTGCCTCGCCATTGCTGAGGCTGGCTTTGAACTCGCGATCCTCCTGCCTCAGCCTCCCAAGTGCTGGGATTACAGGCGTGCGCCACCGCGCCCGGCTGTTTACCATGGAATTTTAAGTGTATGTTACCCTATATGGATTATTTCACTAAATAAATAAAATCTAGGAAGGAACATTTTCATAAAATTATGTTTGCTGTTGGTGCTGCCATGGTTTCTTAATTTGGTGCAGAGGATGCAGCAGGGGCTGGTCCTTGAAATAGGATTGTCCTTAACTTGTTCCAAGGGAAGAGACAGGAAGGCAATATTGAGAGATGTGCTCCAAGGGGCAGAAGGGCAGGGTAGGAAGGACATTTCCATAGGATGAGAATGGGAGGATGAATGTGTGGGTCAAATACGAATTGTTCAGTTGGTTCTAAATTGAGAAAGTATCCCAACACAGGTCTGAAAGTTGATTCTCCTAGTATTGGGAGAATGTTGCTACCCCGGAGCAGCAGCTTAGGATAGGGCAGAGCAGGACCTGGATGGCTAGCAGGAGAGTTTGGGCAAGAATGCCAGGAATAGAGGGAAAAGTTGGTTCTGATACACATTCTAGAAATCAGGCAATCACACTTAGAGACCTTCTAAATTTGGGGGTTTTAGTTAAAGAAGATGATAAAATAATAAACAAAGGCACAAGTATGGTGATGATAGGCAAGGTGGAAATGCTGATTCGGGCTGAGGGAATGTACTTTGTTTCTAACATATTAAAGGGCAAGGGCTGACCATATAATTTTGGACTTACCCCGCAGTCGTACAGAGGTAGGGAAGTCAGACTCAAAGATATTTGGGGCACCATGAGTGGACTCCCATGGCTGAGGCACATGCACTCTCCGTGTTTAAGCTTGTATTTCATGCACCTGTGTAATGTTACCTGGAAATCTCCACAGGTTTTGTACACCATCACTTTACCTTCTCTGCTCTCCCAGGTGACAAATTATTTTCAATAAAGGAATTAACCACTGAGCTTCCCCAATCATCTCAGACATGATCTGGAATGGCTTCCTCCCACTGCCTGCTTCACTCATAGCACCCTCCTGGGATGCTGTTCTCTTCTGGTCAGAGCAGGCAGACTCTCAGCCCTCTCTGTGCTAGGTTTTACAGGGGTGTTATGCATGATTTCCAAATGCACTCCTGGTTGCGGATCTTTAACAACGGCCTTAAGTGATGCAAGGACATATGCTTTAGCGTGACAGATTCCACTGTACAGTCAGGGGAAGACTCCAGGGAGAAAGTAGGACTGATGCTTGGCAATGAAGCAGAAAAACGCAGAAAAAAGTTTTGTTTCATTTTGTAAATTTCCATCTTAAAAAAAACTTGACTGTACAAAAACAGTTTCAATAGAAATGTTCCAGTTGTACGTTTGGTTGGCAAATCTGTCTAGATAAGCTGACATTTTAAGCTTTCTAGATGTGTTAGCTTTGTCATCTAAGAAAACCGGAACTAGGTGTAATTTGTAGTAGTATAGATTACTTGGGTCCATAAAATGTTCACAGTGTGATCTGATGGAGTTGGATTTCACAGCTAGAGTCACTGACTGGGAGTCTATCACAGAAGATAATATGTAATTGGGGCACATGAGCTTTTCTTAAATTGGGTGACTATTCCACCCTGCTTGCTCAGAGCCTTCAGAGGCCTTCCCTGCTTTCTGATTTTTTGCTATATTGAGACTTTCAAGAAACTGGGAATCTGTGAGAAGTGTATGTTTCCAGAGAGTTTAAGGTAGGGATGTTATCTCAGTGAAAGTAAGTCAGAATTTCTTTTTGGTTCCAAAATGTAATGGTCTTAAATGGTCACTGTCTTTTAGACCAATGTTTGGCCACTATTTAGAGCAACACTTAACTCTAAGCCTGTAATCAATCCAAGACTACACCCCTTGCACTGGTTGCTCTTAGTAACAGTTTTTTTTTTTTTTTGTTTTTGTTTTTTTTTTTTTTGAGATGACAGGTACTCTAAATTTTCACTGTGCTTAATTGAAAAATAATGTTTAAATCTCTGTTGACTTGTTAAGTTTTATCAGCCTGACAGTGAGATCCCTTTAAAAGTGTTCTGATTCTTTATACACTTTAATTTTCAGCTCCATGCTTTCTACTCACATGTCTTCAAAATTTACTTATCTATTTAGTCCAGGAAAATTACTAGGAATTTTACTACCTTTGGACCTGCCCAGAATTTTACTTGTTTTCATGTTAGCTTGTAAACAATATACTGAAATTTCTATGTTAAAATAATTATAGCATCTAATTTTTAAATTGTAAAATTTCTAGTTAGAATGTTAATAGAAGAAAAAGTGTCTGTCTACTTCCATTGTAGACCATCAATGTTCCTCTCTATGTCTCTCTAATTTTATTTTCTCTGCTATATCTGCAGCTGTCATGCAAGGGTGTCTATGTCTGTAGATAGATGTACTCATTGTCACAATCACTGTCACGAGGCTTGCATTTTGCATATCTAGGACAATCAACCCCAAATTCTTCAGCACCAGCTATAAACTCTCTGGTTCACACATCAGTTTTCCAGGATGTCTTTGTCCTTCTGCTAGGCTTTACTCTTTTCTCTGGAGGTCCCTTTTGAATAATTAATCAATATTATGTTAGATCCAGTTTGGGTCAAAATCCTTATAAAAATCTGTTGGACATTGTGGACTCTATGGCTGACAAATCCACATGTGCAAACACACCAGTGTGGCAGATCCTTTCACTGTAGTCACAGCACTCCTGGAAGCTACCTGTACACCCCAGAAAACACAGGGCCGGTCAGATCTCAGCTGAGATCATAGTTGTTGAGGTCCTTTGAAATGAGAGAGATTTTCATTACTTTTTGATAGTTTTCTTTGGTCTTTGTCTGCTATTTTGTTTTTCCTTTTAAAAAGAAAAGAAATGTAGAAGATCAGTGTACCCTCCTGGCACAGAGACACCTGCAACCCAGTCAGTACCATGGCTGATAGAATCTGCACCGGAACAAGCCCACCACGGTGGAGAAGCACACACAGAGCCAATGGAAGAGTAAGCCTGTCAGGCATTGTTTGCAGAGCCAAGGACATGCTTATCACAGACATTTGCTAAGAGTCCTAAGTAAAGATCTGAAAAAACTTTACAGTGAAGTCTGATGACTCAGTATCCAAGGGCCTTTGCAGGCTGGGAGTGTCTTCATTTCCAGAGGGGAAATTCTATATGGCCTCAATACCTCAGGCTCCCATCCAGTTCCAAATGTATCTACTGGTAATTGATCAAAGAAATGTTGCAGTTAGGATTATTTCTAAAGTGTCATCTGCCACATTTATATGAAATACTTTTTAAACACATAATGCGCTCTGCTTTTGTGTCTTTTTCTCTCCCATGGGTGTGTGTGCATGTACATGTGAGCATGATATGGGGTATTTGTTTTGTGAACGCATGTATGCATATGTGTGGTGTGTGCATGCATTCATGTGTGTTGAAGTGTGTGTGTGTGTGGGTGTGTGCCATGTGTATACATTTGTGGTGTGGTGTGTCTGTGTATACATGTGATGTGAGGGATGCACATGCCAGAGAGGACAAGCTTGATGACAACAACATATGGGCATTACTAGTCTGCTATGGTGACTACTCTGGAGAATTTAAAAGGGAAAGAGTGAGGAGAAGAGGAAAGTGCTGGACAGGGGACAGGTACATTCTTGGTTTCTCATTTTCTGTATTGCTCATGTCCCTTCCCAGCTGCTGTGGGCCATATGGGTAAATGGCTCCTTTTTCTTACTTTTATCTCCCCTGTCTCCCTTCCTTTGGCCTGGCCTACAGTCCCTTTTCCTCTCTCCTTTTCTACCTTAGCAAAAATGAATAGTAGCCAGACCCAAAGCATGTTTGACATTTTTGAGGAAAACAACTTAAGAAGAGAAGCAAGTAGGGAAGAAGAGGATCAGGAAAGAGAATTTAAAATAAAATGGAGCTGAAGAGGTAAAAAAGAAAAAAGAAACAAATAGTGCTGAACAGAAGGGATAAAAATGAGAGGAAAATGCAAATAAACAATGGTTTCTTTTAGGGCTGATGATTGCACTAACAGTTGTTTAACTATGAATTCACTAAAAACTACTGAATTGTACACTTTAGATGGGTGAATTGCATGCTACACGAAATATACTGCAATAAAGCTGTTGTTATATTAATAAAAGTGACCTAGTATTTTACCAAAATAAACTACTGTTTCAAATCAGGATAGTCCCTGGACCAACTTTATGTATAGCAATGCAGCTTTGCTAAGATCCACTTCAGTCCATGGTATCACTTGCATATGGGGGTTCCATGGCAGATGGGCCCCTTGTTGTCACTAAAGAAGGAGAATCATAAAGGGGGGCTGAAAATGGAAAAGACACAGAAAGAAGGAAAAGCCTTGGGCAGGGGTCCTCTGCTCAGGCTCTCCAGAGCTTGAACTGCTGAGCATCTGTTCATCTCTTCTGAGCCTTTGAACACATTATTCACTTATTTATTGACAAATAAAACTTACATCTGTTTAGTGTGTACAACATGATGTTTTGAAATATGAATATGCTGTAGAATCCGTAACTTGGACTAATTAACATGCATCATTTCACAAATATTTTATAGTGAGAACATTTAAAACCTACTCTCTGCGATTTTAAAGAATACAATACATTGTTATTAAGTATAGTCACCTGGTTGTAAGTAGTTCTCTTAAACTTATTTCTCTAACTGGAATTTTATACATTTGGAGCAATATCTTCCATCCCTCCCTCCACCCTCATGTAAGCACCATCCACCTCTTTGCTTCTATAGGTTCAACTTTTCAAGAGGCCACATATAAGTGAGATCATACAAGACTTGTTTTTCCTGAATACCTTTTTCATGAGAAGATGAAAAATTAATAAGTAGAGATTCTCACTTGCTAACCAAAGCTAAAACCCAAATTTCCTGACTACTGCAAACATACACATATGCCTGTGCACGCTCCTCAGTATATAACTGAAATAACAAGCCCCCCCATCACTGTTGAATAGTTCTGTTCTGTCTCTAAAGTGTTAACACACACTTTTAAACATCTTTTAAAAGGGGACTGATTCTAATCTTAAATTCCTTGATAAATAGGGATCCTTTCTTTTCTCTATAGTGAGTATATGCTTAAAAAACAAACAAACAAAAAAAAAACAAAAAAAAACAAAAAACCTCTCCCTTCTCTGCCTTGGCATGCCACTCCCTGAACTAGGAAAGCCAGCAATCAAGTCTTTGTATTTACATGGAAGGCATCAGATCTACAGCCTGTAAGAAGAACACAGAGGTATCATGCACAGTCTCTCGGTGTGAAGAATCTGTTTCTGGCTTACTTCCTCGGTCTCCATTTTGTTCTCCATGGAAAGAACCGTTGAATAACTGACTTCTGGATAAGCACGGGAAACTGCTATTTCCCTATTTTGAAATATCTACATAATGTAAGTTTCTGAATCAAATTGAGAAAAAAACAATTCTTTTTCTGAATTTGAGCAGTATTTGAATTTAATAAAAACACGAGTTACACCTAAAATATGGCAGTATGTACTACTCATAATTTGTGTCTGGGATGTCACTGATATATTTATGAAAAAAGAAATTGGTTTTTAGAGAAGTCTCTCCTCAATGGAATTCAAATTTAAGCTAATGAGAACTATCTTTAAGATGCATGACTGATAAAATAACTCCTCTTTGGATCTTAGTGCATTTAAAAGTAATCAAGTTATCCAGCAAATTTGGGGGAGGAATTGCCTTTGCGATGTGTGGGCATGCACATGGTAAGTGATGGATTTTCCCATTAGTGATAATGAGCTGTGCCTGGTAAACTCCCCAGCACACGAGAGAGCAGAGCCCAAATCATCCGTCTTCTATATTTAATTCTATTTGTTTATATACTGCATCTTTCACTCAGTGTTTCCCAAAAAGCAATTTCAGGAATAACAAAATTATGAGAACATATTTTATAGAATTGAATATACTGATAACAAAAATAAAGAACATGGACAGGAGTCTTGGGAGAAATAAGAAATTATGTTCTAACATTTGTGCACATCTGAGTATTATCTGATTATTATTAAAGGCTAATGTATTCATTCATGGAAAATAATATTGCTTCATTTGTTTTCCAGACATTGGGAGAAGACAACAAAGGCTTAAAAAGACAGCATATTCAAAACAGGTTTAAAATGCTATGTAGTATAACCACAAACCTGATAAAGTTTTGTTGTAGCAAAGCAAAACTATGACAGTAGTTACTGGAGTGGTGTGTGTGGAGGTGGGTGGAAAGCAAATGAAAACCAAGAAATGGAAACTTGCATTTATGTGACTCTTTACTCCCAAAATGCTGAATCAGCTACAAAGAATGATTTGACAGTGGCTCTCACAGGCTCCTGGGAAGTCTTGATGTGACATCTTCCCTCATTTAGTAAATATAGACAATAAGGAATGGGAAAAGACATTCATCAATTCACCTGTTTCAAGACCACTAAACCACTCCTAGGCTGCTTTTTCTTATATTACGTACTAATAATGAACAACTCAAAGATAACTGAGTTTATGGTCATAATTATTTTGCCAAAAACTAAATATTGAAAGCCTAATGAGAAAAGGTGTTTTGAGTTGTTCCAGTGTATACTTAAGCAAAGCATGGAGGGCTCCCCTATGGAATACACTGTCAGCACCTCTGCAATATCCTCAGCCTACCTACTTGGAGATCTAGAACAAATTCTAGTGCTAATTTCTTTCCTCCTTTCTTACAAATATATTAATTGAGCACTTACTATGTGCCAGTAACTGTTCTGGGCATTAGGATACTGCAGAGAACAACATGCACACGCATCATAAATATACATACACACTTATTCATGATAAATATCTAAAATATATATTCATACACAGATATTCATGATAAATATCTAAAATATATATTTGAGATGAAGGTGAATAAAGCAGGGAAGTGTGAGACAATGCTTCCCTTGCTAAGGATCAATCTTTCCCTGACGTCCTTCTTCAAACTGCATTTGACTGACTTGACTCAGAGGACAGCGTGAACATCACCTCCTCTGGGATGCTGTCTATGACCCACTTCCCTTCAATTAATCTCTCTCTCTGCAATACTGAAACCCTAAGTACTTTTCTCTGTGCTTCGTCTAAGATAACTCATCATTTTCTCTTTTGTATTAAATCATCTGTGTTCATATATTCATATTATATTCTCAACATTATTATACAACAAGCTCCTTGAGAGCCTGCATACTGCCTTTATCACTTCTTGTGGCTTCCATCCAAGGCATTAGCCTTGGACACTGCAATATTTCAACCAATATTTCTAGAACAAATAGTTAAGGATGTCAATGAAACAAAATTGCATTTACAGAACTGTATCATTTTTTAAAAAAAATATTTTTCTAGTTGTAGATGGACACAATACTTTTATTTTATTTATTTATTTTTCCATGGTGCTGAGGATTGAACAGTGCTTCACACATTAGGCAAGTGCTCTACCTTTGCTCGATAAATATTTGCCATTTGATTTACCTGGGAAAACTTCTCCCATTATTTTTTCTTTTATGATTCTTAAATCTGTATCTTAAGACTTATAAAAGCAGACCTCTTACTTCCCATCACATGTGCTCTGGGCACACAGCTGGATGCAGAGGTCAGTGAGGACCAACACACAGAGCTACCTCTTGGGGCACTGTCCTGTGCTGGGAAAGACAACAATGGGTACCTGGAAGGAGGCTGCAGGTACACTGGGAATGGGGTGGGATACAATACTTTAGGAGCCCAAAGAAGGTGACATCTAACATAGAGGAGGGGCAACCAAGAAAATCTAAGAAGTGGTTTCTGGGTTGTTATGATGGGAGAGGATTCACCCCATTAGGAGTGTGAGGGTTGGGGCTGGTGAGAGGATGTCCAGCAGCAGAAGAAGCAGGCTAAGCATTGTAAGCATGACAGAGTTCAATCCATTCCAGAACGTGCATGTAGCTGGAGTGCAGATGGGCCTTAGAGGCAGTGAGGAAGACAATCTGGTAGCGCAAGGATGAGGGTACTGAGTGAGTAGAAGGGCATGAACAAAAGCATGGGTAATAATGGAGACAGACAGACATATGTGACATGATTTAGGAAGCAGAACATATTATCAAGCTTGAGTGACTGACTCAAAATCAGGGGTAAAGGAAGAAATGGGTTAAGAATGATTTCTCACTTTATAAATTGGGTAATTGGATATATGATCCTACCAACAACTGAGATTTTAGTAGGGGGATGAATTTGGCTTTGAACATAATAAGCCAATAAAAGGTGCTCATTGGGCAGGTAGATACATGGGTGTCTGTTCAAAATGACCTGGACTAGATGTATGTCCTGGAAACCATGAGCATTTAGATGTACTTGCAGCCCTGGTAATCAATGGGGCTGTAAAATGACCCCAGGAGAGTTTGTGAGTAAGCATGGAGACAAGTGTGTTTCTCCCTGTGCACATTAGAATCTCCTAGAGAACTTAAAAGCCATGTTGATACTTGAACCCTGCCCCAGGTCAGTGCATTCAGAACTCTGGGAGTTTTCAGTGTTTGTTCAGAGCTATCCTGGGAATCCCATCCAGAGTCAGGGTGAGGGATCTCTGCAGAGGTGTGAGCAAGAGAGGAACTCCTAGAAGGACCCAGGGCAACAGCCTCTTAGGAAGGGTAAGCAGCAGTTGGTGATACCATGGAGTTGAAGGAAAGGAGGCCAGGAATAACCAAAGTGGCTGTGAAACTGGAGAGAAGGCAATGCTAACCATGCTGAGGAAAACCAGGATGCATATGGAGGTAAAACTGATGCCAGCGTTTGGTGATAAGGAGGTACAAGGTGATCTGGTGAGAGCTGTGACAGGGGAACTGTGGCCAGAACCACGTAATAGGGCACAGAGGAGTACTGGGTGTCCTCAAGGCAGGGACATCACATTCCATCCATTGGGATGTCTGTGATGAAGGGCAGGATGAACAGCTGCTGTTTGTGTTTTAAATGTAAGCAATATGAGCATGTTTAAGTTCATTGTGGTTGTTGGATATCCCACATAAAACAGGCATAAATTATGTCTATACTGTTTAAAATGTATTTTTAAAACCAATGCTTGTGTAACTATGATGATAATAATAATAAAAAAATACTACATCCTTCCAAAAATCCCCAGTGTGCCCTCACTAATCCAAACACCTTCTCTATTATCTCTTTGTTTTCACTAGAAAGGAAGAGACCAGGGCTGGGAGTATAATAACTCAGTGGTAAAGTGTGTGCTTAGCATAGGCAAGGTCCTAAGTTTGATTCCTGGAAGTAGTAGCGGGAGGAGGGAGAGGAAGTAAGGAAGGAAGAGAGGGACTGACAGAGTGTCCAAAGAAAGACCAATTCATACACAACCAAATGACAAGGGCAGGGATGGGGTTCAGAGACCGGCATTAAACAGGAAAAAAAGGACTATTTTTTTGCCTTGCCAAGAGGGAAGGAGTCCTGATTGGGTTGTAATTATTTTTCCAGTGAAGTAGAAGCTGGAGTTAGTCTGGGAAAGAGAGCAGAAGAGGCAGTGGAACAGAGATCAGAAGAACACAGATACTCTATGAAACAGCTCTCATAAAGTAAACTAAAAGACTTCCCAGAGAGTGCTGAAGGAGTAGAAGTCACAGAGCACAACTCAAAGCAAACAGCAAATATCTGGATGGATGGATAACTTCCTCTAGCAGCCATCAGTATTCTTGGTTTATGGCCAGGGAGAAAATTGATGCTTTTTTTTTCCCCCAGAAAGACTATTAGCATTTATTTCTAACTCAGGATAAATTAATGATCACACAGTTAAAAATGGAAAAATGGGTACTGATTGCAGATAGACATGAATGCAGAAATTTTAGTGTCTCTATTCTTATCATTTACCTCAATAATACATCAGATTTATTCACTTCACACGATGGAGCAGAGAACGGTGCTTTTTGGTGTAATGGGTAAAGCGATGAACTTGGTGAAGCTGGATCACATTTATGCAAATTCTGCATAGGCTATATACTGGTAACCAGTAAGATAACTAATCCTTCTGCACATCAGTTTTCTCATCTATAAGATGGGGATAATAACTACTGTAAAATATTGATTGTGATAACTACATATACAATCAAATGTTAAAATCTTGTTATACAGCAGAGCCAGGCGCAGTGGCGCACGCCTGTAATCCCAGCACTTGGGAGGCTGAGGCAGGAGGATTGTGAGTTCAAAGCCAGTATCAGCAATGGCAAGGCACTTAGCAACTCAGTGAGACCCTGTCTCTAATAAAATACAAAAAAGGGCTGGGGATGTGGCCTAGTGGTTGAGTGCCCCCAAGTTTAATCCCTGGTACCCCCCTCAAAAATATGTTGTTAACAACAGAAATCCAGCTATTTGAAGTGCCATTAAAAAAATCTTTCACAATGGATTGTCAACAATAAAACCACAACATCACTGTTAGAAAAGGTGTATTCTTAATGCCTACATCCTGGACTAGCAGAGAATGCTGAATAAACTCATGGAAACCAAGTACAGTGGTCTGTTCTGATGACAGGAGAAGGGGAAGCTGACCCTCAAAGTTACTGCGGCAGATGTGCTGGTGAAGGGCACAGATGACCACAGCACAGGCACCTGCCAGGCAGACAGCAAGTCAACCAACAAGCTAAGTCCAAGATAAGGTCCACACCCATAAAAGGGTGGGAAAGGTTTGGGAATACAGTGGGAGGGGCTTTTGTCATATCCACAGCTCCCCTGCCACTCTTTCTCCCTCATCTTCCATGAACACTACCATCAACTGTCTCTGTGTCTCCGTCACCTCACTCCCTTTTGCTGGAATATCCCTCTTAACCTCTTGGCTTAAGTGGTTATCATCCTTCAGGGCTCAGAAGATCTTACCTCTTCTGGGAAACTTCCATGGAACCCCCAAATGGCTCCAGAGGCCCTATGTGACCACCCACTGATTCCTAAGCACACCATTCTCAGGCTATTTACTTTATAAGTGCCATTCATCTCCATCTCCAGACCTGAGCTTCTGGAAACGGGACTATAGATTTTATACCTAGGATGACACAGAATAAAGGGAAGTCAATAAATGCTTGTTCAGCGAAAGGAACTGAAGTCATTTCCAGGTGAGATATTCTGTTGAAGAATTCAGTTTAATTTGTTGAAGATATTAATGCAAATTCTAACTTTTTTTATAAGTCATGCATTTTTACATTGTTTTCCTCTTAAGTACGTACTAAGCTACTTTATTTAGAAGAAACCCTTAAGATACATAATGAAAATTTCATTTGACCAAGTACTTATGTGACCTTTCGTTAAATACTTATAACACCAGAATTGACTGATTTAGTAAACAGCAAGCGTTTTCTTCTTTGAGGGGCTATTTGTTTGCATGTATTATTGAATATCACTTGGCACAAATGTTTACATCAAGGTACAGTGACACACTTCAACTCATCCAGAATGTTCTCATGCACTGGTACAGCTGACTTTGTTAGCAGAACAGCATCCTTCCCTTCCATGAGCCCCCTCTGCAAGGATGATCTCCACCTTGGCCAGTGAGGCACACAGCCAGCCTATTCCTAAAATTTCTACCAGTTACTAACAATAATAATGATATGAAGTAACCCACAAGGAAGGCAAGAGCACTGGGGTAAATTTTTTGCCACTTGCTGCTGGATATTTTACAGTGTGCTGAAATCTTTAGCACTTGTAGTTGTGAACAACAATCAGGAGCTTCTGTCACAAGGAACCATGCAAATGGCTGACCAAGTGCAGATGGCACGGAAATGCTGGGTGCAATCTAACTCAGATTCTCTGCAAGCTCAGGATATAATGTCAGTCTCTGCTTGGCAAAGCATGGTTCTTCGTCCTTTCTAAAAAGGCTTTTTAGTGTTTGTGAATTAGCAGCAGAGAATTCTTAGATAAACGTGTGGGTGGAGGGGATGAGAGAAAGAGGCAGGGTGTTAGGCTTGACAGTGTGTGGATCACTGTTCAGGAAATACTCAAAACAGTGATATATGCTATTTTATTCTTCCTAAAGTTCTATCTATTTTATAATATGGTTTAAATAGCACACAAATCTGGCCTAAGGAATATCATTTGCCAGAAGACTCGAGGGCTCTCTCAAGTGTGGGAGGCATCTGTCTCAGGCTTAATTCCAGGATAAGGTTTTTCTTGATATGGCTGATACATCTCTCCGCAAACCTGCTGTCTCATAGAAAGAAAATCATCTCTCTATTCCACCCAAAAGCTAAGTATAAAGGAAACAAAAACAGGGCAACAACTGGCTAATGTTCTTCAGAACACAAAGCCCAAAGCAAGGTCTCTTAACTCCTATCTCAGAGAAATTGAAACGTTTTAATCTGTTCTGTTAGCTCATTCTTAATCCCTGACAGAGACATGCAAAGGAGATTAAACTTAAATTGAGCACTGTGGGCTGAGACTCTAATGAGGGCTCAGAATAGCACAGACACATTTCTAATCTCACTCAACAGCGACACCCTTGGCCTTCAACAGAGAGGCCCTCAGGCTGGCCATCTGCCTCCTGAGGGAGTTGACAAAGCCCAGAGGCCTGGGATGTGGTAATTAAGGGGTTTCTCCTGCAGTGTAATAGAGAGGGTAATGGAGAGGCAAGAGATTCAGCCATCTAGCATGGCCATTGCTAACCAACCTAGCAGGTTGTTCCTCAATCTGCCACAGCAGGTTAGCTTGTAGTAACCTGTACATACATTAGCTAGGAAAGGCTGCTTTGATATTCGTGAGGTAATTTAAACTTCTTATAAACTTTGTTATTGAAAAAGACTTTACATATAGAATACAGATTATAAATTGTTTTCCCAATGTGAGAAACTCCTATAACAAGCTCCAGATTAGAAGGCAAAACATTACCCCCAAACCCCTCCATGCCCCTCTTGTAGTCACTGAGGGTTAAATATAGGGGTAACCACAGAGCTGAATTTTAATAAAATAGATAAATTTCCCTGTTTTTTTACCTTATATTGGAGTCATCCAGTATTTTAGATTGGACCCATTTGATTTCAATCAGCAATACATTTGTGAACCTCATTCATATGTGTGGTTAGTCTGTTCACTCTCATTGCTGTATAGCATCTCACTGTGCAAACATGCACAGGGTATTTGAGTAGATACAGGCAGAATTATTACACAAAGTGCTGCTATGAACATTCTGGTACATGTCTTTTAAAATTTTTTTTAGTTGTAGTTGGACACAATACCTTTGTTTTATTTATTTATTTTTACATGGTGCTAAGGATTGAACCCAGGGCTGTGCATGTGCTAAGTGAGTACTCTACCGCTGGGCCACAACCCCAGCCCCTGGTATGTGTCTTTTAGTGAACTAAATGCACACATTTCTGTTGGTCATGCAACTGAGAATGGAATTGCTCCATTTTAAAGTTATTTTGGAATTTACTACATAATTGATATTTACAACATTCTGTAAAAGATCCTTCTTAGGTTCAGAGCTCCATTTGTTATATGCAGAATTATCTGTTGTCCATTCATACTTGAACCTTCTGCAGCATGTATTAAAACTGGGGTCAATGCCATTGTATCCATTTTATTAAACAGTATGATCATTTACAGATGCATGACATAGTACTTACTTTGGATTAGTGCTCTGGCATTATTTACTTTAGATTAATGTGATCCTAAACCACTCTCAACCTTGACTGCTGTTATCACTCAAGGAATTCAGTAAATTCAGTAATAATAGCTAGTTCTTATAAATAGGCAATGCACCTCTTCCATCTGGCTCCACATAAAAACAGGAAAATGAATATTAAATCTGATATATGCAGGCCCTGAAATATAATAACTGAAATTGGAGTGTGATGCTATAATTATTAAGTCATCAAAATGAGAATGATTGAGACAAAGGGATAATTAAGATTATCATACCTAGCTTAATATTTTCATAACTAAAGCTTTTATTCCATCCACATTCCTGATTCATAAGTAACATCTTATTGATATTTCATATTTTACAAGGAGTATTTTAACAACTCTATGTATCAAATTGGAGGTAGGCATTCAAGCAGCTTTTATTCTTTATTTTCTATGACAAATTATGTTTAACAACTACAGTTTTCTTGACAAGTCCCCTCCATCTTTCCCCAGGTGTGTGTGTGTGTGTGTGTGTGTGTGTGTGTGTGCGTGTATTTTGGAGATGGGAATACAAAATTATAATTTGAAAGAAATCCTGGAGATCACTCTGTGCTGGCTTTGCCTCAAGTAAGAATCTCTTCCGCTGACCTTCTAGGCACAACAGGTTGTGAGTAGTTACTATTATTTTCCCTTTCCTTAAATCTTCCTCATCTACAAGTGAGAGGTATGATTCTAACTACCATTCCAGTTCTGCATATGTATCTGGGGGAAGGGGAAAAGCAGCAGATAAGCAGTTATAGGACACTGAGTTTAAAATCAGCCCTACCAGTTACACACTGTGCAATGATGGAAACAGACTTTGTTCAAGACTCACTTTTTGCATTTGTAAAATAGGAATAATAAAACTTGCATCATATGACTGTGCTATGTATTAAGTAATGCATGTTAAAACATGTGGAAAGTGGTTAAATACAACACTATACTATGATTCCTATCAATAGATGATATAATAATTTCTTTACAAATGAAAAAATACCAACATTTAAACATGAACTCAAACTCAGTCCACTATATTGTCTGTAAGTAATTTCCAAAATTAAGATGCACTTGCAATATTATCCTATTCACCAAAGGAAGACTGGCCCTGGCTACGTTAACTCCTTGGATTTTAGCCATTATGTTTTAATAGTGGAGTTTGTTTTCCAAAAATTAGGAAAACAGTCTCCAAGACAATTATATCTTTAGACCTAACATATGCAAGTAAAAAATATAGAAAGTGAAAAACTTCCTAGGCTTAGGGATGTTTTTTCCTTGTGAAGAGAATAATCCATTTTAATTCACACTTCAGAGTATGAAGTAACTGGGATAAATTCCTGAACATTTTGAGTAGTTTCAGGAGACCACAGAAGTTAATTATGTAATGATATATATTTTTCCTGTACCTGGTAGATAATGGAAGGATCATTGATTTTGACTCTTGAAACACCTTTAGAAAAAGGAGTTGTTCCAATCTAGTTGCTGTTGCCAGCAATCACCTTACAGCTATGGGTCTTACATTTGGAATATAATTCTTGGACTCAAGATATTTACATTTTAATAAATGGTAAAATGCATGTATGAATGTTACATGCAATTTGGAATAAATCTTGTCTAGGCAGTATGCTATAGATCTTAGAGAATTATGTGTCTCTTAATAAACATTATTACCGATATTTTATAGTAGTTCCCCTATATCTGCAGTTTTACTTTCTTTGGTTTTGGTTACCTGTACACAACTATGATCTGAAAATATCAGATGGAAAGTTCCAGACATAAGCAATTAATAAATAATAAATTTTTATTTAAATAATAAATCTTATTTAAATAAAATCTTATAAATCTTATGCAGTGTGATGAGATCATGTGCCATGCCACTTTGTCCTATCTCGGACATGAAGCATCCCTTTGTCCAACATCAAACCTATCTGTTAGTCACTTAGCCATCTCAGTTATCATATTGACTGTCCCAGCACTTGTATTCAAGTAAATCTTGTTTTACTTATGTTAATCATGGCCACAAAGCACAAGAGGGTGATGCTGGCAATTGGCACATGCAAAAAAGAAGTTGTAAAGTGTTTCTTTTAAGTGAAAAGTTCTCCATTTAAAGAAAAGAATGACACACTAAGGTTGTTAAGATCTATGAAAGAATAAATTCCCAACTGTAAAACTATGAAGAAAACTTCATGGTAGTTTTGCTATTGCACCTCACATTGCACAAGTTATGACCAGAGTGAGTGTATTTAAGATGGAAATGGCACTGAATCAGAGTGGAAAACATTTACAGAATTGAGTTGTGATGGATGGCAATATGTTATGCCAGAAAGTGTTGAGCCTCCACTAAGACTTCAGTGAGGGGTCCTATGAAACAAGTGACACCAACCATTTATTGCCAAGTAAATGATGGTTACACAGATTCCAGAATATTTTGGAGCAAGAAATATGAAAATTACTGGAGGCTGAATTTACTGATGAAGAAACTGCTACAGAAGGAGCCACATTTCTGGCAGAGTTCCATGCTATTGTTGTGTCAGGCATCCATTGAGAGTCTTGAAATGCATCCCTTGTGGATAAGGGGTGACTACTGTGACTAACAAAGAAAGAAGAAATCACCTAGTACAAACCTTATGCTTTACAGTAGAAGAAATCAAGGCCCAGAGCTGATGTGAACTTACCCTTTGACCTACTACCTGGCATTATAAGGAGATTCTTTAATTACTTTTGCTTAAGTGTTAAGCCCACCTGAAACTGTTATTTTGATAAAATGAAATGGAGAAACACTACTTTCCATTCTAAAATGTTAATGTGTTAGGGTCAACTAGTGTGTTAGCTCCTCCAAACTAGGAACTAGGCTTCTAAAATGATGGCAATATCCAGTAGAAACCAGATCTGCTTAAGGCTGGCACCGGGTGGAGATGGAAAGAGTCACAGAGATCAGGAAAGCTTGGGAGAAGGCATCATGCAACAACCACATGGAGAAACCTCAGTGCAGGTTTCACTAAGGTTAAACTAAGTGTTAAGAATATAGATGTGCAAGTGATTTCCCTAGTGCTCAGAAAGGATGAAGAACTGAAAGTGATGAAGAAAAAGATGAGAGACACATGGGACAGATTCAGGAGAATCAATGTCATTAATGAAAATTTTGGAAAGAAGAACACAGTTAATATTGAAACAATGTTAAAACATAGGGAGAAAATGATATTCTATAAGGAATAATTTTGGTCTAAAACCCGAAAATGGGCTGGGGTTTTAACTCAGTGGTGGAGTGCTTGCCTCGCACATGTGAGGCACCTGGTTCTATCCTCAGCACCACATAAAAATAAATAAATAAATAAAATAAAGATATTGTGTCCATCTACAACAAAAATATAAAAAAACAATAACCATAAAACAGTATTATAGGCAAATTTAATAAAAAGAAAACCATAGATAGATCAATCAATCAATCAATCAGTTGATCGATCTGGGGGAATTTAAAATTTCACACACACACACACACACACACACACACACACATACACACACCAGTCAGCTGACAGAAGATCTTTTCACCACAATTAAAACTGGAGCCTGAGAGGATACAACATGGACAGAACTCTGAAAGAAAAATGTCTGAGCTCAAATTTCTATCTCATGTCAAATTTCTTTCATGGATGAAAGATGTTTTTTTGTGCATAAAGAATTTAAATATGACATGCAGGCATCATAGATAAATTAAAACAAACGCTGAAATAAAGTATGTCAGGACAAGGAATAAAAGATGCTGAGTCAAAACAAACAAACAAACAACAACAACAAAAAAAACAAAGTAGGACACTGTGGCTGAGAAGGACTGGAGATTACCAATGGAACCAGTAAAACACATAAAAAATTAAGGAGCATGCTTGTTTTAAATATGATTGCAAAATATCCCCACCTTTTTTTCCAAGGATCTTTATCTCTAAACATTTGAGAGGAAATTATAATGTAAAATGTAAAATAAAATTTAAGTAATACTACAGGGCATATTGGATTAGAGAAAAAAGAAAAAAAAAACCACTTAGCATTTCATCTTTCCCAAAAGAAAGCTAGAGATTAATATTTGAATGACTTTGATAAATAACTAAATGTAGGCTTAAGAATGTATTTGAAAACATTTGAATGACCACTAGACTAGTTATAAGTCTTCCTTCTAAAGCAGAATCTATCAACAAACAAAATGCTCTTAAAAAGGATGGAGGGAAAGAAAGAAGGGAAGAAGGAAGGAGGAAGTGGTTCAGGGAGAAATGAAGTACAGGCAGGCTCCTTCTGAGTCTCACCACCAGCACCACCATCAACAACAACACCACCAAAATGTTTATGGCATAAAACAAGTTGGCAGATGTACAATTTTTGTAGTTATTGTAAGAGTAATTGCAAATGGGTTAAACTCTGTTGTCAAAAACAGGAAAAGACTTTCAACAATTTTCTTTTTAAGACAGTTATATGCTTTTCCAAAATGCAAACCTAAGTAAAAAACATGACAGAGCTAAAAATAATAGAAGAGGCAAATGCTTTTTGAATATGCATATAGGCACACAAAATGATTTTGTTTGGCACTAATAATGAGATGAGGCAGAATTCAAGGGAAAAAACAGTAAGAAGAGTCATTTCTAACAAATACAGAATCCAGAAAACAAGACACAGAGGTCTTGAAGTTTACACACCAAAAATATAATGTCTGATGAATGTAACTGAGGAACTTTCAACAACAAGAGAAACAAATGACAAAACCAGTATGTGGTGTCTGACTGTACTCAGTAAAAACAAAACAAACAGAAACATGTATATGTGAGTACAATTATACTGAATATAAACAGACAACATATACTGTTCTTGTCATTTGTTTTTAAACACTATATCAAATAGTTTCTCAGAAAAAAAAAAAGCCTGGAAAATGAAACTTTTAATGCACATTAGCTTTGTTGATGGATTATGAATAGTTATTTACTTTTTAATGCTTCTGTATGCTACCCAAATATTAATATTACCCACCAGCTAATCTGGCGATAAAATGGTGTCATTTAAAAAATAATGTGTAATATTTCTAATTATTAAGAGAATGGATTGTCTTTGTCTACATTTTACTGCGAATTTCATTTTCAAGATGATTTAAAGTGACCAGAGATCATCATTTTGACTTTCCCCTAATTTACGTGCTATATTTTTCACATGAAAATAAACCAAACTCTTGTCTGTTTTCATCACAATAGGGACACAGTTTCTACAACTTTGGCAATTCATGTACTATGGAATGTTGTACTTAAAAAATGCTTAAAATGTGTCAAAGTATATAGCATCTTTGGAAAACAATGCCCTAATTGCTATAAAATGAAGCATTCCATACAGCATTTTCTATTTAAAAAAATAGAAATGAACTGAATTATTGCATAATTATTCCCCAGTTGCATAAAATCAGACCTACACATTAGCCTTCAAGAATTTTATAGTAATGGATAGAAGTAAAGACCCATGACTGATCTATGTCAAACTGCACCCTACTGTCATGTATATCTAAAAACAACAAATAAAAAAAAAAAAACTAGAAAAAAAAGAGTCAATGCAAGGAGCAGAAAAAAAAAACTAACAAGGAAAACTCCAACCTTTATCAGACAGGTAAGAAAATACACCGTCTGTCACATAAGAAAAGGATGCAACAAAAAACAAATCAGAGAAAAAGAATGTATTTATAAAAACTGAAAAATATCATAGTATAATTAAAATTTTCTATTGAAGGATTGGAAGACAAAGTTGAGGAAACATTTCATAAACCAGAACAAAAGACAAGGAATTTAAAGGTATGCAAGAAAATTTCAAACATGTGTCTAGGAATGTAAACAGAAAAAAAAGTGCTATGAGACTATTTCCCAGAAATAAAAGATGTACACTTACAGATTGAAACAATGAATGAAAAGAGGACCATTTCTGAACATTAGAGATTCACAAAAAGCCCTACATGTTTCTGGAAGGATATAATTCTTGCAGAGGGGGAGGGAGTAGGGTGGTCTGTCCCTTCTCATAAGGGAGAAAAATTCTACTGGTGTGTTGAAATCTGAATAACTGTGGACTTCTCAACAACAAAAAGGTAGAAAAAGAAATACCAACTGGAACTATGCCCACAACTAAATTTTATGGCTGGGGAAACAAAGAATATTTTATACATACAAAAAAAATTACCTCCCACAAATCCCATCCCCAAAAGCCAGGAAAAGGAGAAAATAAACCAGGAAATAAAATTGTCAGAACCCAAGAGGCTCAGATCCCAGCCTCTGATTGAGGTTCCAAGAGAAGGAAGTAAAGGGATCTCCCCAGAAGAGGTTCAAAGCAGGAAGACTGCTGTGCAGTTGGCCTCACAGTGCAGGGGAGAGCAATGAGGGCTCCAGAAGGGTTACCCCATTGATAAAAGCACCACCTGATGACAAGAGCTTGGGAAGTGAGAGAATTAAGTGAGAGGAGTCTGAGGCTGCCCAGAGCAGAGGCTGAAAGGAGCCAAAGGCTAAATTGAGGAGTCTGTCCTCTCAGGTAACAGTGATGCAACCAATGGTGTTTGTTAAAAGTTAACCCAAGAGGCAGGAGGATAACTGAGGAAATGTTTGCTTTGCAGAAGAAACGCAACCTCTAAGATGGTGGAGGGAAGCATAAGAGGAGCCCAGGGGTTTCTCAAATGCTGCAATCAGAAGGAATGCCAATGAAATAGATAAAACTATTACAAGTAAATTCAGAGCAATCAAATGAGAAATCTAAGAGCTGTGATTCCAATTCCTTCCATAAGGGGAGTCCCCCGCCAAATCTCAGCAAGAGGCATGGACTATATGACAGTTTTGTTTGTTTTTTGTTGTTTTTTAAAACTGTATTGGTGCTGTTTATTATCTATTGTAGTATTATCATTTTGTTTCAAAGGACCAATTCTTAGATGGTCTTAATAATTTACTGCTTTTTTTTAATGTGTAGGTGTTGCAATTCATTCATTTCATCTTTTAATTAGGTATTTCTTGCAATTTTGTAATCATTTAAAAAATTTGTATAGCTTTTTGAATTGAATGTTAAATTTCCATTTTGTCCTAAATGAGTGGAATGTAAATTTATTTCTAAACACATACAGAGTAATGCCCCGAAAGTGTATCTTCTTAGTGTTCTCATTGCACTACATCTACATTTTCTGAGATTCAAGTTAGGTTCTCTTTTGAGCCCATGATTATTGAAGTTATGAATACTTTTGCATATATTCTCAGTGATAGGATTTTTTTGTTAGAAATTTCTTAATGCATTTTGATCAGAGAATGAGTAAGAACTGTTTTCATTTTGAGAATTTATTGAGTTGTTTATAGCATAGCAGTTAAGTTTTGAAAATTACTTTTAAGCAGGTTAATTCTTATTTTGCTTGATCTATATCTTTGAAGTCAGTCTTCTTTTTTTAATAAAGCAGGCTATTGAGAATCCGTATACCTTTGTCTTTTTGGCCTATTTAATAAATCCTTGTTTGCAATGGATGTGTTAAACCTCCTTATATTATTTTGTTTCTCTATACTTTATGCAGTCATATTTTCAGCAGCATGATACTGTATTATTTAATGGATAAAGATTTAGGTCTGTTATAATCTCATGGAACTTGGCATTTCCTACTGCAAAAAGCTCCTGTTCACAGATGAGGAAACTGAAACTAAGAATAGTGGGGCAATCTGCCACTGCCCCACATCACACAGTAAGTGGCAGGTCTGCATGTCCAACTCAGGCCAGTCTGCATCCTTGACCATGAATACACACTCAACATGCTTTCTCTTTCTCTGTCTCACATAGAGGAACAGATAAAAAAGGAGAAAATATCTGAAATAATTTCTACCTTTACTAATGAGCTAGCAAAATGATTCAAGGGAATTACAGATAGAGGCTGAATTATGCTAAGTTTGCATAAAGAACACCAAAAGTCATCTTTGCTTCATCTGATGCCCCATCTCTGGGCAGCACTTGCTCCTTTACGGATGCATTGGCAATATGTGCCCTGCCCCCACTCACCAGCACTGGAGCCTGGGGCCCTCACACTGTGACAAGTAAATTACTTTTCTATACTTTATGACACAGAGCTAGATAAAGTCTTCCAGAGTCTGTGTTTTACTTACTTAGAAAAAACAACTTCATGTCTAATTCTGGACCTTGGCTCCAAAGTAAGTTTATATTGTGTACTACCAATGTTGCATCTTTGAATATTTCTATGTAAACAAATACACCTACTACTTTTATTCACTATGTAAATTCATTCAAATAAAATGTAATTTGTGTGATAACTGTGTGCCAAAAGTTCTATTTTCAGAAAGATAAGAACTAATGTAATTTCTCTCAAATAATGGTTTATGTAGATTCTGCATGAACTCTGGACAGACTTGAATATTATTGTTATTTCCTTATTTTAATGAAAACTAAAATAAATGTGTCTAAAATTCATCTGAGAATGACTCACAGGCCCACCTGATTTATTAAACTGATACACTAGTGATATCTTGATGTCACTATTGTCCTTGTTAGCCATACAAAAAAGACACTGACAACTTACTTTAAGGAGACTGTTTATCTGTTTATTTCCTTTCAAAACAGCAGCACTTCAGTAGGGGAACCAGGAATTCTGACATGAAAGGGTAAAACAACACTCACTACTTGCAAGCACTTCATGGCCTGGGAATATTTTACAGAAAAGAGACTGAAACAGCCACTTGGCTTCAAGTGGAGCCCTGCTCTCACGCTCACCCACGCCCAGGCTTTGGAAGTAGAAGCCAACTACACACTTCAGTGATAATGGAGGGGCTTTCTATTTTTCTTTTTCTTTTCTTTTCTTTTTTTTTTAATTATTTATTTACTTATTCATCATGCACAAGTATAGTATCTTTTTACACATAACTGCTTGTATACAGAGTATATAAGTACCATTCAGATCTTCAATCATGCATTTAGGATAATGATCTCAAAAATCCAAATACCGAATGTTTTCTCTGATATAAGGAGGCTAGTTCACAGTGTTGTTGGAAGGGGGTACATAGGATCAGAGGAACACTAGAATGGTCAACGGAAAGGGAGGGGAAGGGAGGGAGTAAGGGGGGGGAGGAAAAAAATTTCTTTTTCTTTTCTAAAATATAATAATATTTGCCTAATGATCTTCTAGAGTAGAGGCTACATAAGGCAATCTGTAGAAGGATGACTATAGTAAAGGTCCACGTCTGTGACAGGAGAACAACAGTTTGTTTTGGAATATGCAAGTTCTATTCATTAAAATTTGTCAGGAAACTCAAGGTAGAAATGACTATCACACCATACCTAGGATTTGGGAGAATGCAGAAACATTTAAAAATCCTCACCTCTTATTTACCTTATCTTAGACCCCCCAGAAACAAAACATAATTATAACCTTGGGTGTGCTATGGAAATTTCTATCAGTCACATGAGTGTGTGTGTGTGTGTGTGTGTGTGTGTGTGTGTGTGTGAATATCTCATCAGACATTACCAAAAAAAAGTGCTGAAGAACAATACTTTTAATCTTTTAGAGCTATGTAAAATTTGGACTTCATTAATAGAAAAAAAATGAAAAGGAACCCTGGAGATGATAGATGATATCAAAACAATTTTATCTAGTTAATTACAAGAGGTCATACACATAGTTACATTCATAAATTAAGTTGGTAAAAGATGCTGATTAAATGCTTAAAGCAGGAGGAGAGATGTTCAGTGCTTACTAGAGCTGACCTCCAATATCCATGCCCCACTCTCCAATAACTGCCTTGTGGTTTGCACTGACTCCACCAGGAAACTTGTCTCCATGCCTTGAATACAAAATAGATTTAAATAGAATAAAAATCTATTTTGCATTCCCATTCATAGGTGACTTAGGATTTATTTACCTGATGATTTAAATGTCTTATAAATCTTATATGCAATTCTGAAAAATATACAGTTCTTGAATTTGTTTTTTTGTATTTGAAAGAAAAGCTTATTGTACATATTCACTGCTTTTCATTCTTCATTTATGAAGCCCTGGAGTCATTATGATTTGAACAATCTGCTCTTACTTATGTGAGCCCTGCTCTGTCATACTGAGGTCTCAGCTGAACAAGAGCCATAACCCAGTCATAAGGCATCTCCCCAAGCAGTTCTGTACGTTTGTGAGGTCTTCAGTTAGGATAGTGTCTCACACCTCCTGGGTCACTCACAATGTCTTCAGTTTTTCATTTTTCCCCTTTGTACTTCATAGAATGCTTTTCTTTAAACTCTTCTTTATTTTTATGTTCTTCTAGTTTATTTGGAAGTTATGAGCCCAACTTTTAAAGACTACTTGTTGGACAAAACATGTCAAATATTCTCAATATTATTGATAATGAGATGACAGAAATAAGAACATCCAGCAGGCTCTATTTATGTCTACAGAGGAGCAAGAGTTCAGAGAAGAGGCTGGAACAAGGTTGGACCATGCCCACTGTAAGTCTGTTCACAATTCAGAACCCAGTCAGGAAAGGTGAATCAGTGACACATGGGACAGTGAAGGAGGCAATCAGCTTTGATGAAGTGGAAAAAGAGGCCTGAGTGAGCTGCTGGGCAGCCTGAAGAGGCTGTCTAGGGAGGATAGCTTTGCCAGAGGGAATCTCCAGGGAGTGCTAAGGAACAGAAAAACTGCAAAAGTATATTCTAGCTAACTTTGAGAAGAATGATCCATGTGTTGAAGGAGGTGTTAAGATGGCCAGTTATTTTACCTGGAAATACCTGTCATTCAGAAATCCACAGAGAAGGTAAAATGTTCTAGACTTTCTCAGGGATGCCTAACATAACTCTGCAATGGTGGAAAGTTCAGAGAATGGCCACATCTGTGCCATCCCAATACAGTAGCCACTAGCCACATGTGGCTGTTAAACATCTAAAAAATGGAAAGTGTGACTGAGGGACTAAAGTTTTAACAATATATCTTTCCAGGACTGCAACCCCTAATAAAGCAAGGACTTCCTATACTGAATTTACATCTCTTTCACTTGAACAAAGGTTTTCTTCTTCACATGGTATACTACTTATTCTTTTCTTTTTAAACTTATCTGTGATGCTTGTTTTTATAAATTTGGGTACTGGACTAATTTATGTAAATTCTTTGGGGTTTTAATTTACACATTATGCGTTATAGTTTGGATCTAGAAATGTCTCCACAAAAGCACATGTTTTGAAAGTATGATCCCCAATGTAGCAAGATTCAGAGGTGTGGCTTTTAGGGAGTGATTAGGACTGTAACCTCATAAGTAAATTAATCCATCTGATGGCTTAATCATTTGAATACACTACTGGTTGGTAACTGTCTGGCACTGAAATCTGTCACTGGCTGCTTCCTCTCTGCTTTCTGGTTGCTATGAGCTGGGCAGCACTCTTGGGCCACACACTACCATCAGTTCTGCCTCATCTCAGGCCCAGAGTGATGGAGTTGACTGACCATCAAATGAGTCTTCTGAAACTGTGAGCCCAAAGTAAAGTTTTCCTCTTTTAATTTTTCTTGTCAGTTATTTTGGTCATTGTGATGAAAAGCCAACTAACACATTCTGTTACTGGATCACCAATAAGAATAATGTGTCTACGCATCATTTTATCAATTCATGAGGACAGAAAAAGTAGTAAAGACTTATGTATTTATCTGTACTTATTTTCCCTTATAAGAACCACCTGCTCCATATTATACTGAAATATTTAAAACATAGACATAAACTTCACACTTATTTTCTATTCTTTCACAGAATTAGTTCTTCTCCAAATGAATAAGAAAGAAAAAACAACAGAGGTAAAGTGAAAATGAGGGGAAAAGGCAAGAGGCTCTAGAATTCTCTGGAAGAAACAAGTCTCAGAAGGAGTATGGAGATGATTCAGAACAGGGGTGGGATGTAGGGCGGTGAGTGTACCAGAGGGTATGCAGTTATTAGGAAACCACCAGAGAGCAGAGATTCAGGGATGTGATGTAAGTCTGGGAAATACCTCAGGAGTCCAAGAAGACTCTAGAAGGGCATAAGGAGGCAGATAACAGAAAAGGGAGAGTGATGGGGGAAGCTGGCTTCAAGAGATTCATTTGTGATGCTACATTAAGCAGCTAATCTGCATAATGTTCTCATTCATACCTAAAATAATTTAAGTAAGAAAAAATTTTACCTGTGATGTCCTGAATAACGTGGACCACGGATATGGCCTATTCCTCGGCACCCCGGTGTAGGACAAACAGCTTGACCTGGAAGGATTTTCACATCATTTGCTCCTTCAGGAAGTAAAAGAACATACCTTAAAAACACCCTCATTAAAGAACTGAGACTTTACAAATTCAAAACAAACTATCACCAAAAACCCCCCCAAAAACCCACTTACTGAGTACTTGATATTTTATAGATTGATTTAGCAGAAACACCATGATATAATAAATAACACTCACAGCACAACTAATATCAAAGGAGAAAATGAATCAGCATTGAAGAAATTGAAACAAATGGATATGAGGACATTCACTTAATCTTTCAGATATTAATCATAGCAAAGGGAGTATAGCCACAAGCTGAGATGGGAACACACAACAGCCCACAAGCAAGCTGGCCATGGGGCCTAACCCAAGTGGCCATCAAAGCTAGGTCAAGAAAGGACTGACATCACACTGCACCCCCACTTCACCCCACACTGCCCTACACTACCCTGCACTATAGCACTGTTCTCCAACCACTCCAGGACAGAGATGAATTCTGACAATCCCATGAGGCCATCTGCCCTAAAGATTAATAGGATTAAAACCCCAAAGCCCTGTTCTATGATTTTTCTCACTCTTCCCCATCCCCAAACACACACACACACACACACACACACACACACACACACCCCCCATACCAACTTCTTCTTTTTTTAATATTTATTTATTTGTTTTTGTTGTACACAAGCCTATATTTTTACGTGGTGCTGAGGGTGGAACCTGGGCCCCGCACATGCTAGGCAAGCGCCACAACCCCAGCCCCCCCTTTTAATATTTATTTATTTGTTTTAGTTCAATACCAACTTCTGAAATGTTCTATCCCTTACCCTCACCGTGTTCTATGCCTGACAACCCCATAATTTACTTCCTCCTCAACAAACTGTTTCCTTATCCTGTTGGGTTATTTTCTCCATTTCCCAGTTCTACTCTCATCCAGCTGTTGGCTCACTGCAGCCACATTCTTCTTCAAAAACAACCCCTTTATTTTCTTCAAAAAGTATGCTCTTTTCCATCCAGTGCCTCTCCTGGACCTCACTTCTAAGACTCCTGTTCTTCCAAGGCTGGTGATAAGGACTCCACCATCTGCCTTCTCCTATCATCCATCTGCTTGTGTCACCCCAGGTCACTCAGACAAGACTCCGGCACCAGGTCACCTTGTTCCCACTATGCCCCATCGATGTTCAAACATCAGCTCAGGCAAGCTCTTCAGCCTCATAGGCATCCCATCCACCATGCCACCCCATCACTAACCTGCTCATCTCCAGTGGTCTTTCTGTGTACCCATCAGATCACACACACAAATAACAAGATCTGGGTCCTGTCATCACCCAAAATATCCCTATTTCTAAACTCTCTGAACCAATACCCATCTCATTCCAAGTCATATCCTTCACATGCCCAAACTCTGGTGCTGCTTTTAACATGGATGGAATTTCCAGGGCACTAGTTTCCCTTCTATTCTCTTCATCAGTCCCACCTCATCATCCTATTCCCTCTTCTAATTTAAATTCTATCAGCCTTCTTTGACCCTCTATTGCAAAGAATTTAAACTCCTCTGACCCTCTGATTTTTTATCACACCTGGCTATCTGGGAGGAGTCAATCACGATGCATATACTGAACCCTTCTGGGTTCCTGAGTTTTGTACAGTTCTCCTGGGAAAAAATTGCACATAGTACTGACTAGTTGTTTAAAAAACACCACTGTCCCAAATCTCCCACTAACCATCTCCCTTTGGCAGTTTTCTTGCTGCAAACTGAGAAAATAGGAGGCAGCAGACAGGAGCTCTGTCCTCACCTACTCAGGGCCCTCGTTTCTCTCCTTCCTGTTCATTAAAATGTAGGGAGCATTCTCCCTTCTCCATAGCAAATACCTTACCATTTATGTTTGGATTATATCTCCTTCCCATTCTCCAGGATCTTTAGGCTATCATTTGATTAACTGATCAACATTTAAATATATTCCTGATTCATGCATTATTTTAAAAAAGACCAAAACCCCCCAAAACATTGGATTCCATAATTCTCTTCAGTAGCTGTTCACTCTTCCCCTTTAGTCAAAATTCTTGAAGGAGTGGTCTCTATTTCCTCACCTCACTTCTCATTAATTTATTTCCATGATCACTAATGACCTCTACACACCAAGCCTTTGTACTGCTGAGTATGGATCACACATGATATGCTGATACCATTAATCACAGCTATCCATCTATTTCATGAATCGTTACTATCCACTGGCTTTGGTGACATCACATTCCGACAGTTTCTATTCTGCATATAAACATTCTTTGGTAATTTCCTTTGCCAGGTTTTCCTCCTCTGTTTAACCTTAAAATCTCAGGGACCTTCCTCAAGGCTTGTTCTTAGGTCATACATTCCAAAGCTTCATTTCCCAACTGTAGTCCATAGATGTTCACATATTATAGTCTAAATATCTTTTTTTTTATTATTTATTTACTTATTCATCATGCACAAGTATAGTATCTTTTTACATACAACTGCTTGTATACAAAGTATATAAGTACCATTCAGATCTTCAATCATGCATTTAGGATAATGATATCCATCTCATTCAACCACCAATTTTTTTTTCCAACCCCCCCTTACTCCCTCCCTCCCCTCCCTTTCCGTTGACCATTCTAGTGTTCCTCTGATCCTATGTACCCCCTTCCAACAACTCTGTGAACCAGCCTCCTTATATCAGAGAAAACATTCGGTACTTGGATTTTTGAGATTGACTAATTTCACTTAGCATTATATTCTCCAACTTCATCCATTTACCTGCAAATGCCATTATTTTATTCTCTCTTATTGCTGAGTAAAATTCCATTTTGTATATATACCATATTTTCTTTATCCACTCATCTACTGAGGGGCATCTAGGTTGGTTCCATAACCTAGCTATTGTGAATTGTGCTGCTATAAACATTGAAGTGGCTGTGTCACTGTAATATGCTGTTTTTAAGTCTTTTGGGAACAGACCCAGGAGTGGGATGGCTGGGTCATAGGGTGGTTCCATTCCCATTTTCCCAAGAAATCTCCATACTGCTTTCCATAGCGGTTGCACCATTTTGCAGTCCCACCAGCAATGTATGAGTGTGCCTTTTTCCCCACATCCTCTCCAACATTTATTGTTGTTTGTGTTCTTGATAGCTGCCATTCTGACTGGAGTGAAATGAAATCTTAGAGTAGTTTTGATTTGCATTTCTCTAATTGCCAGTGATGTTGAGCATTTTTTCATGTATTTGTTGAATCTTTTTTTTAAGTTCCATCTGAGATCCCCACTGGGATCTCTTAAAGTCATTTCAAATGTAACATGTCCAAACTGAATTCATCAGCTTGTCCCCCAACCTTCTTTTCCTCTCTAGCTACTGAGCTCAATAAATCACATCACAGTCCATACCAGAAAACTAGATACCTGACAGCTCCTCTTTTTTATTTCACATCATCTCAACTGTCACTCAATCTCTATTCTCTTAAATAAATTCCTTAATCTGCTAATATATCTTCATTACTAGTATTGATCTAATCCAAGCCATCATCATCTGCATGGAAATCTTCACTACCTCTCTCATCCCAATCTATTTCCAATCTTGCACACAGTGATGCTTTCAAAACATAAATTGAAACCATAGCACCTTTCAATAACTTCTCATTGCAGGTATAACTAAGCCCCCAATCCCTAGACCTGGTTCTTATCTATCAGAGATAGCTAACTGGATTTTTCTCCTTATTCAATATTCTGCATTCATACTGGTTCCTTGAGCCTGCAAGTTCTTTCACAACTCAGGGTGTCTCCATGGTGGAATGAGTGTCCAATTGTTACCATGGATATCTCTAGTTATCTCTAAGGTCACAGCTTATATTTCACTTCCTCAAGCTAACTTCAAAGAAGAGGTGAGGTCCCCATTTTATACAGCATTTATCTCAACTACAAATTAAATGAGTATTTGTTTAATGCCTATCTCTCTTATTAGACTGTAAATTGCAAGCCAGAATCTACTTCACTGTGTGTCATCATTATCTAGTCTAACACATAATTAGTGCTCAGTGAGTGCTTACTGAATGCATAGAAGAATATTCCCCAGTTGTTCCCTTGTGGTGCTTACAGGCTAGAAGAGAGGATTAATATAAACCAGAAATTCCCATTATCGTCTGATTATGCTACATGAAAGTCTCAACTAAAGTTAGCTCCCAATGTATGGTGACAGTAGAAAAATATTTAAATCTTAAATATACTTTTATTACATTTATTGAATAATATGAAAGTAGGTCTGAGACACTTATGTTCTTATGACTTTGTGAAACTCCTTGAGGGATAGAGAAAAGAGTTGCTCTTATCCAAAGGCAGTTTTTGGAAACAGTTTAAAAACAAATTTTGAACCAATCAGAGGAATAGATGATTAAAAATTGTAAACATGTCCCCAATTAGTAAATATGCTGTTACAGTAAATGAAAGAATCATTGAAAAAAGAAGCATAGGCTCAACAGGTAGACTTTTCTCAAAACTGCTCTCATGACATGCTGCCAAGACACCAACATAAAAGTCTAAAATTTTGAACCCATAGCCAATCAACCACCCAAATACTGCCATCAGTCAGCCCAGATACAACTCTGTAGAGAATATCCCCCACACAGTGAATGCTACTTACTATAATGCTCAGTACTATTTTAACAAACTTGATTAAATTAAGGATTAGCATGATATTTGCGATATTTATCTCCAGATTCCTGATGGGTACCACAATTCTATCCTTATTAAAGCTGGGAAGAGAGGTCTGACCTCTACACTGGAATAGAAGCCATCACATTAAGAATCACAGAAAGGGACATAACAAAGGAGGATTCAAAGAGAATATGAACTAAAAATAAACGGAGCCAAACCATTACCTTGTTAAATTCTGAATGATGAAGTGTAATGGGTTCATTCAATGGTGTATTAGACAGAGAGCCATATACTGGGGAAAAGGAATTAGTAAATTCTACAACAGTTCACATTATTGCCATTAAGATAAAGGGAACCTATGAGCAAAGTAATGTTTTTTCTCCAGAAAAATAATCAAATCTTTGCCAAGAATATCTTACTTGTAATTTGGATATTTAGAGAATTAGGTCTGTAGAGAAAAAAAAATGTTCTCAGCTCAAAATCATTTCTTCAGAGACTGTCCCTGGTATCCTTATCCTTTTTTGCCTTCTTTCTTTACCACTTTCCCTGAGATTATCCTAATTTGTGAACATGTCATCTGTTTCCCTGCAGCAGAGTGAGGATTTTCGCCTCATCTAACTTGTTCACACTGCATCCCAAGCACCTGCAAAAGCAGTGATTGGCACATGGTAGATATTCAGTGTGCATCTGAATAAATGATAACAATACCTATAACCATCATTTTGGTAGATCCTTATGCTATGCATAATCACTATTTTATTCTATTTCAAGGCTTATCTAACGTCAATCCCTGACCTTCTATTTTCAAGTACTGTAAGCCACTCACTCTATCAAGAATCATGAATGTCTTCTGATTTATTCCAAGTAACACAATGAACAATTTTACTCAGGCAGGAATAAATCTAAAGGCAAGTTGTTTGTTTGTTTGTTTGTTTGGCAAGGACAAAAAAGAAATAGAAAAAAAACCTGTAAACTAGAAATTACCTGAATGACAAATAATGCTTTATTCTAGCACGAAAAGGTACAAAGGAGTCCTCCTGGTATTCCCATTCACAGGGCAATCCACAATTGCTGGGAGCAGCCAGTACAGACACTGGTTTTGCTGATCAATATTCATTCTCTCTTTCCTTGCTAAGCAAAAAGCAGCAATATGCCCAACTAAAAATGTCATCTGACTGCCCAGGACAATGAGACCTCAGGGAAAGAGTTGTGGGACTGTCTCCAAATGCTTTTATTTCCTATAAAGGGTGAAGAAGAGGCTGGGCACTGCTTTTCCCATTTCCCCTTTTTTTGAACATTCAGGTGACATGAGGTGTAAAGCTCAAGAAGAATAAACGTAAGGACAAATGCAAAAGTGTTGAGGAAGGAAGATGGACAGAGCTTGAACCCAGGACACTGCCAGCCTTGGACCCACTACACTGGTGGTCTGTCATGAAGGAAAAACAGCCCCCTCTTTTCATCCATTGTAAACAGATCTTGTGTTACTACCAAATGGAAATTCCCTAGGCTGAGACAACAACTTCAGTTTTTCCTTTTGTGAAATCAAGCAATTGTTCTGAAAAACAAAACAACAATAACAAAAAAATAGAGTTGCAAGTGGGCATTAGATCTTTTCTCATGCAAAGATGATATTACATGTAAGACATCAAGGCAAAATCAAGAAATAAAAGAAACTGCACTGATCACTAGAAATGATAAGGGGAACTGTCCTTATTTCCAAATGGTTCTAATTGGTGAGTGTGAGTGATGTAAATGAAAGGCTTTCTGTTTCACCCAGAATGGCTGAGATTATTTCCCTCCTTCTGAGTAGGGCTCAGACTCCTCACAGTTAGTGTATTTGGAGAAGAGTTGACCCAGAGCAGAATGATAATATTGTCACTGATTGAAATAAATGAAGAGGATCTATTTGTTTGAATAAATAACTGAATTCCAGACTGATGTTGGCCAGCATTAGAAAGCAAGTATCAAGCTACAGCCCTCTCATCCTTATTTTAATACTAATTACTCACTGCTGGAAAACAAAAACAAAAACAAAAAATATTCAGCTCAATCTGATTCATTCAGCAAGATTTTTTTTTTTTAATAGAGAAATGGTATTAGCATTGGGTAGTACTATCCACTAGGATACATAAAATGTGCTTCTTTGAAAAGGGAAAGACATTTAATTGTGCCTGATAACTGACAAGTTGAGTGCTTTACTTCTTATTTTTAAAATAAAAATCATCAATAAGCAGGCATGGTGGCACATGCCTGTAATCCCAGTGACTCAGGAGGCTGAGGGAGGAGGATGGTGAGTTCAAAGACAGACTCAGCAACTTAGCAAGACAATTAGAAACTCAGTGAGACCCTGTTTCTAAGTAAAATATTAAAAAGGGCTTGGCATGTGTCTCAGTGGTTAAGTGTCCCTGGGTTCAATCCCTGGTACCCCCCACACACAAATAAACAACAACAAAACACCAATGAGGATTATTCATTCACTTAAAGAAATAGCGAGTGTCAATCTCCCCCTTGAAGCTTACTTTCTGGTGCCAAAGGCAGAAGAAAGAGAGGAGGAGGGGTGAGGGAGAGAAAGAGAGAGAAAGGAAGAAATAAAGGAAGGAAGGGAGAGAGGGAGGAAAAGGAAAAAGGAAGGAAGGAAGGAAGGAAGGAAGGAAGGAAGGAAGGAACAAACATAAGAAGTCTAACACTGAATGAGACAGTGAGGGTGGTATGTAATCACATACTCTGGGGTAAACAGGAGAAAGTGATAGAGTGGCCACAGGATGTTAGTCAGCTTTTCATCACTATGACAAAATGCCTGAGAAATACTTCTTAAAAGAGGAAAGATTCATTTTGACTCATAGTTTTAGAGGTCTCAGTCCATGGTTAGAAGGCTGCATTGTGGGCCTGTGGTGAGGCAAAACATCATGGCAGAAGGGTGTAAAGGAACAAAGCTGCTCACTTTATGGTAGCCAAAAGCAGAGTGAAGAGGGGCCTAAGAACAAGAGACACTCCTCAATTTCACTTGCCCAAGGACCTACTTCCTTCAACTAGGCAACACCCTCCTATAGTTTCCATCATTTCCCAATTCAGCTATGAATTCTTCAATGAATTAATCCACTGATAAGGTCAGAGCCCTTGTTATCCAAACAATTCCCCAAAGCCCCACCTCTGAACATTTCTGTATTGGGGAACAAGCCTTCAACACATCTGCCTTTGGGGAACAGTCCAGATCCAAACCATAATATATGGGGATCCTTTCTAAGGCAGGATGGTTAGGGAAGACATCCTGACATTTGGGCAGCATCCTCTAAGCAGTGAGAGTATAGACCATTCTAGGACACCAGGCCAGCGAGGTGGAACCACATGGGCAGTGCAAAGGGTGGTGAGAGTTGAGATCACATGGGCCAAAGTGGAAGAGTCTCCCTTTTATTCTGGTTTTGATGGGAGACACCAAAAGTAGTGAATGGAGAGTGGATTGATGAGAAAATATCTACTGAGGCCCTATCCCTTGAGAAGTGTTTACTTCCTCTACTGGAAATGTGTACAGAGCTTGAGATAAGCTCTGCACTGTGACAGGAGTTAGTGGTGACCTCTGAGAGTCATTGTATAGATATAAGAGCTCCCACAATGAGTTGGCATCAATGAAGAAAAGTCTTGGGACTGAATTCAGTGTCCATCAATGGATGAATGAATAAGGAAAATGTGGTATATATACACAGTGGAAATTTGTTCAGCCATAAAAAAAAAAAATAAAATTATGTCATTTGCAGGAAAATGGATGGAACTAGAGACTATTAGGTTAAGTGAAATAAGCCAAGTTTAGGTCAAAGGTTGTTGCATATTTCTCTCATATGTGGATACCAGAGAAGAAAAAGGAAAAGAAGGTTTGGGTTAGGTCTCATAAAAATCAAAGGGAGCTCAGTAAAGCAAAAAAGTGTGGGTGAAAGAAAAGTACTAGGGGAAGGAAGGAGAAGATAGCATGTCAAAGAGGGAGTCACCGGCTGGGCACCCTGATGCAAAAGATTAAGACTGATACACAGGACACTGGGCTATATACCTAGGCAAGGCTGTAATGGCTGTAAAAATGTTGTGTGAAAAGATGTGAACAAGACTGATGAAAGTTTAAGGGAGAATGGAAGAGATAAAGGGGAAAACTAGAGTTTAAACAACTTTTTGAGGAGTATTTGTATAAAAGTGCTTATAAAAAGTAGGATTATGGCAAAAAAGCATTTTTGGTATTGTTTGGTGCAGTGATGATGAGGATGTTTCATTAGAATGAAAACTAGGCAATGTAGACTTTTTTCATTGGAAAAAGTCCTTGAGTGTGAACATGGTTAGTGATAGGACCAGGTCCAAGTGAGAAAGGCTGTGGACAGGAGCAGGGACTATCCATAGCTGTGGAAGGGAAGCCAAGCATAGGTGGACAGAGGAAGGGACTGGTGGACTCCTTGGTGGGAGGAAGACAAATGGCTCTGCTGACGGCTTTTATTTTCTCAGCAAAACAGGCAATAAGGTTAACCATTATGATTAAGAATGAGGCAGGGAAGCAAAAGTATTAAATATAGAACTGAAATAAATAAATAAAACAAACTCTTCAAATATGTATAATCCCCTTTTCAAATAATTAAGCTTTGATCACCTTTATTTTAAATTAGAAAATATTAGGATAGATTCTGTTGTTTTTTTTTTTCCCCCAACCTTGCCCCATCTAGTAAATTCATATTGTAGTTTTCAAATAAGATTTAATGAAATAATTACTTTTGAAGGTTGGAGAATGCAAATAGTAAGCAATATATTTCAAACTTAAATTATAGGTTAATCATACCTATTCTCCAACTCCTAATGAAATTAGGGATAACAAATACCCATTGCTGGGTTTTAGTCTGTCATATTTTATATGTGAAATAAATACAACAATAACTCTGTGAAATGGAACTGCATTAAAATAATAACAAAGGTTCTTAAAAATGTGAATTTTATACTTACTCTGTAATCTACAAAGCCTTTAAAGGCCAACAACAGAAATACTAGTAAAGGTAATCTAACCATCTACCTAATATAGGAAAGCATTTAGAAAAGCAGTAGCCTTGAATATCAGTGAATATAATAATAGCACTCATCTACCATGCACAATTATGTGGTAAGAAAAGAGTACAAAAACAATGGTTTTCTAAAACTCCTTTCTACAGATCTGACAGAACTTGCAAATAGTTAAGGCAAAAAGAGAACATGTTATATTAGGCTTTGCTTATTATTTAGTGGAAGACAGAAGGCCACTTCTTTCATAAAGATCTGGCAAATAATTTCTTAGAAAAGCATAGTAAAATGCATTTATCACAGATTGAGTTTTTAAATAAGAGACAATAATATAGTGGGTAACTTTTAATTTCACCAGGATCTAGACAAAGATGACTACATGTCCAAATACAATATGGGGAGACCAGAAGCTAAAGGAAATGGAGTGATTTGACTTGCAGGGCCTGGATGAAGCATCTGAGATGGGGCTGTGTATTGGCATGAGCTGTAAGGATTGTGGACAAGACAATGCACAAGGTTCATGCATCTTTTGAATATCAGTGAATATAATAATATAATAATTACTTTTGAAGGTTGGAGAATGCAAATAGTAAGCAATATATTTCAAACTTAAATTATAGGTTAATCATACCTATTCTCCAACTCCTAATGAAATTAGGGATAACAAATACCCATTGCTGGGTTTTAGTCTGTCATATTTTATATGTGAAATAAATACAACAATAACTCTGTGAAATGGAACTGCATTAAAATAATAACAAAGGTTCTTAAAAATGTGAATTTTATACTTACTCTGTAATCTACAAAGCCTTTAAAGGCCAACAACAGAAATACTAGTAAAGGTAATCTAACCATCTACCTAATATAGGAAAGCATTTAGAAAAGCAGTAGCCTTGAATATCAGTGAATATAATAATAGCACTCATCTACCATGCACAATTATGTGGTAAGAAAAGAGTACAAAAACAATGGTTTTCTAAAACTCCTTTCTACAGATCTGACAGAACTTGCAAATAGTTAAGGCAAAAAGAGAACATGTTATATTAGGCTTTGCTTATTATTTAGTGGAAGACAGAAGGCCACTTCTTTCATAAAGATCTGGCAAATAATTTCTTAGAAAAGCATAGTAAAATGCATTTATCACAGATTGAGTTTTAAATAAGAGACAATAATATAGTGGGTAACTTTTAAATTTCACCAGGATCTAGACAAAGATGACTACATGTCCAAATACAATATGGGGAGACCAGAAGCTAAAGGAAATGGAGTGATTTGACTTGCAGGGCCTGGATGAAGCATCTGAGATGGGGCTGTGTATTGGCATGAGCTGTAAGGATTGTGGACAAGACAATGCACAAGGTTCATGCATCTTTTGAATATCAGTGAATATAATAATATAATAATACCTTTGAAGTTTGGAGAATGCAAATAGTAAGCAATGTATTTCAAACTTAAATTATAGGTTAATCATACCTATTCTCCAACTCCTAATGAAATTAGGGATAACAAATACACATTGCTGGGTTTTAGTCTGTCATATTTTATATGTGAAATAAATACAACAATAACTCTGTGAAATGGAATGGCAATAAAAATAATAACTGACAAATCTGGGTATAACAACATTAATGGGAAAGGGAAAAAATGTAGGTTCAATTTGACCTGTCTCTTCATATATGTCACATGAACATTATGAAAGGATTTATACAGTATGTATACATCAACTATTTAAATGCACAAAATTAAGCATTTCAAAATATATTAAAGAGCAGTAGAGGCCTTCATAAACATTTATTACCCAGTCTCTGACCTTGTAAAACCAGGAGGAAAGGCCCTTCTGCAGATCTACAACAAGGATAGAATAGTAAGAGGCCACAGAGATAGCACAAAAGCACAGAATCCAAATAGTAAAAATAATAATAATAATAATAATAATAATAATAATAACTTTTAGTATTGTTAGCACACACAAAAAAATGATTTACCTGTAAGAAAATTAAACTGAATTAAACCCACTTCATTCTGATAACCTCCCTGTGAAAAACTGAGGAGCAATACAGCATCCATAGCATTCAACACTAAGAGTATTCCACTAGACATTCCTAGTTCATTTTTTCATTATTTTTAAGAAAGAAGTAAGAAACTGTAATAATAATATATGCATTTATCTTTTAAACTTAATATTCTATAAACACTCTGAATGTTTTATAAAAAAAAAAATACTCTTAAAAAACTGAAACTAGCTGGGCGCAGTGACGCACATCTGTAATCCCAGCACTTGGGAGGCTGAGACAGGAGAATCGCAAGTTCAAAGCCAGCCTCAGCAATGGTGAGGCAATTAGCAACTCAGTGGGACCCTGTCTCTAATTAAAAAATACAAAAAAGAGCTGGGGATGTGGCCCAGTGGTCGAGCGCCCTTGAGTTCAATCCCCAGTACCAAAAAACAAAAACAAAAACAAAAACAAAATACTAAAGCTACTTACTTTGCCCTAACCTTCTTTTAGTCTTCTATATGAAATTGGTCATTAAAAATTTAAAAATAAATTTGCAACTTGGTTTAGTGTAAATGTAGTTCCCCATCTCACCTAAGTGAAAATGATGCAAAACCACCAGCCTTCTCTTATCGATTCTCTTCTTTCTTTCATCCATCTGCTCATTTCTCTTCCCACCCCAGTCCCTTCCTCCCTCCCTCCCTTCACATTGCCTTCACAAGATGAGACTGAACTAAAATGTATTTTTTGGGTGCCTTTGTCTAATATAAGATAACTGTAGTTATGTGGGTTTGTCTCTGTGTCCTCTTTTCTGTACCATTGGTCCACAAGTCTGTTTTGGTGCCAATATCATGCTCTTTTTGTTATTATTGCTCTGTAGTATAGTTTAAGGTCCAGTGTACTGATGCCACCTCCTTCACTCTTCTTGCTAAGGATTGCTTTAGCTATTCTGGGTCTCTTATTTTTCCAGATGAATTCATGACTGTTTTTTTCTATTTCTATGAGGAATGTCATTGGGATTTTGATTGGAAGTGCATTAAATCTGTATAGTGCTTTTGGTAGAATGGTCATTTTGACAATATGAATTCTGCCTATCCAAGAACAAGGTAGATCTTTCCATCTTCTAAGGTCTTCTTTAATTTCTTTCTTTAGTGTTCTGTAGTTTTCATTGTTGAGGTCTTTCACCTCTTTTGTTAAGTTGATGGCCAGTTTTTTTTTTTTTTTTAATGCTATTGTAAATGGGGTAGATTTCCTCATTTCCTTTTAAGAGGATTTGTCACTCATATACAGAAATGTCTTTGATTTATGGGTGTTGATTTTATATCCTGCTAAGAGAGGCTCTTCAACAAATGGTGCTGGGAAAATTGAAATCCACATGTAGCAAAATGAAATTAAACCTCTATCTCTCACTATGCACAAAACTCAACTCAAAGTGGATCAAGGACCTAGGAATTAAACCAGAGATACTGCGCCTAATAGAAGAAAAAGTAGGCCCAAATCTCCATCATGTTGGATTTGGCCCCTACTTCCTTAATAAAACTCCTATTGCACAAAAATTAATCAAGAATCAATAAATGGGATGGATTCAAACCAAAAAGCTTCTTCTAGGCAAAAGAAACAATCAGTGAGGTGAATAGAGAGCCTACATTTTTGGAGTAAGTTTTTACCACTTGCACATCAGGTAGAACACTAATCTCTAGGACATATAAAGAACTAAAAAATCTTAACACCAAAAAAATAAATAAATAAATAAATAAACCCAATCAATAAATGGACCAAGGAATTGAACAGACACTTCTCAGAAGATGATATACCATCAATCAACAAATATATGAAAAAATGTTCAACATCTCTAGCAATTAGAGAAATGCAAATCAAAACTACTCTAAGAATTCATCTCACTCCAGTCAGAAGGGCAGCTATTAAGAATACAAACAACAATAAGTGTTGGTGAGGATGTCGGGGAGAGGGCACACTCATACACTGCTGGTGGGACTGCAAATTGGTAGAGCCAATATGGAAAGCAGTATGGAGAATCTTTGGAAAAGTGGGAATGGAACCACCATTTGACCCAGCTATCCCACTCCTCAGTCTATACCCAAAGGACTTAAAAAAGCATACTACAGGGACACAGCCATATCAATGTTTATAGCAGCACAATTCACAATAGCTAAACTGTGGAACCAACCTAGATGTCCTTCAGTAGATGAATGGATAAAGAAAATGTGGTATATACACACAATGGAATACTGTTCAGCACTAAAAGAGAATAAAATCATGGCATTTGCAGGTAAATGGATGGAGTTGGAGAATATAATGCTAAGTGAAGTTAGCCAATCCCAAAAAACCAAATGCCAAATGTTTTCTCTGATATAATGAGGCTGATTCATAATGGGGTTGGGGGAGGCATGGGAGGATTAGAGCAAAGGGGAGGGAGGAGAAGCAGGAGGAATGGGGGGTAGGAAAGACAGTGGAATGAGAAGGACATCATTACCCTAAGTACATGTATGAAGACACAAATGGTGTGAATATACTTTGTGTACAGCCAGAGATATGAAAAATTGTGCTCCATATGTGTAATATGAATTTTAATGCATTCTGCTATCATACATAACAAATTAGAATGAAAAAATTTAAATTAATGTTCCTTGTTAAAGAGAATTATTGAAAAAAAGACTTCATTAAAACTAAAATTTTTAAGTACAGGATAATCCCAGAACATCTGGGAATGAAAAAACAACAACAAAAAAGATAAGACTGAACTCAACCCAAAGGATGGTAACTTGTGTCCCCCTTATTCTGAAGATTTCTGTTACTCATATAAAGGATACAGGGTCAGGGTCAGGGTCAGGGTCAGGGTCAGGCTTAAAACTTTAAACATTACATGGTAGCTTGCAAATTCCTTTTAAGTTTTCCACTTTCCTGAAAGAAAAAGTTAGTATATCCAATTTCACTGAGGTCTCACATCTTTTTTTGACTAAAGAAACAGACTAGTTCTGATAGAAATGTCATCTGTTCCCTTAACAAACTAAACAGATGTAAATATAAATGTTATTTAGAAGAATACACATTCTTTATAATGCCAAGACTTTCAAAGTAGGGACATGAAAAGTGCATCTGGAGCAGTAAGTATGGTCCTGGAGATTCCTCCACATGTTAACCTGGCATGGCTACAATGAAAAATTTTCATGTCTGCATGTAGTGGCGGTGGTGTGTGCCTGCAATCCCAGCTACCTGGAGTCTGAGGCAGGAGAACAGAGAATTCTAGCCTGGCTGGGAAACCTAGTGACATCCCATCTTTTTTTTTTTTTTTTTTTTAAAGAGTTTTCATACCTGATAAGCTGTTGGCCATTCTTAATGGAAAATGTCAGAAGTCATTTGAAAAGCTCTTTAGTTGTGTATCTGTGTGTACATAAATTCTAATTCTATTTCTCCCAATGGCTTCTCCCTAAATCTAACTCTAAAATTAATTTATTCCCTCATTGAACTACCTGTAAATACACTTGGCAGAAATGTAATTTCCCCAATGGAAGGAAATCCTCCGCCCCATAGATGCCTCAATGAAGTAAAGAAGCAGCAGCTTCTCCCTGCAACACTTCTTCAGTAGTTTATTCACTGGTGGGTTTGAATTTGTCTGGATTACAGTACTGGGAGTGAGAACAAGTCCTTACTGACCACGAGTGCCAAGCAAGTAGACGTGATTGACTAGACTTTTCACATATTACAGCAAATCATAATGCTCACATTCATTGCCAATATAAAAGCACTTCACTTGGAGAAAGAGAGACAGTTCCCATCACACCATTTAACTATTCATACTATAACTTGTCTATGGTATGTGTGTCCACAATGCCTAGACCACATGCAGTACCACCTCAAGATGGTCTAATATAAGGTCAACATATCACACACACACACACACACACACACACACACACACACACGTGTATATTGCCAAGACATATAATACATATGTATATATATACATTTAGTCCTATATATAGTCACATGTATATGTTTGTGTGTGTGTGTGTGTGTGTGTGTGTGTGTGTGTGTGTGTGTGTGAGAGAGAGATCTTGGACACATAGGGTTAAGAGACTCTAGGAGGCTGCCAGAAGGATGGAGACATATAGAACTGCAAAAAGTACCCAATAATGTTTAAATATGTAAATTTCTGGGTCTCATAAAATCAGAGTTATAGAAGTAAGCTTGCGAATCTTACTTGTTCAGTGTTCCCCATCCAGTTTAGAAGCCAGGGACTGATCTATCCACTTATTTTTGTAAGTAAGCAAATAGTGATTTATAAAGTCTAATAATTTAATCTGAGCTCATAAATCACATTGTGGTAGCTAGGACAAGAATTCAAGTAAATTACTTGTCAAAGACTATTTCAGATGTATGTGATGATTTGATATACATATACATTGCATAATGATTGATTACCACAATCAAATTAATTAACACATCACCACCCATACTATACATTAGATCCCCAAAACTTGTTCATCTTACAACTTAAAAGTCTGTATCCTCTGACCCAAAACTCTCCATTTGCCACCCTTCCCAATCCCTGATAACCACTGTTCTATTTTCTGAGTACAACTTTTTAGTTTACATAAAGTCATGTGCTGCTTATAGAAGGGTCCCATTCTGACAAGTGGGCTGTTAGGCAATTTCACTGTTGTGCAAACATTATAGAGACACTTACATAAGCCTAGATAGTCTAGGCCAATGACTCAAGGTAACTTCTTGAAGCAATTGAGAGATGCAGCTATAATGATATGTGTGAGGCTGTTGCCAGAATAACACAGAAAACTGTAATTTATAGAAAACTTCTTTTGTAAGTAGGAGTACCCTCTAAAGTAACTATAAAAGGTATGATAAATACATAAATCTATCATATAGCCAATTATTAACATTATCAAGTATTATGTGCTATACATAACTGTATGTGCTATATACTTTTATACAACTTCAGTGTAGTAGAGTCATTTACACCAGTTTCCCCATAAATGTATAATCAATGTATTGTGCTACAATGTTACCATGGCTATGCCATCAACAGGCAGTAGGGAATTTTCAGCTCCATTATAATCGTATGTAACCTATATGCAGTTCACTGTTGATCAGAGTTATTATGCAGGGCATGACTGTATAAGTGAGATTATATGATATCTGTCTTCCTGGCTGATTTCACAATATAATGTTCTATAGATCCATCTATGATGTTGTGAATGACAGAATTTCCATTTTTTTTAATTGGTGAAAAGTCTGCCATTATGTACACATATACCACATGTTCTTTGGTGGATGCAAACAGGCTTTCCTTATCTTGGCATTGTGAATAATGTTGCAATGAACACAGAGGTGCAGGCATCTTTTAAAAAAGCTGACTTCATCTTGTTGGAATATATAATCAGAAGGAGGATTGATGGATCATATGGTACTTCTATTTTTAATTTCTTTCTTAAAATTTAGTTGTAGATGGACACAAACCTTGTATTTACCTTGTATTTATTTATTTTTATGTCATGCTGAAGATCAAACCCACGGCCTCACACATGCTAGGCAAGTACTTTACAACTGAGCTACAACCCCAGCCCTATTTTTCATTTCTTAAGGAACCTCCATATTGTTTCCCATAATAGCTATGCAAATTTATGTTCCCACCAACAGTGTGCAAGGATTACCTTTCCTCTACAACCTCATCAACACTTGTCATCTTTTGCATTTTTGATAACAGTCATTCTAAAAGATATAAAATGATATCTCATTATAGTTTTGACTTGTATTTCTCTGATGATAAGTGATATTGTGCACCTGTTCATATGTTTGTGGTCACCTATATAATTTATTTGGAAAAATCTATTCAGATCCTTTTCCATTTTTTATCATTGTTAGTTTTTCTGCTATTGAGTTTTGTCAGTTCCTTAAACATATGGACGTTAACCTCTTATCAGATGTATGGTTTGTAATATTTCTTCCCATTCTATAGGTTGAGTCTTCACACTGTTGACTATATCCTATGCAGAAGGTTTCCAGTTTGATGTAGTTCCCCTTGCTTATTTTTGCTGCATGTGCTTTTGTTGTCAAATCCAAAAATTAATTGCTGAGACAAATACTGAGGAGATTCTCCTCTGTTATCTTCTAGTATTATGGCTTCAGATTTAATTTTTAATTGATTTATGTATTCAGTGGAAGACAAGGGTACAGCTTGTTTCTTAACCATGTGGAAAAGTTGGAAAACCACCTTTCATCAAAGACTTTCTATTCTGCATTGTGTCTTCTTGATGCCTTTGCCAAAAATTAGTTGTTCATATGTGTGGGTTCATTCCTGGGCTCTCTGATCTGTTCTGTTGGTCTATGTGTTTGTTTTTAAGACATTGTCATACTGTTTTGATTACTTTAATTTTGTAATATAGATTGACATCAGGAAATATGATTCCTCCTGTTCTGTTCATTCTTAACATTTCTTTGGCTATCTGGAGTCTTCTTTTTCTTTTTCCATTGTTTTCTGAATTATAGATTTTTTTTCTATTTCTGTGAATAATGCCATTGGAATTTTCATAGGATTTCAGTAAATCTATACATGATTTTTGGGTACCATGAACATTTTAGAAATAATGAGTCTTCCAATCCATGAATGCAAGATGTCATTCCACTTATTTGTGTCTTCTACCATTTCTTTCATCAATGTCATAAACTTGCAATGTACAGATCTTTCAACTCCCTGGTTAAATTTATACCTGTATAATTCTGTTTGATGGTATTCCAAATTGGATGGTTTCTTTTAATTTCTTTTTGGTAGTTCATTGTTAGTGTATACAAACCAACCTGAATTTTGTATATTCATTTTATAACTTGCAACGTCACTGGTTTCATTTATTATCTCTAACAGTTTTGGATAGAATTGTTAGGATTTTCTATATATAAGAGCATGTCATCTATAAACAATTTAACTTCATCCTTTGCATGTTATTTCTTTTTATTCTCTAATTCCTGTGGCTAAGATTTTTAATATTACATTGAATAGAAGTGAGAGCAGGAACGCTTGTCTTATTCCTGATCTTAGATGAAAAGCTTTAGCTTTTCCAATATTGAGTATGATCTGAGACCTGGGCTTGTCATAAGGAGCCTTATTATGTTGATGTCCGTTCCTTCTACGTGTAATTTCTTTACAGTTCTCGTCATGAAAGGATGTTGGATATTGTCAAATGCTTTTTCTGCATCTATTGACATGATCACCTGGTTTTTAGCCTTCATTTGGTTCAGGTGGTAAATCACATTTATCGATTTATATATATTGAACCATTCTTGAATCCCACTTAAATATGCTGTTGCATTTTGTTTGATAGCATTTGGTAGATAATTTTGCATCTCTGTTCATCAGGGACATTGATCTATATTTTTCTTGTCTCATAGGGTTGTCTAGCTTTGGTATCAGGTATTATTTTGGTAAAATGAGTATGAAAGTGTTGCCTCCTCTTGAATTTTTTGGATGAAGTTTAGAAGGACTGGTGTTAATTCTTTAAATGTTGGGTAGAATTCACCTTGAAAACATCTAATCCTGGACTTTTATTCATTAGGAAATATTTGTTTACTGATTCAATCACCTTATGCATTGTCAATCTTTTTAGATTTCTTCATTATCTAGTTTTGGTAGGTTGTTTCTAGGATTTTTTCCATTGTTTTCTAAGTTCTCCAATTTGTTAGCATATCATGTTCTTCATAGTAGTATCTTATAATCATTTGTACTTCTGTGGTACCAATTGTAATGACTCCTCTTTTTTTTTTCTTGTTTAATCTAGCTAAAGTTCATCAATTGTGCTATCTTTTCAAAAATAAACTTTTTATTTACATTGATATGTTTTGTCTGTCTAGCCTATGATTCATTTGGTTTTGGTCTGATCTTTACTATTTCCTTTCTTTTGTTGATTTTTGGCCTAGTTTATTCTTCTTTGTACAGTTCTTTAAGGTGTGAAGTCAAGTTGTTTATTTGAAATATTACTTTCATCCTTATGTAGATACTCTTGCTGCAAACATCTCTCTTTGCTTTGCTTTGCTTCATCTAATAACTTTTGGTATATAGTGTTTCCATTTTAGTTTGGGTCAAGATAGTTTACACTGCCTTTTTACATAAATCTTTCTCTGACCCACTAGTTGTTAAGGAATGTATTGTTTAATTTTCATATATTTGTAAATCTTCCAAAAATCTCCTACTATTAATTTCTAGTTTTATTTCATTGTTATCAGAAAAGATATGTAAGGACTGGGCTATAGCTCAGTGGTAGAGTGCTGATGTAACATGCATGTGACCTTGGGTTCAAAACCCAAGGTCAGAGATAGGGAGGGGAGACAGAGATGTTTGAAATGATGCTCATCTTTTAAAATTTGTAAAGGCTTGTTTCGAGATTGGTCATATGATCTGCACTAGAGGATATTCTGTCTGAACTTGAGAAGAATGTATATTCTGCTGCTGTTGGATGAAATGTTCTGTATATGTCTGTCAGGTTTATTTGGTCTATAATGTAAGTAAAGTGTGATATTTCCTTACTGCTTTAATGTCTGAATGAAAGTGGGGTACTTTACTTTAGTCCCCTAACAATTATTGTATTTTTGACGATTTCTTACTTCAGTTATGTTAACATATGCTTTATATAATAAAAATGTTTATTTACACATACACCAACTTTCTTACCCCCCCCCCAACTACTTTTAGCTTTAAAAGATCACAAAAATAGTCATGTGCAAAAAGGTGATCAAACATCTCAAATGAATAGAATGGAGTTTCAGTATTATGTACAAATTCAAACACACACACACATACACACAAAGAAAAGGAGGGAAAGAAAGGTATTTAAATAACTATGAGTATGGGTAGTCCCACCATGCTATGAAATCAGAGACTGCCATTATTCTTTATGGTCCTAGTGTCCACAGATGTCAGCAGTTCCCTGAACTTAGTGTGGTCCTGGTATTTACACATGCAGCACAGTTTTCATGCAACATGGCCCCCAACTCACTCTGATGCTGTCATCTAATGCTCAACAATGCAGCAGTCCAGGTCAATGTGGAAGGGCAGTCCACTATGCAAGGCTTGCTGAGTCATACTCTTCACTAATTATGACTAAACACATTTTTCACATTAATTGATGAATTTAGAACTTAGACTAAGTTATGAATTTAGAACCTAGAATAAGTTATAAATTTAGAACTCTAGAAAAAGTTGTGACTCCACTGTGTTGTTCAATTTTCCCAGCTGCCTTTGTAATACAATTTCATGGGAGGTGTTACATAAAATGATTCCTCTCCTAATGACTTCCATTGCAATAAAAAAGAATGATGACTTCAAAGAAAATTATAGAGGATGTTCTTGTCAATCTAGAAAACATAAGTTGCACATTAAAGAATGAAAACTTCCATAACCATATTTCTTTTATTCTGCTTTACTATTCCTTGGAACAATAAAAGCTTTTAATGTTCGGGAGAATGGTAGAATAACGCAGCAATAAAGAGACAGGGAGTTTAGGGGGGATAACATCTTGGGGAGAGGGTCCATAATGCAGGAGGAAAAGTGATAAGCTCTCAACAGATGGATCCTCCTCTTAAGGACTTCCAACTCTGTGTGATTATAGAAATAACAGTATACATAGAAAATCTGAGTGAAGAACTAAGTACAAATAAATTTAGAAGTATTCTAGATAATGTCCTGAGGTAAGTAAGATGCAGCAGAAAAGCAGACTACTAGGGGTTGTCTAGTGGGCTAAGTCAAATATAGTGTGGAGAGGGTACTGGCTGGTCAAAGTAATTGTGATTTGAATCTGCAATCAGATGAGGCACTCCTAAATATGTTGTTAGTAGTTCATAGAGGTTAGTAGTTGATAGAGGTAGAGATATGAGCTTTGCTAAGGAAAACTTTATAGATGATTTTTAACTTTCTATTGTGGAGTGTCAAAGCATAGATGAAAAGCAATAAAAAATAAATAAAAGCCAAAGGTTCTTAGTTTTCAAATATGCTATCAAGGTTTTAGTTCTCTAAGTTTGTCTTTCCCAGTATTCATTGAATTTCAGGTTTGTATATATTTTCATTCTTGGTTCTTGGATGCTTAGAATGCAGGGTGAAATGAAAAAAAAAAATCATAATCTTTATACAGCTCCCTTTCACAGAACATAATATCTTAAGAAACAATGTTTCATTTACATTAAGATACTTGATTCTATGTTCATTTCAGAGTCATGTAAGGACACATCTACTTGCAAAATAAAACTGTCAAGTATTTCTCAGTCTTTATAAAACCATGAAATACAAATGAACAAAACGTTTTCCAAGAGGCTAATACTGCTAAGCTCATCTTTAAAACAACACCCAGAGTTGCTTTCTTCCCATCCTCATCCTAATCCCCAAGTTTGAAAGAAAGGATTTAATCTCTTAACACTAAACCTTAGTGTGTGAAGCAGCTGAAACAGCCACACAGCACCTTCTCTGTCAACATAATTGCCACAGCACTTCCAGGCCCAGCAGCAATGTGTGCTCTCAGAATTCGCCCTCCTACACTGTAGCCTCCATGGGCCTTGGTCATCATGGTCACCAGAGTGGAACCACAGGACTGTGCAAATCCTAGACAGGGGTTAGTACACTAGATACCAAATGAGTTTTTACTGAGCTACAACAGGAACACAGCTCGTAAAACCCAATCTTTCCTGGAGGCATCTCTTCAGGCAGTGGGTTAATGGCTCAAATGCTCAAGGTCACTACCAGGTATTTGTAGGGTGGTATAAGGCAAGAACATAATAATTATATCCAGTTTCCTTCCCGTCCCCTAGAAGGAGTTATAGTTTTCTAAATAAGGTTGGATCTCTCGCCTAGCTCAGGATCTCCACTGGGCACACCTATGCATGACTTCTCTAAGTCTAAGGCGGGATATGAGTTGTAAGTGGGGACAGAGTAAGAATATGTCTGGCCTTCCTGTCAAACTACCGAGTTACTTCATGACTTTTTGAAGTTAGTGAGTATTCTGGGCTGAGGTTGTGGCTCAGTGGCAGAGTGCTTGCTTGTCATGTGTGAGGCACTGGGTTCAATTCTCAGCACCACATACAAATAAATAAAATAAAGATCCATCGACAACTAAAAAGTATTTAAAAAAAAAGAAGTTAGTGAGTATTCTGTCTTTTTTATTCTAATTTGTTATATATGACAGCAGAATGGATTACAATTCATATTACTCGTATAGATCACAATTTTTCATATCTCTGGTTGTATACACAGTATATTCACACCATCCATGTCTTCATGCATGTACTTAGGGCAATGATGTTCAACTCATTCCACCATCTTTTCTATCCCCATGCCCCTCCCTTCCCCTCCCACCCCTTTGCCCTATCTAGAGTTCATCTGATCCTCCCATGCTCGCAACCCCACTATTAATTTCTCTTCTTATATCAGAGAAAACATTCAGCATTTGGTTTCTTGGGATTGGCTAACTTCACTTAGCATTGTATTCTCCATCTCCATTCATTTACCTGCAAGTGTCATGATTTTATTCTCTTTTATTGCTGAGTAATATTCCATTGTGCATATATACCACATACAAGGTACACAGAGGTGTGCCTTGTTTCAACACAATCTACTCTTGTCTGTAAATAGGATGAGTGAGGCTGCCATGGCACGTTGCATCTCAACTGTGAACAGAGACCAGCAGCAAACAAAGTCATCTAGTGAGGAGGAAATAATCTGCACAATTATTCTCAGCTAGCACTAGGTAGCCAAAGACCAAGTTTTAGACAAAGTAAATGAGTTCTGCCCTCACATTTTAAAAGGTAGAGACAGAGACAGAGCATTTCAACAAGAAACATTTAAAACAGATAATATCATTAAGACTGTAAGTACATTTTGAAATGTATTATTTTTTCTTGATAAGTCTATCATGTAAATCTGTAATTAGGGACTTCTAAAATAGCTAACTTTTTTAAGCTCAATATGCTGTAATTGTCTATTAAGTCAATGAGTACTCAGGGACTCTTAAAACTGCTGATTACTTGCGTGCTGTGTTTTGGAAGAACAAGTACTAAAGATTCCTTATGAAATTCTCTTTAAAATAGAAGGAAATTGAAAATGAAATGTATTGTTACCTGGCTAAGTCAACAACCTTTACTATTTCATGGGAATGACATACATCCTTCATCATATTTATTGTTCTAGGTCTGGATTATAATTATATTAACTCATTTTTTTAATCTAAGCAAATTTCCCTCTCTGAATAATACTTTTTCTAATTCCACAGAGCTCCAAAAAGCACATTAGAGAGGACTTTATTAATCATTCATTTTTTAATGTAGACTAAGCTCACTTAACAGAATAAAAAATGGACAACACCATATGGTATATTTACAAGTCATTCTGTTGTTTTATATATCTGCTGTGTAATGAACCATAATGGATAAATAGGAGCTATATCTTTTATCAAGTTAGGATCTATTATGATTGTTCATTTATGTTTAACAGTTAAATAAAACCATCAGTGTTCCCAAGGTCTACAATATGAATTATAAAGGCTATATATGTTACCATCATAGTTTATGCTATTATTCTACTACACTCTTTAACTTCATAACAATGCTTTATTTAATTTACTTTGTAATCCAGCATTATAATTACTTCCAAATATAAATCAAACAAAAGCTAAAGAAAGAACAATGACAAAATTATTTAGACATGGAAGCTAGCTAGGAAATCTCCTTTTTCTGCCTGTCAACTTCCTATTTGTGAAAGCTTCATATGTCAGTTATAGTAAGTGTTTTGGCCCATGTTTTGCCAACATGGCAAGGTTACAGGTGAAAAGCCAAGGTGGCCTTTATAGATGCCAATGTGGATGAAAATATAGAAATGCCTTTTTGGAAGCCAGACCCTGGAGAAAATACTAACTGACACAACACTCACTGTCCTCTAATTCATGAAGCCTAACAGTTTCATGGGGGCTAATGAAAATTAAAATTATTACATATTGTGATGTACACTATGCATAAATGGAAATGGTGAAATGGAAAAATAATGCTGGTGGCAACAGACAAAAGGTGTTAGGAAGACCAAGGAGATCAAGGTGTAGATTCCCACATTCCTGTTCTCATTTCCCTTCTTCAGGCTGGCACTGGAGTGGGCATTGATTAGATGATGCTGGGGCAATGGCAGTTATGTGCTTTCCCTGGCATGCCCATGGGAAATCTTCTATGTGGCAGAAGGTGATTGGCCTATGGCCATACTGCTGCATCTATAAAAGCTTCTGAGATCCAGAGGGGACATTGATGTTCTTATATGCCTCAGGAAGGAGGCATAGGGTTCTGAAAGTACAAGTATGGGACCTAGAACAAAGGCCACATAAAGAAATAACTAAAGGCCAGAGAAACAGCTGGGACTTCCTCCCTTGGTGGAAGTATCTTGAGGGATGAATACAGGGGATTTATCCAGGCCCAGCAAGAATTCATCTTCATGGAAAGGTCTTTTCCCTTGGAAGAGCCACAGAGTTGTAAGCTGCTCATTATGAGGAATGATGCAAAGTTTCTGCAGATGCTCCAGGTATGAGGTACTGTCCATTTTTGTTTCTTTGCCACCTGATTCCCCTTATGCCTTGTGCAGTACTACTATGCTACAAAACAGAGGATGCCACCTCTTCCTGGAAACCCAAACTCAGCCTCACTCAAGCTGGAACTTCTTACCAGCTAAATTGTCCTGTTGAGAGGAGGGTAGCTGTAACAGGAAAGAAACTCAGCTGATGATAAAAGAGCATCCTGCCCACTTAAGCCAACCCAGGAATTACGTTTTGACCAGAGCCAAACACCCACCTCTGTCTTCAATGAGCTGTGCAAATCATTGGTTTGCTTATATCTGAATGATAGGTTTGCAGCCAATAACTCTTAGGACTTTGTTTTATACTCTACATCTCTACATTGGTGATTCCCAAGGATAAAGCACTATTCTGAGAAGATGAACCAAATCATGTCTCCCGTGTCTACCCATCTTTATACCCAATCTGAGAGAGCAGCTTTATTCTTCTCAAGTTTGAGCTACATGGTGTTTGTGTCAGAACCAAGAGGCAAGCCTCATCTGATGTGATGTTTGCTGCATGGGCGGTTCCAGAATGTGCACTGTGGCATTCCCTGGAGGGCCTAGTGCCACCAGACCACTTTACACCCTACCAGCTCTCGTCACTGCCTGTTAGCTCTTGGTCATTTCACAAAAAGACACTTTATATGCACCCTGATGTGGAAACTCTATTAGTTACCAAGTGGGGCATCCAAATAAGCATGTAATTAAAAAGAGGGTCCTTTTGTCTTAAGTTTTATCTAGCTTATTAGAGGAACTGGAATCTGTCATGTTTTAAAATTTGTTTTTATTCCTACCTGAAAACATTAAGAAAGTAATTCCATGTAATTAAATATCATATTGTTTAACTGTGATTTCTGAAAGAATGTTAAAGGAAGGGCTGAAGGCAGGGAGTGTAGAGCAACAAGTCACTGAAGGCCCACCATGCACAAAGCCAATAGAGGACATGGGCTGGGCCATCCCAGTCCACTGTATGAAGGGGCATGTTGTCTAGTGGGTGGGAGGGCAAGCGATGGCCAAAGCACACAGGGAGAAGCCCATTTGTTTGTGACTGGGACACTCCATTCTGAACCTTTCAACAAGCATTTTCTAATGTGCTGTACTACCTGAAATAGCCTCAAAGATTCCAAAGACCAAAGATGCTGCTAAAGGGAGCCATAGGTCTAAAAGGGCCACACACGTTCACTCACTGGATGACTCTCTTGAGCTCCAGGTTATACTGTCTATGGAGGCATTACAGATGGTGCAATGGAGAACCAACAGAAACAATAAAGTCCCCACCATTGTGGATCAGACAGTCTCTAGAGGAGTGGGAGTTAAAACATAAACAAAAAGAACATACAGCATCAGGCCAGCCTCTGAGAGCTTCCAGTAAGAACAACCAAAGCAAGTAAGTGGCTAGAAGGAGCAGCATTATTGTTTGTGGAGGGTGTGCTCAGAGAAGGCATCACTGTGAGGTGTCATCTGAACAAAGCCTAAGGATGTGTGGTGACACATAGCTCCAAGGCAAGGGGCAGCAACTGTGAAGTGAAGTGTGGCTGTCCAGCTGCAGAACTTGTCCCAGGCCAGCATGGTTGGTGTGAAAGTGAAGACAAGAGCATAAGAAGCCCTGCTGGGGAAGTGGCCAGATGCCAATGAAGGGCCTCAAGCAGAGAGCAAGCACTTTGGAGGGAGTTCTGTAAGCACAAGAACACCAAACTGTAATACCAAGAAGCAAGGTTAAAATACTGTGGGATGACAAGGATGAGAGGCAATCCATCTCTCCAGGGGCATCAGACAAATTGTGGGAGAGGAGAAACACTAGACTGCAAAGCACTTCATCTTCTTTGCCCAAATGCTAACACAGACTATGAAAAGAAGTAGAAGAAAGTTCTATTGCCTAAGTCAGAAGTAAAGAAAGGAAACAACAGAGGAGAAGGCTTAGGTGAAGAGTAGTTAGGACCATCTGATTTGACAACTAGAAAGCTACTGCACAACTCAGAATAATTTTTATCTCCAGTGATATATTTATGTGTTCAGATTTTCACTTAAAGAATACCAAAACTATATCTCAGTTGAATTTGGTTTATAGAGCCCATTGATGTAATGTCTGAATCAGTAATTTGAAATGTTTTGAATTGTCCTAAATGTTAACAATATTCACTCAGTGATCAACAAACTTTTTCTGGAGAGTACAATTTTAACAAGTACCTAGAGAAGAAAGCATACTAGTTGTATAAAATATAGGAATTAAAGTCACCCCAAATTTTCTGGACCAATAAAGAAAAATGCAGGCCTGGGAAGCAAATGTGCCAGGACTCTTGGTTCCAGCCTTACTCTGGACATCAGGTAGCAGAACAGCAGCCAGGATTTCATTTACTCTCCCAAGACTGCATGGCCTTGAGGTGAAGTGGTAAGTACACAGGTAGAGTTGGGCAGAATGAATATTTAAACCCAAGAATTTCTAACTCTAAAGTCCATCATCTTTTTTTCTCAAGCTTGTTTAATTTCTAAAGCAAGAAATACTTTGTTATCCAATGGAGTATGTAATCTGTGGACAAATAATAAAGGATATAGTAAAAGAAATGAGATGGATTAAAAAATTTAATAACAAATGTGACTGAGATTAGTTTTCGTTTGATGTAACCAAAAAGACTGCTAAATGGTGGAGGTAGGCATGGTTTTTAGGTTGGACTCTTTTGGTATTTAAGAACACTCAGGGAACACAAAGTGTGTTGGAAAGATCTTAACAACTCAATAGGGCCACATCTTAATTAGTTCATTTTGATTCTAAGCACAAACAAAGTCCCCCATGAAGGACTGTATGTTGGGTAAAACAGAAAACTGAATCCTCCTGGATGAGGAAGAGAGAGTTATACCCCGCAGTAGAATCAAGGGTGAAGCTGTGGTTACCTGGTCATACAAACTGGGTCTCCTCCTACTTGAATGGGAATATTCAAGCTTTGACTCTCCAGAGGTTTTTCTCTGCTACATTTCCAAGGACATACATTAAATTGTGTTCTTAGCCAAAAATCACTGCACAACCACTTCTGCAGAAGCTGGAAGCTACAGCATATAATGTCTTAGCTCACTTTTTGCAATGAGATTAAATCGTCTTAGCAAAATGCAAACAAAAGATACATCATTTATTTAGAAAGATCTAAAATTTTAGTAAATTCTAATAAAATTTGTATGAGAACCAATGAGTTCCACTTTTGCTTATGGTTGGGCGACTTCCATCTCTAGAAAGACTGCCACTAGATAGTGTCAAGCATGTGCTTCTGAACCACCTCTGGACTGTTCTATGAGGGCTTCCCGGGCTAACCCATGGTTCTGCCCACTCTTTAAATCTACATTAGCAATCTAGATTTAGTTTTTATACATTGATAGGTAGCTGGGTGATTTCATTCTATTTCATATTTTTGTAAACTGCAGCCTCTTCAGACATAAATTGAAATGAAACAAAACATACATTAATATATATAAAGAATACACACATACATATGCATTTTATACAGATAAGCATTTTCTCTCTGTTTCTAAGATATTTATTATAATACTAGCTACAAATGTGTTGGAAAAATAAGAAAAATTCATATAGAAAAAAAGATGAGAATAGATTAAAAAACTGTCTACCTCGTATTTTCTTTTGGTCATTCTAACTTGCACAATATCACTAGTAAGCAACCTGCTGTGATAACATTTGTAAAAATTAACTAAAGTAAATCAGTAAATGAGATAAAGCTTAAGCTAGGCTCTAATTTTATAAAATGATAGTAAATTAGATATATCTAAGATTTTTCTAAGTCCTAAAATTTTTGATAGTCTTTACAAGTGTTTGATCAATAAAGCAATTATACTATATACAATAAAGTAATAAAGACAATTCTTGAATCACACAAATACAACACAAATTTAAAAAAAAAAAAAAAAAAAAACAGAAGGCAAAAGGTACCTGAAAGTTAATTATCTGAAAATATTTTCAAAATATCTGAAAGTTCATGTTTGTCAGATGACTATCCATTCATATGCAGTAAAATACTGTGTTTTGTTTCATATATTTAATTATAAAATGTAATTATTATTTTTTAAAAAACATTTATTTTTTAGTTGTAGTTGGGCACACAATATCCTTATTTTATTTATTTATTTTTACATGGTGCTGAGGATAGAACCCAGGGCCACATACATGCTAGATGAATGCTCTACCACTAAGCCTCAAAAGTAGCCTGTTTATTTTGATCTGATTATCAAGGATAATGGTCATTTCAGTGAGAAGAGTTTAGTTTGAATCACATGAATAAATAAAATCAACTCTGATTTACAGTAACACTCAGTAGTAGAAGATGATCTGATGTGATTGTTTGTTCAAGTGTCATCCATAAAATACAGGGTGAGTCAAGGTGCTGCACGTCATTCCCACTGGGCACTCCATGCCAGGTGAGGGCTGTGGTTTTCTGTAAAGGAGGCTGAGGTGTGGAGGAAAGCTGTGGAAACTTGAGGTACTGACCTTGGACTCTTAGGAGGTCAACATTCAGGGGACCTAAGAGAATAGATCTCTTTAGTAAATAAAGGGTTTGAGGAGAATAATGGAGGCAGGTTAAGAGACAGAGATGGGAAAAGCACAGGTGAAGGAATCTAGAGCTGAGAGACTGCTGGGTGCCAGAGAAAAGTTTCAAGAATTGAGACAGAGAGATGAGTTTGATGTTTCACAGGCTGTTTCAGGAAAAAAACAAAACCAGGAAGAGATAGTCACGTACCCATTGCAATAGTTAAGGCCAGACTCTCAAACTTTCTTGATGGAGTACAAGACCAACCAGTTTTTTCTACATTCCAGGTGAAGAATAATTCAGTTATTGATAAATAAATGCATAAGGAGGTTGATTCACAGTGGGGTTGGGACGGGGAACATAGAAGGATTAGAGGAACACTAGAAACATCAATGGGAAGGGAAGGGAAGGAAGAGGGCAAGGGGGTAAAAAAAAATAGTAGAATGAGATGGATATTATTACCCTAAGTACATGTATGAAGACACAAATGTTGTGAATATACTTTGTATACAACCAGAGATATGAAAAATTGTGCTCTATATGTGTATTATGAATTGTAATGCATTCTGCTGTTGCATATAACAACTTCAAATATAAAAAGACAAAAAATAAATGCATAAGTATATAAATAACAGGAGTAGTAAGAGTGCATGTATTTTTGCTTTAGCAACAGGTGCATGGGTGATACATATTAAACCATATTACAAGCTTGTCTTAAAATCTATGTATTTTGAAAATCATTTAGGCAAATTCTTCGGGTGCATAACAGTAATCATATGGTTAACCAAACAATCTCCACTGGACCATATTAATAATGGTTGACCTAAATAAAATTTATAAAAAAAAAATGAAGCACAGTAATAACAGAAAATCACGACCAAGAGAAGACAGCCAAGTATAAGTTATCTTTCCCTAAATTCTAGGGATTCTAATTTCTGGAGTATGAGTACACAATATAGGAATCTTATAATATTCTCAACAACATATGGAAGTCAAGCTTTTTTGTAAAAAAGTTTATTAGTTTATTAATTTTAGGGCTGGGGCCATGGCTCAGTGGTAGTGCTCTTGCCTGGCATGTGTGAGGCACTGAGTTTGATTCTCAGCACCACATATAAATAAATAAAATAAAGATCTATCAGCAACTAAAAAAATATTTTTAAAAAAAGTTTATTAATTTTTTTGGAAATATCCAACAGCTTAATTTTAGCTAAATTCAAATTTGGAACCTAATAATTCCTAGTTTTACATAATAATGAGAATCTTTGGAATAGTGTAATACTTCTTCATAGCAGATAATTTTACATGAGCACATACTATGAGCCAGGCACTTTCTGAAATGCTCTTCATACATTTATCACACTTCATCATTATACATTTATGAGACAGATAATATTACCTTTATTTTATACAAGGTAACTGAGGCATAAAGAGACATATAAATAAGCAAGCAGTAAACTGAGATTCAGATCCAAGCATTCTGACTCCAGTTTTCATGTTTTTAACCACTAGACTATATATTTCCTTGAGAACTTGCCTTTTTTGATACTTCCCAGACTTGGTGGGAAGACTTGTTCCAATCACCAGCAGAGTGCAGACCAAATTCTGAGAATCATTTGAAATCATGATGAGAGCTCAAAATAATGCAACGGCATTGAGAAGGCAGAGTGGAAGTCAGAGATGGATTCTGGAGAAATTAAAGAATCAGCAGGCCTTGCTGTGGGTAGTGGAAAGGCAAAAAAAGTGAAGTCTCCACATGACTTTGTAGTAAGAGGAAGGAACTTAGGGAGGAACTAGAGTAGAAAGAGCAAAGTTTGGGGTGGAGATGGAGTTCATATTTAATACTGAAACTTCAGTATTTAGGCAGAGAAGCCAGGAAGGCAGCTTAAAAAGGAGCAGGTGATGGGAGAGGCAGAGTGAAGAGAGCTGCCCCTACACCTGCAATGCTGGCCCATCCCTACTACAGATGAAATTGTTTCGAGTTGAAAAAGTCATGGGTGAGAGATGGATGTGAGGTGAGCAATGCTGGAGAGGATGGTCAACATAAAATGAGAAACGTCTTTGTGGTATGCTGGGGTATGAAATCAAGGAGACAAGAAAGTAGGACCAGAGAAAATTAAAAGGCTCCTTCCCAGACCTGGAATCACCAACAGGGTGCTGATATGGTCTTTTCTGCCATTCTTTGTACAGAGAGCCTCTACTTGCCAATATGCTGTCATTTCCATAATGGCATGTATCTTACTGATGCTGTAGATTTTGAGGAGTCTAGCACAATGTAAGACTGTCAAATTAGTCAGGGATCCTTCTCATTTTGACAGAAGTTGAGAGATTCTCTCGCAAGATGCTGTGGGTACTTCAAGGTCTAAGGTTCAAGCTCATTAGGCTGGCTCAACATAAGACACCTCATTAACACACTTCATGCCAGCTTCATCCCAAGATGTTGAGGGAGGGAAGCAGAAGGAGTGAGGGAGCAAAACAAACCCAAGAATGGAGAACACTTGCATGAGTGTCTGGAACTAGTTATTAGTCATGTCAGCCTAATCGGATCAGAGGACTCCTTCAGACAAAAAAATAAGGGATTTTGGTTGGAAGCTCATTAGAATTTAGAGTGTTTAATTTCCTCCTTAACTTTAAGTGCCTGGAAAGACAGAAATAAAGAATATACCAATAAAATAGAGGTTTTAAAAACCTTTAAAAAGTTTGAAATTGCTGAAATTTAAAATATTTTAAAACGTTTTTCCCTAAAATTATTTGTAATATATTCTATAAAGTAAAATTAAAAAGGAATGTTTAAAAGAAAAAATCTGGCTTGAACTAAAAGCAATAACCAGATGAATTTAGAGGTGCTGGCTGAATTCTCCAAACTAAAATAAAGAAAACAGTTTCCTTTGGAAAACACCATCAAAATAATTTCTTAGTGACTATTACTTTTCATTTAAATAAGGCATGTCCTTTGAGGCCTGAGAATAATTAGCTTTGGATGTAGCTGTAGCAATGATTAATTCACTTATCTGTTATTTAGCTTTCAAATGGCTGTAATGACAGGACTAAGCAACAAGAAGGCTGGAATTCAAAATCACAATTTAAAACCAACAATGAAAAGCAAAATACTTACGATATGGTACTTCCAGTGGATGTCCTGTTACATCACACCAGCCAATGGGGTGAATATCAGGGCTGTCTGCCTCCTGCCAATAGTCATACTTATGGTCCCAACCATCAAAGTGAACCTGTTGACATGATTTTTAATAATTAATATTTGATTTAGTATTTTGGTATTCATGTATTGTTATTTTTTAATATTCTTAGTTGTAGATGATTATCATCTATTTTTCAGTGGTGCTGAGGATCAAACCTAGTACCTCACATGTGCTAGGCAAGCACTTTACCACTGAGCTACAACCTCAACCCCTTCCTGTATTATTTTAAAACAGATCTCTGAAGCTGAGAATGAATTTTATTAATTGCACCTTGCAGTTGAAGCAATATTTTAAATGTGCTATCCTATAGCCTTCTGATCTAGCCAACAAATGATGTTGTAACAATTTTTCAAAGAAATTAAAGAGGTTGGGAAATAAAATATTCATCAGATATGGATTAGAATTTGAAGGAGTAAGACCAATACACTTTCTGAACAGATAAATCACATACTGCTGTTGAGGTGACACTTCCTGTCCTGAGCACCTGTCCTGTTGGCCACTGGAAGCCATGTCAGCATTGTAACAATAAGTCACCAAATGGACACCAGTGCAAGACTTATACTGATAGGAAAGGTGTGGGTTAAATTATAAAGAAACAATAAATTCCTAAGTCCTCACATATAAGGAAAGACTGAGTGGAACAATGAGGCAAGAGAGGAAACAAAATCTATTACTGGGATAGATGGATTTTCTTTCTTTTTTTTTTTTTTTTTTTTTTTTTGTGGTACCGGGGATTGAACTCAGGGGCACTCGACCACTGGGCCACATCCCCAGCCCTTTTTTGTATTTTATTTAGAGACAGGGTCCCACTGAGTTGCTAAGTGCCTCGCCATTGCTGAGGCTGGCTTTGAACTCGCGATCCTCCTGCCTCAGCCTCCCAAAGTGCTGGGATTACAGGCGCGCGCCACCACGCCCGGCTGGGATAGATGGATTTTAATAGATATCTAGATAACTACTAAAGGACAAAATGTAAACTGTCAGGAAATCTTCTGAGGCAGAGCCTGTTTGGTAGGGCTCAAACAAGACTCCTTTATCACTGCTTTGTATATATGAGCCAAACATATACACACAACTCACATATGGGTACAAGCCTAAGAGTAATTAAAATATAGTCCAATTTATGAAATAAAAACACAATACTTCTTTAATATAACAAATACTATGTTCTATAAGTTTCATATTTGGAATGTTTCATTTTTGTGTGTGAAGAAGAATGAAAAGACTTCATTGTTATATAACTCTACTTATTTTCTTATGTTTTCTAGTTTTAATTACCAATCAAATGAAGAATCTATTCTTTTCAATGCAAAAAGAACACTCAAAATGTTTTGAAAATCATATTCTGAATAAAGAGAGCAAAGTGCCTGGCACTATATAAATCAATGGGAATATAAATCTATTATGCTGAACACAGGACAAAAAAAGCAAAACTGTATGTATTGAGTCCCAATATTTTTCTGAAGATTCATCTTCCAAAGCAAGTACTTGTCAAAGTGTGACTCCTAGATCATCAGCGTCAGCATTACCGAGCCATGCATTAGCAATGCAGATTCCTGTGCCCCACTTCCATCCTTCCAAATCAGAAACTCCATACACAGAGTGCTGTGCAGGGCTTGGTGAAGCTGCAGAAGCCTGAAGGATAAAGAGCTGGATAAGGAACTACAAGAAGGGCCCTCAGAGATATTGAGGGTTATTCACAAGACCCTGGAAAAGCTACACTGCACATATAAGAACGTGTTTCTGTGTGGCCAAGGAGAATAACTGATATAGACCTGACAGTGAAATCAAGACAGAATGAATCACAATCTGCTGGGAGAAGAAAGAAGAGAGTGGAAAGACCTCAGGGATAGCTTAAGAATATGACCAAAACACCCAAAGGACTCAAATTAGAGGGAAAGAACCATGTCCTAGAGTAAGAGCTGCTCTAAATCATCAACCCTATAGAGGAGTAAAACCAAACCTCAATAAGATTAAGTAAGAATCACCAATATTAACTGTCTGATGGAAAAACTCTACCCTCTTTAAAAGATAAATAAATGTCCCCACTGTTCATTTATAATGTCCAACATAAAATAAAATCATTAGACATATAAGTAAGCAGGTTAATGTGAACCATAATCAATTTTTTAAGGAAGCAGTGAACAGAAACAGAGCTAGACATGACCCAGATGCTGTAATTAGTAGACAAGAACTTTAAAGTTGCTTTTAAAATATGTTCAAGAACTTAACGACAAAGTTTTAGTGAACTAATAGAGAATTGCAGCAGAGAAATGGAAAATACAAAAGAGAAACAAATGGAGATTCTAGATTTGAAAAGCAAAATGTCTAAAATTAAGAGGCTGAATGGGTATAACATCAGATTAGAAATAGCAGCAAAATAGGTGAGTGACCGTGAAGACAGACTCAGAAACCATTAACCTGAAGAACGGATAACAAATACAAGAGTTCAATAGTGAATACAGCCTCAGACACTTGTGAGAAAATATCAACTCTGGAATCCAGAAATAAAGTATAGAGAAAGGATGGAGTGGGAATGATTGTCAAACTAGCCAATCACAGAGAGAATGATGGTCACAATCTAATTTGGCCAAACCACCATTTCACAAGTTTAAGAAGAATGGGAAAACCCAAGCAAAATAAATACAAATGACATCCAAACCAGGTAAATTATACTGAAAGATAAGAAATAATCTTAATAGCAACCAGAGAAATGTAACACATTATATAGACGGAAACTACAATAGCAAATTTGGCCAACTTTATCAGGAACAGTGAAGGCATAATCAATGAAATGACATCTGTCAGCCCAGAATTTTAAATCCTACAGAAATAGTCTTCCAAAATAATCAAAAGAAAACTTTAGATAAACAAAAACAGAACAATAATCACCTTGATTTTCACTCCCTTTAGGCTGAAGTGAGTGACTCAGATGGAAACTAATCCACAGAAATAAATGAAGAGCATCAGAAATGGCAAATGTGTGGGGAAATACGCAAGGCTAACTCAGCATTCTAATTGTAATCAACTGATTCAGTACATAACAGAATAAGGAAGAAAAAAATCTGGTCATCTCCATGGATATAGAAAGTGCTTGACAAAGTTTAATATACAATGACAAACATTCTTTTCTGTCTTTAATTTTTTTTTCACAATATCTTTATTTTTATGTAGCATTGAGGATCAAACCCAGTGCCTCACACATAGGAGGCAAGTGTTTTACCACTGAGCTACAGCTACAGCTCTAAAATTGTTTCAATTACTATGCTTTATCAGTATTGCAAGAACCTATGTCAACATAAAAAAATCAATTGCATTTCTACATATGGGCAACAAACAATTGGAAAAAAACATGATTAAAAAATCTATTTAGAATAACATTAAGAACTGAAGAACTTAGCAAAAAAAATCCAGAAAAATAATAAAATCTACAATAAGTATATACTGAAAACTATGAAACATTTCTAATAGAAATTTAAAATGATCCACATAAATGGAGAGAGTTATCATGCCCAGAGGATGGAGGACTCAATGTTATTATTAAGATGCCATTTCTTCCCAGATTGCCTATAATTTAGGTCGATTCAAAACAGCAGGACATTTTGGACAAGTTCATTCTAATATTGTATAGAAAAGAAAATGACCTAGAATATCCAAATCAATTTTTTTTTTTAAAGTGGCAACCCTGGAAGATTTGTATCTCCTGGTTTCTAGAATTACTCTACAGGCACAGTTATTAAGTCAGTATTGTACTGGGTTAGGATAGGCAAATACATTCATAGAACAGAACAGTGTACATAAATTGACCCACATATATACAGTTAATTTATTTTCAAATAATATGACAAGGGTATTGAATGGAGAAAGGACAGTCTTTTCAACAAATGGTGCTAGAACAGCAAGACATCCACACGTGAGAAAAACAAACCTCCTAACTTCTACCTTACATCTCACATGCAGAGGAATTTGAAATGGACCCTAGAACTAAACCCAAAGGCTAAAACTATAAAACTCAAGATTAAAACCTTAAGATACAATTTTCATGATAATGGGATAGTCAAGGATTGATCAGCACACAGAAAGCATTACCCATACAAGAATAAATTAAATCAAGCTCAGTGGTGCACGCCTGTAATCCCAGCAGCTAGGGAGGCTAAGACAGGAGAATTTCAAGTTTAAAGCCAGCCTCAGAAAAAGCGAGGCACTAAGCAACTCAGTGAGATTCTGTTCTGTCTCTAAATAAAATACAAAATAGGACTGGGGATGTGGCTCAGTGGTTGAGTACCCCTGAGTTCAATCCCTGGTACCAAAAAAAAAAAAAAAAAAAAAAAAAAAAAAAAAACAAAAAAGAATGAATTAACAAATTCAATGTTTACCATAATCAGAATTTCCTGTTTCTGCAAATCATCAGCTTCAAAAAAAGAAAGGAAGGAAGGAAGGAAGTCCAATCAACTTATTGGTAAAAGGATGACAAAATGTGGAATTAAAGTGAGCAAAAGGTTCAAAAGATGCTTCCTAATTTTACAAATGATTAATAAGCAAGGAAAAAAAAGAGACCTCAACATTCTTCTCAGAGAACATAAAAGGCAACATTTCTGCACACCCACCTGAATGGCTTAAATGATTGACATCATCAGTTACTGATGATGTGTGGCTGTGGATCTCTTAGAACACTTATCACTGGTGGAAGGGGTGTAAAACTGTACAATCACGTTGGAAAATGAAGAAGACAGGCCAAACCTGGAGAAGTCAGGCCTATCCATTTCAGCTACTGTGCTGGACCACTTGCTATAGAATTAGGTCTAAAACCAAAAAAGTTAAGTGATAATATCTTTCTCAAAGTTTCCTTGACAGAAGATGCAATGTTTTTTATGTACTCTTAATCAACATGTACACTTGTAATCATTAAGAAATAGTCAGTTATCTTTTCAAGAATATATAGAATTACTTATGATAATACTCCTCCTAGTCCACTGGTGTGATGCCCCTTTCACCTGCAAGGCTGCCTTAACTTGAAAAAAAAAAAATCCACACCCATATGCATCCTTCTGAAAGAGATTTTCATTATTTGGGGTCTTCATATTTCTGGAGTAAAAATACAATTTAAAAAATTCTAACGAGATGCTCAAGTTAATAGAGGAGATTGGCATTTGAGCATTTGAAAGATATTTATTTATAAAGAGTCTTTTTATAAAGCAAAGAACCATTTTGAAAACCAAATCAAACTCCAGCACCATATTTCATATATTTTTATAGTTTTTAACATATTTGTTATTGCATGAAGTAAATACACAGATCTTTCTTGCTCCAGTTTTTACAAACTAGAAAACAAAGGTCAGATCACTAAATAACCTCCATTTCAAGTGCCCATTTTTAAAGACAGTAATGCTTTCTGGTGGTATTAACATCATATACGTTAGTTATCCGTGATTGAAAAAATGACTTAGAGATTCAAGAATTAAATTGGCATGTGAAAAACAAGGACTAACTCCTTAATATAAATCCAAAGCTGTCAATCCTGCACTGTCTTCCTGCTTTGCCTGATCATTACCACCTGGAATTGCCCTTGTCTCCTTGAGGTTTGCCTCTGGGCCTCAATCACCTCAGATGCCTGCATGGATCTCAGCACTGCAGCTCACACATGGTAAGGGCTCAAAACCCCTCATCTGAATAAGATGCAAGAGAGTAAACATATCTTCTTGTTTGTTTGGGAATTTGGAAGACAAAATAGTTAATAATTTAGGAATGCTGGGGTAAAATATAATTGTCACAATAATTTTGTTAAGCCTAAGTGATTATTACTTGTTTTCTTCTGCTAAATGGTTTTGAATTTTTAATTTCCACTTTAACAGGCTTATTGGATATGTATGTTTTATTGTCATAGTCTTTAAATCTATTGTAAATGCTACAGTGAAAAAGTATAAGCACATACATGGTGTTAATTTATTTAGATAGAGCCTCTGTTGTATCTGAACTCTTCCAGCTTTAATTGAATAGATTTTCAGTTAACTTTGATTCTAGGAAGAAAAATTAAGTATTAAGATGTAATCTTGAGAGCTATTACTCATAGCTGTTGGTGCTAATAAGATAATGGTTCAACTTCTTTCCTATGATACACGGCTGTGGGCTCTATGAAGGATGGCACTAGGCACCACGGTATAACCAAGGCCAGAATGCTTGTGCCCTGCCTTTGTACAACACCAACACAATTCAAAAGTGAAAGCACAGCTATGTCAGGGGAGGTGTTTTGATTTTGTGTGCAGATGTTCCAGGCACAGTTGTAGTGTGTATATAACACATATAATTACAACATGTACATAATATATAATATGTAAATCTTCTCATTTAATGTCCAGAGTAAGTTCTTTTAATATATGATGAACAGGAGAGGTTAAAAGGCTTAGCAAGATCACAAGTCCACAGCAAATGGTAAAATCAGACTTAAGTTATAGTTTTCTGAGAACATAAATACGTTATAAGGATATTTGGAGCTATTGTTGAAATCTCTGGTAGCAGTTAAGTTAGACATTAAAAAAAAAAAAAAACGTATTTTCAAAATACAAAAAATATGATGCCAAATAATACAGGGATGCAGTCCAGAACTACTCACCCTTTGGGCATTTAACGTCATCTGCACATTGATCTTTGGGTCTCACGTGTCTATCCAGGCAAGGCCAGAGGGCAAAGGATTGCGAAGGATAGGAAAAGTATGTATCTACTCTTAAATTTTTTTATTCTTGCTTATTACATCCCTTTTTTATGTATGAGGCTACTGAGACACGCAGGGATTTAAATATATGCCCACCATTTCTAAGTTGTCATGACTTTGACACCCTCACTCTCCCCCAGGCCTCCTGTAAAGCCACCGGCCCCTGCGTTCCTGCCTCACCACTGCATTCACTCTCTGTTGGTAAATCATTTAAATTATTTCAATTCCCTCTCTCCTTCCTGCTAACCTCTTCCCAAACCTATTCATTCTTTCACAAATTGATTACTTCCATCTTCCTTCTAGTCCATTCCCCTAAGTATTATAGAAAGAAAAAAAATTTAAGCACTAAATTAGAAAATTAATAAGTCTTCACTATAGCTATTCTAAAACCTTTTCTTTTTCAAGGTCATTGCCCAGATTTTTCATATTTCTTAGGGTAGTGGTTCTCAAAATTTTGTTAAGCAAAGTATCAATCATCCCCTCAAACCCGTCAACATTTTCAAGTTGGTAACAGAGTGGTTAATCCACTGCACTGGCTATCAAACCCACATTCTTGATTTAAAACAATCAAGAATGACAACTTTTTTTTTTTTTTTTTAATTATGGATCTCAGTACTGCCTTTCCCCCACCACCACCTTTGAAAGACAGCAAACCAAGAGAAACAGGTTGGAGGCCTAGGCACAGGACCTACTATTCCAAATGTTTCCATTTGTGACAAGTGAGTCTATGAAAGTTTCCATTTTTCCATTTCTATGGTTACAGTTATAACAAATACAATTAGTTTTCCCCATAGGATGTGTTTTCCCCAGGAGATTCCCATAAGAAATAAAAATGCCATGTTTCTAATAGAATCCCCAGGGTTTTAGTTCTTGTTAAGAAATCTTTAAGTATTTCATCAGAGTTAAGCAGAACAACCACATTTGGTGATCCACGGCAACATGTCTGTTGTTAACTTCTCCGGAAGAAAAACCTCCCTCATAAGCAGTGTGAGGACAAATAATCTCAAAACCAGTTTATGATTATAACTAACATAAATATTTTCATAAGCTCTGCCAGAGAGTTTATAAAAATAGTCTGAAGCACTGGAGCAGCAAAGTGAACACTAACACCAACACTGCACTTGCCCTGTTCAGCAGAGGCCGTTTTCTCTACCATCATTTACTATGCTACTGCTGCTCCTTCTTCTCAGGGCAACAGCTCTTGTGGTGGAAATTATTTCAGTGTGCTCTCAATTTGTCCTGAGATTATGAATTTCCATCCTGGACTATCTATGTGTTTTTATACTCCATCAACTCAAAAATGATCTGAGCTGTTTACGATAGAAGATAAGACTTCTAATTAAGAATGGTGAGACATGAGGACTGTGAAGAGAAAAGGTGGTTATATCTAGAGGGAACACATAATTTATTGTCCAAATAGATGTTTCTGAAAGTGAAAGGGAGCATTTCTAATAATTAGGCAATTCCAGCAATTGGATTCTTTCCAACAATTAGATGAATTTAGGACCCTCCAGGAAACCCAGGAGCGATGATGACTCTAGGGAGTCTACACCCAAGATTGCTGTAAATAAACATTCAATTCCCAGTAAACCAAATGCACAATTCCCATTAACATGTGAAAAACTATACTATAGTTAGTTGAGATTTGCAAAAATTTCCTGACAAGAATTAATTATACATTTATGTATGAAACACTAAGATACAATGGATAATATGATAGAGCACATGGATAATGATTTATTTAATTACATAATATGTCTATGGGTAATATCAGCAAAATAAAAATATACATACAAATATGCTTAGGAACAGAATGTATCATGAGCATTCTTTCTAAAATGGTTGAAATCATAAGTAGGTGACCTATTTTTTCCTTTACATTCAAATAGTTTACCTAATTAATTTACCAATTTCACCATCCACAAGTTCTAAACTGATCTTTTCCATGAGTTTTTGACCCTTCAAGAATGTCTTTTTGGCCCTGAATTACATATGTTCGAGTATTTGGACTATTATTTGAGGACAAAAACTCTAACTTCTAGTCTTTGTCTCCAGTATCAGGCAGTATCTGGAGCACATTTGTTGAAGCATTTTAACTTTCTATTTGTTTAACAAATGAAGAAATTAGTGAGTGTATAAATTCAAATATGGCCATTCAAATTAGGTAAACATTATCAAACAAATACATCAAAGGTCCCACTGAATTTTAATCCAGATTTACTTATTCATTTATTTTATAGATCTATCTTTTGAACTGCCAACATTTTTTCAAGAAATATGATATTCTAAAATGCATGATGAAAGTGCCTGAAATTCTTTTAAACCACTTATTCTTCTAGAATACAAAAGTAGACACAAGTTCCTCTTGGTTATAATGACTAATACATGGTGGATAAATAGGAATTTGAGTCTAACTAAAATCATGGCCAAGCTGATTGAGGGAATGGATGGAGAGAAAGAAGAGTGCACATGGTGAAGAGGCAAGGAGAAAATAGGGCTTCGCCCACATCTCAAACCACAAGAATCCCACAGAAAAATCCAGACACTGCAGGACAAGCCCATGTTTAGAGTCCTGGGGATAAACATGATAAAAATGAGCTAAACTGAGTACAAGCAAATCCCTCTGCAGAAGGGAAAATGTGTGTGTGGCAGGGGGTTCCTTAGGAAAATTGCCTCATAGTGAAATTTGTACAATTACATTTTGCACTCTGCGACAAAGTTTTTAATATGGGTAAACCAGTTCATCTATTGCTAGAAAAAAGGAATACAGGGAAAGAAATAGGGTTTTAATTTTATTTGGTCTGGTTTGTTTTGTTTTTCAAAGGGATACATAATGAATTCCATCTTGATCATATTAAATTGAAGTTCCCACAAGATACTCAAATGAAAATGTCCAGCAGACAAATGAAAAGTCATTCCTGGATCTTACTTGAGATGGAGGAGATGCTTGGGCTGACAGAGGAAGGGAGTGAGGCCTAGACAGAGAAGTACACAGCACGAGACACAAGATCCTCTCCACTGCTCCTAGACTCAAACTGTGCCAAGGAAACACTTTTTCATATGAAATCAAAGGTCTTTAATCCCTGGTATCTAGCTGGGTTCTAGCCAATGAGAAGTATCAACAGGATTTAGGAGGGAAGAAGAAGAGAGGGACTGGGAATTGATCCTAGGCCCCACCTCTGCAGGACCTCAAGCTGGCAGCAGCTTAGTTCCCACCAGTGGCCACAGCTCCTGCCTCTTTCTCCAGTAGCTGAGTTCTCTTCTCCTTTTCCCAGCCCCACTCCTCACTGGCTTCTTTCCATTCTGACCAAAATGTTGTCAACAGACCTTTATTAAACTCTTGTATGCCCTCTATTTCATGCAGAACCCTGACCGATATATGAGCCTGCAAAGAAATCCTGAGGGATTCTATTAAAAAGTGGCACAGCAGTAAGAAGCAATAAGGAACTTAAAAAAAAAAAAAAAAAGATGGAAAATCAAGAGAGAATAGTAAAGCAGCAGTTCCAGGTGGCTATTTCTAAATGGAGGTGTGGTCAACTATGCTGAGGATACATGAAAGAGAAATGAGAAATTATACTGCCCACAACAGCAAAGTGACAGAAATTTTACTGACCTGGTCTGAAAAGTAAATAGGTGGAAAGAATGGCCCCAAATGAAAAACACTCTTAATAATTTTGATGATAAGAATAGTGGGAGTTTCCTTAGGAAGGATGTATGTAGGACAGTAGAAACCACCACATGGTAATAGGAAGATCCTGCCTGGAGGGAATGCAGATGGGGTTGAAGAGATGGGGCAGGAATGGGATAAATAAGAAAAAGAGTTTCAGGAAAAATTATCAGCTTTGTCTGAGGCACAGAAGACAAATTGAGTCTAGTAAAGCTAGAGGCACAAGAAAATAAAGCATAATACAAGGTGGCTCCCAGTTTCTCAGGCAAATAGGAGACAAGGTCCTGTGTTGAGGTAGAGGGTGGTTCCAGAACAGAAAAGCAAGTAGGGAGGTGTGGACAGCAGACTGTGCCCTACTCTTAGTTACTTCATGATATAAAGAACAGCAGTTTTCAGGCTGTGCCTAAACCTGAGTTACTCCATTTTATAAAGCACTAGTTTGCATTAAGTTACTCTACTTTGAGTTTATGTGTTGAGGTGGAATGACTCTGTACCTTCTTTGTACAAGTAAACAACCACCTCCTGCCTGGCACAACCATAAGGCACAAACTGATAAATAAATTAATCATGCTAATAAGAATGACCAACTGTGAACTTACTGAATTAATTGGAAGCACATGGATGCCTGGGAGCATCAAACTCAAACTGGAAAAACCAGGTCCATGAGTTTATTAAACACACCTTACCACAGAATGAAGCAATTTCCTCACTCAAGGCCCATCAAAGAAGGGGCACTCCAAGATTGGACCTGGCAGCATCCTGACCCCTCTGCCTGGTCACTCCTTGCCATGATCCTTGCCCAAGAAAATTGCCACAGTAAGGGACCTCCAAATCTCTGTCCTCAAGCTTCAGCAGAGTGTTGTTTCTCCTGCCATGATGACCACACAAGTACCACTCCAAGCTGACATCTCAAGCTGACACTCTAAGCTCATTCAATGTGAAACTGCCTCCATCTGGACCTTGGCTTAGAATACGTTCCTGTGCTTAGACAGGTCTGCACCTGAACAATTCTTCTGGCTGGTTCATTATCTTATCTGACCATCTATAGTGACTGCATTCTTATCTATTATCTGCCTTTGCACTAAATTCAGCCTCCTGAACCCCTGTGGCTTCCTTAACCCTTTCTTAGCCTTTCTGTGACATACATATTTGTGCAGAGTGTGATGCTTGACGTTAGTGTTAGAGATTTTTAAAATTAAGATTGGAATAAAAGAACTTGCAATTGTTTACACATATAGGTGAACTGCCACTTATGAAAGTGGTGCAGCCTGTGAATTTATTGTTATTCATTAAATTCTGATATTGTGGAAAGACACAAACATGTTTGGCCTATCTTAATGGCATAGCTAGCTCACAACAGCAGGGCAAATAACAAATCACCCAAGGCACTCTTCTTTTAGTTGATAAACAAAGGTCCAGAAGGCCACACAGAGATGTGGCACCAAGTGAGTGGAAAGAACTACAGCCAGTGTGCTAGTGATGTAGATGCACTTTCAGTTTGCTCTAGACAGGAACAGGTGGGGTTGGCCAACAGACCTGGGGGCTAAGCAGAGGTAAACAGGGGCCTTTGGGAGCCTATATGAGGCTGTAAAACAAGGAAGGCAATAGAAAGAGCTAAACAGGAGGCTCTGCTCAGAAATGTGATTTCAGAGTTTAAAATCTTAAAAGATGGAGCTGTCATGTGTGAAGCCAAGACCTCAAATGAGATGGAGACAAGTGTCAGAGGCAGGATGATGTCTAAGAACTTGGACGCAACAGTTTCTTGCCTCCTTTGCTCCTCTCTGGGTGCAAAAATGGTCTGTTTAGGAAACTGATATTATCTTCTATTCAGACTCAGGGTAGATGCTTCTGAGACCTAGCTGCTTGGTTTTAGCAAATATATTTGAGGTGTCATTTTTTTAATGTTTCGTTTAGCTTCTTTTACCAAAACAAATTTGTACTTCACTCCCAACATTATTCAAATTCAAAGCTTTTCATCTAAAAAAAGTCAAATAATAGATGAAGATCTTGGCTCTATTTCAACAATAAAATCTATGTCTATGTTCCATTTACATGCTGATTATATTGATGTCCTGTGAAGTATACTGGGTCATTAAAATAAATACACGTTGCTCCTAAGGAACAAGGGGATTGAGCTTAGAATATAGATTTACAATTCTGCATAAATTGCTCATGTTTACATGAACTGTACCCTCTGAAACAGGCAATTTATCCAGTTGACTGCAGGGGTCTTCCATTTTTCTTCATGTATAGTTGAGTAATTACCTCAACCAGAACAAAGTGTTTGGAAATGGATTAAATTTCTAGAGAAAATAATGTTCAATCCAGTAAATAATTTTAAGCAAAGGAGGAGAATGAATGTTTGTAATTAAAATGTTTGTTTATGTTTGCTTACATTTTTTTCACAACTCAATGTCAGAAGTCTAAATTATTTTCAATTAAATTTTGCTTTCTGCCCATAGAGCTCTTGGTACAGAAGAGAAAAAGCAAACCAAGAAACCCATTTACATCCTGGCTTCCACTCTCAAAAATGTTGCATCCATGAGAATTAAACATAAAGTAAATTAAAATTATCAGACAAAGGCATAATCACTTAGGGAGTGTCTTCTACTTAATTTATTTTGGATAAAAGCAAAAAAAAAATAATTATTGTAAAACTAGAAACAATTTCCAATACTTCGGCACATATGTTCCTAAATATTTCATGTCTACCAATTTATTCTCTGCCTTTCTTCCACGTTTTTGCCTTGGAATCCCTGTTCCTGAAGTGTGAAGTCAGAAATTACTACCCATTACAAAGATAATACACCTGCTCCCATCAACCCCCACTGGTACTGATGATTAGCTGTTTTTGTTTCTAATTATATGCATAATTATTATAAATATATTTTAATATAGTTATATATAACGTTATAGGCAAGGTATAATATAATTAAAAGTTTAATTCAAAAGATGAGATAGAAATGTTCAGTAGGTATATGTAAAAATACTCAATATCACTAAAAATCATGGAAAGAAAACCAATAGTACAATGAGATATCAACTCACCCAGGTAAGAATTGTTATTATCAAAAAGAATAAAGATAACGAGTGCCAGCCAGGATGTGGTAAAAAGGGAATCTCTGCACACAATTGGTGAGAATATAAATTAGCACAGCCACTATGGAGAACTGTATGGGGGTCCCTCAGAAAAATGAGAAACACAACTACCATATGCCCCAGCAGTCCCATTACTAGTATGAATCCAAAGGGCATGGAATCCGCATGCAAAAGAGACATCTGCACCCCAACGGTCATTGCTGCACTATTCATAATAGCCAAGACTCAGAAACAAGTGAAGTATCCATTGAGCTCTGAATGGATAAAGAGAGTGCAGAACATTTGCATAGTGGAATACCATCTAGCCATAAAAATGAAACCCTGTCATTCAGGACAGCATAGATAGAACTGGAGATCATCATGTTAAATGAAATAAGCTAGTCATAGAAAGGCAAGTACCACATGATTTCACTCACATGGAATCTAAAAATGTTGATCTCACAGAAGTTGAGAGTAGAATGGCATTTACCAGGGGATGAGGAGAGTAGGGAGGGGGAAGGATAGGGAGAGGTTGATCAAGTTATCATTAGACAAGAGTCGAGAAGTTCTGATGTGCTGTTGCACAGTAGAGTGACTATAGATAACAATGTACTACACATTACATAAAGCTATAAGAAAGGACTTTGAAAGTTTCCACAATAAAGAAATGATAATTTTTTGAGGAATTAGATGATGTTTAACCTGAATTAAACATTATACATGTATCAAAACATGACACAGTATCCCATTAATAAGTATAATTTGTATGTGTTGATTAAAAAATAAATTCATCTTTTAAAAAAAGTCTAATTACTCATTAATGATTTAACTCTGCAATTCATATCTTAAGGATGTCTACTTCTGAATAGGATACTAAACTGACCAATTAGAAGTATTAGAACTCAAAAATGTCTTTGAAACTAATTAAAAAACTGTAAAACCACATTTTATAACAATTATGAATATGAAGAAGTCTGAATGATCTCACTTGCAGGGAAGGAGAATGCTTTCCCATGTGAGCAGAGACTGGCCTCCGCCTTAGGGGCACTTACTAATTCTGTGCCTGAGGAGCAGGGAATCAGCTCCTGCTGGAGTTGTCACAGACAGCCCTGTGGCTAGTGAGACACTCTGAGATGTGGAGGAAGCCCAGATGCTGAGCTGCTGTGGATAAGTCAGAGTGGGGTAGGGAGTACAGGAGCCCAGGGGAAGGTCAGGTACCCCAGAGAAACCTCTACCCTCTCCTGGTTCTGGGAACACCAGGAAGAGGGCCTGGGATACATAAGAGAAGTATTTTCTCTCAAGGCATCTGAAACCAGAGAAGTACTAAAACTAAAACTGCACCTGCCCCAGATCATCCCAGTTCTTAACTGGATCAAAGTGGTCAGTCTGCATTAGTTTTTTAGGTCTGTTCTAACAAATTACTGCAAACTTGATGGGTTAAATAAGAGAAATGTATTCTTTCACAGTTCCAGGGTCCAAAAGTTTGAAAGCAAGATTATGGCAAGACTGCACTCTCTTGGAAAGTTCTAGGAAAAAAAAAAAAAAAATTCTTGTCTTTTCCAGCCTCCTGTGGCATGAGGTAGTCCTTGGCTTGGAGCCAAGTCACTCCCACCTCTGCCTCCATTCTCACTGTGGTCTTCTCCTCATTGTGGTGTCATGTCTTCTCTTATCACTGGATTTAGGGTGCACTCCTGTAATGCAGGATAACCTCATCTCAGGATCCTTAACTAAATTATACCTTCACAATCACAGGATCTGGGAGTGAAGAGGTGGACACATTATAGTCCTTAGCACAATGTGCCTAACATAAGGGAAGTCATGGCCCTTTCTGGGAGGAAACAGTATCTACTTCAGTCTCTATGATTCTTTCATACACAATATCCAGCATGCATGAAAAAATGTGAAACGTGTAAAAAATGAGATAATGAGATCCGTAATCAAGAGAAAGCATGGGTGATAGAGGCAAACCAACAAATGACCCAGATGTGAAAGTTAGCAAGAAAGGTTGTTCATCATTCTACACATGCTTAATAACGGGGTGTGTTGATGAATTGTATAAAAAGATGGATAAATTCAACAGAAAGATATACTACCTATAAAAGAAACAAATAATTATTCCAGAATTAGACTAATCTGACGTAACAACTAATTAAAGGGATTCTTAACAGCAGACTAGAAACAGCAGAATTAAGAGCTGGTGACATAAAGGACATGAAGAATGAAATAAAAGAAATTGAATGAAAGCACAAAAAATGGATAAAAATAGAACAGGTCTTGTGAGACCTGTTCTAAAGAGAGTGTAGAACATATGCATAGTGGAATATCATTTAGCCATAATAATGAAACCCTGTCATTCAGGACAACATAGAAGATCATCATGTTAAATGAAATAAGGTAGTCACAGAAAGACAAGTAAGTACCACATGATCTCACTCATATGTAGAATGTAAAAATGTTGATCTCATAGAGCTCACAGAAGTTGAGAGTAGAACAGTGGTTACCAGAGGCTTGGGAGGGGAAGGGAGGGGAGAGGAGAAAAAGGGGAAGGATGTGGACTATTAGAACTCAAAAATGTCTTCGAAACTAATTAAACAATTATAAAACCATATTTTATAACAATTATAAATGTGTAACCATTATCTCATAAGCAGAAGAGACAGAAAGTGAGCAGAGAATCAACGTCTTAAGTGGTTACAGCCAGGAATTTCAAAAATCACAGTGAACATCAACCCACATATTCAAGTACCCAAATCAGTCCCAAAATGGATTTTTTAGCATGATAAAAGGTAACAATATGAAGAATGGGGGGAGGATGGTGGGAAGAGAGAGAGGCCCACATAGCACATTCAAGATGGACCTGCTAATACTAAGGATACAGGGATTGTAAGACTAAATGAAAAGCAAGACTCAATTACTTCTGTGTTATAAATGCTTAAACTTACACAGACAGATAGGTTGAAAACAAAAATGTTGAATCAAAAAAGTCTGACACAAAGGAGTAAATACTGTATGATTGCACAGATGAGAAACAAAAGAACAGGCAAAATTAACCTATGGTAAAACCAGTGTCAGAATGATGCTGCCTCTGCAGAGGGATGGGAGGAGGTTGTAGTGCTGACTGGGTAGGCTTTGGCAAAAGTTTCTGAGTGAGGGAAGCGATTCCTATTTTTTAACCTGGATGGGCAGGCATGTATGTAAAAATTCATTAAGTTTACACTTAACATTTGTACGTTAAATTCTCTATAAATCACCCTATAATTTAAAAAAGAGGAATTGGTCCACAAATATTTGCCTTATTGGGCCATGGTTGCTAGCTGTAATGAGACATTCAGAATTTATTGGTAGACTTCTAAACAATCATTCACTTATCATTTATTCAACCAATATTAGTTATATAATTGTGTCTGGGACAATTTTAGACACTAGGATAATACAAATGAACAAAACAGGGGGAAAATCCCTTACCTATTGAAGCTTAAATTTTACTAAGGATAATTAGATATTATCAAATAAGTGGATTTTTTAGCATAATAAAAGGTAACAAAAAGCTGGAAAAATTAGTACTAGGGGGTAGCTCAGTGGTAAAACACTTGTCTAAAATGTGTGCGGCCCTGAGTTCAATCCCCAACATCAGAGGGGGAAAGTTGGAAAAATAGAGGAGTGTAGGGGGGAGTAGGAGTGTAGGAATAGAAGATTGTTGAAATTTAAAATAAAGTGGGCACAGCAGTCTTAAAGGAGGTGACAGAATCAGACATATAGATTTATGGGGAAGAATACTGTAGGCAAAGGAAACACAGAACAGCCAGTGCAAGCACTAGAGAAAGTAGCAAGAGCTACAGTCTGAGAGGTGACACTGGTACCATATCAGGTAGGCCCTCATGGACTTTGATCTTATTCTTAGGAGAAACAGAGAAGCACTAGAGGGTTTTGTGCAGAGAAGTAGCACTTGTGTTTTACAAGAATCAATCTGATTGCTGCTTGAGACTCCTGGGGGCCATGAATGGTGGTTGGAAGCTGGAAGACCAATAAGGGAGTACTATAATGAGAGATGACTATAATGAGAGATGATGGTGGCTGGGACCAAAGTGGAATGAAGGGAAATGGGGAGCAAGTAGCCTGTTTCAGAACACATTTCAAGGTCTATGTCCACAGGCTGCTGATGAATGTGAGTACTCATTGTTATAGAAAGAGAAACGTCAAAGGTGACACCACACCTTTGTCTTGAGCAATGGGTAGAATGGAATGGCCAATGCCTGAGATGGAGAAAACAATTTAGAGACAAGATGAGGTGTGCAAGTTATGAACAAGACAGCTTTGAGGTTTCTATTAAACATCAAATAGGCATGTCAAGTAGGGAGACTGACAAGGAGTTTGCAGTTCATCAGCACATAGGTGACATTTAAAGCCCTACCATTTGATGCAATCACAAAGGGAGTGAATATAGTTGAAGAAAAAAAGAGAATCATTGACAACTCCTGGTTGGGGAGATGAGGAGAAATCAATAAATGGAGTCTGAAAGGAGTTTTCAGTGAAGGAGCAGAAAACCTAAGAGCATGTGGTGCCCTGAAAGCCACATGAAGAATATGTTGGCAGAAGTAGTGACAAGTCTTTCCAAGAGGTTTCGTTTAGATAAAAGCAGAAAAATGAATGGAGAGGTGGAGTGAGGAAATGGTTTTTAAGATGTCAGAAACAACACCATATTTGTTTGTTGATGGAAATTACCTATGGAAAGGTAAATCAGATGATAAAGGAAAGAGGGATAAGTTGTGAGACAGGGTTGAACTGGCTGGAGAGGACTACCATGGACACAAAGGAAAGGAATGTGGAGGGTTCCTCTATAACAGCACAGGTGGGTAGGTCCTGTGGGTCAGGAGCACGCAGGTGGGTGCCCATGGTGTCTGAACGTGTGGGAGTTCTATGGATCTCTTCAGCTTTCTAGGTGAGAAAGCAGGTTATAAGCATCATCAGCTAAGAGCAAGGATGGGGAAATGGGGAAGCCATGGATTGGGGAAACACATGATCCCCCAGGTAGCACCAAGCACGGTGACACCTGCACCTCTGGTTATGCAGGGGACTGGTTCAAAGGGTGCTCTAGCCACATTTCACTCCAGCAAGCAGGTAAGGAGTGAGAAAGAGTTAGACACTACCAGGGCTGTTGTTCTAATAACAAAAGCAAGATGAATGCAAGGGGAAGGAAGCTGAGGTGTATGCAGTCACCTGGTTTTACCACATGGAATTCATGCTGTGTAAAGAGAAGAAAAGAAAATAAGAAGGTGAGGGAGGCATAGTGAAATGCTGTGGGATCAGTGGGTTAGAACCCTGCAGGAGCTGAAGACTGATGGAGTCAGAGTATTCAAAGGGAATGGTCTAGAAAGAAGATGGTGGTAGTTAGATAGTAGGATAAAATAAATTGCAAGTATAAAAGTGTTACATTATTTGTTCATGGTGTGGCCTAAAGTAGGACAATAGGAGCCAGTAGCTGAGATAGGGTAGAGGGCACAGAGAAGCTCAAAGGACCAAGAAGACAAGGTGTTGGAAAGATAATTTATGTGCATAGTGAAATCATCATCAATGTAAACCAGAATAGCTGGTGAGACTGACCACAGCCACCAGCTAAAATAGCCAAGGAAAGTGGGTATTGGCCGGTGCCTGTGAATATGAGGTGCTGTGGCAAAACAGCCTGGAAATGTGAGATTCAAACCTGGAGTGTTTTAGGAAGGGCACAGAAGGAGGTCTAAAAATAACCATGAAGATCAAAAAGTGCAGTTCTCTCCCCTGCAGGTCCCCAGGACCCCATTTGCCAGGACAGCAGAAAAGTAATGTCTGAGGAGAGAGCCAGGTTTTGTTTTCCTGTAGCAGAAAGTAAAGTGAGTGATCAGAAAAGACATTCCAGAGGGAAGAATGCTGGGATGAGGGGCAGGGAAAGTTGAGAGGGCCCGGAGAGTCTGGAGTTCTTGAAGAAACGGATGAGAAGCAAGATGTGGAGATGAGATGTGAGATGTGATGACTGGTGGACCCCAAGGACAGGAACTGAGTCTCCTTTTAGCTTACACTCTGGGCATATGGACCACTCCCTTGAACATGTTTAAACATTCTTCTCGGTATAAACTCAGTGTACAGCTGGCTCCCAACTCTTGCCATCTGGCCCAATCCACACCGGGGAATGAAGGACAAATGGCTCTTCCAGGCTTTGCTTATAGTGAATGGAACTCCATTGGAGCTCCCAGTCTTCACTGTGTTCCTTTAGGGGACTGAGGAGAGAAGTAAATGCCATGGGATGTCCTCCAGTCAAGCTTTCCATAAAAGAAAAAAAGAATTGAGCCTATTTAGATCCTTGCCCATTGGAGGAAAAAAAAGAAGCTTTAGGCACCAGTGAGTGCTAAGTTATTAACACAAGGCTCAGCTCACGCCTTATTGAAACTCTGGAGCACATCTATCACACTGCCACTAAAATAAGCAGATATCCCATAATTCAAGTGAGAGAATCTGAATGAGCCCACTCTCCTACAGGGGTGGCAGTGTCATAGCCACCTACCCTCCTCTGAAAACTGGCCCAATGCCGTTTGGGGAAGGAATGCCACATGTAGCACATGTAGACCACTGTCACAGTCATCTTTGCCATTTCTTTAAAAAATATTTTTCAGTAAAGTGTCAACTAAGGCATCACAGTTATTATCAATTTAAAATAAAGCAAATGGGAAGTGACCCACTTAATTAATTATAGTCCAAGAGCTGTGCAGCCGAAACAGTGGCACACTCCACAGTCGGCCCAGCACAGACAGCCACAGCATCCAGCAAAAGGCTCCTTCTCACCCTCCAAGTGCTGCAGTCCTTAACTCTGAAATGCAAGTCACCATCAGAAAGGGCACCAAGGACTATGAAGGATACAGGGCCCCGGTGCTCCCTCTTCACAGAGATACAACAAGAAATCAGTGATAAAGACACAGGTGGCTTGGAGGGCCAGAAGAAATGCCTGATGGGTCGCCATCACTCAGAGCCCTGCCTGGGGCCTCAGGGAGAGAAGAGCTGTCAACGCAGAGCAGAGGGAGCGCTACTCTCAAGGAGCAACTCCTCACAGGATGGGGCAGGAGGAACACTTTGGTCTACTGGAAACACTACCACTTGGTTGCTAAATGAAATAAAAGTTCCTCTGCTTGCTAGCCCAGTGTTGCTCACCTTCCACATCCTTGACTGTAGAATGGAGGTAACAATGCCAAATTTGCCCAAGCACAAGATTGTTATTAGTAGTAATACACAAAAGTGCCTGACCCAGAGTGGGCATTCAGGTAGCAATGATCATGGATGATAATATTGTCACATCAAGATGGAAAAAGAAATCTTTCTAAGTGACACAGAGCTGATAAAAATTTGGTTCATCAAGAGACCACGATCTGAGCTGATAGCTGCTGAACAAACAGTGCCTGTTCTGGCCCTGAGAGTCAAAATCCAAATGAGCTGTGCTAAAAGCTGGGTCACTACAGTCTCCCAGGGACACTGGATGGTCCAAGGAAAGGAGGCAGTTTCTTAGCCTGCCTCAGATCCCTGTCAGCCTGGAAGGGTGAAGCCCGGAAGCCTCTGGCACCCTGTGTCCCCTGCACTCTGCAGATGGATCATCTAATTTCTCACCCTCTACTAAAGTACTGATTTACTAACTGGTGTAATCCTTGGGTACTGCTGAAAGCTAGCTGATGTGCCAGGGTTTTTCTTTGGTGTTACAGCTCTGTGGCTGATATGAGCTGCAGTACGTTGCTTGACACAAACTCCATTTGGGGCAGATAGACTGGGATGAGTCAGTCTTTACAGACTACTAAAGAATGTTTGCACAAATGTGTGCCAAGAGCAACCTCAGGGAAAGCCTCACCACAATTTTTTACAATTGAAAAATGGCAAAAATTTATTTTTATTATAAGAATAAAATATTTTGTTGCTGAAGGGAAAACATTTTTACGATTCCATGCAATCACTGACCCTGCTCAATTTAATTTCTGCAGGTGCCTATTGCTTATCTGGTTGGCCCTATTAGTTTTTCCAAAAGCCTGAGCTTCCTGTGTAAGAGTATGAAAACAGAATTTTCAAGAGCTGTTTGCTAGCCCACCCAGAGCAGACAAGGCCACCAGGGTCAGCAGACGAGGAGCAGAGTTGGCAGAGTTCCATTCCCCAGTGGATTGCTCCTCTAGGTCTTCTTTAACAGGTCCTGGTGCAGCCTGGCCCACTCCATCCTCCCAGGCCCCACCTGACCTGCATTCTCCTCTCACATCCCTCCCACACTCCCACTAAGCAGTCACTGCACACACGGGCAGGCAGAGGGCAGCAGCGCCTACAGTGCCATTGATACCCTGGAATTCCTCTTAAACAGACCCCTGGGAACACAATTTGGCTCTGAATATGCATGATTCTTGTTCTTAAAGTTTGGGTCTTTGGTTCAAATTCTGAACTAAATAGATATTTACTAGAAGTATCACATCACTTTTAAAACCTATTTTTCTCCTATGGAGCTATCTATCCAAAAGAAAATGTATAAAGCCTTTCAAATATAAAACCCTAATCCCCTTCTCAGGATGAAAAATGCTCAAAGAGGAGATGAGAGATTTCAATGCAAAGCCTGAATTTTCAGAGCATCATACTGAGTAATAAGTCCAATGGTATCTCAATAGGGATGGAAAAATGGCCCTGACTTTGGACCTTTATCCTGAAGATCTGGTGTCTAGCAAAGACAATTGCTACCTATGGGGTGAGAGCACTATGGTACCATAGTTTATGTGAGCTGGCTTCCTTTGGGGATCATACCTCTCCAACTATAGGCAGCCACGACTCACTCCATTCTAAATGGGGAATAGTGGGCTAATGAGAGTATTCCAAATTCCGCCACAATGATGGGTCTAGGAATTGGCCCTTAACCCCAGAGTCCTCCCCAAGATCTCTTCACTAGAACACCAGGAAAAATTATTATCATCAGGATCACTGACCTGGGATGCCATGAGGATGGAACCGCTGGCAGCCTTTCCACATCTAAATGAATAAAGTCTGCCTTCGAGAGGAAAGGTCAGCATCCACAGTGGAAAGGAAAGCTGGGAGACAGGCAGAGAGAGGAGAGAGGCCTGGAGAGGGATACAGATACAGAGAAAGAAAGATCTGGAGGGAAAGGGAACAAGCAAGCAGGAAAACACTGCGACACTGTTGTTTGAGACCCTGGATCTGGCTGTGCCAGCAACTCCCCCACCCCCTGGCATTTAACTGATGCTGGGTTAGCCCTGGATTTCTCTCATATGCAACTGAAGTACCAGGACAAATATTCCCTAAGCAATTCCTTTGAAACCAGACCATGCAGAGGCAAGGCCAAGCAGGGTACTGAGGAACTCAGAGTTTAAAGTAGGAAACCAGGCCTAACAGGTATGGACAGTTACCACTCGTGCTTTCCCCACCCTCAACTGTACTAAAGCCTCTAGCTTGGTCCCAGGTGGCCACCATGTCTTTGCTGGCATTGGCGCCCAGCGGCCCTTGCCTGTGCAGCTGAAGACTGTCCATGGCTCTACTGTGCTTCTCATCCTGGTGACTCAGACCTCCACTTAGTAAAGGTTACTACCAGACCCAGACTTCAACAAATATAAATCCATCTGCTATCACTGTGGCCCTGAGAAGGACCTGAGGGAAGTACCAGAGCTTTGCCACTGGCAAGCAGCAGCCAGAAGCATCTCCACACGGCCCAGGCCACCGGTGACTTGTCTTCTCTCCCCTTCTCTACTCCTTACTTCCAGTGCCTCTTAACTCAGCCTGTTTCTTTGATCCCCTCTCTCTTTCATGAAGTCATTGTGATCTTGAAAGCTAATCTGAATATTGCTTTCATCTTTTTCACTCTCTCTTTGTAGGTATTTCATTGCTGATGAAAAAAAAAAAAAACACACAATTCATAGTCGACACACCTTCTCACTGAAGTCATGAAGAACATGATTTGAGCACAACATAATCCCCTCACCCAACCTCACCTCAGGGCTGCACCCACTTATGTGCCTCAAAAACAAAACAGTTATTTTAACTCCACTTGTCTGTTTCACTTCCTTGCATGCTAATATGATTTATTGCTGTTTATAATAAGATTTTTGTTTTTATCAGAGAAATAAATGCATAAATTCTGTAGTATTCTCATTCTAATCTTTAGCGAGACTTCATATGTAATGGAGTTATTTGCTTTATTTCTGCAGCTTGTGCTGTGCTCTGACCACTGGCTGTATAATAAACACAACTTCCTAGTGTTTCTTTTTTTTACATGTTCCTTGGTCTCTTTCCCTTTCAGTCCACTTTTTTTTTTTTTTTTTTGAACCAAATAAAATCAATCCCCATAAAAACTTAAATTCTACAAATCAGTATTAAAAAGAAATGACCATGAGCTGTAGGAAATACTACAGGAAGGCCTCTCAGCCTTTTTTAAGTGGACAGTATACTTGCTGTCTGAGTGATGAGGAATTTAAGTTTTGACAACCACAGACTGGTCACCTGTAGTACTGCACTGTGGTGAGGAACTGCTAAGTGCAGACAGCTTGCTTTACTCTGATGAGGCAGCATCTATTTGTTATGATGTACGTAATCCTAAAAGAATATTTTAGGGTGCAAATAGAAAGGTCAATGTAAATATTTAGACAATTTGCGAGCTTAACAATTAATCACTAAGGAAATACTGATTCTGACTAGGGTTTAGCCAATTTCTCTCTACTCATCTGAATTTTATTTTTTATTTCCAAAAGGAGAAAATTCTTTTTGGCCTTTTAAGCTTGTAGTATTCACTAGTAATATTAAAGAGACAGCAGATAACCGACCTGGGGACACAGCTGACACAGAAGACAAAGGATCAACTAGGGATTATCCCAAACCCAACACAGCATCAGACCTTGGGGTAGCTAATGGCCCTTTCAGGCCTGACAAAGGGCTTCTTAAGACAGATGTACACTGGCCTCCACTTTTACTTGCCCTAAATGCCCCAGAGCTGCACTGTACAACATGACAGCCACTGTCTACACTCTGGCTATTTCATTTTAATTAAACTTAACAGCAATGACAATTTCAGTTCCTCAGTCCTTAGCCACATTTCACGTGCTCAAGAGCTACATGTGATGAGTGGATAACACACTGGAGAGAACATCTGCATCTCTGCAGAAAGATGCATGTTCAACCACACCCCAGATGACTGGTTACAGTAGAGAGACCACTGACACAACACGTGGGAAGAATTCACCACCTAGACCATTGGGTAAAATAACCTTGCAAAGTGTCCCTACCCCATTTTTCCATGAGATAGGAGGAACAGCAGAATCAGGGGATGTTTCAGCCACCCATAGGCCTGCAGCCCTAAGCTGAAAGGTAGGGTATGAAGATCAAGCAGGGGCACTTGGGGTCACAGGAGACCTCTGTGACCTTATTCTTGAATAAATGTGGATTTTCAGGAGAACTAAAATGAAAACATTAAAATGAGCTTTGGCAGAAGGGATGTTTTAGCACCAAACTGACTTAGAATGATAACAGATGAATTATAATTTCATGACCAGAGCAAGACATGAGTCTCTGGCTCTCAATGCACACCTGGAACTCCAGAAGCAACTAAACAGCTTCAGGAGTGTCCCATAGTGGGGTGTCTGGAAGGATGGATAGGAATGCCTACAGAGGGATGGACAACACTGAAGCAAAAAGAAATTGACGGCAGAAGCAACCACTGGAAGCTCAAGGACAATGAGGAGCACTGGACAGGGCTGGAGAGCACATTCATAGAGCCAATCCTGCAAGTTTCCTGAAGGCAGCAGCAAGCATGGTGGGATAAAATTATTTTATTATTCAGGCATGTTAGATGCAATAAGAAATAATCAATGTGGATCACAGTGAAGGAGCACATATTTGTATAGGATATATCAATTTAGGGTGTGTGTATGTGTGTGTGTATATATATATATATACACACACACACACACACATATATATATATATACATAATTTACTAAAATATACCATGATGTTGGGCTAGGGTTGTAGCTCAGTGGTAGAGCGCTTGCCTAGCATATGTGAGGCACTGGGTTTGATCCTCAGCACCCCATGAAAATAAATAAATAAATAAATACAAACATACATAAAATAAAATAAAGATACTGTGTCCATCTACAACTCAAAAATAAATTTTTTAACATACATCATGCTTAGATGCTGATGGAGATGCTGCTGCGAGCACCAGCTGTCAGAAGAACTCTCCTAGTTAGCTAGAAAGCAAGATAAATTAACTTGGTCTCACTATGGCTCAAACCAAGTGAAGTGGACCACACTGAAAAAGCAATCTGGACCCTTCATGCTGCTGGCAGTTTTTGACATTAAAGTTACATTATTTTAAGATGAGATTGTTATTACTAGAAAATCACTAGCAACCATTACTGTTCAGAATTTCAACCATTTATTACCCATTATGTATCCATTATTACTCTACAGTCCCACTGTTTGTCATATGTTATTAATATAATGGCCTCATAGTGGGCTCTGATTCTTTGACACCGTTAAAACTCTGCCATGATTCACTATGTCAATATTTCAGGGAAGAACGCATTATATACAATGAAATAATACCCAATTTGCATTATTCAAATATTACATAATTCTCAGCCATGCTTTTAATAAGCATGCTGTTTATTAAAGGTATATTAGAAGCACAGAAGCACCTATTAACTCAGCTTCCTATATGGTTTATAAATAGCTACCCTCTTGTGAAGGGATATTTGAAGGCATCTAGTTGATGCCAAGAGCTGATGCACATTTGTTTTGAATAAGATGAGTAATAAAAAATCCTTAATAAATAGTAATTCACTGCCAGTAACCAACCTCTCAATGCACTTTTACTTACAACTCACATTCCTTTCTTCCTTCCTTCATTTTGCAAATGTGCTTGAGCACCTATGAAACACCAGGTCCTGTTCTATAGATATTGGAGACCAATACTACTTGGGGAATCCAGAGACAAAGTGCCCCTGACACCAACTCACATTCTAGTGGCAAAAAAGACTTGTAGAGATGAAAAAAATATATATATATAATCTAATGTCAGATAACCCTAAGTACAATGACAAAAATCAAATTAGTAAGACAGTATTGCTTCGGATAGGAGCACAAAAAATTCTCCCATTGCAATAACAACAAACTCAGACACAAATGGAAAGGCCAATGTGGCCATGGGATATCATCAATTTGACTCTGAATTTCTTCTATTTTCCAGTGAAATGAAGCAAGGAAATGAGAATGAGAAAGCTGTGAGGAGAAAGGCTTCGTGAACTGGTCTTCGTGGAAAACAAGAACGTGAACTGGTGAGGAAAGCAGAGCAGAATGACGAGAATGGACTTAGGGTTCCCTTGGACATTAGTTGAAGATAAACTTGAAGAATTTAATGACTCTTTGCTTTTCGACAGGACTGAATTTGGGCTTACTCATAAATTTGTAAACATAAAACTACATGAAAATGGGCAAATATAACAATCACAATGAAGAAAAGAACTGCAGAGAAGCACTCAAAGCAGAATGAAGAGAAACCCCCTCAGGAAGAGGAAGACACTGCCAGTTTTGCAGCCCTGTGCTACACAGGACAATGGCATCTGCTTTGCTGAAAATTCTTTATACAGTGCCTTTCAAGCACCTTTTGAAGGACCCCACAAGAATCTACCAAGAGCTTATATCTATGAAGATGGTACCTCTTTTAGACTTCCTGTCTGTTTCCAAATTTGCATCCACATAAAATAAAGCCCACTTCCATGTACTAGTGAACACATATGGACTGACCTCACAGAATAAGACTTTGCTAAAAGAACATGAAAAATAAATACTTCTAGTTCCAGGCTTCTATCATACATGTCCCCCAATCTACCCCTATGTCACAGTTCAGTGATTTGAAATCAAGATGCAACTTACAAAGGTTTGAAGACTTTGCCAACTGCCAACTATAGAAGTCAGCTATGAAACAGTCTTCACTGCCAACATGGGTGTTGAATATAGCCAATTCTCCAAGGAGGGATCCTGATATCTTCAAAAGCAGAAGAGAGACTGTGACCCATTCACATAGTTGAGGACGACTAAAGTACTATCATCAACTCAAAAGAGAAATTGTTAATAACCAAGTCAAGAGTATTAATATTTTTAAATTTTTCTCCCAATTTTATTGCTGTTTCTAAATGGGATAAAGTGTGGAATAAGACAGGCTGAAGAGGTAAATCAAGACCAGATTATGCATGATCTCTTAGGGCACATTAAAGAGCCAGTCCTTGTTTACAAAAAGCAATGAGAAAAAAACCCAAGGGCATAGGCAAGGAAGTCATGTGACTCACACACATTTAAGATTACTTTGGCATCTTTGTGTATCATGGATTGATAGGTCTTAATTGGAGCCCTCCAGGAGAAATTGTAGTTGTCCATGTGAGAGATATTGTTGGCTTTCAGTAGGATGGCAGGCATGGAGATGGACAGAGTAAAAATGTAGGAGTATATTATCTAAAGTTAGAAGCAACATGGTATGGTGGCTGAGTCTATTTGGCAGCTCTGAGATGTACAGATGTTAAGAATGAATCCCAGGTTTCTGGTTTGGGCAACCTGGTTAGTAAGCCTGCCATTTACTAAATTGAGCATGCCTAAGGTTTGGGTATGTGCAAAGAGGATTTCAGTCCAGGGCATGTTAACATAAGACTTACAAAAGATGCCAAGCCACAGTAATCTACTATATGACCCTGGACTTTGGGAAGAGGTCATGGAACCAGATACAGACTTGACAGTTACTTGCAAATAACTGAAAACCAAGGGAATGGATGGAAGGGTTCACTAAGGGAGATACAACCAAGCAAAATTCTCAGCTCAGGCACACATTGAAATTACCCAGGGGAGTTTCACAAAATGCTTGTGCTTGTTGGACAATGTAACTATGCAATTAGGCTTGAGATCTACCAGGATGGAGAGAAAACATAAAGATCCAAGACCAAGGTGTTGGGAAGTGCTAGTATATAGAGGTTAGGTAGGAGAGAAGATAAAAGGGAGCAGGGAAGGGAGGGAGGGAGTAAGGGGGGGGTTGGAAAAAAAATTGGTGGTTGAATGAGATGGATATCATTATCCTAAATGCATGATTGAAGATCTGAATGGTACTTATATACTTTGTATACAAGCAGTTGTATGTAAAAAGATACTATACTTGTGCATGATGAATAAGTAAATAAATAAAATAAAAAAAAGAGGTAACAGAAAGCAGGTAAACACAATTGCATAGAACCTACAGTCACAAGTACCACTACTGAAAAGGGGGACAGGTAGGGAAACACTGATGGAGGTGGACAGCTGACTACAACTCCCCTATCATTATATCAGAAAACCAAAGACTGCACATCAAGCTTTGCAGTCCACTGACATAAACCCTCCCAATGGAAACAAAATTAGGAGCATTCATTCAAGTTTATCAGTGAACTTCACTTTTTTAAGCAGCCTTGTAGGTAGGAAGGCTCCCCAAAGAAACACCAAAATCCTCATGTCTGCTGAATACACAGCCCAAAGTAGCCACTTCTACCCGACTCAATGTGAAGGGCAGTGAATACCTACTACCCTTCTTAGTACATGTGGAGAAGGGTATTAAAAACCAGGCAGCCAGGTGTGGTGACACATGCCTGTAATCCCACTGGCTCTATTTTGACATATCATACATACATGGAGAAAAATGTATTCTAATTAGGATCCCAGTCTTCCAGTTATACATGGTGTGGAGTTTTACTGGTTATGTATTCATATATGAACATAGAAAAGTTACATCTGATTTATTCTACTGCCTTTCCCTTTCCTACTCACCCCACCCTTCCCTTCATTCCCTTTTGTCTAATCCACTGAACATCTATCTGTACTTGCCCTTGTGTGTTAGCATCTACATGTCAGAGAGAATATTCAACCCTTGGTTTTGGGGGATTGGCTTATTTCACTTAGCATGATAGTCTCAAGATCCATCCATTTACTGGTTAATGTCATAAAGTCATTTTTATGGCTGAGTAATATTCCATTGTGTATATATGCCAATTTTTCTTCATCCATTCATCTGTTATATGGCACCTAGGTTGGTTCCATAGCTTAGCTATTGTGAAATGAGCTCCTATAAACATTACTATGGCTTTGCACTATAGTATGATGATTTTAAGTCCTCTGGGTATATGCTGAGGAATGGGATAACTGGGTCAAATGGTGGTTCCATTCTAAGTTTTCTGAGGAATCTCCATACTGCTTTCTATAGTGGTTGCACCAATTTGCAGTTTCACCAGCAATATATGAGTGAACCTTTTTCCCCATATCCTTACCCACATTTACTTTTACATGAATTCTTGATAATTGCCATTCTGACAGGAGTGAGAGGTAATCTCAGTGTAGTTTTAATTTGAATTTCTCTAGTTGGTAGAGATGTTGAACATTATTTATTTATTTGGTGTTAAGTTTTTTGAGTTCTTTATATATCCTGGAGATTAATGTTCTATCTAAGGTGCAAAGATTTTCTCCCATTCCGTTGGCTGTCTCTTCATGCTCGATTGTTTCCTTTGCTGTGAAGAAGCTTTTAGTTTCATACCATCGCACTTATTAATTCTTGGTTTTACTTCTTGCACTTTATGGTTTTGTTGAGGAAGTTGGTTCCTAAGCCAATATGATGGAATGTTTGTTGGGCCTACATTTTCTTCTAGTAGGCACAAAGTCTGTGGTCTAATACCTAGGTCCTTGATCCACTTTGAATTGAGAGTTCCATGCAGGGTGAGAGGGGTTAAATTTCATTCTGCTACGTGTTGATTTCTAGTTTTACCACCATCATTTGTTGAAGAGGCTATCTTTTATCCAATGTATGTTTTATGCACCTGTGTCTAGTATGAGATAACTCTATTTATGTGGGTTTGTCCCTGTGCCTTCTATTCTATACCATTGATCTTCATGTCCATTTTGGAGCCAATACCATGCTGTTTTTGTTACTATAGCTCTATAGTATAATTTGTGATGCCTCCTGCTTCATGTTTCTCACTGAAGATGGCTTTGGCTATTCTGTGCTTCTTATTTATCCAAATTAAGTTCACAACTACTTTTTCTATTTCTATGAAGAACATCATTGGAATTTTAATAGGAATTGCATTAAATATTTATGGTGCTTTTGGTAGTATGGCCATTTTGACAATATCACTTCTGCCTACCCCAAAACATGGGAGATCTTTCCATCTTCTAAGGTCTTCTTTAATTTAATTCTTTAGTATTCTGTAGTTCTCATTGTAGAATTTTTCACAACTTTTGTTAGATGGATTCCCAAGTATTTGGGGGGGGGGGGGCTATTATAAATGGGATAGTTTCCTTAATTTCACTTTCAGGGAATTCATCATTGGTGTATAGGAAGGCAAATGATTCATAGGTGTTAATTTTATATTCTGCTACTTTGCTGAATTAGTTTGAGTTATATGAGTTTTCTGGTGAATATTTTTGGGTTGTCTAAATACAGATCATGTTGTTGGCATTTCTAACAATCCCCCAGGGGTGCAAGTGCCATATTATCTTGAAAAGAAAGTCTCTAGGAGGTCCTCACCTGTGTGAGACCCTTGGAATGCCACACCCAATTTTGGAATGAACACTGGGCTACCAACACGCCCGTGCTGCAGCGTGGATGTGCAGTTCTTCCCTCTCAGACTATATACCCATTCTCTAGAGCTGTCTTCCTGCCCTGACTCTGCCTCCAGACTCTACTTTGATTTATTTACTCTGTTTGGTTTAGTAATCCTGAGATATGGATCCATCCTCTGAGTTGATAGGATCCACACATCCCTCCTTTTTCTATCAACAGGCCCCTTTGGGTTTGGGGAAGACAGTCCAGCTGAGGTGGTCTGGTACCAACTGTTCTCATACCAAGAGCTGGTTTTGCCAAAGCAGCAAGGACACATATACTATCAAAAGGTTCCAGGGTTGGAGGTGCTGGTAGTGAGCCTCTAAGGAGTAGTGGTAGAAAAAAACAAAACCTGTAGCAATTGCTTCAGTTAGGGACCCTCCACCTTTTCTCTTAGCTGCACCCTCATGACTCCTACAGTCACAGCCATGCAACTTCCCAGGACTTCTCTGGTCACAGGTAGAAATTAAGATCTTGTACAGTTCACTTATTTGAGATGCTGCTTTCAATTAAAAAAAAAAAATATATATATATATATATATATATATACACATAGGTATATATGTATGTATCGATACCTGTACATACAAACACACTAAACACTGAATATGAAGTCTCCTTTGTCTCTGCATAATAGTAAATAAAGGCATTTGGTGTTTGGCAATGCAAATAAAATAAGGCATGTTATGCACTTTTTCTAAGAGAAGAAACACTGTTCTTGAGAAGCCATCTGCCCCTAGCATCTCTGCTCACAGGCCATGCTACACATGCAGTGACTTTGACAGCACTCAGGGGTTTGTGCTCCATATGTCTGCTTCTTTCCTATCTCCCCAGTCACAGTGTGAGGGCAGGTTCTAAGTCTTAATCTCATCCTCAGGGCTCACAGTACCTGGAACGGCCTTCTACCTTAGGGGCACTCAGTGAACAAAAGCTGGTAACTACACAATAGACCCCATCTATTCTAATTCTTTTGAATTATGTTAAATTTTTACTGCAACTATTGCTGTAGGCAGAATCATGGCCTCCCAAAGATGTCCACGTCCTTTCCTGGCACCTGTGAACATTTTACTTTATATGGCAAGAGGAATTATGCAGGTGTGGTTACCTTGTGAGATCAGAGAAATCACAACAGTCCTTATAAGAGGAAAGTCTGAAGGTGCCTGTGTACCTTGCTTTGATTATGAGAATTTGATTATGAGAATGGGCCATAAGCCCAGGAATAAAGTGGCTTCTAGAAGCTGGAAAGGGCAAAGAAGGGGATTCCTCTCCAGCTTCCCGAAGGATTTGGCCTCCTGACACTTTGATTTTAGCCCACTGTGATTCCTGACCTAGATAAATGTATGATATACCTGAGTTGCTTAAAGTTAGTAAACTTATGTTAATTCATTATAGTTGCAACAGGAACATAATAGAGCTACATCTTGGAAATAAATTAATCTACTATCATCTACTCCCTTTCCCTGAGTTTATCACCCTTTCTTAATATTATAAGAAATGACATTGATTTTGGAACAAGGTAGGAAATGTGCTCGCCATCTTGCCTAGCCAGTCTATCCTGGGGTGTGTTTTTTTCACTTATTTATTTTTAGAAGATATTCTTCCAGTGGTAAAAATACAGTGACTATAAAGAAGGATGTGAGAAAAGGAGATGATGTTCAGCATAATTAGCTAAGTATCAGTATTAGTAAGGGCACTTGGAATGTCAAAACTGCAGCTGGTCCTAACAGTGTGCTTCTGCTCAGGAAACAGCAGAGAAGGCAGAGTACGTTTCCTCTAAAGTTAAGATAAAGTCCATAGACTGCTCTGAAGGAATAGAGGGAGTCCACACTGCATCTTGTGATTAAAGGCTTTGGAGATAAAATGATTCATTATTATAGCAGTTCAGGGGGTCCCACACTTACTTAGCAAATATACAGCTTTGAATGAAATAACAAGAGTATGGAGAATGGAGAGTCTATTTTAATAACTTAAGAGTTGTTAGTATAAAATGAGGTCCTTAGTCAAAGGCCCATTAACCCCCGATGCATGGATATAATCTAGTACTTGTACATATGTGCATGTGTACTTCACAGAAGAATAATCTGTACCAGATCTCAGACATTCAAAAAATTCATACTCTTAAAAGAAGGATTAAGAACAACTAATGCTGAAACACCATCATCTTTTATTTAAGAAGTTTCTACACATTGCTCTGCATAGAAAACTGAACAATTCTATTTCTAAGAAATTCTATTCTGTCTAGCTCATGACTAAGCTGACACCTCCAGCCAAATAATCAACGTCAAGCTCTCATTAGATCTTCAGGTTGAGCTGGTAGGGGAAGCAGCCTGAGGATGATCCAGAGAGCTCCAGGATGGGCTCATGGATTCATCCTCACAGAGTCCTGCACTCTGTGCTGGCAGGCATTTGTTTCTGTTCCAGACAGACTGACTTTAAAACAAACAGGAAAGTTAAGTCTCTACTTACAGTTCTTGGGAAATACAACTCTTGTGGCAGGTGAGTTCACTGTATAAGAGACTATATGTCAATTGGGGGGCATTCATACACCCTTAAAATAAGAGGTGATGGTGTTACAACACAGTAGTTGTTATTAATCCTTCTCTTAGGAGTATGTATTTCTTCGAGCATCTAAGGAACTTCTATAGATTACTCTGCTACAAGATGCAAAAGGCACACATCTATTCCCAAAACCAAGTGAAGGCATGGTAATCAACTGATACTAGGAAAAATGTATTTATTTTAAATCTAGAGGCTGTTGATTACATGGTAGGCTTCATTTCTTACACCTCTTTTTAATGAATATCTAAATTTTATCTAAAACTAGAATGAAAATTAAATATTGATGTGGTTTGATTAAAATGTTATAAAAATATAAAAATAATGTAAGGACACAAAACTGCTTATACTATAGGTAGTAAATACATGAAGCTCATAGTCTAATCGATATAGTATCTGTTAAGATAGGGGTTGACAAGATTAGTCCATAGGCAACAGCTGCTTTGTGTTGCACAAGCTAAAAATGGTTTTTACATTTTTAGGTGGTTGACAGAAAAATCACAATAAGAGTATTTCATGACATGTGAAAATGGTGTGAAATTCAAATTTGAGGGTCATTCATTCCTTTACATGTTTTCTCTGGCTTCTTCTGTGACAAACAGCAGAGGTGACCAGTTGTTGTAGAGACCATGTGGCCACAAGCCTGAAACAGCTATAATCTGGCCCTTTACTTGAAAGAGGCTATCCCAGACTCTAGAACCAGGCCACCTGGTTCCCATCTGGCTCTACCACTCACATGCAGCATGGCCCTGTTACTTAGGCTCTCTGTGCCTGACTTATCACCTCTGTCTACCTTATAGGGTCATTCGTAGAATTATGAGAGCAGGAAAATGTACAGAACATACACAGCAACCCAGGGCATATCCCTCCTGTGTTGGCCATCATTAGCATTATTGCTGTTGCCACTTGTCGTAACTGCAATTACACTAATGCACTTCTACCTACTTCAACTCTCCTGGAAATTATGGTCAACACTAATTTATAGTTTCACCAAGTCTAAAAAATTATCTTTGCATTAACTGGTTATCATACTTTGGAAAATTGTCCCAGTCTCTTCAAATGAAGACAGTCATCAATCGTTGTGACATAATAATGGACACTGATTACAAGTTTAGCTCAAAGGACAGTTATTTTTAATGTTAGTATCTTGTCCTATCCTCATATTTCAAAAACCATTTTCAAAAATGCATCTGAGTTAGAAACTTTGGTAAGTGAGATGATCTAATCCAGAGCCTGCTCCCTTCTTTACAGGTAGTTAAACGAGGACTCACAGGATCAAGTAAGTGACTTCTCAAAGCACAGGCAACCCTTAGTTATAGTGAACATTGTTGACTGTATTTGGACTTTTTCTTTGCACTAATCCACCTGTAGGTTTTTTTAAAACAATTTTTCCAGTTACTGGTCTGACCTAAAATCTAAAATAATTTTTAGTCATGTAAGTGGACATCTTGCCATGACAATTTCTCTCAGTCATTATGTCCTCATTTCATTTAGAAATGTCACAAATACATCTAGTTAATGCATTAAATATGAAAATTCTTGCTGAAGAGACTCAATTTATTAATGATTCAAGAGACTTCCTAAAGCATCTATTTGGTATTCATTTATAATTTATTTCACAGCTTAGCTTCAGTTCCCACAGGGCAAATATTTATCAAATATTACTCTGTTTTAATACCTCCCTTTACATTTTTTTTTGTGGAATGCTTTTTGCCCCAAATAATGGCAAAGCTTCCTAAAAGCACCCATCCATCCATCATTGTAATTTAATGTGCATTTCCTGATAAGGTGACAGTAATGGGTTTTCAGATATAACAAAGTACATTGTGTAGCCAAACAAAAGAATAATTATTAAACATAATAGCTGGCTATAAATTGAACAAGATACACAAGGCGCATCATAAATATTTATTAGAGAATAACCATGGTAATTAATAAACAGTAATCAACACAAAGGGGGACACAGCATCCTAATACCCGGCCACAGCAAAAAAAAAAAAAAAAAAAAAAAAAAAAAAAAAAAGACCATCACAACCAACTACCAGTGGACCACATATGACCAAATGAATGTGTTCAATATGAAAAACAGACTATCTGGCCTGACAAGTAAAGCGGATTTATCAGAACAAGAGTGTAGAGTATCTTGAATCAGGCTGCTCTCTATCACCTCCCTGAAGCATTGCTAGTTCAAGATCTCCAATTCTAATAGCTTATCATAGCTATGGGTAAGTGTTGAAATATAGAGAACATTAACATTGTATTTAGATGTATCTAATCTAGGTCAAATAATGTAAGTTCTCCATGTTAACTCAATAGCAGAGATAACATTGTATTAAAAGCTCTGAGGTGAAGATGAAGATGTGATAAATAACATACTCAGCCAAGTGCCTGGAACAAAGTACACATTCAATAATGGGGCATTCTTCTCTACTAGCACTGCTTTTATTACTTCTATATTCACTACTATTAGTACATCTACTGCAGCAAGCACTGAGCAATAGTTACTTCATCCCACTTCTCCTGGCCAGGATAATATTAATAGTACACATAAAAATAAAAATCCATACTTTGGGACCTAAAGAACTTAAGACACACTAGGATGGCTAAAATATGTAACTAAAATAATAAAAAAGTAATAACAAGTGTTCTTGAAGATATAAAGAGACTGGAATCCTCAAGTACTGCCTTTGGGAATGGAAAATGGTACAGGCACTTCAGATAATATAGTGAGAGTTTCGTGGAATGCCAAACACAGAGCTACCCTATGATCCTGCATTTCCACTCCTAACAATATACCTAAAAGACTTTCATGAAAGCACATGTCTGCAAAAGCTCACAGGAGCTTTATTCAAGATAGCAAAAAGAAGACATAACACAAATATCTATGAACTGACAAGTGAAAAAATAAAATATGGAATTGCTAAACAATGTAATATTATTTTATTTATATATTTATTTATAATAGTAGTATGTATTACAATTCCTAATGCACATATAGAGCATCTTTTTACATACAACTGTTTGTATACAAAGTATATTCGTACCATTCATGTCTTCAATCATGCATTTAGGATAATGATACCCATTTAATTCATCTACCTTTTCTTTTTTCCCCCTCCATCACCCCTTGCTCCCACCATTCCCCTCCCTTCCAATTAATCATTCCAGTGTTCCTCTAATACTCCTATGTACCCCGATCAAACAACACTGTGAATCAGCCTTCTTATATCAGAGAAAACATTTGGTATTTGGATTTTTGAGATTGACTAATTTCACTTAGCATTATATTCTCCAACTTCATCCATTTACCTGCAAATGCCATTATTTTATTCTCTTTTATTGCTGAGTAAAATTCCATTTTATATATATATCACATTTTCTTTAACCACTCATCTACTGAGGGCCATCTAGGTTGGTTCCATAACCTAGCTATTGTGAATTGTGCTGCTATAAACATTGAAGTGGCTGTGTCACTGTAATATGCTGTTTTTAAGTCCTTTGGGAATAGACCCAGGAGTGGGATGGCTGGGTCATAGGGTGGTTCCATTCCCAGTTTTCCAAGAAATCTCCATACTGCTTTCCATAACGGTTACACCATTTTGCAGTCCCATCAGCAATGTATGAGTGTGCCTTTTTCCCCCACATCCTCTCCAACATTTATTGTTGTTTGTGTTCTTGATAGCTGCCATTCTGACTGGAGTGAAATGAAATCTTAGTTTTGATTTGCATTTCTCTAATTGCCAGCGATGTTTAGCATTTTTTCATGTATTTGTTGATTAATTGTGTATCTTCTTCTCAGAAGTGTCTTTTGGATTCCTTAGCCCATTTATTGATTGGGTTATTTGATTTTTTTGATGTTAAGTTTTTTGAGTTTTTTATATATTCTAGAAATTAGTGCTCTATCTGATGTGCATGTATTAAATATTTGTTCCCAATTAGTTGGCTCTCTATTCACCCCACTGATTGTTTCTTCTGCTGAGAAGAAGCTTTTTAGTTTAAATCTATCCCATTCATTAATTCTTGATATTAACTCTTGCGCTACAGGATTCTTATTAAGGAACTTGGGGACCTAATCCAACATGTTGGAAATTGGAACTTACTTTTTCTTCTATTAGGCATATTGTCTCTGGTCTAACTCCTAGGTCCTTGATCCACTTTGAATTGAGTTTAGTGCATGGTGAGAGATAATGTTTTATTTTGTTGCATATGAATTTCCAGTTTTCCTAGCACCATTTGTTGAAAAGGCTATCCTTTCTCTACTGTAACTTTTTGGCGCCTTTGTCTAATGTAAGATAGCTGAAGTTATATGTATTAGTCTCTGTGTCTTCAATTCTGTACCATTGGTCTACCAGTCTGTTTTGGTGCCAATAGCATGCTATTTTTCTTACTACTGCTGTATAGTATAATTTAAAGTCTGGTATGGTGATGCCACCTGCTTCACTTTTCTTGCTCAGGATTGCTTTAGCTATTCTGGGTCTCTTATTTTTCCAGATAAATTTCATGACTGCTTTTTTCTATTTCTTTGAGGAATGTCACTGGAATTTTGATTGGAATTGCATTAAATCTGCATAATGCTTTTGGTAGTATGGACATTTTGACAATATTAATTATACCTATCCAAGAGCAAGGTAGGTCTTTCCATCTTCTGAGGTCTTCTATGATTTCTTTATTTAGTGTTCTATAGTTTTTGTTATAGAGGTCTTTCACCTCATTCATTGATTCCCAGGTATTTTTTTTATGCTACTGTAAATGGGGTCGTTTTCATCATTTCCCTTTCAGACGCTTTGTCACTGATGTACAAAAATGCCTTTGACTTATGGCTATTGATTTTGTATCCTGCAACTTTGCCAAATTCATTTACTAGTTGTAAAAGTTTTCTGGTAGAGTTTTTTTGGTCTTCAAGGTATATTATCATGTCATCAGCAAATAGTGCTAATTTGAGCTCTTCTTCTCCTATATAGATCCCTTTAATTTTTTTTTGTCTAATTGCTCTGGCCAGAGTTTCCAGTACTATGTTAAATAGTGAAAGGGGGAATCCCTGTATTGTTCCAGTTTTTAGAGGAAATGTTGTCAATTTTTCTCCATTTAAGATAATGTTAGCTCTGGGGCTTTGCATAAATAGCTTTTATAATGTTGAGATATGTTCCTGATATTCATAGTTTTTCTAGTGTTTTGAACATAAAGAGGTGTTGTATTTTGTCAAATGCTTTATTTCGTATCAATTGAGATGATCATATGGTTTTTATCTTTAAGTGTATTGATGTGATGTATTATGTTTATTGATTTCCGAATGTTGAACCAACCTTGCATCCCTGGGATAAACCCCACTTGATCATGGTGCACTATCTTTTTGATGTGTTTTTGTAACCGATTTGCCAGAATTTTGTGTTGAGGATTTTTGCATCTATGTTCATTGAAGATATTGACCTGAAGTTTTTTGTTTGTTTGTTTGTTTGTTTTGATGTGTCTTTGCCTGGCTTTGGAATTAATGTAATATTGGCCTCATAGAAAGAATCTGGAAGAGCTCTCTCTTCTTCTATTTCTAAAAATAATTTGAAGAGCAATGGTATTAGTTCTTCTTTGAAGGTCTTGTAGAACTCAGGTGTAAACCCATCAGGTCCTGGACTTTTCCTTGTTGGTAGCGTTTTGATGACATCTTCTATTTCTTCGCTTGAAATTGACCTGTTTAAATTGTGTATAGCCTCCAGTTCCAGTTTGGGCAATTCATATGACTATAGAAATCTCTCAATGCTTTCAATATTTTCTATTTTATCAGAGTGTAAGTTTTCAAAGTAATTTCTAATTATCTTCTATATATCTGAGGTGTTTGTTGTTATATTTCCTTTTTCATCACGAATGTTAATAATTTGAGGTTTTTATCTCTTCTTCTTTTCATTAGCATTGCTAAGGGTCTGTCAATTTTATTTATTTTTTCAAAGAACCAACTTTTAGTTTTGTCAATTCTTTGAATTGTTTCTTTAGTCTCAATTTCATTAATTTCAGCTCTGATTTTACTTATTTCCTGTCTTCTACTGCTCTTAGTGTTGATCTGTTCTTCTTTTTCTAGTGCATTGAGGTGTGATGTTAAGTCATTTATTTGTTTTTGTTTTTGTTTTTTCTTTTAAGGAATGAACTCAGTGCAATGAATTTTCCTCTTACTATTGCCTTCATATTGTCCCAGAGATTTCTATATGATGTATCTGTGTTCTCATTTACCTCTGGGAATTTTTTAATCTCCTCCTTGATGTCTTCCTCAACCCCTTGTTCACTCAGTAGCATGTTGTTTAGCTTCCAGTTGTTGGAGTAGTTTTTGTTATTTCTTGTTTTATCATTGATTTCCAATTTCATCCCTTTATGGTCTGATAGAATGCAGGGTAGTATCTCTATTTTTTTATATTTGCTGAGAGTTGCCTTGTGACATAATACATGGTCTATTTTGGAGAAGGAGCCATGTGCTGCTGAGAAGAAAGTGTATTCGCTTACTGAGGGATGAAATATTCTATATATGTCCGCTAGGTCTAAGTTATTAATTGTTTTAAGGAAGCCTAAAGTTTCTTTGTTTAGCTTTCATTTGGATGATCTATCCATTGGTGAGAGAGGTGTGTTGAAGTCACCTAGGATAATTGTGCTGTGAAGTGTTTGTTTGATGAATGTAGGTGCTCCATTATTTGGGACATACAGATTTATGATTGTTATATCCTGCTGATGAATGGTTCCCTTAAGTAGTAAGAAATATCCATCTTTGTCCCTTTTGATTAGATTTGGCTTGAAGTCTACATTATTCGAAATGAGAATGGAAACCCCTGCTTGCTTCTGCATGCCATGTGAGTGATAAGACTTTTCCCAACCTTTCACCTTCAGTCTATTGATGTCTTTTTCTACGAGGTGTGTTTCTTGGAGACAGCGAATTGTTGAGCCATTTCTTTTAATCCATTCTGACAATCTGTGTCTTTTGAATGGTGAGTTTAGGCCATTAACATTCATGGTTATTATTGACATGTGATTCTTATTCCCTTTCATTTTTATTTGTATTATGGTATTTAGCTTGATTTGGTTTCTCCTCTGGTTGGTATTTCCTTTAGTTTAACATCTCCCTTTGTTGATTTTCATTGTTATTTTTCTCTTCTTCTTCGTGGAAAATTTTGCCCAGGATGTTCAGAAATGCTGGCTTTCGAGTTGTGAAATCTTTTATCTTTTGTTTGTTGTGGAAGGTTTTTATTTCATCTTCAAATTTAAAGCTCAATATTGCTGGATATAAGATTCTTGGTTGACATCCCTTTTCTTTCAGAGCTTGAAATGCTATTCCAGGATCTTCTAGCTTTTAAGGTTTGGGTTGAAAAATATGAACATAGTCTGATTGGTTTCCCCCTATATGTAATCTGCATTTTTTCTCTTGTGGCTTTTAATATTCTCTCCTTGCCCAGTATATTAGGCATTTTCATTATAATCTGCCTTGGTATGGATCTGTTGTGATTTTGTACATTTGGTGTTCAGTAAGCCTCTTGAACTTGGTTTTCCCATTCATTCCTCAAGTTTGGAAAATTTTTCTGATATTATTTCATTGAATAAATTACTCATTCCTTTGGCTTGGAACTCTGCACCTTCCTCTACCCCAATAAATCTTAAGTTTGGTCTTTTTCTGTTGTCCCATATTTCTCGAATGTTCTGTTCTTGATTTCTTACAATTTTTGCTGTGTAATCTAGATTTTTCACCAGGATATATATTTTGTCTTCATTGTCTGAGTTCCTTTATTCCAAGTGATCTAATCTGTTGGTGATGCTTTCAATTGAACTTTTAGTTTGGTTTAATGCTTCTTTCATTTGCATAATTTGTTTGGTTTGTCTTTAGAACCTCTACCTCCCTATTGAAGTAACCTTTTGCTTCCTGTATTTGTTTTTGGAGTTCTTTGTCAAAATGATTTTTACCACCTGTATTTGCTCTCTCATCTCATTTTTTAGTTCATTCTTAAGTTCCATAAACATTTGGAATATGTAATTTCTAAATTCCATCTCTGGCATTTGACCAACTGTGCTTGCCATGGAATCTACTGAGGAGGTATGTTGATTTGCTTGAGTCACTTTCTTCCCTTGTTTCTTCATATTGCTTGTGTGTCTTTTCTTCTAACACTGTGGGACCTTGACTATTTAGATTTTACATTGAAGCCTTATGTTGCTCCTGTAGTACAATGCTATCAGATCCCCTTAATTTACATTTTAAAATCTAACACTTTTTATTCAGAACATCACAGTTTGATCACAATGTACAGATTTAGTTAACTCAGATATTGTTTCCAATTTACTCTGTATGCATCTGATGTGGTTTTATATTTTCAAGTATGGGACACAGAGGTGATATGTTTAGGAAGAAGGAAGTGAGGGTATTGAAATGTTCTTTCTTAGGAAGTATGAAAAGAGAATTCTATGGAAGTGGTTTAATATCAGCAGATGAGAGAGGAAAGAGAATGGAGTGAATGATTTAGTGGAAAGACCGATTTATATATAAACCTAACTTATGCAGCCATTGAGAGAATAAAGAAAGATGGAAAAGAGAAAAAAAAGAAAAAGTTGACAGGAGTAGGAATTAGTGTAAGAGAGAGGAGAGAGAAAGTGAGTAAAGAAAACAGAGAATAAACTACATATAACACCGCTTTGCTGTATATAGTTCAATTGCCCCAGTTCTAGAAATCCCAATTTCTGCGTATAACTTGTTTTTGCCTCTTGTTGAGTATGCAATGGTAGGGTGTAAATAGTAAAGATGAGGGAAGAAGAAAAGAGAAAAAAGTGAGAAGGAAGAAAAAAACAAATAGGAACAGAAGCAAACAAACAAACACACTATCAAACAAAACAAAAACGAAGCAAAACAAAACAAAAAAATTAAAAAAAAAAAAAAACAATGTTGAACCCAGGAACAAGTCTCAAACAAAATGGACCCTTGGAAGCCCTTCTTTTTTCCCTTCCAATTTAAGCCAGTTGTCTTGGATCACATCCAGACAGTCACAGAGAACCTGTTAGTGGAATCAAGTTTGCACCTTTGGCCAGTGGCCAAATGGCACAGAGGAAGAGTGGCTCAGAGGGAGTGTGTGTCAGCAGGTGAATGGCACTGGGAAAGGGTCCATCCAGCAGGCGCCCTTTCCCCACACCCACCCACAATCGTAGAGTCTTGAGGCCGCCGCACTGGCCTCAGACATGCCCTCCCCTGCTGGCTGCCAGCATTTCACCCAGGTGTGTGTTGTTCTCAGAGCACTGGCCGGATCCCTGGATGCCTGCAGCTGCTTTTCCCTTCTTCCTTGTTTCTTTGTCTTTGTCAGCAGCAGTTTTCCTCAAAGATGGCGGTGCTCTCCTCAGTCTCAACAGCAGTTCCGCAGACCTTTGTGTCACTCCCAAGCGTGCAAGTTCAGCTTGGCAAATTGCGTGAAAGAACTCTATGTGGATGCCACTGGCATCTAGCTTCCCTTTTATCTTTCTGCGCTGTTCAGTTTTAAAGCGGTTGTCCGGATCTTTCCCTTATCACAATGCTACCATGCCAGCTGTGCCGGCTGCACCGATAGCACTGTTTCGGTCTATGGACCACTCGAACTGGGCTCCTGTCCGTTGCGATCTGGAGTTCGTTGTATTTCACCATCCAGAGGTGCACAAATGTCCCACCTCCCTCTCAATTGCAGGAGAATTGCTAGTAATGCGTTCAAACTTACCACTAAGCCTCTTTTAGTGACTGTGTCCAGAGAGCCCCTCTCTCCTGTATGCCATCTTGGAATCCTATCCACAATGGAATATTATTTGGAAGTAAAATCAAATGAAGTACATGAAGTTTATCCATGTGGATAAACCTTGAAAACATTATGTCAAATGAAAGAGGCATCACAAAAGGTCACACATTATAGGAGTCTGTTTTTATGAAATGCCCAAGGACAGGCAAATCCACTGAGACAGAAAGTAGATCTGTGACTACCAGGAACTTTGGCAGGAGAAGGGAATAGCAGAATGAGTAGTGATCACTAAGTGGTGCATGGTTTGTTTTCGGGGTACTGAAAATGTTCTAAGCTTAGTTGTGATGGTTGTACAGCTTTGGAACATAATCAATAGTGAAAGTTTATGATGTGTGAACCATACCTCAAAAAAGCTGTTATAAAAATCAAACTAACAAAGCACATAAGGGCAGCTACATACTCGGAAAGTGGGCTGGTTGTACTCTGCCAGGGAATGCCAGGAGTGCACAGGTACCTCCAGACAGGACAGGCAGTGTGAGCTTGGGCAGAGATGACAAAGCATGCTGGGGCCATGGGTGGTCTCCACTCTCCATCCACTAAAAGGAATTATTTAGCCTAAGAATTATTTAGCCTAAGAAAACAGAACATTAAGAGTAAGAAGAAAAGAATTTAAAATATTAAGAAAAATTAGAACATAAGGATAGAACATAATAAAATTAGAACATAAAAATAAGAACATAAGTGGTTTCCACTTTCCATCCCACACATCTGCTCTCTCTCTCTCTCTCTCTCTCTCTCTCTCTCTAAAGGGGCTTATTTAGCATAAATAAAAATTAGAACATGTGAGTAAGGAGTAGAAAGTTTATAAACTCTAGAGATGAAAACCTCTATTTGAAAGCTGGATTTAAAACCCTGGTCCCATAAGATAGCAGCCTGAGCCCAGTGACTTGGCCTCTCTGGGCTTTAGTTTCTTCCTTGATAAAGTGGGTATAACCACAGGACTTTCTCTCACATGGTTGTGGTGAGAGTACATGCAGGGCCCTTAGAACAGTGTCTGACATGCACAAAGAGCCATCATTCTGATTATCATCTTACTATTATGGTTCTTATTAGGACAGTCTGACTCCTTGCAGTCAAAGGTGCATGGCACCACAACAGAGGCTCATGCTCAGATTCCCCAGTAACGCCAGTCAAACCCTTGTCCTCCTCACCTAGGAGCTTGGGCTTATACCCTCTACTTCCATGAGGCCCCTTCAGTAACACAATAGTATATACACCCTGGAGCACAGCACAGGGTATTCACATGCACAATGAATTCACACTGAGCACAATAGCTACCATCAAAGCACCTGTAGAGTCAGGAACACTCCCAGGAATCTTACATATGACACCTCACCAAATTTTTAAAACATGCCAATGAGTTGGGTGTTATTAACCCATCATACTACAGACAAGGAATGTTAAGTACATTGAGTAACTCCACCAAGTTAATCCCTAAGTAACAGCAAAAGCTAGGAGTCCAACTCAGCTCTGTCTAATCCAGGGGCACTTGCCAGTCCATTATGTTGAATTGGATTTCCAAAAGAAGAGTAATTAAGAAAGGGAACTAAGAAGGAAGGAAGGTACTTTATTACCAACATACTTAGTTTATCTATATTCAAATAATTATCCAAATGCCAAAGTACATCTGATACATCCACTTCTTCACTCACTCATCCCTTCATTCAATATCACAAATATTAAGCATCTATCATGTACCAGGAACAAAACAGTCTTTGAAAGATATTGATTTTAGAAAATTACAGAATTATTCCCAGGTTTTTGTTGTTGTTGTTGTTGTTGTTTGTTTGTTTGTTTTTAGGCTATTGTGAATGGGGTAGTTTTCCTAATTTCTCTTGCAGTGGATTCATCACTAATTTTGAGAAATGCATTTTTTTACTAATTTTATACCCTGTTACTTTGCTGAATTCATTTTCTGGTTCTAGAAGTTTTCTGGTAGAAGATATAGAATCATGTCAACAAATGGTAATAGTTTGGAGTTCTTTTTCTATTTGTATCCCTTTAATTTCTTTTGTCTGTCTGATTGCTCTGGCTAGAGTTTCAAGGACTCTAGGGCATTCAAGGGCATCCCTGTCTTCTTCCAGTTTTTAGGGGGAATGCTTTCAATTTTTCTCCATAAGTGGATTCTAACCCATAATGAGGTGGGGAGAATATGAAGGAACTTTAGATGGAGAAGAGGGGAGTAAGGAAAGGGGAGAAGAGGGGGTGTGGAGATGGGAAGGACAGTGGAATGAGATGGACATTATTATCCTATATATATGTATGATTACACTACAGGTGTGACTCTGTACCATGTTCAGCCAGAGGAAGGAGAAGTTGTGCTCCATTTGTGTGTAATTTGTCAAAATGCATTCTACTGTCGTGTTTAACTAATTAGAACAAATTCTAAAAATAAGAGAGAAATGGTAAAAAAGAAAGGAAAAGAAAATTACAGAATGATGTGATCAACACATTAACTGAGAAATAAAGCATTATGCTGGGCAAAAAGAACATCAGAAAGCTTCAAATGCTTTCTCAACTAGCAAAGAAAGTCTCATTCACTACCTCAATCTCCTTATACAAGAATTCAGAGAAAACCCTGATGCTCACCTTTGAAGCCCTATTTCCCTAGAAACTAATAATTGGAATTTTAAGCTATCACCTGACTCTTCCCAAGATGTCCAAACCTTAGGCAGCTTTCTCCCTTCTGCCTCATGAAGCAAGACAAGTGTTTATCCAACTGTAGGACTGCCTGGTGGAGGGTGAGGGGGATAGCCAGCAGAGGGTTCATGGCAGGATCTGCAGAAATGGGCTGCAGGGGAGAGTTGTGTATGCCAGGCCTCAAAGAGACCACAAGCCCTAGACACAGCTGGGTACTGCAAGGCTGATCTAAGTCTGGCAGACTGAATACTAAGTAGAAAAGAATTTTGTAAGGCACCATTTCACAGGATAGAGAATGCCACTTGCAAACTTGTGTCTTAATTTAGCCCTAAAATCCTGAATGAATTTCTGATTTTCCCACAACCACAGAGATAACTATGAAGGTTCTGATCCTTTCAGAGGCACCAAATACCTTTCAACTCTTTTTCTTCAAATAAAGAATAAAGCAATTACCATGAAAAAAAAAGGATAAGAAAAAAAATAACGTGAAATATTTCTTTGGAAGGATCAGCTAAATGCTTAAGAGATTTTAAAGGAGCAAAGCTGAGATAAGCTGAGTTGGTATATGAGAATAATAAGAAATTCACTTTTGGAGCTAAAGTTTTTTCAAATGATATTTAAAGGTAATAGATTAACCCAATTTATTCACATACTAAACTGATGACAAATGATCAATTGAATTCTACAGCATGTATCTTATGAATAATAAGAAAATTTTCTATCAATTACACAGTAAGGTAAGATTTAATGTGCTGTTAATATTGGGTTTTCCCTAGAAAAGCAATAATGTTTAAATGAAAGCTAATGACAAAATATGACAGAATTTACAAGGCAATTATCATATCCAAAGTCATTTCCAAAGTAATTACCATAAAAGTAAACAATAAAAAACATAAATTATTAATGACATAAGCAATATGTTTAACATTAAATTTAAAATATTAATAATGAGGTATTATGGAAGGAAATATGTCTATAATTTCTGAATACAGTTATTATTTTCACTTGTTAGAAGAATAAAGGACATTGCCAGTTTGTGCTATTGATAATGTATAGCCAAGCCAGTCACTCACCTCTAACCTTGGCCAAAATGTGTATACTGATTATCTAGAATAAAATGAATTATATATTGTTTTCAAATTAGTATATAATAAAATTTCTTTTATGTCAAAATATGCATCAAACAAATACATATTTTAATATAATATGAATTAAAATTAGTTGACTTCAATCTTTTTGTTATTATGAAAATAAACTGTGTCTAGGTAGAAAATTGTTTTTGAACTGTCATACACTATAGAAGATTTAATGAATTCCACAGATGCTTTCAGTTCTCTGTATAAAAAGATGAAAAGCTTTCATCTTATGAAAATTTCATTTTGAAAATGAGTATATTTAAAATGTCATCAATAAGGACAGTATAGAAATCTTTAATTCGAAATCTAACTTCTTCTTTTAGCTAGGGTGACTAAAGTGTTTTTAAATTGTATTTAATTTCACAAAGAAAAGCAGAAAACAAAGATAATTATTTCAAGGGTTTTCATAACAATTTCAAGAAAAAATCAAGTAATGCTAACAAAAAGATAGAAATTTTCAAAAGGAAAACCTGACAGTGAAAGTCTAAACAGCAAATCCAAACAAATGTACTAGAATTCCTTTCCAAGTCAGTGAAGTCTTCTCTATAGATTTCCAACTTTACATACAGATAAGCTAGACTTTTTCCCACTCAAAGACATGTGAATGGATAGGAAGCCAGACACAGGTTTATTTTCCTCCTGCACCAAGAAATTAGAGCCTCTGTAGCTATCCTCATGCAGGTTACACTGCCTCCTGTCTTAGGGGTCCTGTTAGTCTGAGTCACATCTTGGCCACAGTCAATCTTCAAGGTCAGATCCAGGATGATTTTCTCCCCAAAAAACTATCGTGCAGGAGAATTAAAAATTGAGGAAGATAAAGGGAAGGCAGGAAGGGGAAAACAGAAGACATATGATAAAAGGATCAATAAAATAACGTAATAATTTAATATGTGTACCTTTACTCTTTGGTCATCAACTTCTGTAATTGTAGCAACACGAATTAACCGGGGGTTTCGTTTATCCACAACTTCAAGTTTCATATTTGGCAAAAAACCATGAGGCAACCTCTGAAACAATACAAGTCAACAAGTTGTGGAAAATTCAGCAATTCAGATTTTCTATTAATTTTCTTCTATAACAGGCAGATTTTTAACACAACTGGCATTTATTTTCTAGAACACATAAGATTTTATGCATATTTTAAATCAGTATCACAAAAGCCTGTGAAAGAATTTTGGGCCACTTTAAAGATAGCTAAAAAGACAAAGATAGATTAAATTTGTATCAATTCATTTATGATCACAGCAAAGTTCAAAATGTTTTCTTTAATTAGTGCATTGTAATTACATATTATATTGGGGCTCATTTTGACATAATTATGCAAACATGGAATATAATTTTCACCAATTCAATTCCCAGAACTTCTCCTAACCCTAACCCTCCTCACATCCCCTGTTCCCTTTCCTCTACTCTACTGGTCTTCCTTCTATTTACTTGTAGTATTTTATTAAATTAGTGCTTTATAGATATACATGAGGTGAAATTCACTCCGATATTTTTATATATGTATATAGGATCATTTGGTCAATTTCATTCCACTGTTCCTCCATTTCCTATCCCTCCTCCCCCTCTCCCTCAAGCCTTTTCTAGATATTCTACTGATCTCTCCTCTGTTTTCATGTGATTCACAACTCCCCACCAACAGCTTTTATTTTCCCCCTTGTTTTGGTCTAACTTCTGCATAAGGAAAAAAAAATTGACCCTTGACCTTCTGAGTCTGGCTTATTTCACTTAGCATGATGTTCTCCAGGTCCATACATTTACCAACAAATGCCATAATTCCATTCTTCTTAATGGCTGAGTAAAACTCCATTATGTATATATACCACATTTACTTCACCTATTCATCTATTGACAGGTATCTGAGCTGGTTCCATAACTTGGCTATTGTGAATGTGCTGCTATAAACATTGATGTACCTGTACTAGTGACTTTAGTTCCTTTGGATAAAACTAAAGTGGGATAACTGGGTCATACACTGGTTCTATTCTTAGTCTTTGGAGGAATCTCCATATTGCTTTCCAAAGTGGTTGTACTAATTTGCAGTCCCACCAAAAATGGGACTGCAAAAAAGTGTACCTTTCCCCCCACATTCTCACCAGCATTTTATTATTTGTATTTTTGATAAATGATGCAATTCTGAATGGAGTGGGATGAAATCTCAATATAGTTTCAACTTACATTTCCCTGATTGCTAAGGATGTTAAAATTTCTTTCATATATTTGTGGCCATTTGTATTTCTTCTTTTTGAATTGTCTGTTGGGTTATTTTGCTCATTTATTAGGGATCTCATTACAGTTTACATATCAGGTAATTTTTTCCTTCTTTTTTGAAATTAGACTTATGCATAGATATTATTGATTATTCTCCCTACCATGTTTGGGAATGTATGGCTAGAAGGCAAATTTATTTAATAAGTAATATGAAAAAATAAACATGATTCATTATAAATCTAAATTTTAAAATATGCTTAGATAACAGCTACATAATTTCAACTGTTAAATCTTTTAAAAATCATACCATGATATAATTAAAGTCATACCTATGCTTTTGTCACTTCATTTGGTAACACCAGAGAGTGGCACTGAGTTGAAATTTCTTTCAAATATTAAAATGCTAGAAACCAAGAGTCCATGGTAACAGACACACAGACAATGAAGAAAACAAAAGGGGAAAGACACTGGGAAATGCCAAATCATTCAAACTAAGAAATTTCAACAGTCAAAAGTCAAAGTCACGCTGGGCACAGTGGCGCATGCCTGTAATCTAAGCTGCTTGGGAAACTGCGACAGGAGGATTTCAAGTTCATGGCCAGACTCAACAACTTTGTGAGGCTGTAAGCAACTTAGGGAGACCCTGTCTCAAAATCAAAAAAATCAAAAGGGCTTGGGATGTGCCTCACTGGTTAAGCACCTCTAGGTTAAATCCTCACTATGACCCCCGACCACTACAACAAAAATCAAAGTCACAAAACAACCCTGACAGTTTTGAGACATTAGCAGAAAGTTTCCCTTCGAATGCTGTTACACATAAAAGTGTTCAATTGACTTTATTGGAAATGAAAGTGTATTGAACTCCTCAAGTCTAGAATTGGCAATAAGAGAAAAACTTCTACTGATACAGGAGTAATAAATAGTCAAATCTTTCTCCAGAATCTGGTCTGTTTCCAGCTTTTCAGAAGCATATTTTCTTTCTAAAATGCATTATTACATCTATTAAATGGAGTATACCGAGTATAATCAGGTCTCTGGTTTTTGCAAATTTGTTCTCCCCGAGGTCACTGTTGTGGACAACAAGGTAATTGTTTAGTATTACAGATGCCAAAAAGACATTCTTGAGCAGAATCCACAAAAACCCTGTGACAGAGTCTGGAAGTTGCCTTTTTAGTGAAATTTTCCCTAATTTTCTTATGGTTCTCCTGTTCATGAAGTAAAACAAAGATTTGAAAGAAGGTGAGAGAGAGGCTACCAGTATCTAGGTGTTTTTGCTCTTTGAAATTCTGCAGTTCATAAAACCTTCTGTAGGACTTTAGCTTTGGCCTCCCTAACCTTATTATACTTCCACCATCAAATACAGCCTATTATGACCAATTTTTTTTAGATGAAAAGCATTTTTGTTTTAACCTCATTTCAATCGCTAGAAAACTCTATGAAATCATATGAATAAACCCTATACATAAAATTCTGATTTAAGACAAGTTGAGGAGCCTGAAGTCCACAATTAGAATCAGAATGGAACAATTTGAAAACCACTAGTTTAGAACAAAAATATTTCTGATTATACTATTTCTATCTATGTGTTTTCTTTTTTTAAAAAATTTAATTTATTTTATTTATTTGCTTTAGTTGTACACAATGTGTTTATTTGTATATGGTGTTGAGGATTGAACCTGGGCCACGCACGTGCTAGGTGAGCGCTCTACCGCTGAGCCACAAACCCAGCCCCTATGTGTTTTCTTTTACAAATTAATCTATACTTAGTTCAACCCTGGAATAAGTACATTAATATAAGTTTGAACTGTAAAAATCAGTGTTATAAAAAAATGCTAAGAGGAATTTTCCTCTCAAAAGTGGATAAATCTGTGCACAAAGATGATGGTCACCTATTTGGTTATGGAACCACTGCCATTCAAACAGTCCCTGAGAAAAGGACATGGAACAGTTCACAGTGCCCACTCAGCAAGCTCATGGCACCAGGAGTTTCCAGGCCTCCACCACAGCTGAGGCATTGTCAGAAGTGCTGCTCATGTGCTGCACTGTGCTTTTTCCAAAAAGAAAATCATCACCTGTACTGGTATATAGGAATGATAGCAAATGACCCTATTTGCTTATATCACCTACATTGTATTCTTAACTAAAAAAAGGCAAAACAAATTGGTTATAAAATACTACTTGAATTTATAGAGAAAAAATCTAGAGTAATTTTAAATTGCTACACAAAGGCAGGACTTAACAGGATTTTGTTTAAAGGTAAGCATATACACCTATGCAGAACTTACCATTTTAAAAACTTTGGCAGGAACTGCATTAGTTTGGGTAGTTTGCAGATATTCTGGCCAGGAAAAATTTTCTGGGTCAGGATATCCTAAAATAAAAAATACATATACATAAAAAGATTACTCATGAATTCCCAATTTCTACAAAATATTTGGTAATGATAACACTGTTATCTGAAGTCTCATTATTTTATTAGGCCCCATGTAGTATCTCACTTAAGTCTTGTGCTCCCCTCTGAGAGAGCCAAAGCATTAATGCATACAAGCAATCATTCACTGGCTCATTTACTCACTCAACAGAAGAATCAATTTGGCCAATGTCAAATGACTGGGCAAGTACTTGGTAGAAGCAGGTGACATCCAGGCCTCTAACTCCTAGATCCAACGAAAGGTGCCTAAGAAGTTTGAAAATTTAAACCACCTGAACTCAAACTCAAACCATTCAATTCATTAATAATCTTTCCTTTCTGTCTATGCTGCATTGTTACCTTTGTCCTTTCAAGGAGTAAGTACTTATGGCACCAGGAGTTTCCAGGCCTCCACCACAGCTGAGGCATTGTCAGAAGTGCTGCTCATGTGCTGCACTGTGCTTTTTCCAAAAAGAAAATCATCAGCTCTGATTTCCTTTTTCTTTTCTAATTATTTTCTTTGCTGCTTTTACTCTGTTTACTACCTTCCTCCTGCTTTCCTTAGGATAATTTTATACTCTTTTAATCAAACTGAATTATAATCAACTTATTTTCATGTTTCTCATATAATAAAAATGTTTAAGACTTTGAGCATGTCATTGTTGCCACTCAATAGCACTAAACACCTGGGCCTACTTTTGTGCACAATGTATTTGTTTTTCTCACTTTTACTTTATAAAAAGATTACATTCCATCTCTGTAGTATTGATTGAATCACTGGTCCAATAGTTATTTAAGAGGTATTTTCCAGGTGGTTAATTGTTGTAGTTCTTTAAATATTAATAATATCGAGTTTATCACACCAGAGTTTCAGAATGTCACAAGATGTGCACAACTGCTGCTTTTGGAATGTGAGGATTTCTTTTTGGTGTAACATTAGATCAAAATTTTAACTTGTATACATATGTGTGTGCATCATAAGGTTTGGTATCAATATGCATTACTATGACCTAGTTACATTATGGAAAAAAATGCTTTTTTTAATCTAAGCCTAGAGCCTGAAGCAGTATGCTAAAGTCTGTAAGTATTTTCTAGTAGTTACCCACTATTTCTGATAATGTTTCCCTCTTCTTATTTTTAATATTTTTCTAGTACTGGGGATTGAACCTAGGGACACTTTACCACTAAGCTATGTCCCCAACCCTTTTTATTATTTGTTTTGATACAGCGTCTCATTACTTTTTAAACTTTTTACTAAATAAAGTATATTTAAAGAAAAGTATACAAATCAAGTGGATAGCCTATACGACATGAACCAGATCAAAACCTGAGCATCACCAAAGCCCCACCAACTCATCCCTATCCCCATCATGTTCCCTTCTAGTCAAAGCTACAGCTTTCTCCAGAGAAACTCCATCCTGTCTTCCATCCAGGAGACTTGTTTAGCTGGTCCTGGTTTTCCCTTTATAAAAATGGAATCACACAATAAGTGCTCACTCATGGAGATCCTGTTTAGTTCAGCATTCTGATTGTGAGGGTCATGCAAAACATGATTTTTGAATGCAAAACATTAATTTTCATTGTTGTACAATATTCTACCATGTGAGATCTTTACAATTACTTTTTATCCAGTCTACTTTTTATCCATTCCACAGGCCCTTGGACAGTTTCTATTTGAGGGTTATATGGAATGTTTGCTATGAACATTCAAGTACATTATTTTTAGTGACCTATCCAAAAGTAAAACTGCTAGATCATGGAACACTTTGCTTCATCATTTTTACTTTTTAAATTATTTTGGTTTAGGTGTGTCTATTTTCAACACCTTCTAAATGAAATGTTAAAATATTATGCATTTGCTTTCATAAACAGTTTGTTTTCTCTTTCATAAATACAATTCAAGCTGGAATTTTTGTAAAGCTGTCTTGGGTTTTCCTTTGCTTTCTGCACTTTCTTATATAAACTATGCTACATATCTTTAAGTTTCAACAGTTATTCTCACAACTGCATTTAATTTTATAGCCCAAGCTGAAAGAAGAAGGAGGGGTGGGGGGGAAGCTATCCAAAGCCATTTCGTATATTTTAGATCTCAACCTTTCTGCAAGGCTGTGGAACTATGCTCACCCCTCACCCCATCAGCAGTGGTGTTCCTCACTTAGGTAACTGGTCAGAGAATTCAGTGATATGGAAAGACAACTAAACAAAATAAACCATTAGCTATGCTAACGAAAAAAAAGGAGAGAGAAAACTCAAATTACCAGTATCTGTGATGAAAAAGGAAATATCACTACAGACACTACAGAATACAGAAGATAATTAGAAATTATTTTGAAAATTTATACTCCAATAAAATAGAAAATAAGGAAGGCATCGACAAATTTCTAGAGACATATGATATACCCAAACTAAATCAGGATTATATGCACAATTTAAGTAGATCAATTTTAAGCAAAGAAATAGAGGATGCCATCAAAAACCTACCAACCAAGAAAAGCCTAGGACCAGATGGATCCAGAGCTGAGTTCTACAAGACCTTTAAAGAAGAACTATCAACAATACTTCTCAAACTATTTCATGAAATACAGAAAAAGGGAAAATTTCCAGACCCATTCTATGAGGCCAATATCACCCTGATTCCAAAACCAGGCAAAGACACACCAAAAAAAGAAAACTTCAGACCAATATCGCTAATGACTATAGATGCAAAATTTCTCAATAATATTCTGGCAAATTGAATACAAAGACATATCAAAAAGATAGTGCACCATGATCAAGTCGGGTTCATACCAGTGCTACAAGGTTGGTTCAACATACGGAAATCAATAAATGTAATTCATCACATCAATAGACTCAAAGACAAAAATCATATAATCATCTCAATAGATGCAGAGAAAGCATTTGACAAAATACAGCACAACTACATGTTCAAAATGCTAGAAAAACTAGGGATAACAGGAACATACCTCAATATTGTAAAAGCCATCTATACTAAGCCCCAGGCCAACATCATCCTAAATGGAGAAATTGTATTACAAAAAAATTGAAAGCATTCCCTCTAAAAACTGGAACAAGACAGGGATGCCCTCTTTCACCACTTCTATTTAACATAGCCAGAGCAATTAGATAGATGAAAGAAATTAAATGGATATGGATAGGAAAAGAACTCAAATTAGCACTATTTGCAGATGATATGATTCTAGAAAATCCAAAAAATTCCACCAGAAATCTTCTAGAACTAATAAATGAATTCAGCAAAATGGCGGATATAAAATCAACACCCATAAATCAAAGGCATTTCTGTACATCAGCAACAAATCCTCAGAAAAAGAAACTAGGAAATCCATCCCATTTACTATAGCCTCAAAAAAATAAAATAAAATACTTGGAAATCAACTTAACAAAAGACATGAAAGACCTCTACAATGAAAACTACAGCATGCTAAATAAAGAAATTAAAGAAGATCTTAGAAGATGGAAAGATCTACCTTGTTCTTGGATAGGTAGAATTAAAATTGTCAAAATGACCATTCTCCCAAAAGCACTATAAAGTTTCAATGCAATACCAATCAAAATCCTAATATCATTCCTCACAGAAATAGAAAAAGCAATCATAAAATTCATCTGGAAAAATAAGAGACCCAGAATAGCCAAAGCAATTCTTAGCAATAAGAGTAAAGCTGGTGGCATTACTATTCCAGACATTAAATTGTATTACAAAACAATAGTTACAAAAACAGCATGGTATTGGCACCAAAACAGACCAGTAGACCAATGGTACAGAATAGAGGGCACAGAGACTAATCCACATATCTAAAGTTATCTTATATTAGACAAAGAGGCCAAAACATACATTGGAGAAAAGATAGCCTCTTCAACAAATGGTGCTGGGAAAACTAGAAATCCATATGTAATAAAATGAAATCAAACCTCTATCTTTCATCATGCACAAAACTCAACTCAAAGTGGATCAAGGACGTAGGAATTAAACCAGAGACCTTGCACCTAATAGAAGAAAAAGTAGGCCCAAATCTCCATTATGTTGGATTAGGCCCCAGCTTCCTTAATAAGACCCCTAAATCCAAGAATCAATAAATCGGATGGATTCAAACTAAAATGTTTCTTCTCAGCAAAAGAAACAATCAGTGAGGTAAATAGAGAACCTACAGAATGGGAACAAAATCTTTACCATAAGCACATCAGATAGAGCACTAACCTCAAGGATATATAAAGCACTCAAAAACCTTAACAGAGCCGGGCGCGGTGGCGCACGCCTGTAATCCCAGCACTTTGGGAGGCTGAGGCAGGAGGATCATGAGTTCAAAGCCAGCCTCAGCAATGGCGAGGCACTTAGCAACTCACTGAGACCCTGTCTCTAAATAAAAATACAAAAAAGGGCTGGGGATGTGACCCAGTGGACGAGTGCCCCTGAGTTCAATCCCTGGTACCACAAAAAAAAAAAAAAAAAAAAAAAAAAAAAAACCTTAACACCACGAAAACAAATAACCCAATTAATAAATGGGCCAAGGACAGTTCCAGCAACACACACATCTCAGAAGAGGATATACAATCAATAAACAAATACATGAAAAAATGTTCAACATTTCTAGCAAGTAGATAAATGCAAATCAAAACTACTCTAAGGTTTCACCTCACTCCAGTCAGAATGGCACCTATCAAAAAATACAAACAACAATAAATGCTGGCAAGTGTGTGGGGAAAAAGGCACACTCATACATTGCTGGTGGGAGTGCAAATTGGTGCAGCCAATATGGAAAGGAGATTCCTTGGAAAACTTGGAATGGAACCACCATTTGACCCAGCTATCCCACTCCTCATTCTATACCCAAAAGACTTAAAAACAGCACACTACAGGGACACAGCCACATTGATATTTATAGCAGCACAATTCACAATAGTTAAATTGGTAGAACCAACCTAGATGCCCTTCAGTAGATGAATGGATAAGAAAACTTTGGTATATATACACAACAGAACACTACTCAGCACTAAAAGAGAATAAAATCAAGGCATTTGCAGGTAAATGGATGGAGTTGGAAAAAAATAATGCTAAGTGAAGTTAGCCAATCCCCAAAAACCAAAGGTCGAATGATTTCTTTGTTATGAGGATACAGACTTATAATGGCAAGGGAGGGGGGTGAGAGAAATGAAGGAACTTTAAATAGCTCAAAGGAGAGTGAGGGGAAGGGAGGGGTAAGAGGATAGGAATAACAGCAGAATGAGTTAGACATCATTACCATAAGTACAGTATGAAGGCAGGAATGGTGTGAATATACTTAGTATACAACCAGAGATATGAAAAATTGTGCTTTATATGTATAATGTGAAATGAATTGCATTCTGAAAGCATGTATAACAAATTAGAATAAATAAATAATTTAATTTGAAAAAACACATAGTGTAGACAATTGCAGAAAGGAGGCAAGGTGGGTAAGAAGGGCAGCAACACGTTCCTGCCCGGCCTCATAAAGAAAGAAACCTGGCATGCTGCCATAAGAAGCACTATTAGTCCCCTCTCTTTTCACGAGTAACAAATGAAAATAAAAGGCTGTGACATTCCAAATGATTCGTAAGCAACTTTTTCTGTGCCACTTTCCAGAAATAAGTTATGTATATGCAAAAGAAGAACAGGTAACTGTATATTCCCTGTCCAATCGACCCAAGCAAGAACAGAATAACTATGGCCTCAGACGTCTTCCAAAAGCTCCCATTGCCTTCCTCCTGGCCCAGCCCTATCCTGGTAGGCCTTGAGAGGCCAGAGTAGGGGTACAGATAAGGGCCAGGGTAGGTCCCTTCACTGTGTGGAAATACTAGGGTATTAGCTTTTCATAAGCCTAAGTTCCTACTTGAAACAAGAAGGAAATATTTGAGACCACTCCATGAAACAGCAATATCTTCACCAAAAAGGTCAGTCTCTAACTGGCTTCCTCTTACGGGTAAGCACTGTACCAAGCATTTCATTTGCATTAAGTCATCTATTCCTCTCACAGACCTGAGTTACACCTTTTCATCCACATTTCATAGGTGAGGCTCAGAAAAGCTGAGAGCCTGCCCAGTGTTGTGCAATTAGGAATGGAAGAAATGGGATTTGAACAATCATGTCTGGCTCCATTATGCGTGCACTATACTTAGTCCCTGACTCCTTCTGGTACTGAAGACCCATGCCCATCCTTCTAGGCCTCAAGGTCCAGACCCTGTGCTTCCTCTAGAGGCCACGGAAGTTATATTGGGAGGGTGAGAAGATGGGAAGACAGACACTAGGTTCGAAACTGCCCTACATACTGTTTAAAAGTATTCACTCATATCCCCCTCATTCCACGCTGCTTAGAGTTTGAAACTTCAAAGAGATGAATGATCCCTGAAGAAAAATAAGGTCCAAGCTATGGTTGTGAACACAGCTGACTGAATCAAGGCAAGGGAAAAGTGTCAAGAAACTGAGATCAAGGACCTATGGGGTTAGGGCATCAAACTGCAACATGGGAATTCCCCGTGGTTGGTGCCAGTAATTTTGTGTGATGGGAAGGTCCAGATGACAAATATCTTGAATTAATGTTGGAGAATAACTAGAAGGCAACTAGATGGCAGCAAAAGAAGGGGCATGATGCAGGGGAACAGGAGAGCTGGAGCCCTTGGGAGGAAGAGCTTTTCTCAGCAGCCTAGAGCTGCTTCAGAATCAGGAAAGTTACATGAAATGTGGTAGCAGAAAGCTGCCTGCTTTCAGGACCTCAGGGAAGTGGTGGCCTCAAGGGTGGGAACAGAGAAAGTCCTGTGTGAAGAAGCAGGGATCAGTGGAGACCTTTTCAATCAAGTATTTGGAGTGGAAAGGATTCTAGTTCCTTCTGAAGGACACCAGTATGAACAGGAGCAGAAAGGAAAAACTGAAGAGTCGAATGAAGTTAGATGAAAGCTAAACACACTCAAACCACATCATTCCAATGGCTTCTTATATCACTCAAGGAAAAAGCAAGTCCTAATAATAACCTACAAGCCCCTATACAACTTGGCTCCATTGCTGTCTTCACCTCAGCTCCTGTTTGCTCAGCTCCTGCTATAACTAGAACACAGCACAAATCATCACTCCTTAAGTGCTCCCACTTTGTTCTTTTACCCAGAAACTAGACAGTTGTCCCCAGAGATCCTCCAGATGTGCCACCTCATCTTCTTTAAGTTGATGATCAAACATCAGATGCTCACCAAGTCCTGAACTCCCCATGTAATATGGAATTCCCTCCCTCAAAAACATGTGGCCTTCCTAACCCCATCACTTGCCTAATTTTTCTCCATAGTGCTTATCACTAACATGTCACATTATTTTGCTACTTCTTGTTTCCCTTACTCCATTAGAACATAAGCTACCCTATTACAGGAATTTGTTCATATCAATGCAACTTCTTCTCAGAATTCTATAAGTACATGTTGAATATTTGCTAAATGAATAAAATATAATTCCTGAGAAGTTTGCATTTAATACTGTGGTGGCCCAGGAATGACAGAGAAGTGAGATGAAAAGTCTGACAATTCTGATAGAAACTCTGACATAAAGATATTTGTCTAATGTTTTTATCAGAGGTACCATTAGAACAAAAAGATGTCAGTGTATCAACACTGGCTAGGGGTCCACAGCAGCACTGAATCCTGGATGATACCAAGAGAAGGTCATCTCACTGGTGACATCTGTATGAAACAAATGTGATATTCTTCAATCATTTGTTCCATATGAGAAAGGCCAAGTAGGTATGAGTTTGGCTATAGAATTTTATCAGGGCATTAGTTATTTTTTTTTCTCCAAAGCCAAAACTTAGCCTTGCCACTAAACATTCTTTCTAAAGAAATGTGATTGTGAATTCTCTCTCTCCCTCGTCTCTTAACCGCACCACCCCATTCTCTTTCTTCCATCGCCTAAACCACTTCCACTAAACCATTTCAATAGATATCTCTTTTCATACTTTCCAAGAAAGAACAATTCAAGACACTTCCTTCTTCCCAAACATAACACCTCTGTAATCCAATACTTGAAGCTATAAAAAACCCTAAGTCCCAAAATCTGTACATTGTTGACCAAACTTCTGATACAGGAACAACATAAGGCTGGGTGACTATTCCATTGAGTTGGTCAAAAGAGATGGAATTTAGAAATTACATATGCCAAAATGTTTAATGGAACTTAAGAATGAACAAACTTTGATATAAAGAGAATCCAAACAGAAATTCCAGATGGTGGCAATTGAAAACATTTGAAGAATAGAACAGGAAAAAATATATGTCTTAGAGAAGGAATTTTAAACCATAAAAAATCATGAACATAATAGGTGTATTAGGAAGGGGCAAGTTTCACAATTTTTAAGAAAATTTTCCAAGCTTGTAAAGAGGCATGGGCAAACACCTGTCACATTTAGGGGGATAATTATGTTCCAACCCAGCAAAAGCAAGAAGATCCCTGGAAAAAGGAAAGAAAAGGGATGTCAACCAAGAATCTGCCAAGATTCGTGAAATAAAAACCTGAGTAGAAAGCCAGTTTGACATCCTGGGCAACATATTCATGAATAGAGATAGGATGTTGACCATAAAGTCAGCACACACATGTTAATGGCTGGACGGGCCCAACAATTAAGAAAAAAACAGAATGACTGAAAGTTCATTTAATATCTCAAACCAAATTAAATCAAGAGGGACAAAGATTTTTCTTATTACTTAAGTTTTATTGACCTACATTCATCAAACAAACGAGGAAAAAATAGACCACAACACAGTGAGGACCTAAACAAAGTATTTTAAGTGACGAATATCTCCTCTCCCAAAATAGACCATATATTTGGCAACTCTCAGTCAGCTAGAAGTGAAGTCATACTCACTCAACTGGAAGCTAAACCATGTGATTGTGAATAAAACAGCACAAGCCCAAAAACAGACTGGTGGAAGCTATCTTATATTAATGACAAGTCCCTAAACATTCTGATCTGGGTGACTAACCTTTGATCTGAAAATTGTGGTACCATTGAGAAACATGACAAACTTTGATATGATGGTGGCAAATTCAGGAAACAAAAATAATAGGTGTATTAGGACAAACAATTTTTAAGTAATGGGCAAAAGTCACATTTAATAACCAGCAATAAAAAGGGATCTGCCAAGAGTCTGAGTAGAAAGTTTAGAATAGATAGGATGTTGACCACAGCCACACATGCTGGACGGGCTTAACAGAATGCTTCATTTAAATGGGCTCTTTGTTTTATTGATGAGGAAAATGACCACAGACCTAGTATTTTAAGTGACATATCCAAGGCAAGTCAGCTAGAAGTGAAGTCAAAGCTAAAGCCCATGTCTTCAGACATGCAATTTGTAGAAACAGAAGTGTCTAAAGAGGTACTGAGGTTTACCGGGCTGCTGGGCCTCTATCCAAGAGAAAGCACCATCAGAAGAATGAGAATTATGTGTCTGGTGCCAAGTAAACCTTGAGTGGTTTTTGCCAACATTGCACAAGCCTGGATTATCTAAGAAAGCCCCTCAGACACTTATCTCTCAGTTTCAGGTGGCACTCACAGAGCTCCCAAGGCAGAGCAGCAGCTCATCCCAGTGTCCAGGCCTCTCACTGGTAGAGAATGAGGATGTTACCTCTGATAGAAAGCTGCCACTTATAGGGTAGCTTCTGCACAGCAGATGGGCTCTTTGTGAAGATGACCAGAGCACCAAGTGGTCACTAATGATCCCATGTTAGACAGCACTATACTATTTAGTACTAGACTAAAGAAACACATTGACATAAAGACATGTGATACCATAATCACTGTGAAGCCCAATCTGGGCTCACCATATTTGGAAACAACATGTTGAAACAGACTTTATATTTATGGTACCTTGGATGCCAGAAGTCCTGTATCCATATTTAGCTCATCACAATTTAAATATCCTCTGGCAAGATAAATCAACTTAGATTCCCTAATATTTAAAACAGGCATCAGATTTTTCACTTGATCATAAATCACAAATGGAGAACTCTCCCGTATATGCATTGGGCACTTGTCAGAGAACTCATTTTGTAATTGTTTTGCTCAAAGTATGGTTGAACTGAAGTATACCCCAAACAAACTATGTAAGGGAACCAAATCTCCTCTGTGTCTAGTGACATCATCAGGAAATAGCCTGTCAGAGCTACACTGGCTGCTCAAGGGCCTGGTATGTTTTCACTCTCCCTCCCTCCACCTTCTCCCCACTTGATACCTAACATAGAATTGTTTTAAAAACATTTTGCTTTTGTTTTCTTTTATGTTTCACTAAGTATATAATATTCCATTCAGTGAAATTCTGTGACTGACTTAATTATATTCATATGTCAAAGTCATGTCATCTTTATTTTTTGTTATATCCTCAGCTCCTAGCTGTGCCTCACACTTAGCAGACACCCAGTTAATAGCTGTTTAATTAATTGTTTATTTATTTACTTAAATTTGTCTCTAAACTGTTACCTTCCTATGCCAATGGAGGCCATCTGTAGGAACTAACACATTACCATTTAAAATATAATCTTTAGCTAAAAATGTTAATGGCGTTGACATTAAATAGATTTATTTTTTACCATAAATATTCCTATTACAATTTTAACTTTGCAAAGAAGTTATTAAGTAAAATAGTTCTTGGATATCAAAACATTAACATTTCTATATATCCATCAAACATACAGAATACCTAGGGTGTCCAGCCAGTAGATGATTCAAGAGAATGTAGAGAAACAACTACTATAATCCTTACCAAGTAAATCCCCACCTTCCAAAATATCAATCATAGCAGCTTTACTCTCTGAAAATGAACCAGTATTTTATCAACATTCATTCACAATTTCAACACTAGACTTCTAGTTTTACAATGCAGAAAAAAGCTGTCTTCCTTCTAAATGCTACCAAAATATCAATATAGACTTTTTTAAATGAATGCTTATCAACAGATGAAAAGCTGAATTAATATTGATATAAACACATCATGACATGTTATATGTCATACAGTCCTCATGAAGAAAGAATTAGAACTACACTATTATGGTGTGGATCTAGAATGATCCCCAACGTCATATGTTCAGAGGAGGGGCTTTGGGGAAGTGATTGGATCACAAGAGCTTAATCCATTGATGGCTGAGTGGATTACTGGAAGGCGGGACCTTGCTAGAGGAAGCAGGTGACTGAAGGTATGCCCTGGAAAGATTTATGCTCTCTCACCCCTTGTGTGTGTGTGCTATCTCCCCCTCTATGTCCCTCCTCACAAAGCAATGGAGCTGGCTGTCCATGGACTGAGACCTCTAAAACCAAATTGTTATGTCAAATATTTTAGTTACTTTAATGCCAAGCTGACTAACATATATATCAAATGAGTTAAAAGGGATTTGCCATAAAACAGAGTTGAGCAAGACAGAAAAAAGAAAAAAAAGATGGACATATATGTACCTAATACCATGCAATATTTAGAGCACAATGATGAAGAAAGGACATAAGTTCAAGAGTACATGGTTTATGAGTATGCTCATGTGTGTGAATATGCGTTTATATGAGAAATGGTAAAATATATACAGCATAGAATGCCAATGGTTCAAACTATTTTCTTCTTGGGCAGAAAGTTGAACTGTAATTTCTGGACTCCTCTGTGGTTAGATGCAGTTTGGTGAGTGAATGTTAGCCAACACAGGGGGTAGAAATGCAATAAGCCACTCCCGAGTTTGGTCCCTCAAGCCCTCTCATGTATATCCATCAGTTCAGGCTAAATGGGCAGAATTCCAAAGACCAAAGGAACCCCCATCCCAGAATAATTGCATGGGACAGAACTAATTCTCATCAACTGATTTTACTGTAACAAGGGAAAGAAATAAATGCCTAATGTTTTAAAGGCATTACATTTTTGGAGTAGTTTGATATACTAGCTAGCTCATGGTAACTAATAAGGCAGGATTAGTATCAGCTGCTATTTCCTAGCTAGGAGCAACTAACCGGCATGTAAGGAGAAACAGAAAGTTAACTAGAAAACTGCAGTTTAAAACAATACAAACATAAGTTATTTTGGCAAAAGTCAGTAAGTAAAAACACCACCAATATGAGGATAAAGCCACAATGAGAACAGGTAAAAAAACAGATGAGCCGTGTCAACAAAAATTTCCACAACTGTAAAAAAAGAAGCCCATTGTTGGGTGGGGGCAGGGAATTGACCTAGCAACATTGAAAAGGCTAAAACATAAATTTTCTAAAGGAGAACACCAACAAAAAGCAGCAGCTAATTTATATTGCAGAATCTAGGAAAGCTTCAGGAATTGAAGGCACCAGGCACCTTTGAAGGCAGCAGTGTGAGGCCAAAGATTGTTGTCTTCACGTCACAATAGAATCTGGTAGACCCTACCAATGGGGTATAGGGTTCCAATTTCTCCACATTCTGACCAAAACTTGTTCTTTTGTTTGGGTTTTTGGTGTGTTGCTTGGATATTTGTGTGTGTGTGGGGGGGGGGTTTATTGTTTATTTGTTTTCAGAAAATGATGTGAGATAATATCTTACACTTTCGATTTGCTTCTCCCTAATGATTTTTGATGCTGAACATCATTTCATGTGCTTATTGGCCATTTATATATCTTCTCTGAGAAATGTGTATACAAGTCATTTCCACATTTTTGCACCTGCTGTTATTATTTATTTGTTGATTTTGGCAGTGCCTGGGATTGAATCCTGGCTCTCACACATTCTAAGGCCAGCATACCACCCCAAGAGCCACACCCTCAAATATACCTCTTGCCCATTTTTCAATTGGTTTGTTTGATTTTGGATCTGCATTTAAAGTATTCTCTACATATTCTCAATATTCATCCCTTATTGTTTCTGCAAATATTTCTTCCCATTCCTTAGTCTGCTTTTTTTTCATTTTCATGAAGTCCAACTTTTTTTTTTCCTTTTGTTGCCTGTGTTTTGCTATCAGGTTCAAGAAATAATTGCCAAATCCAAAGTCACAAAGATTTGCTCTATATTTTTCTTTTATAAAAGCAATGTGATGTATTGGGTATCCTATATATCAGGAGTTGTGAATAAAATGTGAGTAAAACAGAGTCCTTACTAATACAATGTTCATGCAAAAACTATGCTTAGATTTACAGAGATTTCATTTTGTTTAATTTTTTTTTCATTTCATGTTCTAATTTTCTAATAATGTTGTTGGAAGGAAGAAAAGCTTCTGGAGGGCAACCTGAAAATATTTATTAAATGCTTTAAGTTTTTCCATACTCTGCTATCCAATAATTCTACTTAAAGGAATCATAAGGAAAACAAACATATATAACTTATTTAAAAGGATGTCTTCCCATCATTGATTATAACAACCAAAAAGTTAATATATAATACAAAGAAAAAAAACTGAATAAACTCTGGTATACTCATAATACAGATTGTGTAGCCATTAACAGCTAGGTTCTCAAAAACTATTTAAAGAATAGAGACTATGTTCAAATTATATTTCCAGGTTAAGAAACAGTTATAAAGGCAGCATGAACAACAAGATCACAGTTTTAACTGTGATTACAATTTTAAATTACCTATATACACTAAAGTAAACAGGGGGGAAATATCAGAATGGTAAGCTCTATCTAATGGCAGTATTAATATTTTTAATTTGTTCATTATAATGTTGTATATTTTACAAAATTTCCACAGCTTTGTTTAAGAAGAATATTTTGTGCTTTTAAAGAAATTTGACTTATTAAAAGTCCACAGTCTCACTACATTGGTGATGATGTATAAAGAGCTTATGGTAAAATAAAATAACTCATAAAGAATATAATTTGACAGAGGCTGACTGAAAACTCTTTGCAGAATAAAAAACACTTCTTTGTACAGTGTTTCTGTAAAATGTTAGGAAATAAGTGTCTGCAAAACACCTTGGGAATATAACGATATGATTTTCAATCAAGGTAAAGAACAAGAGGAAAGAATTAATAGCATGCCACAGCAGCAGGTGTCACCTACTGATGGACCCACAGCAAAGCTGGCTTCAGGGACCTGTGATAGTGAATGTCTGCCTGATGCAGATACAATGCCATGAGACAACACTATATCTTGTACCAAATGGCCACAGAAACCTGTCCTGCAGTTGACAAAACATGCAAGTTTGATTTTTCTGCACTTTGGGTGACTTTTGTTGGGACATTAATAGGTATTTATTTCAGAAAAAGATGATGATATTTATAAGAAATGAGAGCCTTGCAAGCTCAGGAACCAAATTTATTTCCCTGGACCCTCAATTCCCCAGGGACTTCCAGATTTCAAAAAACTCTAGATAAAGAGCTCATGTACCACATTTTCTTTATCCACTCATCTACTGAGGGACATCTAGGTTGGTTCCACAACCTAGCTATTGTGAATTGTGCTGCTATAAACATTGAAGTGGCTGTGTCACTGTAATATGCTGTTTTTAAGTCCTTTGGGAAAAGACCCAGGAGTGGGATGGCTGGGTCATAGGGTGGTTCCATTCCATTATTCTAAATGCATGATTGAAGACTTGAATGCTACGAATATACTTTGTATACAAACTGTTTTGTGTAAAAAGATGCTCTATATGTGTAGTATGAACTGTAATACATACTACTACTATAAATAAAAATTAAAAAAAGAATTCATCTAGAAAAAATAGACCACATTAAGTCATCAATAAGAAAATTTAAGTTATATTTATTGGACATCTGAGCTAGAATATTAAAAAAAAAAGAGAGAGCTCATATATGTATATTTTTTTATTTAGTCACGTACAAAACCAAGTAAGTAGCAATCACAGAGTATCTAGGATAGCCTAGCCTCATCCCCAAAACCCTGGTTAAAACCTTACTTCTTATTTTCACATATCGTGAGTCTCCCTAATGGTCCCCCGACTCCTCCCTTCTAATCTTACCTACTACTGCAAACAAAATCCTCCTCAAACATAGTAATATCACATCTTTCACTAAAAAATCCTTGCTACTGCTTTTAAGTACCTTGCATAAAATGCCCTCAATTGATCTGCCTTACTACCTCCTTATTAATATTCTAACACTGAACTAAAACCTATTTTGGACTCCACACCTCCAGAACTGTAAGATAACAAATTCATGTTGTTTTAAATCACTAAGTTTGTATTAATTTTTCAGAGAGTATTACACCATCATATAATTCTCTCCACAAATAATTTTTCTTCTTCTTTGGGGCCAGGTATTACCCCTTGATTAATCACTTTGTTATCACTTGTAGGGGCTACTCATTAGTTTATCAGCCCCCAATACACTGTAAGTGCTGAGATCAAGGAAGAGGGCTTGGTAGACCATCAAGTAGCAGATGACAGTGTCATGAATGAACAGGGGTCTGTTACTCCATAAAACTATACGGAAGACAACTAATAAATATAGAAGGAATAATAATGGAATTAGAACATCTTCAGTAGGCAAAAATCAAGGAAGAGGGCTTGGTAGACCATCAAGTAGCAGATGACAGTGTCATGAATGAACAGGGGTCTGTTACTCCATAAAACTATATGGAAGACAACTAATAAATATAGAAGAAATAATAATGGAATTAGAACATCTTCAGTTAGCAAAATCAACTAATAACTAATTCATCAAGGAATGATAGAACTAGCAAGTGAAAGTTTGATGTGGCATGGAACATTTCCATAATCTTGAGATAACTCCCCAGCAAACAGGGATTAATTCCAAGAAGGAAAAGGATAGTTTTACAGTGGAGAAAAGTGACCCTCACCACCAATCAAGTGATCCTAGTCATCATAAGCAGGAAAGAGACAGTCTAACTGCACACCACCTGACAGGACACAATGAGAACACAGCATTGCTTCTGGAATATTCCTTCAAAGATGCAATGACCCACTTCAAATCATGAGGAAACATCAGACAAACCCAAATTGAGGGGAACATTACAAAAAGATGGGCCTACAATCTTCATAAATGTCAAGTTCATGAAAGTCAAGAAAAGACTGAAAGAATGGTTGCATTTTGAAGGATACAAAGGAGACATGACAAACGGAAGCAGCATGTGATCCTGGACTTTGTCTCCTGCCTTATCTGTTTGTGCTATAAAGGGTATTATTGTGTGACAATTAAACCTTTGATTTTGGGAACTTAATCTCATCTAGTTTGACAGGGAGAAGGCCTTTTGCTATTCTTACAACTCTTCTAAATGCTTAAAATGTTTCAAATTTTAAATAAAGTAAAAAGTTACAAGGCCATTCATAATCATCACAATCAATATGAGCCCAATGCTTTATGTCACTTTTTGTTTCTAATTCTTCTTCACCCCACCACACCTGGTAGCCCCCTGTGTTATTCCGGGTGCTCTAATTCTAAGCAGGCAGGGACTTTCTGCCATTTGGCTTCTCTGTGTACTCTTCTTTCTGCCTAATATTCCCTTCCACTGCATTTCTCTATTAAAATTTTACTCACCTCTCAAAGATGAATTCAAACACTACTTCCACTGTGAAGCTAGTTCTCACTCTGTGTTCCTAGGAATCCCCTAGAAGTTTTCCTTCCACTACACTCGAGAAGACCCTGCAGCCTGGTGAAAAGAAAGGGTAATGGAGTTTTTGAAGCCAGTTAACAGGGCTGCTACTGGATCTATAATATACCCTGGCCACTTACCCAATCTCTCCAGCTATGAAACTAATTGGCAAAAATGTCACAAAGTTGCCTTTAAAACAGATCAGTGTCTGAAGTAATCTGAGGTACTGGTCAAGTGTTGGTAAGGATGCAGAAGAAGAAACCACATGATGCACTGCTGCTGAGAACATAAAATGGTGCAGGCTCTGTGGAAAAGAGTGGCATCTCAAAAAACTGGATGTAGAATTGCCAGAAAACCCAGCAAGTCCAGTCACAGGTATATACCCAAGAGAAATGAAGACACATGTTCATACAAAACTTATAAACAAATGTTCATAGCAGCATTATTCCGAACATCCCAAAAGCAGAAACAGCCTAAATGCCCATTAACTGACAAATGGATAAGCAAATTTGTGGTTTATCCATTCAGTGAAATAAATGTTACTTGGAAATAAAACAAATGATGTACTAATACATGCTACATTATGAATGAACCTAAAAATAATTATGCACATTGAGAGAAGTCAGATACAAAAAGCCTAGTGATAAGATTCTTATTTATATGAAATGTCTAAAATAGGCAAATGTTCAAAGTCAAAGTAAATAATGTTGCTAAGGGCTTGGAGTTATAGAAAATTGGGAAATAATATTTAAATATTTTGGAATTTCTTTTTGGGTGATGAAGTCATTACAAACCATTATAAAATTGAATGTGATGATGGTTACACAACTCTATAAATATGCTAAAACCCTATAAAGTAATGAACTGTATAGTATGTGAATTATACTTCAATAAAGCTGTTATAAAAAAAAAAAGACCTTCCTTCAAAGCAAGCATCATGTTTTATTCTTATTTGTTTCTCTTCATTGTATCAATATAGAAGACATGTTTGCTCAACTGGATTTGAGTTTAGTTGCAGTCTGGGTGTGTTGTGACAGCAACCTGCATTTGGAGAGGCACTCTATGCAGGGTTGTCCTTCCTGAAGATAGTCACCCTGTCAGTCAGATGTGCCCTGACAGCCATCATGGCTCCACAGGGCTTCCTGTCCACCTGCCCAGATTATGCAGGAGGCTGGCTGGGGTGGAACATCCTGTCATCAACTATAGAACAGATTTTCATCATATAAGGCAGTTGAGAAAACAATCTTATAGTACTGTTTAAACGAGTTTAAAAAAAAAAGCCACTCAAAGCAATGGCAATTCATATACATATAAAGTAACCAGAATTATTTTTACATAGCAATACCATTCAAGGTAACTGAAAAAAAATCAATAAATATAACTTTCAGCTGACAAGCTAGTTATTACTCCTTGGTGGGTAGATCTAAGTTTTACCTGTATAGAATTGGCTCTATGTTGTAATAAGACTATGTTCCTAGGTGGTTTTACTTCAAAAGAAGGATCAGATGTACCCATTCATGTAAGGAGGTGATTCCTACTTTTCTTCTTCAAATGCTGATTTGTTTCATTAGGGTTTTCTTTATATCCATCTAACATCTTTTTATAACTTCAACTAAAATTCTGGCATTGTGCTTCTCCTGGAGAAATAGGAGAACTTCTACTTTTAAATTTTTAGAAGTTCTCTAGAAAAATAATGAATATAGATATATAATAGTGAAGTTCATTGGGATGCATTCATACATACATATAGCATAAGTTGGTCAATTTCATGCACCAATTAAAAAGACAATAAATAAATAGAAGGAAGATTAGTAGAGTAGAGGGAGGGAATCCAGGAGAGAGAGAGGAGGGAAGGGAAAGGGGGAAGTACTGGGGATTAAGAATAAGCAAACTATGTTATATGCATGTATGATTACATCAAAATGAACCCCACTTTTGTGTGACTATAATGAACTAGTAAAAACGTAAAAAGATAATCAATAGAATATCTAATATTTAGAATTAAATATATATCACTTGAAAGCATCTTTACATGTTATAATTTATATGTTTTAAAAAGTGACATTCCCCTCCATCTCCATCTCCCCGTCCTTCTCCTTTTTCTGAAGGAAGCTCTTTTATCTAGAATCTATGAGAATCTGCCTATACACTAGGAGCACATACAGAGATCAGCGCATGCTGTTCTACTTTCAAGTGCTTTAGCTGCTCTCCAAAGTGCAATTTTACACACATGCACATGCACACATACAATGACAAATATAACAAACATATTTTTACAACAATCTAACTAAAACCACAAAATAATATTTAATGTAAAAATCCATAGACATATATGATATTCAAAATATAAATTCATTCTAAGTAAAATAACTGCAGCCAGCAAATTTTGAAGCCCAAGTACTACAGAAACAATTATTTAATTGTACAATGTTGAATTTTTAAAAAATATTTTGCTATATTCAATCACTAAATACAGAGAGAGAGAGAGAGAGAGAGAGAGAGAGAGAGAGAGCCTAATCCAAAAATCTACAATTTTGAGGCACTGACACATGCCACAAGAAGGAAATTCCACAGCCAATCTAATTACAGATTGCACTAAAAATGTAAGCATACCAAAAATATTGTGTAAAATCACCTAAAGTCCATGTTTTTAAGGTATATATGAAACATAAACAAATATTGCATTCAGATTTGGGTTCCATCCCCCAAATGCCTCACATATATGCAAATATTTCAAAACTCTGAAAAATACCAAATCCAAAACACTTCAGGTCCCAACCACATCAGATAAGAAATACTCAACCTGTGTGTAGGCGAGTATGCATGGGTGTGCATACGTGTGTGTTAAACACAAACACACACATGCACACAATCAAGCAGTCCTAGCTTCAGCCTTGTCTTATGGGAGAGAATATCTGAAGATGATGTTGGTTCTCCTTTTAAAATCTAATATTCCTACTGTGAGCTACCTGAGAATATAGTCTTCTGTCATCTTGCCTCAGGATCTCATCTACTCTCCATGGCTCCAAACTTTTCCTATTTTCTGCAGTTAGTAGGGTTTTAACACCTTTGGTGCACTCGGGTTCCTAAACTTTAGTTAGCTTTAGTCTTCAACAAATTCTTGCTCATAGAACTTGTGTATAAAATTTTATTATACTCCATTAACTTGATCATAACTTGATTAAACTATCTGCTTGAACTTTCATTTTAAATATCATCATAGCAAATGAGAAGTGTCCTGTGGCTCAATGAAGACCACCGTGAAGGGTCAACCCTGCACAATATTATGCAAACAAACCCTTTATGACACTACTGACTCTTTCTTAAGGACAAGTAATCATGCATACTGTGAATGAATATGTTAAACACTAAAGTTTTGTACTTATTGCTTTTCCTATTTTTCCTTAGCCCTCAGAAAAGTCTTCTGTACTAGGAATAAAAAATGTATTATTATTATTATTATTATTATTATTATTATTATTATTATTATTATTATTTTGGTACTAGAGATTGAACACAGGGGTACTTAACCACTGAGCAACATCCCCAAGATTTTTATTTAAATTTTGAGAAAGGTTCTTGCTAAGTAGCTTAGGTCCACCCAAAGTTGCTGAGGTTAGTCTCAAACTTGCAATCCTCCTGCCTCAGTCTCCCAAGTAGCTGGGATTACAGGCATGTGCCACTGTCCCCGGCTACACATAAAAACATTTTAAAAAGAATGGATGAGATTATGACTATACACACACAAGAAAGCTCAAAAACTACTAAAAAACCAATTGTGGTAACACATGTACACATACTCATAAACATACATACAAATAATGTATGTAGGATTTACCCCAGGAATACAAGATTGGTTCAGCATTTGAGAATCACTCAATACGATTATACCAAATTAATAGAATAAAGGACCCCTTTAAATTAAATGCTTAACAAACTAGGAATAGAAGGGAACTTCCTAAGTCTGACAAATAATATCTATAAAAACCACAGCAAATACCACAGTTAATGCTGAAAGACTGAAAGCTTTTCCCCAAAACTAGGAACAATTAAAAAAAAAAAAAAAGTCTTACATTACCACTACTAGTCAATTGTATATTGGAGGGTCTGCAAAAGGAGTTAGGCAAGAAATAAAAGGCATCCAGCATATAAAGGAAGAAGTAAAATATCTCTATTTGCAGATAACACATTTTTGTATATAGAAAGTCCTAAGGGATCCTCCCACCCCCAACCCCACCCCCAAAAAACTACTAGGTCTAATAAATGCATTCAGCAAAGCTGCAGAATTTTTAAGATCAATACTTAGAAATTGTGTCTCTGTAAATAGGATATAATCCAAAAATAAAACTAAGAAAACAATTCCACTTATACTAGCATAAAAAGAATAGACCGACCGATATGACAAGAAAACAATGGGTCAAGATCCCTTATTGAATGTCCATACAGAAATCTTCAACAAAACACTAGCAAACTGATTCCAACAGCACATTAAGAGAATAGTACACCATGACCAAATAAATCTTTTCCAGAAATGAAGGGTGTTCAACACAAGAAAATTGATCAATATGAAAATTAAATTCATGGAGAAAAGGCAGGAAATGACATAATCTTCTCCATGATACAAATAAAACCATGGAAAAAAAATCAACACCATTTCATGATAAAAGGACTCCAGAAGCTAGGAATAAAAAAAAAAAAAAAAAAAAACTTCCTTTTGCCTAATAGAAGAACTTATTGAAACCCACAGCTAACATCACATTCAACGGTAGGAGACTGAAATCCTTCTCCCTAAGATTAGGAAAAAAACAATGAAGCCCACTTTTGCGAATGCTGTTTAACTTTATACTGGAAGCCCTGGATACAGCAATTAGGCAAGGAAAAAAATGACAGGCATACAAATTGGAAATGAATAAGTAAAACTATCTCTTTTGGTTAATGCTATGATTCTACATATGAAATTCCATAGAGTCTATGCACAAAGAAAACCACTAGATAGAACTAATAAATTAATTCAGTAAAGTTGCAGGGTAAAAGAACAACACACAAAATCATATGTGATTCTCTATACCAAAAGTAAATTAAGAAAACTATTCCATTTATAATACCACCTAGGAATAAATTTAATCAAACAGGTTAATGACTTATAAATTGAAAACTAGAAACATTGCAGCAAGAAATTCAAGTAGACATCCTGTGTTTACAGACTGGAAAACTTAATATTGTTAAGATGGCAATATTCCCCAAAGCAATCTAGAGATTCAGCACAACACTTATTGATAATCATTTATCCAATAATCATTTCTTCAGAAATGAATAGTCAGTCCACAGATTATTATCAAACTTCAAAGGGTCTCAAGTAGACAAAATAGTCGTGAAAAGGAACAAAGCTGGAGAACTCACACTTCCTGGTTTCTAAATTGACGACAACTACAGTAATCAAAACAGAATGGTACTGTCATATTACAGGCATAAAGACCAATGAAAACAGAACTAGAGTCCAGAAGTGGACCTTAATATCTACAGAAAGATTATTTTCAGAAATGGTACCAAGATCATTCAATGGGAAAGAATAGTCTCTTCAAGAAATGTTGCTGGTAAAACCAGGAACCAGATGCAAAAGAATTGAGTTGAATCCCTACCTTATTTCATAAAAAAATTCAATAAAAAATGGGTCAATGGCTTAAATTTAAGAACAAAAACTACAAATTCCATAGGAAACAAGAGAAGTAAAATCTCATGAACTCAAATTTGGCAACTGATTCTTAGATTTAACACCAAAAAACAAAAGCAACAAAAGAAAAAAAAAAAACATAAGCTAAAATGCACCAATTAAAAACTACTATGTCTCCCCCAAAGGGTCACTGTTATTAAAAGCATGGTTCCCAGGGTTGTACTGTTGTTAAAATTGTTAACTTAGCAATATGAATTTTACCTCAATTAAAAAATAATAAAATACTTAGTAACAAATGTAATAAAAAAGTGAAAGACTTGTAGATTGATAACCACAAATATCATCAGAAGAAAATCAAAGAAGGCTTAAACAAATGGAAAATCATGCCATGTTCATGGGATAGAAAAACTTAACATTGTGAAAATGCCAATATTCCCCAAATTGATCTACAGATTTGGTGCAATCTCTGTAAATTCCAAGCTAGCTCTATGGAAAAAAATTGAAAAGTTAATTCTAAAATGCATATGGAAATGCAAGAGACCCAGAATAGTCAAAAAATAATCTTGAAAAATAATTACAGTGCTGGAGGACTCACACTTTCCAACTCTGAAATTTACTACAAAGCTTGGATATCAAGGTAGAGTGTTAGTGATATAAGAATAGACATATAGAATGAAACTGAAGAGTCCAGAAGTAAACTCATACACCTATGATCAACTGACTTTCAATAAGGGTACTAATGGGAAAAAAGTAATCTTTGGTGGCCTTGGAGTATATCTCTCAGAGACACCCCAAACTTATGAATTATAGCAGAACGCTGGTCACCTAATTCTTAATGTGCTTCAAAGAATGTTTCTAGATTCACTAGAGGAAGATGCAAGGAAAGCAGTCTCTATCTTCAGACACACCAACTAATGGACATCTTACCTCAACTTCAAGATGAAGTGACAGATATCAGACCTCATCTTAAAAAATGTTAGTGAGCTTTAGCCCTTTTTTACAGAAATATAGGGAAAGGACTCTAAATCTGTATGTCAAAATTAGAATTTAAGATGTTACATATTTCATAAAAACTTTTCTAGGGCTGGGGTTGTGGCTCAGCAGTAGAGCACTAGTCTAGCATGTGCACACCTAGGTTTGATCCTCAGCACCACATAAGAATAAAGGCATTGTGTACAACTAAAAACCAAATAAATAAATATTTTTTTAAAAAAAACTTTTCTAGACCAAATGGGTATCTGTGAATAGTTGAAAATTTTTGTTTTGCTTTGCTTGACTCAATTTTTTGTTTTTAATTATTTAATTTCTGGTCACTAAATTCAAATATTTTTCTATACTTAAGGGGAAAAAAGATTAATAACAAAGTTCAGAATCATTTGAATTAAAAAATATGCAGCTGATCCACTTGAGATGGCATATTCCTTACTCTACATTTCTTCATGTATATTATGTACTTAAAGAAAACATATTTCTCATTGGTCACTTGTTTTTAAGATGCTAAGTTTACATAGCCACTACATCTAAATTTTTTTTTTTTTTTTTTTTTTTTTTTTGTACCGGGGATTGAACTCAGGGGCACTCAACCTCTGGGCCACATCCCCAGCCCTTTTTTGTATTTTATTTGGAGACAGGGTCTCACTGAGTTGCTAAGTGCCTCGCCATTACCGAGGCTGGCTTTGAACTCGCGATCCTCCTGCCTCAGCCTCCCAAAGTGCTGGGATTACAGGCTTGCGCCACCGCGCCCGGCTATATCTAATTTTTTTGGAGAGGAGGAAGGTGCTGGGGATCAAATCCAGGTCTCCTTGAATGCTAAGCATGGGCTCTATTGCTGAGCTACATCCCTGGCCTTCATTCATTTAAAAATGTAAAAACAAAGAAACTTTATAAAGAAAATCTCTAAATATTTCTGTAATGAAGAAAAAAAAATATCTATTAAGAGTCTTTACTTAAATGCTTAGCTAACCATTAAGTTGGTCTGTTAAAAGAAGTCTGGCAAGTGTAGACACTCATTAAGTTAATTCTCACTTCTCAGATTTCTGCATTTCTACATTTAATGACAAAGTTAAGTATATTTAATAATAATCTTATGACTCAAAAATTAATTGTTATAAGATAAATTATGTACCCCTAAATAGCCAGTTTTAAATGCCAAACCTCAGCAATGGTATTCATTTAATGAGATAAAAACTCTTAAACAACTTCTCTTAATGGTTGCCTACTACATCTTTACAAAGAGTCCATTTTCACTATGGGAAGGACATCCACAGTTCAGACACTTGGTGATTGAAAAAAATCTTGCTCAGCATTTTTATCATATACTTTGTATTGAAATATGATTTACATACACAAAAATAAAACGTAGATAGCCACTCACACAGAGATGACTTCAAAGAAAACCCAGACAGTCTGCTCACCTTGGGGTGCTATCAAAGTTCTTCCATTCTCCTGACACCAACCAACTGGCTGGACGTAAGGACTATTAACATCACACCTGCAAAAACAGGATCCTATGTTAGGTTCCATATTACTCAATGCGAGAGAAAGAATCCAAAAGTAATTGCTATTCTGGATATGAAGAGATATCCAGTACTTCATAGCTAAAGGGAAAGAGAAAAAAAAATTAGTACCATATTTGTAGGCTGAGTAACTAAACTTCTCTTTTGCATAACCTCCTTGAAACTTCCTGCCTTAAAATAAAGGGGGGAAAGACCTGAAGTGTCAGTGATATCGTCAGAGAGCAAATACTTACTATAAATATTCTACCAGTTCATGCTTACAGTAATGGAAAGTATTAATAGGACAGTCTAAGTGGTAATAGGACAGTCCAGATTCCAGATAACTACATTTTTTTCCTCCTCCTCCTTTCAAAGAATCCAGAACATTCCACCGAAGACACATACAACAACAACTCTATGCTTTGCTTCTTGGTTCAAAAAGAAAAACAAGACTCTCTTCATGAAAATTAAGAACAATGGCCGACTTGTCCATTACTCAGGACATACTATGAGGAAATGCTACAAAAAAGTATTTTCATTGTGACCTCCTCTGTATTTCAGGTTTTTATCCAGAAAACCCTTTTAACTCATGCAATGTTAGTTTAATGGCTTCACAGCACACATTTTCTCTGTTTCCCACAGGCTTTCAAATAATCCACTCCCATGCTCCAGAATCCTTCTTTTAAAAATGTGACAGGATGAATACAACATATTTCAGATGAAGAAAGAAAGAAAGAAAGAAGAAAGAAAGAAAGAAAGAAAGAAAGAAAGAAAGAAAGAAAGAAGGAAAGAAAGAAAGAATGAAAGAAAGAAAGAAACTGCAAGTTTTTAAATTCCTCTTCACAAAACTGTTTCCCTTACAAACTAGACAAACATACAGTGAAGTCCCCTGAACTGCTCATATTAGTTCAGGTAAGACCTCATTAGATAACTTGTTATAGGATGTGGAAAAAGTTTCTTGGGTTCCTTACTTCAACAAAATTCACATCAGAGAAGGCTGTGAAAAGTCAACCACTGAATTTCCTGATGTTCATTACTACGAGAATAGCAAGAAAAGTGACAGGACTGGAATAAAAATAAATTCTTAACCAAACATATGAACATTTGGGGAAAAAAGAGAAAAGGAAAAAAACAAAACATTGGTGTCTTACCAGTAATCATAGCTGTCATCCCAGTTGTCAAAATGCACTCGCAAGCGGTCATCCACAATATCTGCTATGGTAGCCACGCACACCAAGGAAGGGTTCTTCCTGTCCACAGCCTCCAGCTTCATTCCCACCTGAAACTCCTTAGGCACTGGCCCATTCTAACACAGCACCAGCAAGGGAAGAGGCACGAACAGAAAGAGGACACCAAGCAGGACTGAGCCACAGTGAAACTTCTACAACGTTTAGCATCAGCAAAGCCTAGAGGGCATAACACTTACCCTTTGGAAAGAAACCAGCAAATGCCAGGAAAACACCCAGCAACTCTCATGCAGCTTACATTCCTAATCAAGACCAGGGAAACTCGCTCCTCTGGTCTCTTCTCTTTCAATGAGCAGGGAGTTTTTATTTCCCTTTTCAACTTCATTTTCCCCTCTTCAGTTCTTCGTGTAATTCGTATTCATTTAAAAATAGACTGTTTGCTGAACACAGTCCTATCAAAAGAGGTTCTCTGCTCCACATAGGCTTTTTTTTTTTTTTTTTTTTTTTTTTTTTTTTGTGGTACCGGGGATTGAACTCAGGGACACTCGACCACTGGGCCACAACCCCAGCCCTTTTTTGTATTTTATTAGAGACAGGGTCTCATTGAGTTGCTAAGTGCCTCGCCACTGCTGAGGCTGGCTTTGAACTCGCGATCCTCCTGCCTCAGCCTCCCAAAGTGCTGGGATTACAGGCGTGCGCCGCCGTGCCCGGCTTCCACATAGGCTTTTAATAGTATTCAAATATTTCTATTTGAAAAAGTGGTAAAGACATGATCTTTAGCATCAAGATATCATTAAATTGATTACTCTATTGAAAGTAGTGACTTTCTTAATATGTAGGGAATACATACAGTAATCCACATGTAACAATTACAATTAAAAGTGTGGATGCTTTTTATTAAGTACCTGTATATGTTTGTTCCTATAAAAATGCTATAGATTATGATTTATAATAAATAACTGCTATAAAACCCCAGTCTTTGAATTGTGATAATTAGCTAGTTCTGGGATTTGGGAGTATTTATTCAATATCTGGGGACAAAATGAGGGTTTCTTCTCTACTTCTTTACTATCTAAACCCCATTTTTATTTTTCTTTAGCACATTTTACTTTTAAAGAAATTTCACATTTCAATAACTCCCTTTCCTTTACACAATTCTATGAAACAAATACAACAACCATATAATATTAATTCTAAGATCAATAACATGAAGCTCCAGAAATTCAAGCAGGAGACCTGCACAGTGACATCACCTGCAGGTGACTCAGGCTTATGTACCACCCCTGCACTCTCCTAGTAAGCCAGCCTCACCATTGGGCCCAGAAAGTGGCTAAAAAGATTGGGGTTAGGGCTGTGACTTATCCCCATTCTCCACTGAAAGGTCACTGGGATGCTGGCCTGAAGTATATACTGGTTTCAAAATACCAAAAATAAGTTTAAAAGATTAACTCATTGTAAGTAAAAAGGAAAAAAAAAAACTTTATGAAAGGCATTTTATTTTTAGCTGCCTTTAAATACTTTACACAGCTAACTGAAGTCTTTAATTGCACTTTTAAAGGAGAAAATAAAACAAATGCCCATAGAAAAGGAGACAAAGTAAGTGAGAAAAGTTACAGGAAGTTGAGTTTCCATACTTTCTTAAAGGATTAAAATATAACAGAATATAGAGCAAATTTTAATAAATGTAAGCTCAAGGAAAATTCTAACAAACTGAGGAATTGAATACTTACAGAACTTCTGTTTCTGAATAATTTCTTAGGAGCATTTTGCAATTTGCAAGCCTTCAAGTAATCCATCCAAACAAATTTATCTTTTCTATAACCTAGAAAAAAGTACAATTTACTCAAAATACCCACAAGAGGTAACCACAAGTACATTAAATATATTATTAACCTTCAGTCTTCTGTCACAAATTCCATGCCCTCAGCAGATCACAAATGATTTACATTAAAATCTCCAAATTGTTTCAATGTTTTCAATGTCTTAAATTCAAAAAAGTTGAATGTGGTTTCCCACTGTGCACAACAATCCCTACAAATGTTTACTGTTCACTTAGCTATGGTACTGGGACCCTGGGAGCTTGATGGGAGTCTCACCTCCCATTAAGGATTTCCAGAATGGGTAAATGGATAAGACAAGAATACCAGTGTTGTCCCCACCCCTAAGGAAGCCATGTCACAAAGACCATAAGAGATCCCAATTGTGCTGTGATTCAAGAAGCCTGACACTTGGGGGGAATTACAAAACCCTTCACAATTCAGACCATTTTTGACAGCTCTGACTTTCTGTATACCTTATCTTTACAATGTTCCCACTAGAAATGCCTTGTCTTCCATTCATATGCCCTAAGGTGGTTCAAACAGAACTCACACAAATAATGCAGGCTCAGTATTTTCCAAGGGAGCATCATACTGAAAATACAGGTCGAACTCCTAACACTAGTCTTCAAGGCCAAGGCAACACCTCTGACTCCACCTCCTGCCTTTTTGCCTTGCTTCTCCACTTGTCTCCTTGAGACTCCTCATCTTAACCAAGTCCACTCCACCCCAGGGCATCTGCTCTGTACTTTTCCTGCTTGATGCTCTTCCTCAGTAATCATGTTGCTTTCTCTCTCATTTTGTCCAGGCATCTATGGGACCCCCTAAGATAGGCCTGTTTTTACCACACTATCTAAAAGAGCCTTCTTATGGCCAGTCTTCTTATGGCCTTCCCCTTCTCTGAAATGAAAGTCCATGGAGACAGAGGTTTTATTCACTGTTCCAGCCCCAGTACCTACATGTAGTAAGGACTCCATAAAACCTACTGGATGAATGAGACTGTTAACCTGTCATCAGTTATTAAAATCCCAGTAATCTCAAGGGACTTTTCATAGGTCCCAAGGCAGAACCCACTGGACACTCTGAGTAGATTACTAAGAATAAAACATCTACATACCTACTCCAGAAGTTTCCACGGTCATTTTGTAGTCTAACATGCAAGCAGGAGACTGCATGCAGAAGTTGGCCATGCAAAGAAACTGGCCCATGGGCATCTCACTGACCACACCCTCCTCTCACTTGCACAAAACAACTGACTAAAGTTCCTCTAGTATGTAACAAAAGACAAAGCTGAGATTTTATTATCAAAAGAAAACTTGAACTGAACTTTTTATTCATAGCTCCCATGTTTTCCATGATTTTTGGGTTTGCAACAACTGACAGTGATTCAGATTTCTCACCATGATCTGCCATTGATATAGTGGGATATTTCATTTCAACCATGATTTAAACATTAGTTGCTCCCATAATATTTTATTTCTACCCTATGTACCTTATCAGAATATTTGACCTAAAAATCATGAACAATTTTCTTTCAAAGATACTTCTTTCTAAAGAGGGTGTTACTGAGGTCTCAGTGCTCTTTAAGAAACAAATTTTCACACCAGGTTCTCTTGTTAGTATTTCATAAACTGTTGTTAAAATAAAACTGAAATATCAAGTGACTCTCTTTTTGGTTGGTAAATGCATCCTGGCTTACCCTTAGGGATGTGCAATTCATGCTTGGTCTTTTCACACCACCCTACTGGATGAATGTCAGGGGAACCAGCATTGGTCCAGAAATCATAGCAGCTTAAATATCCATCAAAATGAAGTCTTAGCCGGTAACCACACACCTGTAGCATGGAAAGTTTGCAATTGTTCATTAAGTGTTGTACATTTAAAATGGACACAAAATTATTAAAGTATTCAAATACTTTGTGAGTGCTAACAACATTTAAGAGCTGATGCTTCCAGCCAAATGTTTTCATTAGAGAACAAATTTACACATGATATCTGATTAAAACTGTGATGAAGTAGATACTGTCCTTCAAGAACCTACAGCCTTCTGCAAAATACAGCCTTTTACTTGCCTATGTACCTATATAAATATACTACAGTGAGTATCACCATTGTGTACATCCACAAGAAATTAATTAAAAATAATAACTATGGGTAAATGGCAAAAAGATCAGTAGAGGGAAGGAAACAGGGTGTGGGGGTAGAGGAGGGAAAGGAGAGGTACTAGGACTGAATTAGAACAAATATATTCCATGCTTTATAATTATGTCAAAAATGGATTCTATTGTCATGTATAACTAAAAGAGAACCAATAAATTAAAAACAATAGTTTAGGTGAAAAAAAAGGATCCACAATTTAAATATTTTAATTAAGTAGTTTATTTATTAATTCAACACCTGTCCAATATTCCTTTCAGAACCTCTATCTCCTGCTGTTGGCTTGGATTCATATTCCAAGATAGTGCAAATTGCAGTACAGAGCAAAACAAAATGGGGATGGCCTTAGCTCTACCATATGCATACAGCATACTCAGAGAACATTAAAACAGTCAGAAATACAGCCTCTAGACATGCTGTGCAAGTTTAATAGCTACAATCAATCAAGTGAAGCAAATGAATGTGACTTTTTCATTGAATGCTATTAGAAATAGAGACATATCTTATTGATTTGATAATATGTTTAGTAAATATTACATTTTACAAGCCATTTGCTTTAATCACTGGCTCTTCACTGTACATAATTTTCGTAAAATACTTGTATTTATATAAATATATAACTCATAGACATAAATATTATTCATATGCATTTCTCATTAGTTCAACTAAAATGTGAATAAGTATATTTTTATTAATAAGGAAAACAATTGTGTGATTCATGATTTGTTATCAATCTTAGGTGAAAGCCATTAACCAATTAATGCAAGAATAAACGCTAGCTGATGAAGGACTTTAATTAGAGACTTTATCTTCACAGAAGGACAAAAGTTCATTAAGAAACATTTTCACCCATCACAGACTAAAATAAATCCACAATGTTCTAAAACTTGTTTATGATCAAAAGTATACAAACTTGTAATTCTCTAGAAAATTCTGTCACCATGCAATGAGCCCAAACCAGTAACCATATCTCTCACCTCAGCTACAGAAAGCACACAGAATACAGATGGATGTCGGGGATCAATGCCTTCCAGTCTCATGCCAACCTGAAAACCATTTTCGTGCTCCGGGAAGGATTGATCCTATGGAATTTCATGATACAACATTAGCCATTGATATTTCTTTATAACTATATATAAAATATTTGGTATAATTTAAATGTGGACTCTAAAAACAATGGAACCCAAAGAAACAGAGAGTAGAAAGGTGATTACCAGAGGCTAGGATAATAAGCGGGTGGAGGAGGCTCTGGTCAAAGGGTATGAAGTTGTAGTTAGACAGGAGGAATAAATGATATGGACTTAAGGTGACACATATGCTAACTATCTTGATTCAATCATTCCACACTGTGGAAGATATCATATCATATTGTGTACCCCATAATTATATAAAATTATAATTAGTTTAAAAGTTGAAAATGATTTTTTTTTTAAAACTTTACTGTATAGTTGGAAGCTCTGTAATATGGAAGGCTGCTCTTACATGTAATTGGCTCTCAAAGATGATTTGGTCATTTTAATAAACTTTGAAATAGTTTAATTATGAACTTCTATGTTCTGCAAACTTCTCACTTACTTGTGTTGCCCAATCTTCCTTCTGTCCTTGGTTGATTACATGGATTACCCACCCCCAATCTGCACCTTGGGGCTCTTCACTGGTACAGTGAGTTGGCTATAAAGACTTTAATTTCAATATAATCAAATATATTTCCTGTAAATTTTACACACGCAATCTATGTGGTCCTTCCTGACTCAGGCTACTCAGTAGTAGTTTTCAAAACAAAATGTTGAAGTTTCATTCTTAGTATTTAAATTTATAGTAAAACTGAAATTGCTTTTTCTATGGTGTGAGGTAGGGGCCTGGTTTTTTCATGTGGAAAATATACTATTCAACAAGTGGTTTCCAACTCATAAGTTGAAGTGATCTGCAAAGTCAACTCTTATAACCAGTTTCTATATATTTGTGGGTCTATTCTGGCCCCTCTATGCTGTTTCATTGACATATCTATTTTACACAGTCTTATTTGCTAATATGGAGCCTTTCTATTTGAATCAATCTTTAAATATTGAGTTTTCTAATTCAGAAATTTGTTATCTTTCCATGTTATCTAATCATTTTGTTTGTCAAGGATTTTCTTCAAATATTCAACAGACTTCAAAAATGCTTTGTGGGGCTGGGGTTGTGGCTCAGCGGTAGAGCTTTCACCTAGCACGTGCGCGGCCTGGGTTCAACCCTCAGCACCACGTAAAAATAAACGCATTGTGTACAACTAAAGCAAATAAATAAATATTTTTTAAAAAATGCTTTGTTACATTTATTTCTGGGTAAATTTTTAATTTTTATTTCTATTGTCAATGAATTTTTTTCATATTACTTTCTAATTTGCTCACATTAATTTCCTTAATACTTACATTTTAAAAACAATAACTATAGCATTCTTTCCTACAGCCTTACTGAATTATCACTTGTTTTGATCAGACATTTGTGATCAGATTCAGCATTATCAGTCAATTCATTCTTAATTAGAAATAAACTTATACTAAAAGAAAATGATGACTAGAATCTAGTTCTGTTAGACCTAGAGCTGCTTTTGAAACACTAATTGTCTTGCTATTTAATAGTACTTAACACCTGAATGCCTATTTTCAGGTTAAAATTTTGTTTTTTAAGAGTCTTTTCAATTGGAAATAATGTCAAACTTAAAGACAATTTGCAAGAACAATACAGCAGAAAGCACATCACAGTTTTGCCTAGATTCGTGTGTTGCTAAAATTTACCTCCTTTGCTCTAATAGTTTATTATCACTCCCTCTATCTCCTATGTCTACATAGACATAGAAAAATGATATCAATATAGTTTTTGTGTGAATCATTTGAGAGCCCTTCACCTCTAAATTTAAATATAATTCCCTAAAACAGTGTATTTTCCTAAAGAATAGAATGTGTCTTATATAACCACAGCTGTTATCAGCTTCTATAAACTTAACATGTACACAAATACTTTTAAATTAACATTCCATTCATATTCCACTTCTGTCCATTTTTCCAACACACTTTATAACATTCCCCCCACTCTGCAAAACACAGACAGTCTATGATAAAACACTGTATTTAGAAAGTCTCTTTAGTTTCGAGTAATCTGGGACCTTTTCCATTAGCATGTCTTTGTTGTTTACAGCACTGACTTTTTAAAAAATTTTTTTTTATTATTCTAAATTGTTATACATATTTGCAAAGTACACTTCATTTCATATTACACATAAAGAGCACATTTTTTTCAAGTTGCTGGTTTTATATAAAGTATTTTTACAACAATTGTATCATCATACATGTATTTAGGGTAATCATGGATAACTCAGTCTGCCATTATTCATATCAAATTATATAATTTTATATAATTATATAATTTATATAATCATGGATAACTCAGTCTGCCATTATTCATATCAAATTATATAATTCTATAGAATTATGCCCTTGCTCCCTCCCATCCCTTCCCCCTCTTTGTTCTATTTAAAGCTCTTTCATTCCTCTCAACACCTCTCTCTTGCCTTTATAAGTTAGTATCTTCATATCAAAGAGATCATTTGACCTTTGGTTTCTTGGGATTGGCTAACTTCACTTAGCATTATTTTCTCCAGCTCCATCCATTTACCTGCAAATTCCATGATTTTATTCTCTTTTAGTGCTGAGTAGTGTTCCATTGTGTCTATATACCAAAGTTTCCCTATCCATTCATCTGCTAATGGGCACCTGGGTTGGTTCCACAATCTAGCTATTGTGAATTGTGCTGCTATAAACATTGATGTGGCTGTGTCCCTGTAGTAAGCCTTTCTTAAGTCCTTTGGGAATAGGCCAAGGAGTGGGATAGCTGGGTCAAATGGTGGTTCCATTCCAAGTTTTCCTACGCATCTCTGTACTAATTTCCAGATTGGCTTCACCAATTTGCAGTTCTACCAGCAATGTAAGAGTATGCCTTTTTCCCCACATCCTCGCCAGCATTTATTATTGTTTGTTTTTTTGATAGCTGCCATTCTGACTGGAATAAGATGAAATCTTAGAGTTGTTTTGATTTGCATTTCTCTAATTGCTAGAGATGTTGAACATTTTTTCATATATTTGTTGATTGTTTGTATATAATCTTCTGAGAAGTGTCTGTTTAGTTCCTTGGCCCATTTATTGTTTTTTTGTTTTTTTTTTTGTTGTTGTTGTTGTTTGGTGTTAAGGCTTTTAAGAGCTTTATAAATCCTTGAGGTTAGTGTTCTATCTGATGTGCTTGTGGTAAAGATTTGCTCCCATTCTGTAGGTTCTCTGCTCACCTCACTGATTGTTTCTTTTGCTGAGAAGAAGCTTTTTAGTTTGAATCCATCCCATTTATTGATTCTTGGTTTTAGTTCTTGTGCTATAGGGGTCTTATTGAGGAAGTTGGAGCCTAAACCAACATGATGGAGATTTGGGCCTACTTTTTCTTGTATTAGGTGTAAGGTCTCTGATTTAATTCCTAGGTCCTTGATCCACTTTGATTCAAGTTTGTGCATGGTGAGAGAAAGAGATTTAATTTCATTTTATTACATGAGGATTTCCAGTTTTCCCAACACCATTTGTTGAAAAGGCTGTCTTCTCTCCAGTGAACATTTTTGGCACCTTTGTCTAATATAAGATAACCGTAGGTGTGTGGGTTCGTCTCTGTGTCTTCTATTCTGTACCATTGGTCAACTGGTCTATTTTGATGCCAGTACTATGCTGTTTTTTGTTACTATTGCTTTGTAGTACAATTTAAGGTCTGGAATAGTAATGCCACCAACTTCATTCTTCTTGCTAAGAATCGCTTTGGCTATTCTGGTTCTCTTATGTTTCCAGATGAATTTCATGATTGCTTTTTCTATTTCTATGAGGAATGATATTGAGATTTTGATTGGTATTGCATTGAATCTGTATAGTGCTTTTGGGAGAATGATCATTATAACAATATTAGTTCTACCTATTCATGAACAAGGTAGATCTTTCCATCTTCTAAGATCTTCATTAATTTCTTTCTTTAGTGTGCTGTAGTTTTCATTGTAGAGGTCTTTCACTTCTTTTCTTGGGTTGATTCCCAAATATTTTTTTTTTTGAGGCTATAGTAAATGGGGTGAATTTCCTAGTTCCTCTTTCAGAGGATTTGTTGCTGATGTACAGAAATGCCTTTGATTTATGGGTATTTATTTTATTTCCAGCTACTTTGCTGAATTCATTTATTAGATCGAGAAAATTCTGGTGGAATTTTTTGAATCTTCTATGTATAGTATCATATCATCTACAAATAGTAATAATTTGAGTTCTTCTTTTCCTATTCATATCCCTTTAATTTCTTTTGTCTCTCTAATTGCTCTGGCTAGGGCTTCAAGAACTATGTTAAATAGGAGTGGTGAAAGAGGGCATCCCTGTCTTGTTCCAGATTTTAGAGGGAATATTTTCAATTTTTCTCCATTTAGGATGATGTTGGCCTGGGGCTTAGCATAGATGCACTTTACAATGTTGAGGTATGTTCCTGTTATCCCTATTTTCTCTAGCATTTTGAACATTAAGGGATGTTATATTTTGTCAAATGCTTTCTCTGCATCTATTGAGGTGCTCATATGATTTTTTATCTTTAAGCCTGTTGATGTGATAAAGTACATTTATTGATTTCCTTATATTGAACCAACCTTGCATCTCTGGAATGATGCCCACTTGATGATAGTGCACTATCTTTTTTATGTGTTTTTTGTATTTGATTTGCCAGAATTTTATTGAGAATTTTTACATCTATATTCATTAGAAATATTGGTCTGACATTTTCTTTCTTTGATTTGTCTCTGTCTGGTTTTGGAATCAGGGTGATACTGGCCTCATAGAATGAGTCTGGGAGTATTCCCTCTTTTTCTATTTCACGAAATAGTTTGAGAAGTATTGTTGTTAGTTCTTCTTTAAAGGTCTCTTAGAACTCAGCTGCGTATCCATCGGGTCCTGGGCTTTTCTTGGTTGGTAAGATTTTTATGGCATCCTCTATTTTATTGCTTGAAATTGACCTATTTAAATTGTATATATCATCTTTATTTAATTTGGGCATATCATATGTCTTTAGAAATTTGTTGATGCCTTCATTATTTTCTATTTTATTGGAGTATAAATTTTCAAGATAATTTCTAATTATCTTCTGTATTTCTGTAGTGTCTGCCGTGATCTTTCCTTTTTTATCATAGATATTGGTAATTTCTCTCTTCTTTTCTTTGTTAGCATAACTAAAAGTTTATCAATTTTATTTATTTTTTCAAAGAACCAACTTTTCGTTCTGTCAATTTTTTCAATTGTTTTTTTTAGTTTCAATTTCATTAATTTCAGCTCTGATTTTAATTTTTTCCTTTCTTTTATTTCTTTTTTTGGGTTGATTTGTTCTTCTTTTTTCTAGGGCTTTGAGATGTAATGTTAGTTCATTTATTTGTTGACTTTTTCTTTTTTGAAGGAATGAGCTCCACGCAATGAACTTTCCTCTTAGTACTGCCTTCAGAGTGTCCCAGTGATTTCGGTATATTGTATTGCTGTTCTCATTTACCTCTAAGAATTTCTTAATCTCCTTCTTGATGTCTTCTGCAACCCATTGATCATTCAATAGCATATTATTTAGTCTCCAGGAGTTAGAGTAGCTTTTCTTTCTTTTTTTATCATTGATTTCTAATTTCATTCCATTATGATCTGACAGAATGCAGGGTAGTATCCCTACTTTTTTTTATATTTGCTTAGAGTTGCTTTATGGTATAATATATGGTCTATTTTTTGAGAAGGATCCATGTGCTACTGAGAAGAAAGTGTATTGGCTCGTTGATGGATGATATACTCTATATATGTCAGTTAAGTCTAAGTTATTAATTGTATTATTGAGTTCTATAGTTTGTCTAACTTTTGTTTGGAAGATCTATCCAGTGGTGAAAGAGGTGTGTTAAAATCACCTAGAATTATTGTGTTGTGGTCTATTTGATTCTTGAACTTGAGAAGAGTTTGATTGATGAATGTAGATGCTCCATTATTTGGGGCATATAGATTTATAACATTTATATCTTGTTAATCTTAAGCAGTATGAAATGTCCATCTTTATCTCTTTTGACTAACTTTGGCTTAAAGTCTACTTTATTTGATATGAGGATGTAGACCCCTGCTTGCTTACGTAGACCATATGAGTGATATATTTTATCTCAGCCTTTCACCTTCAGTCTGTGGGCATCTTTTCCTATGACATGTGTCTTGAAGGCAACATATTGTTGGGTCTATATTTTTTTAATCCAATCTATTAGCTTATGTCTTTTAATTGGTGAGTTTAGGCCATTAACATTCAGGGTTATTATTGAGACATAATTTGTATTACCAGTCATTTTTATTTTTTTATTATTTTTGGTATTTAGTTTGACTTAGTTTTTCCTTTGGTTGGTTTTCCCCTTTGTTGTAGTTCTTTCCTTTGCAGATTTTCATTATTATTTTTCATTTCCTCCTTGTGGAATATTTTACCGAGAATGTTCTGTAGAACAGGCTTTCTTTACTTAAATTCTTTTAGCTTTTGTTTATCATGGAAGGTTTTTATTTCATCCTCGAATCTAAAGCTTAATTTTGCTGGGTATAAAATTCTTGGTTGGCATCCCTTATCCTTTAGAGCCTGGTATATGTTGTTCCAGGCTCTCCTGGCTTTGAGGTTCTGTATTGAAAAATCTGCTGAGATGCGAATTGGTTTTCCCTTATAGGTAATCTGACTTTTCTCTCTTGCAGCCTTTAAAATTCTATCTTTATTTTGTTTGCAAGGCATTTTCATTACAATGTGCCTTGGTGTGGACCTGTTGTAATTTTGTACATCTGGCATCCTATAGTCCTCTTGTATTTGATTTTCAAATTCATTCTTCCTGCTTGGGAAATTTTCTGATATTATTTAATTGAAGAGATTGTGCATTCCTTTGGTTTGAATCTCTGCACCTTCCTCTATTCTAATAAATTTTATGTTTGGTCTTTTGATGGTATCCCATAGTTCTTGGATATTCTATTCATGGTTTCTTACCATCTTCACTGTGGGGTCAACTTTATTTTCAAGATTATATATTTTGTCCTCATTGTCTGAGGTCCTATCTTCCAAGTGGTCCAATCTGTTGGTGATGCTTTCTATTGAATTTTTTAAGTGGTTTACTGTTTCTTTCATTTCAAGGATTTCCATTTGGTTTTTTCTCAAACTCTCTATCTCTTTCTTGAAGTAATCTTTTGCTACCTGGATTTGTTTTCTTATCTCTTTGTTGGTGTGATCGATGGTTGCCTGTATTTGATCTCTTATCTCTTTGTTGGAGAGATCAACTTTTGCCTATATCTGTTCACTTAGGTTGTTTTTTAAATCCCTTATCATTTTAATTATGTATATCCAGAACTCCTTCTCTGACATTTCACCTACTGTGCTTTCTATGGTTTCTATTGTTGTAGTATCTTGGTTTGTTTGGGGCATTTTCCTCCCTTGTTTCTTCATGACGTCTATGTATTTTCCTCTCTTGCAAGGTAAGCCTGAGGTATTACAGCTTCTGCCCTTTTGTCTTATAAGGGCCTCCAGGTTACCCAAAACCTCACTTTTTAGGGAAATATCAATATTAGAGCTATCAATGTACCTAATGTGTCCATATATCAGTTAGTTTCTATTTTTATATTTACAGTTTTGTCGCTATAAACAGAAATGATGAGATCAGTTATCTTATACCATATAGTCTCTATGTTTGCGTGGTGGTTTACAGTATCCAATGATAGAAGGGGGGACTTAGAGGTTGGCTTAAACATTTATGAAGTAAGATGTGGGGAAAAAAGAGGTATTAGATTATTTGACTAGTGAGAGTATAATCATTAGAATTTGGCTGTTAGTAGAAGAAGCAAGAGATAGGCAACCCCATGTAAGATTCCCTGTTAGTTCACAACAGCATAACTGGTTGCACCTTCTGGTGCATCCTGGTCCCCAGGGACCTTAGTGATGTCTTACCCCGGAACTTTTTGTTGTTCCTTGGTAGTAGCATAGCTAACTCAGTTTTGTGGCAGTGGCAGCCTCAGGCCTATAATTACATTGGTGTTGGGTTGAGTAGCTACAGGATCCCAGTGCAGTGTGTCTCTCTGGGCAGAGGCAGGTTGCCTCTCCGATTTGTGGGCATGGAGTGGGCCTCTCTCTCCAGATCTCCTCCTGGCCGCAGTGTGTGGAGCAGGCAGTCTGGCTTTCTTCTCCCCATTCTCCTCCTCCTGGGTCTCCTCCCAGTCTAGTTGTTTCGGTGGGGGTTGGGCAGGTGAGCAGCAGGGCCCTTCCACAGGGTGGATCCTGCAGTTCTTGGTCCTGGTGATGGCGTGGGCCGGTGGTCGGGCGGGCTGGTAGCTGGACCGCTCCTTCCAGCCGGGTGTCTACCGCTTGTTCTGGTGGCAGTTGGGCAGGTCACAGTTTCCCAGGGAATGGACGGGGCCCCTCCTTTGGTCGGGCCCTCTCTGTAGCAGGGACCTGCTATTCCCAGCCCTGTTGGTGGTGGCGGTGTGTGCAGGCGGCCAGGAGGGCTGGTGGCTGGGCACTTTTTTTTTTTTTTTTTTTTAAAGAATATTGTCAGGGCTGGGGTTGTGGGTCAGAGGTAGAGTGCTTGTCTAGCATGTGTGAGGCACGGGGTTCAATTCTCAGCACCACATGTAAATAAGTAAATGAAATAAAGGTCTATCAACAACTAAAAACATATTTTAAAAAAGAATATTGTCTTTTCCCTCCTCTGATTTTTCAGTTAGAATGTTCCACATTTTGGATTTGTCTGATGCTCCTCTGCAATTAGGTTCGGGTTATATGCCTTTTGCCAGAATACTACATAAGTGACATATGCTTCTCAGAATACCACACCCAGAGGTACACGATGCCCCTTTGTCCCTCAGTTGAGATACTGAGGAACACGGTATTGTCCCATTTCTTCACTATATAGTAACAAGCAAAAGGCACCTGTACATGTACACATAAACATAGATACACATATTTTATAAACCCTAAGTTCAAACCAATATGTGTGATTCTGATCTACCCCCACAATGCTTGCTCTGCCTTCCTCTCTATCCATGCTGTACTTTCCCCCTGGCAAGGTCCGCCCATTTCCTCCTTTAAGTATATATCTTACATTTTCACAACTATTTTATTCATATGCCACAGTAATCAAACCTAGAGTTCAAGATTCTGTTTCCCCTCACTTCTGTGTCATCCAAGAGTGGGGTAGGTATATAGTTTAAACTGTATATAAACAATTGGATTCATTTTTCCTTGCATTTAATGCTATCACAGTATCCAACAGAAATACAATTGAGTTCACGTGTTTCAATTTGCTTTTAGATCAGAAGATATTTTAATATTTTTTAGTATACAGATGGCTTCCAAGAGTTAAAACCACACCTCACACAACCTCGCTCCATCTCACTTCTTGAAGGTATGCAACTTCACTGCTTTCTGTATTTTCCTTCTTGAGTTTCTTTTTGCAAAGAAGTTACGTGCATGTTTTTCTTATTTTCCCTTCTTTCTCAGGAAAAAGGCCATATACTACACACGTTCTTTTCACACGTTCTTTCCTGGAGACCCTGTAGCATTCTGCATTTCTGTCTCCTGGAGACCACCCTGTGCCAGCTCACAGTGATTGGCCACACTCCTTCCCACAGCCACAATGTACTCCATCTAGCACATGCAGGTTCCATGGTTCATTCAGTCTTCCACACTTCGATGCATATATATATATATATATATATATATATATATATATATGATGAACATGAAACCATTTTAAAGTACTTATGAATTGGCTTGTAAAATGTTGAAAACTTTCTTACATTCACAGATCATTTTGGAAGCTTCCAAGGAAAAACTTTAAAGATGATAAAACCCAAACATGAAATGGCAAGAATGAATGATTTCTCAGGAATATTTTATTTCTATAAAAATAAATGTCATGTATGTATTTAACTCTCCCAGCCTGCTTCCCTCATCTACTCTGTTTTCCAGCAGATTGTATTTAACAAGTTTTGTGTGCCTACCTCCTGTTCACTGCCTTGAAATTTCTCAGCTCACTTTAAAAGCACTACACACATACATACACACATACACACAAGGTTGAGAAAAAAAACAGAAGAAGGACAGACAACAGGGGGAAGATATTAATAATACAGAAAGGAAAGTTAAGAACTAGAGAAGCTGACACAATTTTGTTGTTGTTTTAACAAAACTGAAAGATGCAAAATTGGGAATAGGTGGAAGCAGTGTTGAGGACACTCTGTGGTCTAATCACACATGAATGATAAATTCAGGACACTGGCAATAATTCACAGCCAAGAGTAAGATGAGCCACGCTGTTCTTGTCAAAATTTCAGAATGGCTTCTCATCTGAACACTGGAAACTTCCTATAATGTTGAAAATAATACTAGATGACTAAAAGACAGTATTCCTTAGAGGATTTCAAATAAAAAATAAAATATTCATTTTAACAATCTGAAAGGCAACTTTTAGTGAGAAATATCACTGCTCTTCATCAGTCTCTTTTCTGCTCAATCATTTATTCATGACATGACAGATTTAAAAATTTTTCCTCTCTAAAAATCTTATATTTTTTAATGTAATAGATGGCTATGCTTATGAAACCATATTTTATGGTGAGAAAAGTTTACTAGAATCATGAACTTAAAGAAAACAAAGTCTATTAAACCCATTTAATAAAAAAAAAAAAAAAAAAGAAAACACATTTAGTCACATAAAAATCCCAAGGTTTTTTAGACCTGATGAAAACTTTTACAAATAAATAAACTCTAGCCCAGAGAGGTAAAGGAACTTTCTCAAGGTCACACAGCCAGTTTAGTAGCAGAATGTAACTAAGACCTGAAGTTTTGAAAGCCTGTCAACTGTATGATGTAAGGAGATAGAGCTGGCAACAAAACAAACACAATAAAACCTGGCTCAAGGCCATGGAAGTCCTCAAGGACATTTACAAAGAAGTGACATATGCTCTTGGTTTCTGAAGAGAAGTCATTCTGTTTTGCCATTTTCTTTTCCCAGAACAGTTACAAAATAATATTTTATAGCATGAAATTGATTTATTTTGTCACAAATGATGGAGAAGAAGCATTATTCAAGGTTCCATACCTCATAGCAAAAGCAGGAACAAATTATATGTTATTATTTTAAAAGCTTGTAAAATGAATCATGAGGTCATTGGAAAGGGGTAGCCATGCCTAGAGAAAGCAGACCAGCTATTGGCACAACTCCTTATGAACTACCAGGTAGAAAGGTGTTTGTCATGATGTGTGTGTATGCCAGCACCTCTCTGCTCTGTGGGTGCAGTCACCAATATGCAGCATGCAAAGCTCACGTGATAGATGTGTGCAAGAAATGCTGGACATTTCATGTTAACATTGAGAACCCCACAAAAGCAGAGAGACTGCACTTTGTAGTGATTATTCTGTAAGCTACCTCAGACTGAGGAAGGCGAATGGCCGTTAGCACTAACAGCACATCGGCTGGATGTGTGTCACTGAAGAGAGCTGATGTGCTGAGTGCGCTATTCAATCTAAATGTCCACAGGCATTCTGGTTTATTCACAGGCAAGAGCTGCAGTCAACAATTTCCTGATCTTTATTCAGTGTTGGAAGAAATGGAGGCCATCAGGCATGCAATCAAATCACAGTCACTGAGGCCCGTGTTTTAAGCATGCTATGCAAAGGACTAGGCAAGTCCATAGTCTGATTTCCAAGCCTTACACAACAGCTTTCAAAGGGAAGGAATTCCTAGGAGTTTTGTATGCAGATGAAAACAAAATTTAATACAACACTAAAGAGCCTTGCCATGAATTCAGCATCCTGTTCAAATGGATTTATCGCAACATCTTCCACATCTTAAATGGTCCCAATGCATACCTCCAAGGCTGAAACATCAGTTTTACATGTGAAGAGTAAGAGACCAGCAAGTCTTTTTTTTTTTTTTTTTTTCATTTTCCACTTATATATTCTTTTTTTTTTTTTTTTTTTTTTTTTTTTGGTACCAGGGATTGAACTCAGGGGCACTTGTCCACTGGGTCACATCCCCAGCCCTTTTTTGTATTTTATTAGAGACAGGGTCTCACTGAGTTGCTAAGTGCCTCGCCATTGCTGAGGCTGGCTTTGAACTCGCGATCCTCCTGCTTCAGCCTCCCAAAGTGCTGGGATTACAGGCGTGCGCCACTGCGCCCGGCTTATATTCTTTTTTTAATTGGTGCATTATGGTCATACATAATAATGGGATTCATTGTGACATATTCATACATGCACATAACATGCGGGCTATACAGCTGATGAAGAAATTGACAGGAAGTCTTTTGTAGGCAAACTGTGATATTAGTAGCTTGCCACATAGAACTGAATTTTTTTTGTCAAAACATGATGATTTTCTTCACTCAAAGAAAAAAAATCAAACATGTTATTGGTTAACTTCTTCAAATTAAGGAAGCTTTTCTAAAGGGAATATAAAACAGTCGCCTCCTGAGACAAAACCAACCAAAGAGAAAGCTAGAATGCATTTGTAGCTCTCTCCCAAGTAAGAGACCTTGCATGTCTGAGTGTGACATTCTTGTCAACTCAGCACATGATAGAACAAATGGAATCCAGGCTTCTATAATCTGAATATACAAAAGGAACCAGAACTACCTGGGGAACCACTGAACACTTGCTATCATAGCTAACAATATACAAATGTGAGATACAACTTTCTCACTAAGATAAATGAAAAATAAGGAATGAGAACAGTTACAAAGTCAGAGCTATCCTTTATCATGCCATATCAGAGATGCCTTTTACCCAGCAAAGATGCACATAGTACTTACTCTAGCCAGACACTGTTGTAAGCACTTTATGAATATTAACACATTAAAAGCACTATAAAAATCCTGTGAATTTGGTGTTATTATACACATATTACAGATGACATGCCTGAGGCCACAGTGCAAGTGCATCTGCCTTTAGTGCTCAGGCAAGCAGTCACTACCCTAGATCATCATGCAAGGTTATAAGCATCACCACACCCTCACTGACTAAACATTCATAATTTAAAATTTTTAATCTATAGTTAAAATTATGAGATCCTTGGGAATTGAGTATATGCTACATAGCCATTAAATGATTCTCATATGCCAAAAGTTTAAAAACATTGCCACAGAAAAGTTAAAAGAGAACCTGTGTGCGTGTGTGTGTGCGTGCGCACACGCATAAAGGGTGTGTGGGGGGGTAATATATAATAAAGGTGGCATTGTAGACTGTAGAGCAAAGATAAATGGCATGAGACTACACGACTATCCACTTAGGAAGAATGGTTAAACCATATCCCACCATGACTATATACAATAATAATGTTCAATGGGAAGAAAATGAAAATGGTACAATGGAATACAAAGCAGCTATCAGAAAAGCAAGACAAGATCTGGGTCTGCTGAGGCAGCAGGAGATCCACAATAAATATAAAGCATGCATTAAGTAAGTATAGAGTATTTTGATTTTTTGTTTATAAAAACTAATTAGGCCTGGTGTGGTAGTACACACCTATAATCCCAGTGGCCCTGGAAGTCGAGGCAGAAGGATAGCAAGCTCAAATCTAGACTCAGCAATTTAGCAAGACCCTGTCTCAAAATAAAAAGGGCTAGGGATATGGCTCTGTGGTTAAGCATCCCTGGGTTCAATCCCTGGTAACAAAAAAATTAAAAAACAAACAACTAATTCCATAAACATTATTTACATGTCAACATAACTACACACTTACAGATCTAGAACAATAAATGTCAAATTATTTTGAGTGATTCACCTAGAGAAGAGAACCAACACAGAAATAGCCCTTTATTTTTATATTCTTCTGCTTATTAGAATTTTTAAACAGGCTGTGAATTTTAAAAGATCAACAGGTACACACAATCAACTGTTGACGATGCTGGGTGATTCAGCAGAACGCAGGCCATGTGAAGCCTCATGGCTTCTAAGAAACTTGTATTGTATTCTTAGTTGAGGAAGCATGAACAAAAGACTTTGAGCAGTGAGAAGGACCCATTATTGTATTTTAGAAATATCTTTTTAGTGGCACTATGGAGATTTAATTAGAAAAGTAGCAAAACTAGAAGTAGGAACAATGGATCGATCAGGCGGCTCTTAATATCTACCAATATAACTGAGATTTACCATGTGCCATGTATAGCATCTAACTCAGCTATGGAAGCCTTAAAACACCTCATTGGAATGATTCTGATCCTTATTTGCCGGGGGAAACTGAGTTGTTCATAAACTACATCATTTGCACAGCTCATCAGTATAAGACTTGGAATCCAAATTCAAACCTAAAAAAAAAAACAAATTTGCACAGAAGTGCAAAGTTTTATTGCATTTCAGAACATTGCAATAGCCCTGACAGGTGATAATAAGCACCCTGAGCAACACAACACAGGAACAAAGGATCTGGGAATAGAAGGAAGGGGCCAGATTCACTCTGTTTAGGAGGAAAAATAGGGAGGATCTGATTACTGGCTCTAGGCAGAGGATGTGGAAGACAGGGATTTTAAACTGATAGCTAGGTCTCAGGCCTGCAAGAAATGTCCAACTTTTACACAGTGTGTAATTTGAACTTTTATAATGTGCACACTATCTTCCTTCTAAGACTTTATGGATAGCTCATGAACAACCACACTGTTCCAACATTCTGGAACAGTCCTATAACTTCTGTGCTCTCCTAGGTATCTTGTAATGAATCTTTTCATCATAAAAGTTTACTCATTGCAAGATTCTGGAAAACTGTGAGAGGTTGTAAAGCTCCTCCCTTGCTTTTTCCTCAAGAATCTTTATGATTTTAACCAAAGTAAACAACTGTATTTATCAAGAATGTCAGATTCCACTTCTAGATTTTTGTTTGTTTTCATCAGAGAGAAAAACAGAACTTGAAAATATACACACACACACCCCACATATTCACACAAAAAAACTTTTTTTTCTATTCTTATTCAAAACTACCTCCTAATACAGCTGTTTTTAATAGGATAGGGGAACAAGATTCTTGATGTCTTCAGGGATTCGAGAAACCTCAGTGTTACATAAATTTTGTGTGCAAATGGCTATAAGCATTTCACTAAGCATATTATCAATAGCTTTCATTAGCTATTCAAAGGGTCTATAATTAAAAAGAAAAAGGAAAAAGATTAAGAGCCATATAGGCATCCTTCTAGGGAATCTGTCATTCATCAATCCACTAACTAAGTATATATTTAGAAGACTTCAATAAGCAGAACACAAACAGTCCACTGCAGCAACTCATCATGGCTATACAGGCCACACTGCGAGGCATGCTTCAAATTTCTGCTTTTTCAAAGTGATACCAATGTTTGCTATTTGTTAGTCTAATGGAAAAAATCATCACCTACATAATGAAACAAAACCTGCTGCAAAGCTTCAGTTAAGACAGCAGTGAAGGATGGCTGATTATATATTCTTAAACTTTCATTTTACAGACTCTTGTTATTTTGAACATTTTCATAGATTAATTCTCAACTCAGAATTGCAAGCAACTGCCAAGATTATACTGAGAAACATTCTACAAATAGAGAACACAGAAATCAGGGCTCAACAAAGTATACTCTAATAAGTTAAGTTAATGCAATTCTTATTGGCTTTTTGTGAATACATTCTGCTACAAATTCACATGTGAAAGCTCTCATTTCCCCAGAACCTACTGATAGTAAGAAATTTGGCTGCACAGTCACATTTAAATATGCATGCCAACCACTGACTGAACTAAGTCTCAGAAACCAAAGAGAATACCTACTAGAGCAGGTAACATACTACTGGACTGAGGCAACCTGAGACCAAGAAGGAAAAGAGACCATGCAGTGCACAACAAAGGATTGCATGGGCAGAACTTTTAAAAATAACTCCTGGAGTTGTCTGGTAATTCCTGGCCATCACTGAATGTATTCCACAAATCCTCTAGTCTAGTGTCTAAAATAATAAACTCACATCCCTCTCCCCCAAATAACTTAACTCTCCCAGAAAAAAGACAAGGATACTCTGAATAAAAATATCCTTTAAGAGTCACATCTACCCTTGATTCCAAATGCCACCCTTTTCTTCCTTCAATTTCTCTTCCTTCTGAAGAGCTCTAAGCTTGACATTCAGCTTCCAGCTGGCACTGCAGATAAGCAGCTGGTACAGGGGCTTCAAGCCCCTCCCAGAAACAGAAAAGCAGCAGTGATCTGGCTGTCTGGCTCCAGACTTCAGATCAGCTATTTCCTAGCACCCCTGGTACTTTGAATTTTACCATTTCAAAGAAGCAGATTCCAAGTATAGGAAAAGTATAGGAAAAGTTTTTAAAAGGGTTCCATATGCCCATGATTTAAACATCGACCAAACAACTGCATATAATGCACACAATATATTTTTCCTATTTTTTTTCCCTGAGAAAATGGCTAATTACTAATGAAGTTATCTTTAAAACTGGGGGCAACAAAAATATACACAGAAGAGAAGAACAAATAGGTAAACACTTTGAGCAAATAAAAAGGGCATAATACTGAGATTATAATTTGATTCTAATTATGTCCAAATGCATATGGTATTTCATTATAGCTTGTACAGTAACTAAGGAAAATATGCAAGGTCATCATGGGGGCTGATATCACAATATTTAAAGTGATACCTAAGAAGGATCTATATTAAAATTAGGGTAGTGTTCTCAATGATTTGGAATAATTTGGAAGCATGACTCCTGACTAAACTGTTTTGGCTGGAAAGGTTCTAGGTGTTGCAGGTGGTTTTAAGGGGCATTATAACAAATATCAGTTTTCACAGGAGCATCTTTCTGCACCTGGAGAACTAAATGCAAATCCAGACTTTATCAAAAACAAAACAAACACAAAGCCTTTTCTCTTTCTACTTAAGTACAGGCACGTTTAGAAAAAATAGATTTTTAAAAATAAAACTGAAACCTAGGTGAAGGAATTAAATATAAAAGGTAGCAGGGATGTTCCTTTTGCTTAGACTTCCAAGTAAGACAGGGAAAACAGGAATGTGTTCAAATATGGCTGTCTTCTATCTAGGATAATTAGGAGGCCTAACCAGGAAATGTTTTTGTTCCCTAAGGACTCCTGGCTTCTCCAAAATAAATACAGTGCTGGGGCTGGGGTTGTGGCTCAGCGGTAGAGCGCTCGCCTGGGATGTGCGCGGCCCGGGTTTGATCCTCAGCACCACGTAAACATAAATGCATTGCATTGTGTACAACTAAAGCAAATAAATAAATATTTAATAAATAAATAAATAAATAAATAAATAAATAAATACAGTGCTATCATCGTTGAGATGGCTGGAATTTGCTATCATGACACAAAGTATATCTTTCCAAAATTGTAACAGATTATAGCAGACTTTAAAGGGGAGGAGGGACAGAGCATAACACAGGCAAATGGAGAAAGTAGCATCTAAGATAAAGATGGCACTGAAGGAGCAGGGGACTGCAGGAGTGGAAATGTGGATCTGTCTGAGCAAAGAAGCACTGCTGTTCTCATCTGAAGAAAGACTGTGCTCAGGTATTAAGGCAGCAGAGAAGAGGGCAAGGTTAAGGAGAGCAAAAGGTCAGGATGCTTTAGTTGCCAGCAGGAAGGTACCAGGTGAGTGATAGGGCTCTTGGGCCAGGCACTCACCTTTAGTGCAGAGACGGAGATGGAGCACACATGGTGAGCAGGCAAGCTACCAGTGAGGACAGCCAGGCATGAGAAGTTTTGCCTCAAACTGAGGCAAAACCTGACCAGCATGAATCTAGAGAGACAGACAGACAGGCCAGGCTGGTGTTCTGAATGAAGGTGGAGGCCATAGAGGCGGAAGCACACAGAGCCACCAAGAAGAGCAGAAAAGGGCTCCATGAAGAGCAAGGGACAATGGTCTCAGAAAAAGCAATTTTAAGAATGCTTTGTACTGCTGGGTATGGTGGCACACACCTGTAGTCCCAGCAACTCATAAGGCTGCCGCAGAAGGATTGCAACTCTGAGACCAGCCTCAACAACTTAGCAAGGCCCTAAGCAACTTAGCAAGACACTGTCTCAAAATAAAAAATAAAAAGGGCTGGGGATGTAGCTAAGAGGTAAAATACCCCTGGGTTTAATCCTCAGTACCAAAGAAAAGAAAAATATTTTGTAAATTAACAAAGTGAACCATATGTCAGCCACTGCCTTAAGCTAGACAATTTTACTAGGTGGGATTCTTCAAAAATTCCCCGAGAAGTAGATGATCACCTGCCATTTTTGGCTAAATACACAAGAGCCAAAGAAGTATAAAACAGAGCCTCTCTTCCCTAAAGTGAGGGAAAAGGAGCTGGAAAGACTTCATAGGGCAGCTCTTGCAAAAGCACCAGGAAATGACAGATGCCTCCTCTAGCGAGCCATGAAGACCTGAGGAACTGAAACTTAAAAGACTGCTGGGGTAGGGAGAAAGAAACCCAGTCAGTCATAGGAAGATTACAGTTTCACTAGGAGATAAAATACATCTCTAAAGATAGATGTTAAATGCACACACAATACACTGAAGTACATGTTACAAAGACTGCCCTGGCAATGGTGTGCAGGAAAAGCTGACCTGGACAGAGATAAACCAGTCAAGCAACTTTTTCTAAAATGTATGTTAAAAAAATTAAAAATCCAGGGCTTGCTCCAAAATTAAGTCAGTAGTGGTGGCAACTGAGAGCAGCAAGGAAATAATTAGGATGTAGAACTAGAGCAGATAAATGGGCAGACATACACAGCAGGTATCCAGTTGGTCACCAGGGATCTGAGCATGCAGCCTATTCACTGGGACATGTTGCTCTGCAAGGTGACTCTATGGAAGGAGGCTGAGATGAGTCCTGTTTGGAGGCACCCAGGTTAAGAGAAATGTGTACAGCCAAGTGAGGAGGCAGGAAGTCCTGGAGGGAGATCAAGAACTCCACTGAAAACCTGGTAGGAGGGAAATTAGGGGCATAAATGAGCTGACCTAGGAATGTCTGAAGAACAGGATCTGGAGGCAAAATCACAGAAGAATAGGAATGTAAGAACAGTCAGATAAGGAGTGGCTAGGAATAAGCAAAACCAGAGGCCAAGAGTACATGAATTTGGGGAGAAGGGAATATAGGATGAGGCCAAGTATGCATCTGGCTGTGAAATCCTGGAGGTCACTTGTGCAGAACAATTTCAAGCAACAGAGGGAATAAAGGTCAGAATGCAGAGGTTGGGGGTGGAAAAGGTTAGAAATATCAAGAGAAAATACAATCTAAATGTTCAAGAAGTTAGACTGGGCTAAGAAGATTAATTAGAGAGAATAATGCAGAACCCAGGACAATATTTGTTCTTAAAGATGGGATGCCTTAGGCAAATTTGTAGATTAAAAGGAAAAGTACAGAAGAACAGAAATGTAAACTTACAGGTGAGACATGAGATAACCAATGCAGTAAGAGCTCTATAAAAGCGTTTAATGAATAGGACCCAGAGCACAGGTAAAGGTGGATAGATGGGGGGAGAGTAGTAAGAACAGCTGTACTGAGTGACAGTGTGCAGGAAGTTGAAGGTGGCACCATATCCATTGCAAAAGTTATGGTTTCTGGTGGGAGCAAGGGAAGAGGCTAGAAAGTTCAGAAGAGCCTTCCTAGGAACAGGGACAGTGAGATCAATGACACAGAAGGCTGACCAGGCAAAGTTCACCATGCTAAGGCTGAAAATTTGCCATGTACCAATCCTTAAGGCCTTGTGGTTCTTATTCAGCAGTGTACGGTGCCCATAGTAAACACAACTCATCCAGAATGGGACTGGATGTGTGGGAGAGAATGACAGGGGGTTCAGGATCCCAGCTGAGAATGGCTAAACTGGAGGACCTAAGACACCAAGACAGGCCAGGGGAAATATGAAGCCAGAAGAGAGAAAATGAAGGAATTACAAGTTTAAAAGAAAATCTGCTGCTGTGAAAATATGAGAGAGAAAAGTCTGGAAAGACAGTGGATGGATCCTCATCATTGCAGGGGTTCAACTGTGAATTATGCAAATGTGGCTATGGAAGAGAGGGACAGAACTAAAAAGGGGTTAAGAGTCCCTGGGTGGAGGCATTCAAGGGACGAAGGAGTTGTCACCTGGCAAAGGAATGTCCCAGTATATCCCAGGATGAGTATAGGCTGGGAGGGAGGAGAGATCAGAGGAGGGTATGCAAGGAGGTGAGTGATACAAGAACACTCAGAAAGACTTTCTATAATGAAGCAACAAAGAGTGGAAATAGCAGCAGTTAGAAGACATAACCACAAAGGGGAAAAAGGGAGGGTTGGGTATTTAAGGGCAGATGCAAGAAAGGAGCATGCAGAGAGCTAGAGAATACTAGGCCTGCCCACGCCCCTGTGACAGAGGGGACAGTGCATGCTCAGGAAAAATAAGCACACAGGGGAAGAAGGTATGTATGTGGCCACAAAGAGGAGGCAACAATAATTTGAGCTACCAAGAAAGTCTTGTCATTTGTTCAACACAGACCACAGGCGGGGTTGCAGAGATCAGAGAAGAATCATTTGGGAGGGAGGTGATCCATGAAAAGTCACTCAGGCCAGGAGCAGAGACAGGTTAGGAACAGCAGTGAAAGAGGAATGCACCTGTTGTCAGCAACAATGGCCCCAAAGTTATGTCTATGTGCTAATCCCAGAAACAGTGACTATGCTTCTTTATATGGCAGATAGGATTTGGCAGATATGATTAAGTGAAGGATCCTGAGATAAGGAGATTATGCTGGATTATCAGGGTGAGCCCAATGTCACCCCAAGGTGCCTACTGGAGGGAGGCAGAGGAGAAGATCAGAGGTTGGAGTGCTATAGGAGCATAAGCCAAGGATGCAGGCAGCCTGGGAAGGAGAAAAGGCAAGAACTAATTCTCCCCTGGAGCCTGCAGAAGGAAAACAGCCCTGTGGGCCCATTTCAGATGGTGACCTTCAGAACTTTAAGATAATAAATTCATGTTGCTTTAAGCCACTAAGTTTGTGGTTATTTGTTACAGAAGCAACAGGAAATTAATAGAGCATCCTAGCTATGTGGAATTAAAATTAAACCTGTATTACTAAACGATGAAAGGTATAGAAAAACATCTGAGAGAATTTTAACTGTGTCATAATGACTTTTATTTTGCTCTGAAACACTGTTATTTTAAAAGTGTAGACATGTTTCTGCCTTTCCCAGGCCTAATTCTGTATTCAGTCTATCCAACACTGGCTAGTGAGAGAGGAATTCCTACCTAGGGATAAAAGACAGAACTGGCCTTCAAGCCAGTGACTGAGGGTGACTACAATGGATGGTATGATGAGCCTAAGAATCACTATCACAGATAGTGAGAGCTAGGTCGGGCTATGCTCCAGGACAGCGGCCTACAGAGTGCTGGGATGAAGAACTGGGGCCTGCTCAGGGCCTGACACACAGGTGATGGCATCTAGTCTCTGCTGTTCCTGCAGAAAACTGAGGGTGTCGCCCCAACCCTCACTCCCACCAATTGGCCAGGGTGAGTAGGCTATCTGGGATATATCCATCAAAGGGAGTCTCAGGGGTAACATGGATCTATGAGGTTTAGAGAGCAAGAAAACACACGAACTTGGATAAAGATTGAACAGCAGCAGCCAGCATATGGAGCAGCCTGACAGGCTGAAAGGAGTGCTGTGTCCATGCACACATCTGCAGCTGGGGTCTAAACACAAAGACTCTAATTCCAAGCAGGGCATGGATTGAAAGAGTGCTTGAGTCATATGAGGTGAGTGGCAGTGCCAGATGACTAGCAGGGAGGCTTAAGAGAAACACCAACCTAAAAACAAAAGGAAAAACAGTATTTTAAATTTCAAGTCAAGGGGCTGGGGTTGTGGCTCAGCAGTAGAGCACTCGCCTAGCACGTGCATGGCCTGGTTCGATCCTCAGCACCACATAAAAATAAAGGCATTGTGTACAACCAAAACAAATTAACAAATATTAAAAAAACTTTCAAGTCAAATTGAGATAAGCAAATCTTACCAATAATGAAGATGTTTTTACATCTGCTCTGTCAACAGAAGGTATTCATATCCTCCTATACTCATATCCCAGATGGTAAAATATATAGTAAAACATGAAACATGAAGTTTAAAACAGACCTGTAGATATGTAAAAACATTGTGCACAAATAAAATAGGCGTACTTTCCTTAAAAGAATATACACGTATTGTCTAGGTAGAATGTGTATCTTAATTGCATGATGGAATCATGTATGTGCACAGGTGTATTAATATTAGGATGGAAACTACATATTAAAGCACAGCATTACTTCAATGTGTTTAGTTTTCCACTTTTAAATTTTATTTTCATACTTCAGTGTCAAAAGTTTCAGAGTTCCATCTCAGTGGCTAACCTGAATGACATCATTATAATATTTGCATGATGAAAATAAACATTAATAGTCAAGGGCACAATGTTAATGTCAAATTGAGTTCAGTCTGATGAATTTTCTTGAAAGGCTGATATGAACCATCTGCCTTTCTGATTGCACTGAAATCTGCTTTCAATTATAAACCATGCTGATTTCATTTTAAAATACAAATGTCAAGTTGGAGTAACACTGTATCTTGACCACATATGTCTTCGTCAGTCACCAGGACAGTTTAGACCTAATAATTGAATTCTTCTGTTCATCCAGGGTCAGAAGAGATTTCATCTCACATAGGGATGCCTAGTAAACTCATTACTCGCAAATTCCACTGCCAATTAGCATCTTGTCTTATACTGCTATTGTGTTTTATGGGCATACCTTATATCGCAACTAAATGTCAAGATTGTATAAAACCTTGTCATAAAGCCCTTGGTGTTTTGGTTTACCTACACATCATTTGGCACACACAGAGCCTTAATGACAAGAGCAACTTCCTGTCAGATTAGAGGGGAAGACAAAGGTGGCCAACATGTCAAATGGATCTGCTTTCTTGTTTACTAACACTTTGCTAACAGTTTACTAAAGTGTTAGTAAACACTTTGCTTCTGAGTTGACAAACATTAAACTTTAGTTCTACTTTATTGCCATATTATTAGCCCCAGAATCATGAAAGAGAACATGCCCTGCCCACTGCCCAGCTCCACTCAACAATCTCTCAGATTCTCTCCACCCTCCCTGGGGAACCTTTGCAGGCTCTTACAGTCCCTGAGATCTTCCTTCCTTCACTGAGTGCTTTCTGGCACCTCTTTGATCTTTGCTCTCAAAGTCAAGGGGGAAAGTTCTATAGCCAACAGTCCATTACACACTTTCTAACATCACCATGAGGATTTATCCCAGGAGCAGAAATCCCATATTTGCTCAATTGGTGGTTTATTTTATTTAACACCAGATCATAAGGGAAAATCTGGAGGATAAATACTCAGTTCTGTAACCATTCTTGCACTGGTTAATGGACCTTAAAGAACTAACCAGAGAAATGCAAAATAATATTAATATACTGACTGGCTGGGATGAGGGAATGCAGGAGCTAGACAGATGCTTTGCTGCTATCAGTCAAAACTTGCCTTGCTCAGCAAATTAGCCTTCATTTAACTTCTAACACCCAAATATCTGATGTATTCCCAGGTGAAGGTAAGAGAAGACCCTTGCCCAAGGACCCTAATCTAAGGACAAAGATCAGGTTATGAAGACACAGTATCTTTCATGGCCTATTTAGTTATATGTAAGTTCTACTTCAATCACTACTCCCTCATCTTTCTGACTTCTGACTACCTTGAGACCTTGATGGTGACACCACCACACCAGCTTTGCCTGTGTCCTTTGCTGAAGCTCAAATCCTGGGTCCAATCTGGGCTGCATCTTCCCTCAGTTGTGGACCCTGCTAGGCCCTTGTCAGCTGCTGTTTGGTCCACTGTACCTCCTGACCTACACCAAAGGCACAGGATGGGCACAGGGCTCAAGGGAAAGTCACTACAAGTTATGATGGAGTGCCCTGACCCAAGCCAACCTTCTTTAAAGACCTTCTGCACTCAGAAGTAAGAAGAGGTTCCCAAAAGTCATTCAACCCTGACTGATCACATGAGCACATCCACACAGATGGCCCTGTGAGGAGATGCAACGGAAAGGGAAGGGGAGAACTCTTACCCTGATAGACTCACACATTTTGAGTGGAATAAATACCTCAGTCTCATCAGGTGACAGCAACATGGGGTTGCTAACCTAACCTGTAGGCAGGAACTGCATAGTTCTTACATCTTCTACAGGAGTGAACCTTGAAACTGAACACAGAATGTCCTGAGAAGGTTCCCAAGCTACTCACTTCCAGGCTCCATGCCCAGAGGTTCTGATTTGCAGGTCTCTGGAAAACCAACACAGCTAGCTGTACTTTCAATGCTCCACAGAAGCACCTTATGTGAAGGCTTGGTTAAGAACTTCTGCTCTAGATGTCTTCATTTCCCATATTAGGGAAGCCACTAATCCAGATGACAGAAGAACATTCAATATTTCTTGAACATGAGATGATAGGAGTTGGTCTCAATCTATTCCTCTCTGCTACACCTCTTCTCCCCTATCTATTGCCATGCCCAGTACTGGCCCTTTCACATAATAACAAATGCTAGAGGTAACTGAATAGATAATATTAAAAGTAAAGCAAATAAAACATTTTAGTTTCTCACTTCAATTTATTTTTTAAATGATTCTCTCTCACTTGTATTTAAAATTTTTTTTACTTATCTTTTGACTTTTTAAATTTTCTAGAATAAGCAAATGTTAATTTTTTTGGCATAGATTTATTTTTAAACCATTTTTTATTCAGTATTGTATATATAAGAGTAGTATGCTTTATAATTCGTAATACACATAAAGAGCAACTTTTTACATATCACTGTTAGTATACAAAGTATATTCATATCTTTCATGTCTTCAAACATGCATTTAGGGTAATGATAACCCTCTCATTCTACCATCGTTTTTTTTTTTTTTTTTTTTTTTTATTCCTCTCTTTATACCCCGTTGCTCCCTCCTATGCCCTCCCTCCCCACTGACCTTTCTGGTGCTCCTCTAATCTTCCTATGCTCCCCAACCCAACCCCACTGTGAATAAGCCTCCTTGTATCAGAGAAAACGTTTGGCATTTAGTTTTTTGAGATTGGCTAACTACACTTAGCATTATATTCTCCAATTTCATCCATTTACCTGCAAATGCCATTATTTTATTCTCTTTTATTGCTAAGTAAAATTCCATTGTGTATATATACCACATCTTCTTTATCCACTCATCTACTGAGGGGCATCTAGATTGGTTCCACAATTTAGCTACTGTGAATTGTGCTGCTATAAACATTGATATGGCTATGTCCTTGTAGTAAGCTGTTTCTAAGTCCTTTGGGAATAGGCCCAGTAGAGGGATGACTGAGTCATATATGCTGGTTCCATTCCCAGTTTTCCAAGGAATCTCCATACTGCTTTCCCATATGCTTTCCATAATGGCTGCACTATTTTGCAGTCCCACCAGCAATGTATGAGTGTGCCTATTTCCCCACATCCTCTCCAACATTTATTGTTGTTCATGTTCTTAATAGCTGCCATTCTGACTGGAGTGAAATGAAATCTTAGAATAGTTTTAATTTGCATTTCTCTCATTGCCAGAGATGTTTAACATTTTTTCATGTATTTGTTGATTGATTGTATGTCTTCTTCTAAGAAGTGTCTGTTCAGTTCCTTAGCCCATTTAGTGATTGGGCTGTTTGTTTTATTGGTGTTAAGATTTTTAAGTTATTTATATATTCTAGAGATTAATGCTCTGATGTGTATGTGCTAAAAATTTGTTTCCAATTAGTAGGCTCTCTATTCACCTCACTTACTGTTTCTTTTGCTGAGAAGAAACTTTTTAGTTTGAATCTATCCCATTTATTGATTCTTGATATTAATTCTTGTGCTACAGGAGTCTTATTAAGGAAGTTGGGGCCTAATCCGACAAGTTGGAGATTAGAGCTTACTTTTTCTTCTATTAGGCATAGTGTCTCTGGTCTAATTCCTAGGTCTTTGATCAATTTTGAGTTGCATTTTGTGAGATAGAGGTTCAGTTTCATTTTGTTGCAGATGGATTTCCACTTATCCCAGCACCATTTGTTGAAGAGGCTATCTTTTCTCCAATGTATGTGTTTGGCACCTTTATCTAATATAAGAGCTGTAGTTGTGGAAGTTAGTATCTGTGTCCTCTATTCTGTACCACTGGTCTATGGTCTATTTTGGTGCCAGTACCGTGCTGTTTTTTGTTACTATTGCTCTATAGTATAGTTTAAAGTCTGGTATTGTGATGCCCCCTGCTTCACTCTTATTGGTAAGGATTGCTCTAGATATTTTGGGTCTCTTATTTTTCCAGATGAATTTCATGACTGCTTTTTATATTTCTATAAGGAAAGTCATTGGGATTTTGATTGGAATCGCATTGAAACTGTATGAAGGTTTTGGTAATATAGTCATTTTGACAATATTGATTCTGCCTATCCAAGAACAAGGTATATCTTTCCATCTTCTAAGGTCTTCCTTAATTTCTTTCTTTAGTGTTCTGTGGTTTTCGTTACAGAGGTCTTTCACATCTTTTGTTAAGTTGATTCCCAAGTATTTTATATTTCTTGATGCTATTGTAAATGGGGTAGTTTTCATCATTTCCCTTTCAGAGGATTTGTCACTGATGTACAAAAATGCCTTTGACTTATGGCTATTGATTTTGTATCCTGTACTTTGCCAAATTCATTTACTAGTTCTAAAAGTTTTCTGGTAGAGTTTTTTGGGTCCTCTAGGTATAGAATCATATCATCAGCAAATAGTGCTAGTTTGAGTTCTTCTTTTCTTATCTGAATCCCTTTAATTTCTTTCATCTGTCTAATTGCTCTGGCCAGAATTTCAAGTACTATGTTAAGTAACAGTGGTGAAAGGGGCATCCCTGTCTTGTTCCAGTTTTTAGAGGGAATGCTTTCAATTTTTCTCCATTTAAAATGATGCTAGCCTGGGGCTTCGCATAGATAGCTTTTATAATGTTGAGGTACATTCTGGTTATCCCTAGTTTTTCTAGTGTTTTGAACATGAAGGGGTACTGTATTTTGTCGAATGCTTTTTCTGCATCTATTGAGATGAGCATATGTTTTTAAATTTAAGTCTATTGATGTGATGTATTATGTTTATTGATCTCTGTATATTGATCCAACCTTGCATCCCTGGGATAAACCCCACTTGATCGTGGTGCACTACCTTTTTGATATGTTTCTGTATTCAATTTGCCAGAATTTTATTGAGAATTTTAGCATCTATGTTCATTAAAGATATTGGCCTGAAGTTTTCCTCTTTGGCTGTGTCTTTGCCTGGCTTTGGAATCAGTGTAATATTGGCCTCATAGAATGAGTCTGCAAGAGCTCCCTCTTTTTCTATTTCCTGAAATAAACTGGAGAGTATTGGTGTTAGTTCTTTGAAGGTCTTGTAGAACTCAGCTGTGTATCCACCCAGTCTTGGGCTTTTTTTTGGCTGGTAGCTTTTTGATGGCGTCTTCTATTTCTTCACTTGAAATTGATCTGTTTAAATTGTGTATAGCCTCCAGATCCAGTTTGGGCAATTCACATGACTCTAGGAATCTGTCAATACCATTGATATTTTTTATTTTATTAGAGTATAAGTTTTCAAATTAATTTCTAATTATCTTCTGTATTTCTGAGGTGTTTGTTGTGATGTTTCCTTTTTCATCATAGATGTTAGTGATTTGAGTTTTTTCTCTCCTTCTTTTCATTAGCATCACTATGGGTCTGTCGATTTTAATTATTTTTTCAAAGTACCAATTTTTAGTTTTGTCAATTCTTTGAATTATTTCTTTAGTCTCAATTTCATTAATTTCAACTCTCATTTTAATTATTTCCTGTCTTCTACTCCTTTAAGTATTGATCTGTTCTTCTTTGTCTAGTGCTTTGAGGTGTGGTGTTAAGTCATTTAACATCAAGCAGTAAAGAATAAACGACACACAGAGAAAAAATGCCCACTCATGTGCACACACACCAACACACATACAGAAAAAAAAAAAAAAAAAACAAAAAAAAAAACACAAAGTCGAATCCACAAATTAATCTCAGTCAAGATTCTTTAGGGGGGAGATTTTCTGGATACCTTCACAACGAGTGGATATGCATGTTTGATGCCAATTTTCTGGTTTCTCTTGTCCCCCTTCAGTCAAGTTATTACAGAAACCACCCTGTCTGTTGTAGGGGAGTTGGGGGGGGGGGCGTTAAAGTCTGCATACCTGTTTAGCTGAGTGAGTTGGGTCACTCGGTGCTTGGCACCGGAAGATGACGTATCAAGTATGCGTCAGCACTCCCTGTCGCTCCACAGTTGCAGAGTCACGGGACCTTCACACTGGCTTCAGATACAATATGAGTTCCCATGCTGGCTAATTTTGGCCCAGCCAGACATAGGGCTGCCTTCAGGGTCTGCTCAATTTCCTCGGAAGGTCAGGACTTCTCCCTTTTCCCCCCCTTTTCTCCGTCTGCTGTAACCCCCTTTGAAAATGGTGGCAATCGATCACCCCAGGCCTTATGGCACCTTCCAGGATCCAACCAGCGGTCCTGAACAGCATTCCTGTGTGTGCGAACCCGCTAGGCGACTTGTGAGGAAACACGCTATGCCACTCTGCTGTCCTCGATTATTTTTCTGTTCTGTTGTTGCTGCCTTGTTTCTGTTCTTCCGCACTGTTTCCCACTGGCTCCACCACTGATATTTCTACCACTGTTTGTTTCCGGTATGGAGTCCACGCAAGTCTGCAGTTTGGAGACTCACCCTCGCTGTAAGCTGCCGTCTCAGCACCCCAAAGAAGCAGGAAGGCCTTGGCTCCCCCACGGTTGTAGTAAAATCACTGGTAATGCTGCAGTACTCTCACTACTGCACTTCCATCTACTGCCAAAAGCCCAATGCCGCATTCTCCGGTCCACCATTTTTCTCCCCCTCTCACTTCCATTTAAATGGCCATGTCCTGGCCTTCTTTTCTCTGCCACATTATTCCACCATGATGTTCTGCCTCACGTCAACCCTTGAGGAATGGAGCCAGCCAACTATAAACTGAGACATCTGAAACAAGAGTTTTTCAAGATGGTGGAATTGAGAAGATCACTTTCCTGGCTGTTCCATGGCATGAAACCAAGAAAGCAGATAGGCAGCTTCTCAGCAAGGTCAGTGAAAAAAGGCTGGGGGTGGGGACACTTTACTGGGATTTAATACTGGACATGCAAAGTAGATTGGGAACTCAGGAGGCTGAATATAATAAAATAAGAATGAAACAACCAGGGCCACTGCCATTGACATGGTCAAAGGCACCAGCCAGAGTGGTCCTTTGGCAAGCCAAGTGGAGGGATATGGGAACCAAAGAAACCCACATTTTTAAGAGGCCTGAGGTGTGTCTAGGTATGGAGAGATCAGAGATAAAAGACACTGGCTGACTAAACTGAAAACAGTGTTGCACAATATCCTTGTATGGAAAAGAAACTTTATTTCTCCCAGCTGCCTGTGGGAGACAGAGGAAGGAACATTTCGCAGCTGCGGCATAGGGGCCAGCAGCTAGGGAAGCTGGCAAATCTGGGTTTGACCTGAAAAACCCACACTGCATATCATAGAGTGTGCCTAAGTGACCAGGAGAAAATCAAATATGGAGAGCAGTTTACACAGGGGACAAACGGTCATGGAAACCCACCCAATTCTTCTATACTCCTCCAATCCTGCAGTTTGCAAGACTGGGTGGGATAGATGTGCATGGCAGGGAATTCAAAAAGGCTGGGGTGGAAGAAAGTGAACCCAGGAGACAAGGAAAAATGGGGTCTACAGGTGACGTAGGGGACTAAGAATTGGCTCCTCCGCCGCACGAGTGGAACTCATGGGAGATCCCTAGGGTATAGTCTTCCAGTGTGGACCAGCAACTACTGAGCCATGAAGGTGCACTGATTTAAAATCTCCAGACCAATCAGCATTCAGCAAAGAGCCTGAGATGAGGCTCTTTGAACATGAGATGATAGGAGTTGGTCTGAATCTATTCCTCTCTGCTACACCTCTTCTCTCCTATCTACTGCCATGCCCACTACTGGCCTTTTCACATAATAACAAATGCTAGAGGTAACTGAATAGATAATATGAAAAGTAAAGCAAATAAAATGTTTTAGTTTCTCACTTCAATTTAAATGCCATGTCCTGACCTGCTTTTCTCGGCCACATTATTCCACCATGATGTTCTGCCTCACCTCAACCCCTTAGGAATGGAGCCAGCCATCTATAAAAGCCTAAAGCACATGATAGACACTTTTATACGTTCATATGCATTTTTTTCTCATTTCAACCTCTTTTGAAGCAAATTATTTTTCATGGATCAGTATTTTGAGAACTAGGATGTTTGATTAGTATATTTTGGCTTTATTTTATATTCTTTTATTTTTTTTAATTTTTCTTATTTGTTTCATTACTTATCTAATTCCCTTGATTCTCTTTTCTCTCTTTTCTTCTGCTAGCAGCCAATGTCTATTATTCTCTTTCCCTCTTCCTTTAATTTTTTACTTCTATTTTCTCTACTCTTCCCTCATAATCATCACATCTGACACCACTTATGTTCTCCCCACCCCCTCCACCTGTCTACCGTTTGAAATTGTAAACTCTTTTGCAAACATAATATTTTTAGTGTAGGCAATAACTCATCATATAATTTCTGTTTATTGTGATAATTAACATTGTAGGCATCAGAGCAGGAACTATTTGGTTTAATGCTGAATTTTTTTTTTTTTGCATTGATTGTTGTTATTATTTGTCTGTTATTATTTGTCACCGAATGAACAGTGAAGTTCTAAAATTTCAGGGATACTAAAGTCCACAGGGTAGAAACTCTACACCTCTGATCCATACCATTAGATGGGCAGACACACAAATAACATGAAAAAGCAAGGGAACAATAGACCCAAACAAACCAAGACACTTCAATAACAAAATATACCAACACCACAGTGGAAGAAATGTCAGAGAAGGAGTTTAGAATGTTCATAGTTTAACTGATCTGTGAGGTAAAGGAAAATATAAGGAATGAGAACAGAGAGAAAATACAGGACATGAAAGACCACTTAACAAAGATATAGAGATTCTGAAAAAAAATCAAGCAGAAATCCTCAAAATGATGGAATCAATAAGCCAAATTAAAAATTTAATGGAAAGTATCACTAGCAGACTAGGCCACTTCAGGCAATGAAGACAAAATATATAATCTTTGAAAATAAAGTTAACCTTGGAGAAAACATTCTTAAGAGACCATGAACAGAACTTCTGAGAAATATGGGATAACATAAAAAGACCAAATTTAAGATTTATTGGGATAGATGAAGGCTTGGAGATACAAACCAAAGGAATGCACAATCTTTTCAACTAAATAATATCAGATTATTTCCCAAACCTAAAGAATGAAATGGAAAATCAGATACAGGAGACTTACAGGATGTCAAATATTCAAAATTACTACAGACCCACACCAAGGCACATTATTATGAAAATGACTAAAATACAGAATAAGGCTGTCAAGACAAATGACAGGTTATTTTTAGTGGAAAACCAATCCATATTTCATCTGATTTCTCAACCCAGACTCTCAAAGCTAGGAGTTCTTAGAATAATATGTACCAAGCTCTAAAAGAAAATGAATGCCAGCCAAGAATGATATACCCAGAAAAATTAAGCTTCAGGATTAACAATGAAATAAGAATCTTCCATGATAAACAAAAGTTAAAAGAATTCACAACTAGAAAGCCTGTACTAAAAAACATACTCAATATGATAGTTCATGAAGAAAAAATAAAAAATAAAAGTGAAAACCAGCAAAGGGAGGAACTACACTAAAAAAACAGTGAATCAATGGAGAAAGTCAATTCAAATGAAATCAAATTAAAAACCAGAAGCAAATCAAAATGACAGGGAATAAAAATCACATCTCAATAATAACATTAAATATAGCCAGGCATGGTGGCGCATGCCTGTAATCCCAGCAAATTGGGAGGCTGAGGCTGGAGGATCATGAGCTCAAAGATAGCCTCAGCAATTTAGTGAGGCACTAAGCAACTCAGTGAAACCCTGTCTCTAAATAAAATATAAAAAAAGGGCTGGGGAATGTGGCTCAGTGTTTAAGTACCCTGGGTTCAATCCCAAGTACCAAATTAATAGTAATAATATTGAACATAAATGTCCTCAACTCTTCAATCAAAAGACACAGACTGGCAGATTGGATTAAAAAACAAGAAACAACAATGTGCAGTCTCCAAGAGACTCACCTCATAGGCAAAGACATCCACAGACTGAAGGTGAAAGAATGAGAAGAGGGGAAAAAAAAATGTATCATTCACACAGATCTCATAAACAAGCAAGGGTTTCTATCCTAATATTAGATAAAGTGGACTTTCAAGCCGAAGTTAATCAGAAGGGACCACAAAGGTCATTTCATACTGCTTAAAGGAATTATACATCAACCAGACGTAACAATCATAAATATTTATGCCCCCAAAATGGAGTACCTACATACATCAAACAAACCCTTCTCAATTTCAAGTATCAAATATACCACAACATAATAATACTAGGTGACTTCAACACACCTCTCTCATCACTGGATAGATCCTACAAACAAAAACTAAATAAAGAGCTATAGAACTAAATAATGCAATTAATAATTTAGATGCAACAGACATACATAAAATATTTCATCCATCAATGACTAAATACACTTTCTTCTCAGCAGCAGTAAATGGGCAAAGGAATTAAACAGACACTTCACAGAAGAAGAAATACAAATGGTCAAAAAATATATGAAAAAATGTCCAACATCTCAAGAAATTAGAGAAATGCAAATTAAAACTATACTGAGATATCATATCACTCCTGTCAGAATGGCAATTACCAAGAATACATGTAAAAATAAATGTGGGCAAGGATTTAGAGAAAAGGTACACTTATACATTGCTGGTGGGAATGTAAATTGGTCCAGCCACTCTGGAAAATAGTATGGAGATTCCTCAGAAAACCTGGAATGGAACCACCATTTGACCCAGCTATCCCACTCCTCAGTATATACCCAAAAGACTTAAAAGTCAGCACACTACAATGATGTAGCCTCATTGATGTTTATAGCAGCTCAATTCACAATAGCTAAGGTATGGAACCAACACAGGTACCCTTCAAGAGATGAATGGATAAAGAAAAAGTGGTATATATACACAGTGAAATGTTACTCAGCCATAAAGAAGGATGAAATTATGGCATTTGCTCTTAAATAGATGGAATTGGAGACTATCATGCTAACCGAAATAAACCAATCCACAAAAAGCAAAGGCTGAATATTCTGTCTGTGTGAACACACAATAAGGAAGAAGAGAGAAGAATAGAAATTTACAGAATTAGACAAAGGGGAATGAAAGGAATAAAGGGAAGATGAGAGTGGGAAAGATAGGAGATGAATCAGACATATTTGTTCCTATAACTATGTCCATATATAAATACACGACCAGTGTAACTCCACATCATGTACAAACACAAGAATTGGGGTCCTAATTAGAACAAATTATACTCCATGTATGTATATCTACTGTCATGTATAACTAAAAAGAACAAATAAAAAAGGGGAAAAAAATAAATAAAATGCAACATAATGTTGCAAATCCAATGGAATTCTTCATATAAGTTCTTCTAAAACACTGAAAACTAAGATCAAAAATAGGAAGGACAGCAAGCAATTTGACACATTGGATACAGATGATCCCTGTGGCTGTAAGATCCTGGTGCCAGTAGTCACTTGGTTACACAAATACACCTTTCTAGTTGGTATGTCTTATTTCATGAGTTCCATCATCTTCTCCAACACCTTATTAGACCCACCACTGCTGTGCACCACATTAAAACAAATCCCGGGGCTTCCTTCATTCCCGGGAAGAGTGGGACCTGCCCAGCTGCAACCAGAACAAGAGGTGGGCACCCGCCTGCTGGAAGGAGAGACCCAGACGCCAGTGTCCCTGGCCGCCAGGGCCCAGAGTAGCAGTTCCCCTGCTGCTGCATGCAGGGCCAGACCTGGGGAAGGGCTTCCTCCATTATCGGGAAGAGTGCGACCTGCCCATTTGCGACCAGAGCAAGAGGTAGACTCCCGCCCGCTGGAAGGAGAGACCCAGCCACCAGTTTGCCTGGTCTTCGGGGCCCAGAACAGCATCTCCCGGCTGTTGCACGCAGGGCCAGACCTGGCGAAGTGCTTCCTCCACTCCCTGGGGGAGTGCGACCTGCCCAGCTGCAACCAGAGCAAGAGGTAGGCACCTGCCCGCTGGAAGGAGAGAACCTGCTGCCAGTTTGCCTGGCCTCCAAGGCCCATTGTAGCATCTCCCTACTGCTGTAAGCAGGGCACAGCCTGAGGATAAGCCCCTTCCACTATTCCACTGTGCCACTCTGCAATGGACCAAAGGTGCAGCCTTGACTCCACTAACAGGGTTGCTGACTGTACATGATCTGGGTCAGGTGGCTTAAACTGGAAGGGAAAAAAGAAGGGCTTCCAAGGGTCCATTTTGTTTGAGACTTGTTCTTGGGTTCAACGTTTTTGTTTTTATTTGCTTGTTTGTTTGTTTTGTTGTTTCTTGGGAGTTTTTTTGTTTGTTTTTGTTTTGATTGACAGTGTGTTTCTGTGCTTCTGCTCCTCTTTTCTTTCTTTTCTTCCTTCTCACTTTTATATTTTTTCTTCTTCCTTCATCTTCCCTATTTACACCCTGCCATTGCATTCTCAACAGAGGCAAAAACAAGTTATACGCACAAATTGAGATTTCTAGAACGTGTACAATTGAAATATATAGCAAAGTGGTGTTATATATGGTTTATTCTCTATTTTCTAGACTTATTCTCTCTCTCTCCTCTCTCTTACACTAATTACTACTCCTTGGTTATTTTTTTTTTTCTCTTCTTTTTTTTCTTTTTCTTTTCCATCTTTCTTTATGTCTCCTCTCAACCGCTGCATAAGTTAGGTTTATATGTAAATCGGTCTTTCCATCTATTCATTCACTCCATTCTCTTTCCTCTCTCGTCAGCTGATACTAAACCACTTCCATAGAACTCTCTTCATACTTTCTAAGAAAGAACAAGTCAAAACACTCACTTCCTTCTTCCTACACATATTACCTCTCTGTCCATTACTAGAAACTTTAAAACCCCATCAGAAGCATACAGAGTAAATTGGAAACAACATCTGGGTTAACTAAATCTGTACATTGTGATCAAACTGGGATTCTCCGAATAGAAAGTGTTTGATTTTAAAGTGTAAAGGAAATATAAGGGGATCTGACAGCATTGTACTACAGGAGCAACATAATGTTTTAAGGTAAAATCAAAGTAGACAAGGTCCCACAGTGCAGGTAGAATAGACGCACAAGCAATATGAAGAAACAAGGGAAGAAAGTGACACAAACAAATCAATATACCTCCTCAGTAGATTCCATACCATGCACAGTTGGTGCAATGCCAGAGATGGAATTCAGAAATTACATATTCCAAATGTTAGCGGAACTTAAGAATGAACTAAAAAATGAGATGAGGGAGCAAATACAGGAGGTGAAAGATCATTTTGACAAAGAACTCCATAAACAAATACAGGAAGTAAAAGATTACTTCAATAGGGAGATAGAAGCTCTAAAGAGAAACCAAACAGAAATTCCAGAAATGAAAGAAGCAATAAATCAAAATAAAAGCTCAATCGAAAGTATCACCAACAGAGTAGATCACTTGGAAGAAAGAACCTCAGACAATGAAGACAAAATATATATCCTAGAGAAAAATCTAGATTACACAGCAAAAATGGTAAGAAACCAAGAACAGAACATTCAAGAATTATGGGACAACATAAAAAGACCAAACATAAGAGTGATTGGGGTAGAGGAGGGGGCAGAGTTTCAAGCCAAAGGAATGAGTAATTTATTTAATGAAATAATTACAGAAAATTTTCCAAACTTGAGGAATAAAGGGGAAAACCAAGTTCAAGAGGCCTACCGAACACCAAGCATACAAAATCACAACAGATCCACACCAAGACACATTATAATGAAAATGCCTAATATACTGAGCAAGGAGAGAATATTAAAAGCCACAAGAGAAAGGAAGCAGATTACATATAGGGGGAAACCAATCAGACTTTATTCAGATTTTTCTACCCAGACCTTAAAAGCAAGAAGATCCTGGAATAGCATATTTCAAGCTCTGAAGGAAAAGGGATGTCAACCAAGAATCTTATATCCAGCAAAATTGAGCTTTAGATTTGAAGATGAAATAAAAACCTTCTACGACAAGCAAAAGTTAAAAGATTTCACATCTCGAAAGCCAGCACTTCTGAACATCCTGGGCAAAATTTTTCATGAAGAAGAAGAGAAAAAATAACAATGAAAATCAACAAAGGGAGATATTAAACTAAGGGAAATACCAACCAGAAGAGAAACCAAATCAACCTAAAGATCATCATACAAATAAAAATGGATGAGAATAAAAATCACATCTCAATAATAACCCTGAAAGTTAACGGCCTAAACTCACCATTCAAAAGACACAGATTATCTGAATGGATTAAAAGAAATGACCCAACAATCTGCTGTCTCCAAGAAACACACCTCATAGAAAAAGACATCAATAGACTGAAGTTAAAAGGCTGGGAAAAGTCTTATCACTCACATGGCCTGCGGAAGCAAGCAGGGGTTTCCATTCTCATTTCAAATAAGGTAGACTTCAAGCCAAAGTTAATCAAAAGGGACAAAGATGGATATTTCTTACTACTTAAGGGAACCATTCATCAAGAGGATATAACAATCATAAATCTATATGCCCCAAATAATGGAGCACCTACATTCATCAAACAAACACTTCTCAAGTTCAAGAGTAAAATTGACCACAACACAGTTATTCTAGGGGATTTCAACACACCTCTCTCACCAATGGATAGATCATCTAAACAAAAACTAAACAAAGAAAACTTAGGCCTCCTTAAAACAATTAATAACTTAGATCTAACGGACATATATAGAATATTTCATCCCTCAGTAAATGAATACACTTTTTTCTCAGCAGCACATGGCTCCTTCTCCAAAATAGATCATATATTATGTCACAAGGCAAATCTCAGCAAATATAAAAAAATAGAAATACTACCCTGCATGCTATCAGACCATAAAGGGATGAAATTGGAAATCAATGACAAAACAAGGAATAAGAAAAACTACTCCAACAACTGGAAGCTAAACAACATGCTACTGAATGAACAAGGGGTTGAAGAAGACATCAAAGAGGAGATTAAAAAATTCCTAGAGGTAAATGAGAACACAGATACATCGTATAGAAATCTCTGGGACACTATGAAGGCAGTAGTAAGAGGAAAATTCATTGCACTGAGTTCATTCTTTAAAAGGAAAAAAAACCAACAAATAAACGACTTAACATCACACCTCCAAGCACTAGAAAAAGAAGAACAGATCAACACCAAGAGCAGCAGAAGACAGGAAATAATTAAAATCAGAGCAGAAATTAATGAAATTGAGACTAAGGAAACAATTCAAAGAATTGACAAAACTAAAAGTTGGTTCTTTGAAAAAATAAACAAAATTGGCAGACCCTTAGCAATGCTAACAAAAAGAAGAAGAGAAAAAACTCAAATCACTAACATTTGTGATGAAAAAGGGAATATCACAACAAACACCTCAGATATACAGAAAATAATTAGAAATTACTTTGAAAACTTGTACTCTAATAAAACAGAAAATACTGAATGCATTGTCAGATTTCTAGAGTCATATAATTTGCCTAAACTGGATCTGGAGGCTATACACAATTTAAACAGATCAATTACAAGCGAAGAAATAGAAGATGTCATCAAAAAGCTACCAACAAGGAAAAGTCCAGGACCTGATGGGTTTACAGCAGAGTTCTACAAGACTTTCAAAGAAGAACTAATACCAATGCTCTTCAAACTATTTCAAGAAATAGGAAAAGAGGGAGCTCTTCCAGACTCTTTCTATGAGGCCAATATTACATTAATTCCAAAGCCAGGCAAAGACACATCCAAAAAAGAAAACTTTAGGCCAATATCTTTAATGAACATAGATGCAAAAATCCTCAACAAAATTCTGGCAAATCGGATACAAAAACATATCAAAAAGATAGTGCACCATGATCAAGTGGGGTTTATTCCAGGGATGCAAGGCTGGTTCAACATGCGGAAATCAATAAACATAATACATCACATCAATAGACTTAAAGATAAAAATCATATGATTATCTCAATAGATGCAGAAAAAGCATTTGACAAAATACAGCACCCCTTTATGTTCAAAACACTGGAAAAACTAGGAATATCAGGGACATATCTCAACATTATAAAAGCTATTTATGCAAGGCCCAGAGCTAACATTATCTTGAATGGAGAAAAATTGAAAGCATTCCCTCTAAAAACTGGAACAAGACAGGGGTGCCCCCTCTCACCACTGCTATTTAACATAGTACTGGAAACTCTGGCAAGAGCAATTAGACAGACGAAAAAAATTAAAGGGATCCAGATAGGAAAAGAAGAGCTCAAATTAGCACTATTTGCTGATGACATGATAATCTACCTAGAAGACCCAAAAAACTCTACCAGAAAACTTTTACAACTAGTAAATGAATTTGGCAAAGTAGCAGGATACAAAATCAATACCCATAAGTCAAAGGCATTTTTGTACACCAGTGACAAAGCCTCTGAAAGGGAAATGATGAAAACTACCCCATTTACAATAGCATCAAAAAAAATAAAATACCTGGGAATCAACTTAACGAAAGAGGTGAAAGAGCTCTATAAGGAAAATTATAGAACACTAAAGAAAGAAATCATAGAAGAACTCAGAAGATGGAAAGACCTACCTTGCTCTTGGATAGGTAGAATCAATATTGTCAAAATGTCCATACTACCAAAAACATTATACAGATTTAATGCAATTCCAATCAAAATCCCAATGTCATTCTTCAAAGAAATAGAAAAAGCAGTCATGAAATTCATCTGGAGAAATAAGAGACCCAGAATAGCCAAAGCAATCCTGAGCAAGAAAAGGGAAGCAGGGGGCATCACCATAACGGACTTTAAATTATACTATAGAGCAATAGTAACAAAAACAGCATGGTATTGGCACCAAAACAGACTGGTGGACCAATGGTACAGAATTGAGGACACAGAGACTAATACATATAATTTCAGCTATCTTATATTAGACAAAGGCGCCAAAAATGTACAGTGGAGAAAGGATAGCCTCTTCAACAAATGGTGCTGGGAAAACTGGAAATCCATATGCAACAAAATGAAATTAAACCCTTGTCTCTCACCATGCACAAAATTCAATTCAAAGTGGATCAAGGACCTAGGAATTAGACCAGAGACAATACGCCTAATAGAAGAAAAAGTAAGCTCCAATTTCCAACATGTCGGATTAGGCCCCAAGTTCCTTAATAAGAATCCTGTAGCACAAGAACTATTACCAAGAATTAATGAATGGGATAGATTTAAACTGAAAAGCTTCTTCTCAGCAAAAGAAACAATCAGTGAGGTGAATAGAGAGCCAACTAATTGGGAACAAATATTTAATACATGCACATCAGATAGAGCACTAATTTCTAGAATGTATATAGAACTAAAAAAACTGAACACCAAAAAAGCAAATAACCCAATCAATAAATGGGCTAAGGAATTGAAAGACACTTCTCAGAAGAAGATACACGATTAATCAACAAATACATGAAAAAATGCTCAACATCACTGGCAATTAGAGAAATGCAAATAAAAACTACTCTTAAGATTTCATTTCACTCCAGTCAGAATGACAGCTATCAAGAACACAAACAACAATAAATGTTGGAGAGGATGTGGGGAAAAAGGCACACTCATACATTGCTGGTGGGACTGCAAAATGGTGCAAGCGCTATGGAAAGCAGTATGGAGATTTCTTGGGAAAATGGGAATGGAACCACCCTATGACCCAGCCATCCCACTCCTGGGTCTATTCCCAAAAGACTTAAAAACAACATATTACAGTGACACAGCCACTTCAATGTTTATAGCAGCACAATTCACAATAGCTAGGTCATGGAACCAACCTAGATGCCCCTCAGTAGATGAGTGGATAAAGAAAATATGGTATATATACAAAATGGAATTTTACTCAGCAATAAGAGAGAATAAAATAATGGCATTTGCAGGTAAATGGATGAAGTTGGAGAATATAATGCTAAGTGAAATTAGTCAATCTCAAAAATCCAAGTACCGAATGTTTTCTCTGATATAAGGAGGCTGGTTCACAGTGTTGTTGGAAGGGGGTACATAGGATCAGAGGAACACTAGAATGGTCAACGGAAAGGGAGGGGAGGGAGGGAGTAAGGGGGGGGGGTTGGAAAAAAATTGGTGGTTGAATGAGATGGATATCATTATCCTAAATGCATGATTGAAGATCTGAATGGTACTTATATACTTTGTATACAAGCAGTTGTATGTAAAAAGATACTATACTTGTGCATGATGAATAAGTAAATAAATAATAAAAAAAAATCCCTATGAATGTGGCCCTTGGATGGGTATATGCAAATAATATTAACTGAGAAGGATAAAGATTAATACTTACTGAGCATTTATATGCAATAGTATCTCGTGTCCTTTATATGTGCAACTGATTTAGTCCTCCAAAAACCTAAGAATGTAGGTAGCATGCTTTTTCTACTTTACAATGACATTCCCAAGGTCACAGAGCTGGTAGGTCTGTGACAGAACTAAGGTTCAAATGCAGGCTCCAGCATATGGTTGAAAACAAGCTTCATTAAGAAATTTCCTAGTCCCACCTCCAACTTCAAATAAGTTGATGGGTTATGTAGGTAAATGAGTTCATTTTGTTTAATATAAAATATAAGACCTCCAGTGGCTGACCTTGGAAAAGAGCTCAACAGGTGCTGCTATAGCGTTCTGTTCTTTCAAGTACTGCTCCCAAGACCAGGATTCTTGTGTTGCTACTGAAGGTGCTGGAAGAAAAAACACAGGGTATTCTTGAAGCAATCTGTAATAGGAAAGTAACAAAATTTAATTAAAGATAAACTCGGGAAGCCAGCATAATAAGTTAGTGACAGAAGACCAGCAACTAATAAGAGACTTTTCCCTCATGAAAATCACCCAACCACATTTTCCTGTTTGGAACAGGTTTATGTTGGATACATTCACCTTGAGGAAGATGAATACTTAAAACAGGTGTTCTCAAAGAGGTTTTCTGGAAAGTGATGTTTTATATTAAGAAAAATAATGTGTAATTTTTTTTTTCAGTGTGGAGATCAAACCCAGAACCTCCTACATGCTAGGCAAGTACTCTACCAGTGAGCCAAAGTCCAGTCCCTTGAACACTTTTATAATTTCCTTTGCTTTCTTACCTCTTTTTGGTATAAATGTCCAGTGAGCCAAAGTCTAGTCACTTGAACACTTTTTGTAATTTCCTTTTGCTTTCTTACCTCTTTTTGGTATAAATATCAACCTGTCAAAAGGCAATGTGAGGGCTGGGGCTGTGGCTCAGCGGCAGAGCGCTCGCCTCGGACGTGCGCTGCCCAGGTTCAATCCTCAGAACCACGTAAACATAAATGCATTGGATTGTGTACAACTAAAGTAAATAAATAAATATTAAAAAAGAGACTTGTCTAAGCATTATTTAAAAAAAAAAGACAATGTGACAATAATTGTCAAAAGCCTTAAAACTTGTTCCTACAATTTGAACCAGCAATTCTCCTTCTAGGAAATTATCTTAATGAAATCATGGTAGATGTGCCCAAGGGGCAAAACACAGGGTTCTTCAGCTAGAGCTCATATAATAATGTAACATCAAAATAAACTAAAGGTCCTCCAAGAGGAAGTTAATTAAACTCATTGTACAGACAAGTTGTTTTAATAATAGACAGTAAAATCATGTTGTAGAAGGCTGTCCAATGGCAGAGAAATGGTATGTTAATGATATAGTACTGAGTGGAGGGGAAAAGTTTATGAAATAAAACAATCCTTTTTGCAAATATGTAATGGATTATAAAAAGATGAAAATTATGTAAATAAAAAATCTTGAATGAAGTCATCTTTAGATGCTAGGATTATAAATCATTTCTTCTGTTTTGGTTTTCTGCTTTCCAAATTGTCTACATTAATAGCTAATCACGGTAATTCAATAAGTGTCATTTTAACAATATAAATCTACCAAAAAGAACTAGTCATTGTTTTAAGTTTATATTCTAAAGCCTAGTAACATCTCCTCCAGAATTATATCCTAAGGGAGTAATCAAACACTAATAAATGTTGATGGCAAAAAAATGTACATCACAATGCAACTACAAGGAAGCAAAATAGTGTTAGTATGGGAGGAAGGTTAAATAAAACTATAGTGTGTGTGTGTGTGTGTGTGTGTGTGTGTATACATACATATATATACACACATATATATACATATACATATATATATGATTGAGATGATCAAAAACTATATTTTTATTTTTAAAATATTTAAGAATTAAACTCAATGTGCATGGTCCTTTGTGTCCTTACATATGTTAAATGAAATATAAAATTAAATCCACCATCCATGTATAGCTACTGGTAACAATTTTCTCTCTCTTTTTTTTTTTTTTGTACTGGAAATTGAACCTGGGGTGCTTAACCACTGAACCACATCTTCAGCCTTTTTTTAAAATTTAGAGACAGGGCCTCACTAAGTTGCTCAGGCTATCTTTGAACTTGCAATCCTCCTGCCTCAGCCTCCCAAGCCACTGGGATTACAGGTGTGCTACATCATGCCCAGAACATTTTGCTGTTTCTTTCCACTTTCCACTTAATTTATGTGTCCTTACTTATGTTAAATGAAATATAAAATTAACAAGGCATAGAAAGACAAATATCAAATGACTTTACCTATATGTGGAATCTAAAAAGTATAATTCACAGAACTAGCCTGATGGTTCCCAGAGGCTGGCAGAGTAGAGAAGGAGGAATATTTGTCAAAGGGTACAAAGTTTCAGATAGGCCACTGTTTTAGAGAATGAACATATAACATGGTGACTAAAGCTAATAGTAATGCATTACATACTTCAAAATTGCTAAAGAATAGATCTCCAAAGTTCTCACAGAAAAAAATGATAAGTATATGAGTTGACGGATGTTAATTACCTTGAATTTTAATCTTTCCACAATGTAAATCTCTATGAAAACATCCCACTAAACACTATAGGTATATGCAATTGTTATTTGTCAATTAAAATTAAAATATAAATATAAATTATATTTAAATTATATATTAAAAAACTTATTTATTCACATATTAATGTGTGCTAGGCTCTACACACATGTGTGTACACAAGCACACTCACATAGGAAAGTAAGTGGAAAGAAACAGCAAGAATGTGCTGGGCATGATATTGCACACCTGTAATCCCAGTGGTTTGGGAGGCTGAGGCAGGAGGATTGCAAGTTCAAAGACAGCCTGAGCAACTTAGTGAGGCCCTGTCTCTAAATTTTACAAAAGGGCTGAAGATGTGGTTCAGTGGTTAAGCACCAAAAAAAAAAAAAAAAAAAAAAAAAAAAAAAAATTAAAAGGAGAAGAAGAAAAGAAAAGATAAAGAAAAAAGAAAGAAACAGAAAATTGTTACCAGTATCTATACATGGATGGTGGAATTAATGAAAATATATTATTTTCTTGTTACTTTCTACATTTTAAAAATTGTCTATAAGCATAATTGCATAACCATTCCTATATGTACCCTTGGAAAATACTGGATAAAAAATGTTGAGTATTAATTTTAACATTTATCATGCTGCAGAATGCTCCAGAAGATACAAATGGTAAAAGGTCAGAAGTGCACCAGCCTAACTGATGACAGGTGGTAAGAGACCTCTAAGTCAGCCATTTGCACTCTCTCAGGCCAATAAAGGCATCTGATGGAAAAACAAACACAAAATCCCACAAAGTTGTGTAGGATAAACTCAGGTTAAACTTTTATTCACTTAATAAAGTATTTTTGAAGCCTTCTAATGTACCAGGAAGAGTGCTATCCCACCAAAATAAAAATATAATGCTGTTCCTGATCTAGTAGATTTATTTATTTTTTAATGATACACATTAATTTTCCTTTGATATCACATATGTCACTGACAACAAAAGAGTAAATTCAGAAAATTAAAAATTCATATTGATTTAAAGTTAAAAAACAGACACAAAAGCATGGACATTAGCATTCACTATTAGTCATAACACTAACTAGTTATTGCTGAGAAATACACTCCTAAAGTATGATAACTCTTTAAAGCATTTTATTCATCAAATAAGACTACCAGAATTGTCATGGAAAATCCATGGCTGGATTTTCTTGTTTAAAAATATCGAGACATCACAGTGTGATTTCATCAGGGATCTTACAGACTTTTAGCCCATTGCTAAAAGTTCTGCTACCATTTCTACACCTCACAACACAAGTTCTTCTGCTAAACAGAGAAAGCAATATGGCAAACCCTGAAGATGCTCTGGTAAGATTATTCAACTTCCCTATTTTCACACAACTATTTTGCAGCATTGCAATTATGTGCTTTACAAAAAAACATTACAGCAGTGTTGGCTCTAAAGCAAATATAGATATCTCATTTTCTACAACAGCTGTGTTCTTAAAAAGATTGTGTGTAATTTCTCAATTTAATCATATTTCCAATTGTCATACATTATCATTTCACCAACGTAAATCGTATCTGAGACCTCCCTTTGTGATTACATAAGTATGCAGAGAACCTTTTAAAATTTATCATAAAAAGAAAACATAATATCAGACAATAAAAACTCTCAATGAACTAAATATTCTGTAAAGCAAGAGAATTATTCAGCAATGTGGTGCCTCCTGGGGAGATGGAAGAATGCTCACAGCCTATGGACGGGCCTTCCTGGACCACTGACCCCACAGGGCTTCTACCCACTCCCCTCTTACCATGTGATTTCATTTTTTCTCTGGAGGATTACATGTGCTGAAATTAACCAACTTGCATATTTTCAACTACAATGTAAACTTCTAAATAGAAGGGACTTGGTCAGTTTTGTTCTTCACTGTACTTCTGGGACTTTAACTCTACCCAGCACTTTAACTCTACCCAGCACTAAGTATTTGATTAATGAGTTAGGAAAGAAGGCCTTCATGAATTCAAGGATATATATTTTGACCAATTCACTCTTCAGTTTCCCAGAGAGAAGGAACCAATAATGAAAGAGGACCAGTTCAAGCACCAATTTTTTAATGCAATATACTATAGATATGGTACTCACGTTATAGAATGTTAGATATACTATAGGTATGGTACTCACTTTATAATATTTAGATATGCATATTGTAAACCCTAAATTTCATTTTTTTTTTTTTTTACTATTTTCACTGGTTAGCTAAGTAATTACAATGCCCCAATTATTCTTCTGCCAAATGTTAAGTAATACAGAGAATAGATCTGATTGTATAGTATCTTCCACTAAATATATATTCATTATATTCCAGATTCTAAATTAGGCAGCTGGGGTGTATGTGTGTACACGTGTATATATTTACATTTATTCTTGTTTGTTTTGCTTTGTTTTGTTTTGTTTGTGATGGGGTCTTGCTACATTGCCCAGGCTAGCCTCAAACTCCCAGGTTCAAGAAATCCTCCCATCTCATTCTCTGGAGCAGTTAAGTCTACCAGTGCATACCACTGTGCCCAGCTTCCATTTATTCTTTACCACACTGAAATCACTGAAATTAGATTAAAAACTGGATTTTTTAGTTCTAAAAAATTGAAACTCACAGAGTTTACAACTGAAAAGATCTGGAATTAAGCACAATTCCTAGCCCAGTCACACTCACATTAGTACACACAACAGAAACGCTTATGAAATTGGTAACTTTTAAGGTAAAAGCACCATTAAATTAAGTCTTCAGGGAAACTAATAGGCTCACTCATTGATGGCAGCTTTGTAAATTTGATTTAAAAACTTCTGAAAATTATGTTGAAAATACATATTTGTAACTAGAAAATAAGGTGTTAATATTCATTGATATATTCATCCCAATTTTAATATTTAATCTAAAAAATGCAAAGGAAATATATGTAGCCTTTACTACAGTACAAATATCCAACAACAGAAGTCAAATAAATTATAGTTACAATGATCACATAATAGTACTTTGTTAATATTAATTAAGCAAATTTAAGTAATTTATATGTACATTAGCATTAGAACTGTAAATGTTTGCATATGAATAAAAATTACAAGAAAAAATGGAGATCAAGTGTTAAGGTGATGCAAACTGTCCAGTGATGCAGGACAAAGGCTGACAGATCTGGCTGGTGAAGAAGGAGCTCTTTTTTTATATATATTCAGATAGTTTACTTCTTACTTGAAGGGCTAAAGGTGTTAGTGTCCCATGTCCATGGCACAGAAACAAGACCAGCCAGATAATGTAACTCTCAGACATCCTATGCCCTGTTGCTACAGAGCCAAAATCATGCTGCAGATGCAGCTGTACCCTGAAGAGGGGGATGCAACAAAGCTCCAACCTCATCAGAAGGGCCAGGGCGCTGTCTCACAATGGCCTCCTCAAAGCATGGAGCAGCATAAAGTGGCCTTGAAGCAGCTCCTGGGCAGCCCCCATGTTCTCATCTTTAAGAGGCTCACAGGGCATTCTGTCATGAAATATGACCCACAATTAAACCTTGTCTTCCTGTCCATTTGGATGCTATGTGTGGTTACCAGGGCCCCATGGTGCAGTCCTTCCCCTATGAATTTCACTTTTTAAAAACAATAGAAACACAACACTTCTCTTGTGTAGAAATATGCAACGCCATGTCTTTCTTCCTCCATCAGTGTTAGGTGGGGTATGCATATGTATTTCCTTTCTTCTAAAACCAGGGAAGACTCCCTGAGCTTTACCTGTTTTGGCTTACTTGGCCTCAGCCATATTTGCAGATTAGCGAAATCATAGAAATTCCTTTCACAAAAAGTGACAACTAATATCTGCAGAGGTAACACACTCACACTTTACCAGTCACTAAATATTGTTTTGTTCTGCACACACCTTGAGGTTTGTTGGCTTCTTCATCAGATTGGCTAAACCAAAGGAAAGAAATTACAAGCAAAGAATAGATTAAAAGATATAAGAAAGTCTTCCAAGGTATCTCCATACTGCTTTCCATATTGGCTGCACCATTTTGCAGTCCCACCAACAATGTATGAGTGTGCCTTTTTCTCCACATCCTCTCCAACATTTATTGTTGTTTGTGTTCTTAATAGCTGCCATTCTGACTGGTGTGAGATGAAATCTTAGAGTGGTTTTGATTTGTATTTCTCTAATTGCCAGAGAGGTTGAGCATTTTTTCATGTATTTATTGATTGATTGTATATCTTCTTCTGATAAGTGTCTGTTCAGTTCCTTGGCCCATTTATTGATTGGGTTATTGGTTTTTTTGGTGTTATGGTTTTTGAGTTCTTCATATATTCTAGAGATTAGTGCTCTGACGTGCATGTGGTAAAAATTTGTTCCCAATTAGTAGGCTCTCTGTTCACCTCACTGATTGTTTCTTTTGCTGAGAAGAAGCTTTGTAATTTGAGTCTATCCCGTTTATTGATTCTTGGAATTAATTCTTGTGCTACAGGATTTTTATTAAGGAACTTGGGCCCTAATCCAACATGTTGGAGATTAAAGCTTACTTTTTCTTTTGTTAGGTGTAGTGTCTCTGGTCTAATTCCTAGATCCTTGATCCACTTTGAGTTGAATTTTGTGCATGGTGAGAGATAGAGGTTTAATTTCATTTTATTGCATATGGATTTCCAGTTTTCCCAGCATCATTTGTTGAAGAGGCTATCTTTTCTCCAATGTACATTTTTGGTGCCTTTGTCTAATATAACTGAAATTATATGTGTTGGTCTCTGTGTCCTCTATTCTGTACCATTGGTCTACTGGCCTATTTTGGTGCCAATACCATGCTGTTTTTGTTACTATTGCTCTGTAGTATAATTTAAGGTCTGGTATAGTGATGCCACCTGCTTCACTCCTCTTACTAAGGATTGCTTTAGCTATTCTGGGTCTCTTATTTTTCCAGATGAATTTCATAACTGCTTTTTCTATTTCTATGAGGAATGTCATTGGGATTTTGATTGGCATTGCCTTAAATCTGTATAGTGCTTTTGGTAGTATGGTCATTTTGACAATATTAGTTCTGCCTATCCAAGAACAGAGTAGATCTTTCCATCTTCTAAGGTCTTCCATAATTTCTTTCTTTAGTGTTCTGTAGTTTTCATTGTAGAGGTCTTTCACATCTTTGGTTAAGTTGATTCCTTATGACCCAGCTATCCCACTCCTTGGTCTTTACCGAAAAGACATGAAAACAGCATACTACAGGGACACAGCCACATCAATGTTTATAGCAGCACAATTCACAATAGCTAAACTGTGGAACCAACCTAGATGCCCTTCAGTACATGAACAGATAAAGAAAATGTGGTATATACACACAATGGAATATTACTCAGCAATAAGACAGAATAAAATCATGGCATTTGCAGGAAAATGGATTGAGTTAGAGAATATAATGCTAAGTGAAGTTAGCCAATCCCAAAAAGCCAAATGCCAAATGTTTTCTCTGATATAAGGAGGCCAATACACAGTCGGGTTGGGATGGGGAGCATAGGAGGATTAGAGGAATACTAGAATGGCCAATGGGGAGGGAGGGGAAGGGAGGGGCAAAAGGGTGAAGAAAAAAAAGATGGTAGAATGAGATGGATATCATTACCCTAAGTGCATGTATGAAGTCACGAATGGTGTGAATATACTTTGCATACAACCAGAGATTTGTAAAAAAGTGCTCTATATGTGTAATATGAAATGTAATGCATTCTGCGGTCATTTATATCATCTTAGAATAAAAAATAATTTAAAAAAAGATATAAGAAAATCTATGGAAAATGTCAAGAAAGCAAGATGGCAGCAGCAGAGCTCACTGACCAAAGCAATATGATGAAGTGATGAAAAACTGCTTTAAGTACTTAGCATCTCCATATGCTGCTACTGCTGCAGGAGGTGAGGTAGCTGTGAACATGTCCCGTTCTGCAGCCTATTATACAAAAAGCAAATCAAAACAAAAAGATGGCCATAAACCAGTGTCTTCCACTGATCATAACTACCTTTCTTGCCTGAAACCTGTGGTAGAGGCCAAAGGAGTGGGAGAGAGGAGCCACATCAGACCCAGTCAGAGATGCTCCCAGACCATTCACAGTGGGGTCAACTACAGAAAATAAGGTACAAGTGAAGGAAGTGCTAGGAAACAGTTCAACTCTGGACCACACAGTGGAGTAGGTGGGTCAACTGCTTATAAAAAACACACCTAATGGCATGGCAAAATACATAAGCCTACTAGAACACAAGTTAAGAAGGGCAGGCTTGATGCTCAGATGGGTTGAACGATGGTGCAGTAACCAATTTTCTTAATGGTATGTCCACATAGCCTTACTTTATGAGCCAAAAGGCACACCTCCCTGGGCCAGACCAACTCCTTACAGACAGGCAAACACAGAGATGTATTTCTCTTATGAAGTTCCCATAATGTCTAACAGGCTTGGGCACAATATCACACTTACTAAAGGGGCTCACACACTAAGTATGACATATTCCAGACCAGATACACCTTCACCTTTAGGGACATTTTAGATTATCTAAAGCATAACTGTCATTTCAGATGACAAGTTCTAAATAACTGAGTTCATTAAATTAATAAAAATATTTATTTTGTTTTTTCAATTCTTAACATGAATAACTTCCACACAGGTGTACTAACATTTTTGTTCTCAGCTCTTCTTATCAAAATTCATATCATGAAAACAGCATGCTGTTTAAATATGGAGAGAAGTCCTAGCTAGATGACATCTTGCCATACTACTTTTTCAAATCTTAAATTTCTCCCTAGCGTGTTCCATTTTTTCTTACAAAGATATCCTATAAGAACAGCTTAGGTAGGTCCACACCCTCACACTCAGCCTCCCATTCATACCACCTCAGAGAGTAGAGATTGAAAAATCAACAAGAGACAAACCTCTCTCTCAGGCAATAAGCACATCCAGTTCTAGGAAATTGTGCAACATTTATTAGTAATTTTCTGAAGTGAAATTAAAAACAGCAGGGGGTAAAGAATGAATAAATTATCACTCTTAAGGACAGAACTTGGTTGGGGGGTATAGCTCAGTAGTAGGGCATTTGCCTAGCATGCCCAATGCCCCAAGTTCCATTCTAAGTTCTGAAAGAAAGAAAGAAAGAAAGAAAGAAAGAAAGAAAGAAAGAAAGAAAGAAAGGAAGGACATACAAATCTTAAGTCCTGTCTCACAGCAGCTCCTTCCAATTCCTTTAATTGCAAACATAACCCTTCACACAATACTTTGACCCCAGTTATTTTCCCCCCATTTTTTATTGATGCATCATAGTTGTACATATTCGTGGGATTTGCTTTCACATATTTGTTCATGCACACAATATAACAACATAATTTGGCCAATATCACTCTTCAGCACTTCCCCCTTCCCTTCCTGCTTCTTACCCCTTAGTCCCTTTCCTCTATTTGATTTCCTCCCTTTGATTTTCAGGAGATCCACCCTCACCCTTGTTTTCTTTTTCCTCTCTAGGTTTCACATATGAGAGAAAACACATGAGAGTTTGATTTATTTCACTTAATGTGGTGGTCTCTAGTTCCATCCATTTCATGCAAATACCATAATTTCATTTTTATTTATGGCTGAAAAAAACTCAATGATATGTGTGTGTGTGTGTGTGTGTGTGTGTGTTGTACTAATTTACAGTCCCACCAATAGTGTAAGTGTTCTTTTTTCTCCACATCCTCTCCAGCATTTATTATTTGTATTCTTGATGACTGCCATTCTCACTGCTGTGAGATAAAATCTCAACATAGTCTTCATTTCCATTTCCCTGAACATTATTTTCATGTATTTACTGGCCATTTGTATTTCTTCTTTTGAGAAGTGTTTGACCCCATTTCTAAAGTTGTGCTGAGTAAAGCTCTATCAGAGAATATGTGAGAAACAATTGTCAGTAGCAACCAACTAATTTTATAACACACTGTTATAATAATGCCTTCTTTTGGAAGTATTCCTCTTATAAAGCACCCACAACTGGAAGTGATACAATCTTCTTAATGTTAACAACTTATCACTGCTGAGTAATAACCCCCTGAAGCAGCAGCTCCCTAAGTACAGCTGTGCTTTCCAAACTCATATTTTAATAACTCTGTCATGTTTCTGCAGTAAGGATTTCTCCATGCCCTACCTACAATATTTGTCATTTGTACTTTTAGTCTACTTTTCATTTCAGTCCAAATGAATTTAAGAATCATTTATTGCTCATCTCCCCAGGCAAAGCAGGTACTGAGTGCAGTGAGATGTTCAGAGAACTGGACTCCTGTCCACACACAGCATGCTCGAAGTGAAGAGACACAAGTAGATAAATCGATGTCATCCATACCCTCACATAGGGCAGGACTGAATGGCTTGGTGAATATACAAGCAGACACAAGTGCTAATTTGCACTCGTTAAGAAACTCAAACAATGAGTCTGGGAACAAAATGAAGGAGGATTAACTCTGAACAGAGAAAGTTTCCAGGAGGCCATAGCTTTTTGACACAAACAGAAATTTAAAAGGTAATACAAGGGGAGGCAGAGTGTAGTATGAGCAAAACAAGAGAGGTTGGAAAAGAAGAGCTGCCTCTGCAAATACCAGAGTCTGGGAAGCATTGAGCATAAGTCCTGTAGGGGTCCACAAACAGAGACCAGACTGCTAGACTGTGAGGAGGCAGAGTAAGATCATGAAAGTTCTTCAAAGCCAGCCGAGGAGTTTGATCTTTACTCTTGTGGTTTAGAGAACCATTAGAGAGTTCTTAGTGGAAAAAGAGATCATCAGAACTTGCTTTATAAAAATTAGCTCTAGGCAAGGATGAAGTGGATGTGAAAGCAAAGACTGAAGACTAAGAATGACAATGGGGTAGTCAAGGCAAGGTCTAGCAGAGCATTCCTGAGGAAAGGCAGGAGGGAAACTACGGGAAAACAAAGAAATTCAACTGAAAGGCCAGGGCCTAAAATTGCCTATGGGGTGGGTGGTAGAAGCAGAAGGCAAGGTTGATCCTGAGGCTTGATCCTGGGTACCCAGAGATAAAGAGTGAGAGAGAGAATAAATTTCAAAAGTAGAATGTTAGAGGAAAATGAAAAGGATTGTTTTCAGAAGTGTTGAATTTTAGGCATGTATAATAATATATAATAAATATATATCCAACAAAAGGCATTTTGAAAATATTTTTTTAAAGCAGCAACAATGAAGAAAATAAATACCAAGACAAACCAAGGAGAGAAGGCAAATGGCCTCACTGGAGGTGAGTTGGGGGAACAGGTCTGAAGGACAGCAGAGATCCCAGGAAACACACAGAGGCCTGGAAGCCACAGAGGCAGAGGGCTCCCAGAGGGCTCCCAAAGGACTGGGAGATTAGCACCATCATATGTTCTAGAACAGTCAAGTAAGACCCACATCAGAGAAGCAGATGCTTGTAAGAGCCTTTAATGAGGAAGTAGCTAAGATGGCAGCTGGCTGAGAGCCAACAGGAGGCGTTTACTTGTTTACACCTGACCTTAATTAATTTGACTAAGAATCTTTCTGTGCTGCACCTGTACACGTGTATGCTTAATGGGTGAAGAGTATTTAACCAGGCGGGGGGGGGGGGGGGGGGGGCATCAGAGAGAGAGAGAGAAAAAAAGGAGAGAAGAAGAAGCAAGAATAAAGAAACCACTCATTCCCAGTCTGTCTCCGATTTCTTTCCCGCGGTATCGTTGCTGTAGGCGGCAACAAGTGGTGGCCTGTATGGGGAATCGGCACGGCAGGTAAGAGAACTGAGGAATCTCGCAGGAGTCTCTAGTCAGAGTGGTTAAGAGCGAGGGAAAATGGGTTCGAAATTTCAAAGATCCGAATTGTCAAAGCAACTGAAAATTTGTTAGAGATAGTTAGGGAATGCCTGCTCTCAACTAGACCTGAGATTCAGGAAAGTGTTACTGAGTCAGTTAGAACCAGTGAGAGTAGTATTAGTGAGGAGGAATTAAGTGAAAATGATCTTGAGAGCACAGTCTCTGATAAAATGAGCAAAAGGGAATTAAAAAGGACCAGGATGGAGGACCATCAAGTGGAGGAACCACTTGTGCTCTCTGCTCCCCCATGGGATACGAGGCATTGGAGAGGGAGTATCCTCAAACATCTATCCAGATGATTCCTCAACACAATCCCTTTTACCCATTGACTCCCTAGTAAGAGGGACAAAAGGAAGTGCAGGGCTGGACCTCTGTTCCACCGCCTGACATAGTGGAAAAGAGGTAATTTGTTATCAATCCACACACCTGCGTGAGTTTGTCTCTTTTCCGACAAGGGAACCTCATCTTTGCCTTTTCAGCAAAGGAACTTTAAGCTGTGCACTTTTTCCTTCAATAAATTCACAACTTAAGTCTCATTCCTCCCAGCTGGGACGAAAGGATCTCTCTTTAGTGTGCGCACAATTGTGTTTTTCTTTTTTATATGTCTTTATGTCTGTGCGTCTGTCCAGATTTCATGTAAATGTGACATCACAAATAACAAAAACCTAGTGCTCATGAAAATTAATTTTAAAAAAATGGATCCAAATACCTTTAATTCATTTAAGTCAAAAATATTTGAATTGGGTAAACAAATAAAAAATGAAGGTACCTTCAAACTTAATAAGTATCTCTAGGACTTCTCTTCAGCAAGGAATATGACTAATACTGTTCAGCCTGATATTTTGGTATTTGACATGGGATTATTTATTTGTAACTAACTTTGTTTATTAATTTACAAAGTTAAATTGTTTCAACAGGTATATTCATAAAAGGTTGCTGTGTATGCAGAGGCTCAAAAGCTCCAGCTAACAAAATATTTTTCTAAAATGCTCTTAGCCTTTCTTTAATCTATCTTAAATGTAATATTTTGTCAGCTAAATACCATCAGTCTTTCTTTAATCCATTCTGAATGTGACATTTTGCCAGCTAATGTTCGTGGGAGCTCAAGCAGCAATGTATATGAGCAGAGATCAACTTCAGAACTAAAACACCTGACCTAAGATCTAACAGTTCTATTTTTTTAGTTTGAATTGCACTCCTACAACTCGCTTCTTGACTCAGTGCTGGAATGGCACTGCATTTCCTCTAATGATTGTTGCTTGAGTTCCTAGGTACATCCCTATGCCAGTCTTAGCGGGCCCTGAAGACTTGCTGGTGGCATTGTCTAGACATAAAAGAGATGGCTGCTGCTGCTACAGCTTCAGGGGTCACAATCGCTACAAGCATTCCTACTGCTCAAGCATTAAACAACCTCACCAGCAGTGTGGCCTCTGCTCTGCATGCACGGGGCCTCCTAGATCAGCACCACATTTTGAAATTGTCAATCAATGTGTTGATCTTCTCCAAGAGCAAGTGGACATTTTGGCAGATCTTTCTACTATAGGATGTTTAGGACATTACACAGGACAATACCTTACGGGTATCCCGTTTCTTAACCTAAATAGGGCAGCTGATTTGTCTAGAGAACTCAGTACGTTACTTAATGGAACTTAGGGCAGCTGATTTGTCTAGAGAACTTAGTATGTTACTTAATGGAACTTGGCTCATCAGCGCAAAGCTTGCCGCCTTGGAACCGGAGCATCTCCTCATGATTGGTTGGCTTGATTGGACGGCTGGTAGTCAAAGACGTGAAAGTCTCATGTTTCCAACATATCAACCTAAGACAGGAGTCAAGGGCACTTTATTTATGGCCTTGATTATCCAATGATGGGTAAGAATGTCGGTTGCACATGCAAACGCCTAAGACAGGCACAGTCGATCCTGATGTGGTGAGGGTCGTCACCCATCCATTTAAGCTATTCCCTCTTTTAAAACAAAAGGGAGGAAATGTAAGAGCCTTTAATGAGGAAGTAGCTAAGATGGCGGCTGGCTTAGAGCCAAAAGGAGGCATTTACTTGTTTACACCTGACCTTAATAAATTTGACTAAGAATCTTTCTGTGCCGCACCTGTACACGTGTATGCTTAATGGGTGAAGAGTATTTAACCAGGCCGGGGGGTGTTAGAGAGAGAGAGAGAGAGAGAGAGAGAGAGAGAGAGAGAGAAGGAGAGAAGAAGAAGCAAGAATAAAGAAACCACTCATTCCCAGTCTGCCTCCGATTTCTTTCCCGTGGTATTAAAGAGGTAATTTGTTATCAATCCACACACCTGCGTGAGTTTGTCTCTTTTCCGACAAGGGAACCTCATCTTTGCCTTTTCAGCAAAGGAACTTTAAGCTGTGCACTTTTTCCTTCAATAAATTCACAACTTAAGTCTCATTCCTCCCAGCTGGGACGAAAGGATCTCTCTTTAGTGTGCGCACAATTGTGTTTTTCTTTTTTATATGTCTTTATGTCTGTGCGTCTGTCCAGATTTCATGTAAATGTGACATCACAAATAACAAAAACCTAGTGCTCATGAAAATTAATTTTAAAAAAATGGATCCAAATACCTTTAATTCATTTAAGTCAAAAATATTTGAATTGGGTAAACAAATAAAAAATGAAGGTACCTTCAAACTTAATAAGTATCTCTAGGACTTCTCTTCAGCAAGGAATATGACTAATACTGTTCAGCCTGATATTTTGGTATTTGACATGGGATTATTTATTTGTAACTAACTTTGTTTATTAATTTACAAAGTTAAATTGTTTCAACAGGTATATTCATAAAAGGTTGCTGTGTATGCAGAGGCTCAAAAGCTCCAGCTAACAAAATATTTTTCTAAAATGCTCTTAGCCTTTCTTTAATCTATCTTAAATGTAATATTTTGTCAGCTAAATACCATCAGTCTTTCTTTAATCCATTCTGAATGTGACATTTTGCCAGCTAATGTTCGTGGGAGCTCAAGCAGCAATGTATATGAGCAGAGATCAACTTCAGAACTAAAACACCTGACCTAAGATCTAACAGTTCTATTTTTTTAGTTTGAATTGCACTCCTACAACTCGCTTCTTGACTCAGTGCTGGAATGGCACTGCATTTCCTCTAATGATTGTTGCTTGAGTTCCTAGGTACATCCCTATGCCAGTCTTAGCGGGCCCTGAAGACTTGCTGGTGGCATTGTCTAGACATAAAAGAGATGGCTGCTGCTGCTACAGCTTCAGGGGTCACAATCGCTACAAGCATTCCTACTGCTCAAGCATTAAACAACCTCACCAGCAGTGTGGCCTCTGCTCTGCATGCACGGGGCCTCCTAGATCAGCACCACATTTTGAAATTGTCAATCAATGTGTGTGATATTCTCCAAGAGCAAGTGGACATTTTGGCAGATCTTTCTACTATAGGATGTTTAGGACATTACACAGGACAATACCTTACGGGTATCCCGTTTCTTAACCTAAATAGGGCAGCTGATTTGTCTAGAGAACTCAGTACGTTACTTAATGGAACTTAGGGCAGCTGATTTGTCTAGAGAACTTAGTATGTTACTTAATGGAACTTGGCTCATCAGCGCAAAGCTTGCCGCCTTGGAACCGGAGCATCTCCTCATGATTGGTTGGCTTGATTGGACGGCTGGTAGTCAAAGACGTGAAAGTCTCATGTGACCAACATATCAACCTAAGACAGGAGTCAAGGGCACTTTATTTATGGCCTTGATTATCCAATGATGGGTAAGAATGTCGGTTGCACATGCAAACGCCTAAGACAGGCACAGTCGATCCTGATGTGGTGAGGGTCGTCACCCATCCATTTAAGCTATTCCCTCTTTTAAAACAAAAGGGAGGAAATGTAAGAGCCTTTAATGAGGAAGTAGCTAAGATGGCGGCTGGCTTAGAGCCAAAAGGAGGCATTTACTTGTTTACACCTGACCTTAATAAATTTGACTAAGAATCTTTCTGTGCCGCACCTGTACACGTGTATGCTTAATGGGTGAAGAGTATTTAACCAGGCCGGGGGGTGTTAGAGAGAGAGAGAGAGAGAGAGATTCAGAGAGAGAGAGAGAGAGAGAAAGGAGAGAAGAAGAAGCAAGAATAAAGAAACCACTCATTCCCAGTCTGCCTCCGATTTCTTTCCCGTGGTATTATTGCTGTAGGCGGCAACAGATGCTGAATTTGAAATCTGGGCATCAATATAACCACAGTGGAAAGAATTCAGTGGAGGGATAAGATCAGACATCAGACTAAGAAGCAAAACAGTGAAAAGGAAAGTGGCAAGAGCAAACCAAGTTTTAGGAGGTTTGCAACACAGAGGAAGAGGCAGGTGACAAGTGCACATGAGAGGAAAGACAATCAAGAGAAAAGAAATCTTTCTTTTGTTTTTATTTAAAAAAATACAGGAAATAGAGAGCATTTCAGTTGAGGAAAATGATTAGAGAAAGAAATGAAGTTCTTAGAAGAGATGGGACAATCCTAGGAAGAGAGGCAGACCAGATGGAAAGTTCAAGAAGGTTTGGATCTTGAATGTCCCTCAAAGTCTCAGCTGTTGAAGGCTTGTTCCTCAGTTGATGGCACTGTTGGGAGGTGAGAAAGTTTAGGAGGTGGGGACGTTAGGGGGCATGTAGCTGATATTGAGACTCTGGCCCCTTCCCCCCATCTCCCCTCACAAACTTCTAGCCGCCACAAAGTAAACAGCCTCCCTCACCACATGCTCCTGCTGCCATGATATTCTTCCTCATCATAGGCCCAAAGCAACTAGGCAAAGTTACCATAGAATGAAACTGCTGAAATCATGAGCCAAAATAAAATCTTTCCTCCTTTTCAGTTGTTTGTCTCAGGTATTTTATCACAGCAAGAGAAATCTACAAATACACGTCCAGAAATAAAAGGGCAGATAGTTAATGAGATGAAGAACACAAGTTTTAGGTCCTAGGGAAGAAGACAGAAGGAGTCATACCAAAAAACCTTGATCTTCTTCAAGATGCAGTCAGCATCTGCTAAGAGTGAGCCTATCATGGTACCTTTGGGAGCATGAGGAAAGGGGGAGCTATGGACTCAACCAGTACTAAAAAACAGGAGTAAAAAGTAGTCCTGAGAGACACACTCATTAAACTGGTGGCTCCACAGAGGAGGCAACTATGCCAAGTGACTGTCTCCAGAAGTTCTTGGCAGTCTGGAAGTGGAAGCAGATGGTGAGGTTTGTAGACAACTGGGCCAGTGACAGGAGCTTTGAAGCCAGGAGAACAGAAAGAGAGATTGAGAAGCCCTAACTGGCTCCAGGCAAATGAAATCAAGAAATAACTAACAGAGAATAGGAAAGGAGAAAGCCAAAATATAGAAATATAGGATATGGTTGTTTTGCTTCATCTTTTTTTAAAATTTTTTAAATTCTAATTTGTTATACATGCTTGCAGAGTACAATTCATTTTGTGTTACATATAAAGCGCACAATTTTTTAAGTCACTGGTTTTACATAACGTTTTTTTCACAACAATTGTGTCTTCATACATGTACTTAGGGTAATGATGTCTAACTCATTCTACCATTATTCCTGGCCTCTTACTCCCTCCCCTCCCCCCCTTTGTTCTATTTAAAGTTCCTTCATTCCTCTCATCCCCCCTCCCTTGCCTTTATAAGTCAGTATCTTCAAAACAAAGAAATCATTCAACCTTTGGTTATTTGGGATTGGCTAACTTCACTTAGCATTATTTTCTCCAACTCCATCCATTTACCTGCAAATGCCATGATTTTATTCTCTTTTAGTGCTGAGTAGTGTTCCATTATGTATATATACCAAAGTTTCCCTATCCATTCATCTGCTGATGGGCATCAGTGTTGGTTCCACAATCTAGCTATTGTGTTTTGCTTCATCTTTTAAGAGTCCACAGGACTGAAGGAGAGAGAAGAACTGGAGGTTATGGGAGTGTGATCAAAAAGAGGATTTCAGAACTCAAGATGAGGTCATCAGTCAACAGTTTATTCAACACAGTGTGGCTGAGCATTGTGTCCGGGGTCCCAACAAGTTCACAGAAGAATGACCTACAGGGACAATGTGAGGAGAAATATGTATGCAAGTGATGGCAGTAAGGAGTTTCAAAGTATGGCCATCCCCTGAGAATTTGCTGGAAATATAAACATGGGCCATACCCCTGAATTAAGGAATCAGAAACTGTGGACACGACCAGCAATCTGTCTTAATAATCCCTCCCAGTGATATTTCCAACTGTTGAAAAATGGTTTAAAAATACAATATTTGGAAGTATCAGTAAACATTTGGATATCTACCAAATCAGAAACTCTAGGAGTGGGGCTCAGCAACCGGTTTTCACAAGCATATGTCTGAGAACCACTTCCCCAAAAGGAGGCCAGACTCCTGCAGGTACTTGAAGCACAGGTATCCAGGATCAGACTCTAAGCACAGTCCCTACCTTAATTCTCCATGAGTCTCCATCCTCCCACAACATTTATTTTTTTCTAGTACAGCCCATTACTTGGGCAAGCTTAAGTGATCTCTCTTCCTGGAAGGAGAATCTAATTAAACACCACGCTAAGAATGATGAAGCCAATGGATGTTTTTAAGCAGAGAAATACCACGATATGTTTTGAACTTTCTCTACCTTGCCACTGTTGTGAACATCTCTAGCAATTAGAGAAATGCAAATCAAAACTACTCTAAGATTTCATCTCACACCAGTCAGAATGGCAGCTATCAAAAACAAAAACAACAATAAATGCTGGCGAGGATGTGGGGAAAAGGGCACACTCTTACATTGCTGGTGGGACTGCAAATTGGTGCAGCCAATTTAGAAAGCAGTATGGAGATTCCTAGGAAAACTTGGAATGGAATCACCATTTGACCCAGCTATCCCACTCCTTGGTCTATACCCAAAGAACTTAAAAATAGCATACTACAGGGACACAGCCACATCAATGTTCATAGCAGCACAATTCACAATAGCTAGATTGTAGAAACAACCCGATGCCCACCAATAGATGAATGGATAGGGAAACTTTGATATATATACACAATGGAATGCTACTTGGCACTAAAAGAGAATAAAATCATGGCATTTTCAGGTAAATGGATGGAGTTGGAGAAAATAATGCTAAGTGAAGTCAGCCAATCCCAGAAAACCAAAGATCGATTAATTCCTTTGCTATGATGATACTGAATTATAGTGGGAAGGGAGGGGGGATGAGAGGAATGAAGGACTGTTAAATAGAAAAAAGGGGGGGAGGTGAGGAAAGGGGCAAGTGGATAGAAACAATGGCAGAAAGAGTTTGACATCAATACACTAAGTGCATGTATAAAAACTCAAATGGTATGAAAATACTTTGTGTAAAACCAATGACTTAGAAAACTGTGCTCTTTATATGTAATATGAAAGGAATTGCACTCTAAAAGCATGTATAACAAATTAAATTAAATAAATACATAAATAAAGATATTGCTATGGAGGGTCTAGAGATGATGGCATAGAATAAGAAAGAGAATTATTAGAGAAATATCAGGAAGAAGAGTGTTGCAACAGGCAGGCATGAGACTATGTGGTGCTGATTTGAGATAACTGCTGTAGGACTGAAGGGAACAGAAAGAATTCAGAGAGCTATCTAAATGTGACTTGAGAAAATTGGACAATCAATGACATGAAGAAGACAGGGCCAAAAACCGATGGAAATGGAGAACATCATGCTAGGTGAAGTAAGCCAGACTCAGAAAGTCAAGACTTCAATGTTTTTTCCCATATGCAAAAACTAGAACAAAATAAAGAGGGGAAGAAGGAGGAAGAATCTCATGAAAATAGAAGGGAGATTAGTGGAGTAGAGAGAAAGATACTGAGGAAGAGGGAGAAAGGATAGAAAAAGGTAGAAATTGTGGAATGAAAGTGACCAAATTATGCTATGCACATATACAAATATAGCACAGTAAATTCCATATATATAATGTAAAATAAATATATAAATAGAAGGAAGACCAATACAGAAAGGAGAACAGAGTAGGGAAGAAGGAAGGAAAAGAGGAAGTATTGGACGCTGGAATGGAGTGAATTATATCCCATGCATGCACAATTATATCAAAATGAACTCTATTATTACATATAACCATAATGTACTAATAAAACATTTTATAAAGTACAAATATATTTGATTTTGAAAAAGTAAAACAACATGGGAACTGAAAAAAGACCACTGATTTTAGTAACTTGAGTGCTATTAATGGCCTTTTCCTGAGACTTTTGAGTAGAGACTAACTGAAAGTCCAGAAAAAAAAAAAAAAAAAACAGGAGAAGAAACAGCTGGAGAAAGAGGTGCAACCAAAAGAATGTGTCATTTCCACTGAGAGGGAAAAAATTAAAAAGAATGAATGCTGGTAAAAAGAGGTCTGGAGGTGAAGAGGAAAAGGTTGAAAGAAGAAAACACAGATCTGCACATGGAAATTTGTACGGGAATCCTAATCTTTGGTGGGAATTCAAAGAGCCATGAGACTTTACTGGAGGAATCATCTATGTTTTTAGTCATGTTATGACAAGACAAAGAGAAAACTGACCCAAGCCAGGTCCCCATAGATTCAATAAACATTTATTCAATACCCACTGTGAGATAGTCCCCATGATAGTGCTAACAATTCAAAGAAAACTAAAATAGAGCTCTTGTCCTTTAAGAAGCTTGCAACTTAGTGGGGGAAACAGATACATATCATAAAAGAGGGAGAAATACACTGCAGAAAAATGAGCAACAGGCTAAGAATACAAAAAACAGAGTAATCTAATGGATAAAGACAATAAAACAAGATAAGTGAAATACATAGTATGTTGAGTGGCAGTTAGTGGTAAGGAGAATACAAAGCAGAGAAGAAGACAATGGAATGGCATCTTTAAAGCACTGAAACCCATAAAACTGTCAAGCAAGAACTATGTAGCCAACAAAAACAGCTTTCAAAATGAGAATGAAATAATAAAATTTTCAGATTAAAAAACTGATTTTGATATACATGTCACTTATTTTCATAAAGTACAGGTATCCAGTTTTGACTGAATTCTTCCTCACTACTACATTTCGTTTATTTTCCTAAAATATTGTTATAAAACCTATTTTTCCTTTCAAACATTTAAGTCTTTAATCTATTTGAAATTCATGTTTGTGTACAGCTGAGCAAGTACAACCTATTAGATAACCTATAATTTGTTCCTCGAATTGATTTACCATCTTTATCATATTACATTTTCATGCAGCTCTTTCTCCCTCTCTATTTTGTTCTGTAGACTCTTGATCTATTACCATATGACTAGAATGTTGGGAATTTAAGTACAAAATTATTTTTCCCATTTAAATTAAAACTAGTTGGGATTCTATTTTAGAATCAAGTTAAATATTCATTTGAAGATAATTGGCATTTTGTGGTATATCTGTTCATTTATTCAGATATTAATTCCTTCAATAGAATTTTCTACTTTTCTTCATATAAGGTCTTTCATATTTCATGTTCAACTTATTCCACATATTCTATACCTTATTGCTATTGTAAATGCTATTTTATTTCCTTTTCCATTTCTAAGTACAAATGGCTGAAATACAGAAAAGTTAATGTTTTTTTTTAAACTTATCCTATGTATGATCACCTTCAACATTCTCATATTAATTGTAATATTTTGTAATTAGATTCATCTGAATTTTCCAGGTATAAAATCATGTTACTTACAAATGTTTGTGCATGCATGAAAGGGGATGCAGTCTTTCCAAAGTTTATACTCATTTGACTTTTTGCTAATTTTATTCACTAAAAACCCAAAATAACTAGTATTAATGATGATAGTGGACACTCTTATTTCCTGATTTGAACTGGTAAGGCTTTGATAATTTGCTATTACATTTTGATAAATAAATTTTTACCATATTCAATTCTTTTTACATATGCACTTTAGCTAAGAATGGCAGTTAAATTTTATCAAAAGCTTTTTCAGTGTCTAGAGATCATTACATGGCTTTCCTTCTAGTTTATTAATATATGAATTACACTGGTAGATTCTATAATACTGAACCCTGGTTCATTGTTGAATGTTAAATTAATGAACAATACACCATCTTTGGTAAGAGGGTATCATTTTTCCAATATATGGTTAGATTATATTTGCCAATATTTATTTAGAATTTTATGTCTGTGTTCAGATGTGATTTTTAGTCTAAAATTTTATTTTATTTTTTGTACTCGGGTTTCATTTGCTACTCCATAAAGGAACTTTCAACTTTTTCTATGGCCTGGAAGAGTTTATCTGTCACTGGCATTATAAAAGACAAAGAACAGTTCAGCTGGACTTCCAATTCTCTTCTGCATATTCAAAGGTTCAACTCTTTTCTTGAGTTAAACTTTGTCTGCATACTCTCTGGTTTATTGGAAATAATCCATTCCTCCAAGTTCTCAAATATATTTCTATAGAGGTGAATATATTATTCTTTCTCACATTTGTTACTGTAAAAATTTCTTCTACATCTTTATTTTTCTATTTTTATTCAGTAATTAAGTTTTAAGTCCATATGTTACATGCTGATTTCTGACTTAAGAGAACAGATAAATGGTGACAGCATTAAAAGTGACCAGGAACACAGAGAAAGGGAAAAATTCATCAGGGCACTGAATTGAAATGGGTGAAAGATAACTAAGTAGAGTCCACTTCCAACAGAGTTAAGGCTTGACTCTGCCACCAGGTAGAAATAACCATTGTAGCAACAAGAGGGAAAAGCACAAAATGATAAGAGAATCATTGTTGGAACTCAGGAGAATCCCAACACTTTAATGGAAGGTGGAGGGAAGAATTGATCAGAGAACACTGACATAAAAACCAAGACTGATGTTTCAAAACATAAGGAAAGAACAAGTGAAAAATGAGGAGGTGAGGGTAAGGAGAAGGGGAAGGAAGAGGAAAAGGAGGAGGAGAAGGTCAAATCAGACAGACAAATGTGGAACACAAGATTGAAGATGAGAAGAAAATATAAATAGACAAAAGGTCACCTTAAAAATAGGGGTGAATGTTGATCAGGATTCCTGAGTGAGCCCAATTCTGTCACTAGAGGAGAATAAGGAGCTCAAGAATTTCAACATTCTTACTGAAATACTCAGGGGAAAGTGAAGTTAGCAATAAAGAGCACATTTGCACATATATTTTTCCACTATTAACTGACTTTCCCCCTTAACATAGTACAGTTGGAGCAGGTCTATAAAAATAATTCTCATCACTGAGACTCCATAAAAAATGACTTCATATAATTAGGAGGTTGATATTAAAATACTCTCCCATGAATACTACCCAATAAGTCATCGAATTAACAACTATCTATATAAGATGGCAATATTCTTCTCATAACATGATTAACTACATATTTCCCTTGAACTTTTTTACACCCAATGTAATCTATTAAATACAATATAGTTCCAGTTGTTGTTGCTACTTTCATTAATTTAATTAATCCTGTCCATCAGAATTTAGACTCTCCTCTGTTCCAGATGTCCCCTGGTGGGCTTCAATTAATGGACATGCTTAAAATATTATTCAAGATTATTCTTTCTTATGATGCCTTAAAACAAATTCTTTTCAAATCATATCTCAACTTCACAGCTTGTTAACCTTTTGAAACACTACTCATTCTCAATGAATGTAAATTTAAAATCCATGAAGACATTGAATTTCAGTTCACTAGCAGACCTTTTGGTGCAAAGCAGCACATTTTTATTACTTGGGAAATAAATTAGCACTATTTAAATGAAAATTTTAATGTAAAAACTTCTAAAGCAGTATTATAAAACTCAATTTCTGGAAAGTACATTCAAAGCAACCATGAAGAGTTCTATTAGTCCATACTGGTGTTTTCCCCTCAGAACTTTTTATGACCCTTAAACTTGCTTGAGTTAGTGTTGTGTACATCTAATGAGAAAATGCAATTGCTGTTAGGCTTAATGACTAAAATCCATGCACCATGTGCTAAAAAGTTTAATTATGGTACTCTTCCCTTAGGAACATATGCTAAATAATTCCCATTTTTCCATAAGAAATCCCAAAATGATTTTGCAACTTGGAACTTGAGGTAGGTAGAATAATGACCTCCCAAAATATGTCCATGTCTGTATCCCTAGAAATTATGAAGACCTATGGCAAAAAGAAATTATGCAGATGTGGTTCAGGTTTTTGAAGTGGGTGGAGTAAACAGGTGGGCCCAGTGTAATCACAGGGGTCCCTAAATGGAGAAGCTTTATGAGCCAAGCTTAGGGCATGATGTGACCATGACTCAACAGCCAGAGAGACACAGCCTTGCTGGCTTTGAAGATGCAGCAAGGGCCCATGAGTCAAGGAATGCAGATGACTTTAAAAGCTGAAAAAGTCAATGATTGAGCCTCCCCAGAGCCTTCAGAAGGAATGCAGCCTTGCCCACACCGGGACTTTAGCCCCATGAAACCCATGTCAGACTTCAAACCTACAGAATTCTAGGATAACTAAATTCTGCTGTTGGAATTCTGCAGCAGTTGAAGAGGTAATAAGAAACTAAAAGAACCACAGAGCAGAAGTAACAAGCATTGATACTTAGTAAACTGTTCAAACTCACAACAAAAGAGTTTATAAATGCTAAATAACTGGGAAATTTCACAAATTATCATATTGCATTTGCCTGAAAAATAAGAAAGAATCCATAAATACTGTATTAGCATGGGACAATAGTTATCACATAATATGTATTATATTCTCTGATTTGAACTGAGGTTTACTGTACAGATTACAGAACAGCTAAGAGAATGCACCCACCACAAATATTCTCCTGTCTCTGAGCGCAGATGCTCAGCACGCTAAATTATAATAGACCAGGTAGATAGTACCAAAGACCCATTCAGTATTCTATTGTTTTTGTACATAAATTTCTATGAAGTTAATTCTCTAAAGTAATTTTAAATATAGTCATAAACATTCAGGGCTCAAATGTATCTAACAAATCAGCTAATCACTTTAAAAATGAAAAATGTGATTTCCCCCAAGGCTCAGTTGTGGCATGAATGTCTTATTTCATGGACCAATTACTCTGATATGCCATAAATGTAGACTAATTTGAGAAACTGGTTTCAATTCCCACGTATCTTTTCTATGTTTTAAAAATCATCAATAAAATAGTTTCCTTGTCAAGTCAAATCTCAAACTACTAAGTTCAAATTTTCTATTATAAAAATTAATTATAATAATAACTATCTGAGAAAAATAATTTCTTCTAAAATTCTAAGCACTGTGAAGACAACTACAGATAGATAATTAAAAATACAAAGAAGGGCTGGGGCTGTAGCTCAGTGGTAGAGTGCTTGCCTCACATGTTTGAGGCACTGGATTCAAGCCTCAGCACCACATAAAATAAATAAACTAAAGATATTGAGTCCATCTACAACTTAAAAAACATTTTTAAAAAATACAAATAAAAAGGTAGACTCTAGGTAGAATACTTATTAACATGCAGCAAAATTAAAAGAGCAGTGCCATAAACATCTAAAGCTTAATTTTGTATAGGTTGATACTTATTTTAAGAAAAAGAATTCTACTTTAAAATTGGTATCACACAGATTCATTCTGGGCACCAACTAACCTACAAAGTACATACCAAACCCTGGGGTATGTGAAGCTCCACACGGGGTGCCTGGCCTCACCCAGCTGCCCAATTCTCCTCCTTCCTGACTCTGAGAGCTCCACCTCTGTGTCCTACTGCCCTTTTTTCCTCTCTTCACATCTGCAGCCTTTGATTTTCAGCTTAACATGCTCCCCTGCAGAGGTTCCCTGTTCTGTTCACCAACTCTCTACATATTTGATGACACCCTCAATCCAAACTTGCACGTAAGGCCCTTTTCACCAGCCTCTGATTTAGACCTGACCCGTCAAATGTTCCATAGGCCTCAGTCTCCACACAAATATAACCCCAGTGTTGGCCTTCAAGTGTGATTCCAGTTAAGTTTATCTACACTATATCCACTGACCCCTGCTCCTAAATTTCTTGGGAATATGTTTCCTCTTCTCAGTCACCACATTAACTTGTAACAGCTGAGCAAGCCCATCTCATCAACTCTTGGCAGTACACTGAAATCTAAGTTCCTCTTCCATGATACCCTTGCCACCAGCCAATAGTTATTTCTCCACAAAGAGGCTATCCCTATGCTGCACTAAGTTTCATCTCTTTATTAACCATGGGACAATGTTCAGCCGGTTGAGCACAGCACACAGAGTGTTTGTCCTAGAAGCCCAACCCAACTTTCTACCTCATCTACTGCTCTCTATTCACTAATTCAACAAATAGGTAGAGAGGACCTACTGTGTACTAGGTTTTTTATAGACACAACAAGCTCTACAGACAAATATAGACACAACACCTCCCTTATGAACTTCAGAATATACAGGGGAAAAATCAACTAATGCAAAATATGATTACATACTCTATAAAGTGCTTTCATAGAATACAAGGCCCTGAGAGCCAGGTCCAGAAGATCAGGGAGCTTTCCTAACAAGCAACACTGAAGCCAAAACCTTCAGCAACACCTGTATTGAAAACTGGGCAAAAGAAAGACCTGGAGAGAAAAAAGGCATTCTAGGCAGAAAGGACAGCAGGTTCAAGAGCCCTGTGGCAGTCTTGGACAAGGCCAGTGCAATCAGAGCAGAAGGGAAGAGTGGGCACATCCCAATCTTGGGGTGGCAAGGGTGAGGAGATAGAAAACAGCCAGACTCTGCAGGGATTAGAGGCCTTACTAATGGTTTTGCCTAAATTTTATCATTCAGGTAATGGGTTTCTGACAGTTTTTAAACAAAGAAAACGTAGTGAAAATAACAGGGATCAGGCTTATGTTCTAAAAAGAATTATCTGGCTGGTTTGTACATCCTGGAAGAGGTGGTACCAAGAACAGGTCTAAGGAGATGGGCTGAGAAGTTCAGGAAAGGGATACTAGCTGGGACCTAAAGTGGTGCAGGAAAGATAAAAAGAAGTAGACAGACATGACACCTATTCCTGATGCAATGGGCCTTGATGTCAGACTGCCCAAGGGAAGGGAATAAAAAGAAAGAAGGTGTCAAGAGGGTCCCAAAGGCCCTGCACTTACAGGCAGGGCCTTCACTGAACTCAAAAGTATCTTCACCCACTTAGAACCTTGGGGACACAACAGTAACTTTAAATCCAGCATGTAAGATCCCTTTGAGCCCAAAAGAATTAACACATTTCTCAAGTTTTTCAAAAGTTTATAATCTTTGTAATCTTATAACCATATATCTTTTAAATCTATTCAACCTACTAAAGAGGAAATCCATGCCAAGATCATTTTCCCGTGGTCTTCATTTTCATCACAACAGCCACAATCTATTGGCAACAACCTCCAATTTTGACATAAAGTACTTTTCCAAAAAGTTATTTTCTATATACAGCTACATCCCAGAGAGGCTGTTCAAGAATGCCTTGTGAGAAACAAACTATACAGCTTCCAATTATGTAATAAAGAAAAAGCAAATGCGTCTTTAAAGGTTTAAACTTCATATCTGTCTCTTCCATGGAGAAAAATAAGAAAAAAATCCACTAGGAAAATGCTTTGCCTAATGCTAATTATCTAGAGCAAACAGTTTTTAAAACAGTTCTCTAGGACTCTCATGAGCAAAGTATCAGCACTTAAAAAAGAGTCTAAGATTTATTAAAAACAAAAATATAAATTCCCTATTAAAGGTGTTCAAGGAAAATGACATTTAGTAAATATCTACCAAGAGTCCAATATGTTAAGGACATAGTCTCATTTAATCCTGACAATTTTATAGGGTAAGTGATATTTTCAATTATCACCATCACAAGAAAGAAACCCCAGGTTTAAGAAAGCAAATAACTTATTGGAAGTAACACTGCCACTTCAAAATTTAAATAAGGCCTGTTTGATTCTAAGCGCACTACACACTTCCTTTCAAATATCAAAAAATCATTCTTCAGAATAAATAATTAAGTTTGGACTTCTAAAGGTAGCATTTACCCTGGGCTAAAGACAAAGCCCTGGCCAATGAACACTCAAGGTCCAGGCTATCCACCTAGTATGCATATCTATCTATCTGTCTATCTCCCCCAACTCCTAACCTCCTTCTCTCTCTCTCTCTCTCTCTCTCTCTCTCTCTCTCTCTCTCTCTCCATCTATATTTGTAAACCTTAGATGACATTGTTGAAGTCTATAGGACAGTATATAACACACTATCAATAAATGGAAGATAATATTATTAAATATTTAAATTAATAAACAAAACAACTAAAGCAATCTAATAAAAATTTCACTTAAGGTTATTCATTATAAACTAAAACTACCAGATATTCATGTTTCTCACTATTAAAAACTGTGACTCAAAAATATAAAGAAGGAAATCTAGAATGCATCCTGTGAGACAGTGCTAGAATTACACATATCATGGTCATTTCATAAATTTCAACATATAGAGGTAGATATTAAAATAGTGATATAAAGTATCAATATCTGTGTGTAAATTTGATTGAACATATGTGTGGTATATAAGCACACAAACAGATAATTCTATAGCTTTGTTCACTGAGAGGTCCTGGGAGTAATGACACCCTAGTAACAATGAACACTCTGCCCCTGCCATGGAAAGGAACCAGAGCTCCCTGCAGAGATGACTGGCTCAACGACTGAAGCGAGGAGAGAACAAGATGAGCCTGAACTATCTTATACCCATCTTTAGTCAGCTTTTTTACTTCTGTGACTAACAGACCTGACAAGAACAATTAGAGGAGAAAAAGTTTATTTGGGGGTCTCATGGTTTTTAAGGTCTCAGTACATAGATGGCTGACCTGATTGCTCAGGGCCAAAGGTGAGGCAAAACATCCAGGCAGATGAATATGGTAGAGGACAGTGGCTCAAAACACGGCACCAGAAATCAGAGAGAGAGAAAGAGACTCCATTCACAAGGGAAAAAAACTATAAATCCCAAAGGTACACCCCAATGACCAACCTCCTCCATCCATTCCCCACCTGCCTACAGTCACCACAAGGATAATCCCTATCAGGGGATTAATTCACTAATTGGGTTAAGGCTCTCACAACCCAATCATTTCACTTCTAAAACTTCTTGCATTGTCTCACACATGACATTTTGGGGGGACCCCTCATACCTAAACCATAACAACCAGTAAATTCAGAAATGTTCACAGAATACAAATACAAATTCATCAAAATAATACAAATACATCAAAAAGACACCAAAACTACCTTCTAGGGGCTTTGCTAACCAAACTGGAGAGAATCTAAGCATCAAAATAATGACAGAAATGGCAAAAAAAAAAAAAAAAAAAAAAAAAATGAATGAAATAAGGAGCCATGAATCCATAAGAAATAAATGAAATAAAAAAGAAAATAGACATCCAGGAGATACTGGTTTAAAAAAATTATAAATAGCAGAAAGATCAGTAGAGGGAAAGGAAAAGGGGGAGGGAGAAAGAGGGGAATATGCAAAGTACTGGGGATGAATAAAAACAAATTATATTCCATGCTTTTATAATTATGTCAAAATGAATCCTGATGTTATATATAACTCAAAGAGTCAATTAAAAGGGCTGTGGTTGTGGTTCAGTGGTAGAACACTTGCCTAACATGTGTGAGGCACTGGGATTGATTCTCAGCATTGCATATAAATAAACAAAGTCCATTGACTTATAAATAAAGTTCAAAGAGTCAATAAAAATTAAAAAAATTCAGGGCTGGGATTGTGGCTCAGCAGTAGTGTTAAGAATTAAAGAGACACTCACCTAGCACATATAAATAAACAAAGTCCACTGACTTATAAATAAAGTTCAAAGAGTCAATAAAAATTAAAAAATTCAGGGCTGGGATTGTGGCTCAGCAGTAGTGTTAAGAATTAAAGAGACACTTGCCTAGCACGTGTGAGGCCCTGGGTTCGACCCTCAGTACTACATAAAAATGAATAAACAAAATAAATGTATTGTGTCCAACTACAACTAAAAAATAAATATTAAAAAATTTAAAAATAAAAAAAACAAGAAGAAAATAGAAAGTTTGATGGAAAATAGTATATTCACAATTTTGATTACCTCTCTATTAAATACATATTAAATCCAAAGGGGAAAAATGTAACTTCACAGTGGAAAAATCTAATAAGATACCACCTGAAGAGAGCAAAATCATCATCCAAAACAGGACAAATCAAAACGATGTGCCATCTGACATAATGCAATGAGGACCCCCCCCAAAACCATAACTTCTGTGATATTTCCCCCAAAGATAGATGACCTGAATGTAATATAGAAGAAATATCAGACAAATCCAAACTGGGGGACATTTTGCAAAATAACTGGTCTGTGCTCTTGAAAGTGTCAAGGTCATGAAAGTTCAGGAAAGGCTAAGGAAGTGTTCAGAATTAAGGAGACTAGAGACACAGGACAACTTCATGCACAGCATGATTCTAAGCCGATCCTTTCACTTAAAGGACATTCCTGGGATGACTGGTGAAACCTGAATGGGGTCTGAAGCTTAAAGGCATGGCAGGAATGGATCAATGGAACTCTCCTGCCTGTACTACAGTTGGGCAGAGCATGTTCTTCTTTGTAGGAATATAATAAAGAATTGGGATTGATGAGTATGGGGTTGGCAACTTACTTAGTAAGAGGAAAAATTTCTTTGTACTGTAATTGCTACATTTTTATAAGTTTGATAGTTTCAAAACTTTTAAAAATATATGCTAAAAAGAAGAATGCATTCACTCCAAATATCAAGAGAGTGCAGGGGAATGAGATGTCATTTAAAATAGGCATGTCAGAAAATAAGCCCATGTTCCAAATATTTCAAGTGAAAAAGTTTAGGTCTAAATGAACATTAAAAGCCTTCAAAGTAGCAGCTTTAATCTGAGACGCAAAAGGTAATTATGCCAAACGATAATTAAATATGCCTTAAAAGAGCAAAGCATGTTAGTGGAAAGAATCCTTCATTCAGGCTCCAAATGAAACAGAAGCTTCTGTCTTTAACAAGAGAATGAGCAAGATCTGCAAAAGGGAAGATGGGGGGGCTGACTCAGGCAAGAGAAAGAGGCTGACCATCACCAGGCCCTGCCAGCAACTCAAAGGCCTCACAAGTATCTCCACTGGAACACTCCCTCCACTGTACTGTGACATTCCCTTTTGCTAAATCACTCTTGAGTATCAAAGATTCAGTCCCTTTTCCAGAGTGCAATGCCTTTATCCACCAGGGACCTCTAATCACAGATGTGGCAGAGACTTAGTGCTGCCTTTGGAAGGGCTGCTCCATAGGATAGCTTGGAGACATGAATAATTGGTAAGCTTCACAGAATTTCTTCAATGAGGGAAAAATTCTAATATAATTTTAACTTTCATGTATTAAAGAATTCTATGTAGCCTATAAAAGCTGCCTTCATAAAACAAGTGTTATAAATACTGGTCCTAATCCTATCTATGTGCCTTATCCAGTTTTATTCATTGATCAGTTCTAACTTCAAGAGGAAAACAGATGTGTTCCTTCCCTTTGTCAGGTTCTGAATTCACAGTGCCACCAGTTCACCAAGAAGTGGCAGGATACCATAGGGGAGATCAATTAGATTCAAATATAAACCATTTATAAGCTAGAATCAAGAGCAAACAAATGACTTGAAAACATGCACTGGAGACTATTTATTACAGTAGCATTTTCATTAAAGTGCACGTGAATGCTTCAATTATTACAATGACCCCACAAAAAGTTCATTGTTTAGAAAGAATCCCCATTTATCCTCCCATGATAGCTTCATGACTCAGTGAATATGCAATTCTTTAGGTTAAAAGTAGCTAAGTTCCCAAATATTTAACTGTTTATTTAATAATAGGGCCATCTATATTACTAGGAATTGAGTGAAATGAAATGGATTTGGTTTTCCCTTTTTGGTACTTAGGAAAGCAACTGCCTTACTGGGAGAAAACAGACCTCTCACAAAGCTTAGAAAATGCAGGCATTAGTTCCACTGAGATATAATTATTTTATAAGAAAAATACCTCTGCTGTTACAACAGGAAGTAGGCTGGCTACCCGAACAAAAGACTCCAGGATAATATTCAAGGGTCAGTCCATCTTTGAAGCTTTTAGAATCACGTAATGAGCCACATCCACCAGCACCAAACCACTTTCTGAAAGTAAGTTAAGTACTTCTGGAAGCTGTGCTAATTCTTCTTCAGGCCATTTAGCTAATTAATACTTCAGAGTTCTAGTAAAATTATTACTTCAGTGTACGAAATAATAAGTCCTATTGGCCTGATTGGCCTGGACAGTATGTCTTTTTAAAAGATACCTAACTTAAGTAGAAGAGATGGAAAATTAGGTAACTGAATTGTTTTGAAAACCAAGTGCCCTGAGATATGCTGAGAAAAAAATAGAGTAGGGAAAAATATATAAAATAAGAAAAGTGGAGAATATAATGAGGTTTTGAAGGAGCCAGTCTGAACAAAGACCCTCAAGGCATAAAAGCGATTCTTCAAAAGTAAGTTCTACTCTGCATGTTCTGGAAGAGTGGAGCAAAGCGGAGGAGGCTGGGTAGCATGTAAGAAAATACTATAGCTTTCCAGAAACTCAGATGCTACTGGCGACTTTTGGCCATGAGAGAAGATAAGAACACAGTAAAAAAAAAAAAAAAAAAAACATGAGCAATAAGGAAAAGTGATATTCTGAACTGAATCCTGGAACAGAAAATGGGTATTAGTTGAAAAACTGGTGATATAAAGTCTACAGTTTAGTGAAGAGGGATACACCGATATTAATTCTTAGTTCTGACAAAAACTCCATGGTCATATAAGATGTTAACTGTTAGGAGAAACTGGCTGAGGAGTATGCAGTAATTACCTCTGAACTATCTTTGCAACTTTTCTGTAAATCTAAAATTATTCCATAACAAAACACTTATTTAAAAAAGAAAAATCTAAGGACAGATTTTCCAACAACACACTCTATTTCAGAAATTAAAGTTTTTAAAAGTTTTTAGTGTTCAGGAGTTTCTAAATTTACTTTTAAGAATATTTGTCTGATTGTAACATGATTACAAACTAATTGCAAAATAAAAAACCTCAGGAAATATACTTTTTTTCTCACAACTTAAAATAGCTATCGTTAACATCTTTTTAATTTTTTTCTATAAATATGTGTTATTTTTGGCCATCATTCACACTAATCTCATGGGAATTTTTCTCAATATTTTATTATAATCTTTTCCTCTCATGTAATTTAAATTTCTTCAAAGGCATAATTCTATATAAAATTGTGCCACACTGTTTTACCTGTATTCTAAATATGTTTAACCTTTAGATTATTTCCAACTTTTCACCACTTATAAATAGTGTCACAATGACCAAGATATACTTCAATTAAATGTGCATTCTTATTTCATTGACAGAAATTTCAAGAAGAAGGGTTCCTAAGTTGAAGGAAATGTTTAACACTTTCATAAATACCACCAAAAGTCATCTAAAACAATAAGATCAAATCTACTCCTCATAGCAGTGAAGCAAAAGCTAGTCTTCCCCAGCCTACAAGCAAGGGGAATTAGTGTTTTGTTTTTTAATTATTGCTCATTTGGAAGGTCCAAAATATCGTCATAACTTTTGAATTTGTATATTTTTACATTTCAGTGAAACTGAGTACTTTTCCTGGTTTTGACTAAGATCTTGGTGAATCTGATGACCTTTTCTGATTACTTTAATCTATTATGAACCAGTCTCCAATAAAAGAACAGCAAAAAAAGTACTTTCTTCTAAAATGAAACACTGAGATAAACATATGTCAGGATAGAATGAAACTATAAGTACTAAATTAGTAAAAACTCTTAGTTTGGTAAATGAACATTATTGACCTAAGTCTGATCTTCTTTGTCTAGAGTGAATGCTTCAACCACAAAATAAAAGAACCTAAAACAATGTACAATAATGTGAAAATATAGCTGCAGGGGAGACAACAACATCATAAATCATTACCTTTCTCTGAGAAGAAAAAGTTTGTTTAAAAAAGCTCGTACCATTAGGGCAAGGTACAGATACAAATTTATTCCTATAATTCCAATGTTGCATAACTGAAGTATATTTCAACAGAGCTGAACATCAAGTTACATAATTATCAAACTACTGCATCCTATTTTGCTTTTTCAACAAAGAACACGACAGGCCTGGGGTGGCAGCCAGAGAAGAAAAGAAATCTAAAGCAGCATACAGTGTTTGGTTATAATAGAAAACAACTTTAAGTATCATTTAGGTGGTAGGTCACAAATTTTTAATATGTTCCAGGGCTAAGAAATATAAGGTGGTCTTTTAAAATATAAATTCTTGTTTGTCATTTTTCCAAGTACTTTTATATGTTTTCATTACTTAAAAACAAATAAAATGGAAGGCTTATTACTCAACAAATATTTACAGTACTTCTAAAAGTTTATTAGAGGAGCATTATCAAATTTATTTGTCTCCTTCCTACTGAGAATAGCACAAATATTGCTGGACATTCAACTACATTTACAGAAAATTTAATAATAGTTCTCTGCTTGTATGGAAATAATCACAAAATAATGTGGAATATATATGCCAGTGAAATAGCACCTTCATTTATTGATTTAAAGTTTCAGAGAATCTGTCAAATGCTAAAAGGCTATTATCTAAAACCCACTGATACATTAATAACTATAATGAGGAATATTCATTTTAGAGTAAAAGTACATCTCCTCTAAAGCATGGCTTTCATCAAAGAGTACAAATGTAATTATTACAAGAGTAAACCAAGGTGAGGAAAGCTTAAGCAAAGAATTACAAATAAACTAAATAGCATCTTTATTTTCTTGTTCATAGAGAGAGTTTACAAACTAGAAATCATTTTCCTTAAAGTTTTTTTTAAAAACTACATAAACGAGATACAATCAATTCCCCTTGCTTATGGGCTGGGGAAGACTGGCTTTTTCTTCACTGCTACGAGGAGAATTTGGTCTTGTTGTTTTGGAAGACCTTTGGTGGTATTTATCAAAATGTTAAACATTTCCTTCAACTTAGGACACCCTCTTCTTGAAATTTCTCTCAATGAAATAAGAATGCACATTTAATTTAAGTATATATTGGTCACTGTGGCACATATACTCTCTCCATGTATATATTTGAAAATCATAGATGGCATTGATAAAGTCTGTAGGACAGTATGTAACATGTTGTAATAAATGGAATATAAGACTATTATTTATTTAAATTAATAAGTCTAGAATAGCTAAAACAACCTAATTCATTGTGCAAAAACTGTAACCAATGGTGATAATTACCATGACTCAAAAGGGTTGTGCCGTTCCCCTGCTTCTCCTCTTCAACTTGCTCCTGGAAAACAGAAAACATGGGTTAGATCATATTTCCAGATAATTGCTTGAAACTAATGTTTCTGTTTTCAGGAAGCAAAGCCATGAAGATCCCTGTTAATGAGGGGACAATACACAGTAGCCAGCACTTTCTGGGTGGGTACCCAGGGTCATACACAACAATCCATATGGTTGTGGGAGGAATCCTTTACTACTGTCTTAATTGTTCATTGGCTAAAATACAAGAGAAAGTTCACTTCAACAGCAGTTAGTATGGAGGTGAACACAGATGTCCTCACAAACTGGATTCCTGGACCTGACAGACACATTGGAGGTAAATGACAGAAGAGGCTTGTGCTCAACCCAAGTCAAGCTCTCCATTCTACTTTGCTTTCACCCTATCAGAGCCTACTGCACTTTTGTAGTGCTCTGTTAAGATGATAACATCTATGATAATGTCCTTTGCAGAATAGACAAATGACTTCAAAGTTTCCTGCAAAGAAGCCACAGTTTAAATATGGCAAACAGGACAAGCACAAGCAATAAGCAACCCATCCCTAAGTCAAGTACTCCACCAGGCAGAACACACTGACCACAGCTCCTGAAGTTTATTTTGCTAATTTATTTTACTAATTTATTTCATTTTTTTAGTTCATGTGGTTCAAGATATAAATAGGTACACAGATAATATTATATATACAGAAGATATAGTGAAAACTTTCCCTCCTGCCCTCCCCCATCTGACCAATTCTTAATATCCTCACTTTCATAATCATTGTGACTGGTTTGTAATATATCCTTGCAAAGTTTTCATCATAAAAATACAATAAAACATGAATATATATTCTCATTTTTTTGCCCTAACACACAAAAGATAGCATATCATAATATTGTTTTCTACCTGTCTTTTTACTTAAAATACCTGAGTGATCTTTCCATCCAGGTAGGTTTATAAAGGGTGTTTTCATTCTTATCTCATACCTGTATGGTATAAATAGATATGTCAGGTCTTACTTTAGGTGTAACCAGTTTAGGGTGTAACCAGTCATTTTTTTTTTTCCTTTTTCAATCATACACTACTGCAGTGGAAAACCTGAATATGTGTGATCTTGCACACATTCCAGGTTATCTGCAGAGTGACTGCAGAGTGGCACTGCCAAGTCAAAGGAGACATGCATCTCTATGTTGCTAGGTACTGCCAAGTCAAGCCACACCTCAGCAGCTCCACTTCATGGGTGACAAGCTTGATGGTTGCCTGTTTATCCACACTCATGTAAATAAGGTATGTTATCAAAGTCTGGGATTTTTAACAAGATGACAGGTCAAAACTGAAATTTCATTATAGCTTTCATTTGCATATGCCTCACTATGGAAAGGTTGAAGATCACATTATATATTTAAAAAACACTTGTATTTCCTTTTCTATAAAATGTCTCTTTTTATCATTGGTCCATTTTTCTACTGAAATGATTACCCAACTTCTGGCCTTGATAAATTAGGAAGATTAATCCTTTGTCTATAATATGATAAAAATTACTTATTTTCCCTAGTATGTAAGGTTTTTTTTTTTTTTAATTTTCCTTATGGTATTTTTAAATACCAATGCAGAATATTTGTTGTTTGTTTTAAGAAATTATCAAAATTTTCTTTTATAGCTTGTAGATTTGAGTAAAAGCAAAACTAGCTTTCTCCACGCCCATATTACAAAATCTTTCCCCTTTTGTTTATGACCACTACACTGTGGTTTATGTTTTATAGTTAAATCTTTGATAGGTGGAGTCAGGATATGAAAACACCAAACTTTTGCATAGATAGCTTCTCACTTGACCCAACACCACTTACTTAATATCTTCTTTCTGCCATCAGTCTAAGACCTGTGCATTTCACACTGAACTCCCAGGTATATTCAATGCTATTTCTGGCTTTCTGTCCTGTTTCTTCAGTCCGTCTGTCAATTTATATTGCAGTACTAGAGTATTTTAATTGCCAAATCCTTATATTTTCATATGCTTCTTAGGCTACCTAGTATTTTGTACAGAGAGAGTTCTGTTTCTGTAAGCTGCCTGGTACCGTAAACCGGGAGGAAAAAACTCTCGGAGGCAGAGTTAAGCTTTTACTACTTTTACTTCTACTTTCTTAGAGCTTAGAGAGGGAAAGAAAGATTTTTCTTCTTAGCTTAGAGTAGAGTAGCTTAGAGTAAAGAAAGATAGAGCTTAGCTTTTCTTCTTAGCTTAGAGTAGAGTAAAGAAAGATAGAGCTTAGCTTAGAGAAAGACTAGAGCTTCTTTCTTCTCTCTTCTTTCTTCCTTCTTCTGTCTTCTGTCTTCTGTCTTCCTCGGGAGCCTCGGCCTTACTCTGACCAGTCCTCTGGAGCCTCGGCCTAACTCAGGCCAGTCATTACTTCTTCTATCTGGTTTCTCTTCTGTAACCGCTCTGCCTACATTCTGGCCGCTCTGATTCTTCTGACCGACCGAGTGACTGCCCGGCTGACTGAATTCTCCGTTCTCCTAACTCGGACCGCTTTCACCCGGTTATATACCTTCAGGTTTGCGGGTGCCTACAGGTGCGTCACATACATATCAGGTGGAACCCATGGCTTCCAGCTAGCTACAACAGCCCTTCCTAATTAGGGCTCCTTCATGTTTCTGTACAAATTTTTGAGTCCAACAACCAAAGGTTCAAATCCCAACTCCACCCCTTACTAGCTGTATGATGCTGAGCAAATTATTTATTTAGCCTCCATAGTTTCCTAATCTGTGAGTTGGAGATAATAACACCTCCTTTATAAGACTGTTTAATCCTTAAAGACCTTAGAGACCCCTGAGTAAAGTTCTTATAACAACACATGGACATGGCCCACACTCAATTAATGGTAGCCATGACAGTTATTTTGCCAGATTTCAAATTGCTAAGAATGTATCCAGGAACTTCATAAAAACTAAACCAGCCTAGCCTGGCTGCTTTTGTTTACCAACTAAAGAAGACAGCACAAATTAACACAATCTCTCATGAAAGAAGCTTTCTGAGATAGAGTAAGCAAGAATCTTCTAACTCAATCAATTACTCATTTCAAAAAACATTTCTGGGAAATTACTATATGCCAAGAACTGCAGTGGTCTTTGAAAGTATGAATAAACCACAATGTCCAGTGTTCATCGGGCGCTCCCTCTATTGAATGACTGGCAACAGAATGACAGAATGTGCTTACCTGGCTGCCCCCTCCCCCTTGTAGCATCTCGACTCCCTAGACTGTCATGTCATAGCACTCTCTCAGCCTCCTTGCATGCCCCAGGCTCTCCTTTAAGTTCCCTACTTGTGCCTCTCCATGACACATGCAGCCCTCACTGCCAACTCCCTAAAGTCCCTATTCACCACTGCCTGCCTCATTCTACAAACTCCACACCAGCTGGGCCACTTTCAGACTCACCAACACAACCATCAGTGGATTTCTATCTACTTCCATCAAATTCCATGACCAAGCCCACCATGCTGTGGGAGGGTCTGGCAGAGAACTGTGGTGACTTCTAGGAAATGACAGTGGCCTCTGCTTGACATTTAGAAAGGAAAATAGGGATCTGAGTGCTAGAGTCACAAGAAACTGAATCTGCCAACAAGCACAGGAGCCTAGATGTGGATACTGAGCTCCAAACTGAAACTTATCCACACCACCACTAAATTCACTCTTGAGCAAGATAAGCCATGACTGGACTTCCCAGAAACTGTCATAAAATAAATGAGTGTTTTAAGCTGCTAAGTTTGTGTCAATTCATTATGCAACAACAGAAAACTAAAACTCCCCTATTTACTCTTTAGGATTCCACTTAGTAAACTTTATGTGATCCTACATCCTCCCCCTCCACCCAGAGTAAGCTGGGAACACGTGGAAGCGTAGAAATACCCTATTGAAATCTATTGTTGGGCCTACCACATTACACTATAATCAATAGTTTTATTCATCTCTCCCATTTTGGTGAGAAGACAGTATGTCTTAACTATCTTTCATCCCCTAAACAGAGCCTGGCACCTAGAGTAGCTCAGCAATATTCAAAAACAGTACTTTTCTGTCTGACAGATTTCAAAACCAAAGTTAATGATGGGTATCTTTATGCAATTAATAAAGCAGGCCGCTCACATTCTAACATGCATGTGAATCACCTGGGGATCTTGCTAAAATGCAGATCTTGACTAATAGGTCTGTGGTGGGGCCTGAGATTATGGATTTCCAACAAGCTCCCTGCAGATGCCATTGCCACACTATCAGTGGCAAGCCTTCCTGCTTTCTTCCAGGACAGAGTGGGAGTTGGGACTGTAGTCACCCAATCACATCTACCCTTATTCTGCTGTGTAGGATGAACTCCTGAATCAGGGCTAATTTTCTATGGTAGCTCTTTACACCAATTTCATCCATCTTTATTCAGTCAATACACAGGAAATTCACATAATTCAAAACAACGAAACTCTCTACAAGCAAAACTGAAACGGTAACAAGAAACAGCATTCAAGAGTTGATTATGCTCACACAACAGCCAATGAAGCACTTTTATAATCACTGTATCATTGAAAAATAAAAAGAAATATGTAATGTGCTAATCTGTCACTCAGCTAATGGATTATGATACTTGATTCACACTTCCTTATTTGCCATTGAAATTCTGACTAGAAAGAGGGAAAAAAATATTCCCCATCAAAATAACTTTACCCTTAACTTCAGATTTAAATTACCCAAGTTTCCTGTGTCTGTATGTTCTTTAGACATATCAAGGTTATGGATATGCACACACACACACACACACACACACACACACACACACACATATACTAAAAATCATAATTTGAATATCTAAATAATTGTATATTTTATCTTATGATGTATCAACTTCATTCAGGCAGGGTAATGAATATTTAACCAAGAGCTGTTCTACCACTCAGCTATGCCCCCAGGCTTTTTTAATTTTTATTTTGAGATAGGGTCTTGCTAAGTTTCCCAGCCTGGCCTGGAACTTGTGGTCCTCCTGCCTCAGCCTCTGGAGTAGCTGGGATTACAGGCGTATACCACTGCATAGAGATTTACATTTTAAACAATTTTTTCAAATAGAAAACTATTTAATATCACATGAAATAGCAGGAAAAATGTTAAATTGGTGTCAGGACAAATCCTGAGGTAAAATCCTAGCCCCACCAATAAAGAGCTATTTAAGTCTGAACAAATGATATAAATGCTCTTAACCTGATTTTTCCGATTTGTTAAAACAAAGACTGGACTAAAAGTTCTGCAAAGGTCCTACTAGCTTTAACATTATATGCTTCTGTCTGAGCTAACTAATTATTTCATATAGGTAATAAATCTATAATGCTACTAATTAATAGAGAATGAATTTCAAAAACAAAAGGAAAAAATGAGCATTTACCTTATTTTCCCAGATAGAAGACTTAAGAAAATCAATATGAATTGAGAAAAATAAAACCATTATTGTAATTTTCCAGGTTTCAAACCTTAGTTCCAAAACCTGAAAATAAAGCTTTAGGAAAGAAAATAATAATGTTATCAAAAGGGGGTGATAATGGTTGTAGGAACATAAAATAAGTCCTTGCAATTGTGCACTCCTACTCATCAACTTCAAACCTGTCCTACAGAAAGAAAGGATCATGAGGTGGGAAAATAACCAAAACGGCTAGACATGCTATCCCTCCTAATTAGTCCAATGTCTTTATTTTAACTTAGCATATTCACTGTCACACAGGAGTCTTTGGAGCTCTGGAGGACCTATGAGAACCCTGCTGTCCTTACCCCAGAAGAACCTGACAACTGCCCCAAAGGCAACATACACCAGTTTCATAAACTAGGAAATGCCAAAATCCTACTCAATAGCTTAAGTAACAAACTATTATTTGAATTTTACCTGTTGGTTTGAGTTGTTTTTTTCTCTAATCCAATATCCAATGTGATAAATGAAATTAACCTTTCAGATAAAAAATGCAGAAATTTATTTTTTTCCCATTGCTCTACTGGAATAGTCACAGAAGAAAATGCTTCCATTTTGTCCAGATGTTTGATAACATACCTATAGTCTCTGAATGAAATCTCCCCTAGTTTTTGCTAAGGCATATATAAATCTAAAGTAGCCTAATAAATATCACCTTCCAATGGTTCCTTTGAATAGAAAAGAATTCTACGGCTGTTGCAAAATTACATTAGTCTCATGTACAGAAACAACATGATGAAAATGTAAGTACTGCTGAAAAATAAGAAATGAAAACAATGTTATCCTAAACATTTTCTCAATATCTATTTTAAAATTTTAAAATACTCTATCAAAACTGAGGTCAACCATGATTTCCTGTTATCATTTTATCAAGGCCAGTGGCCACCATATCAAGTACAATTCTCTCTGCTCTGCCACCAAGACCTACTAAGTGTGCACCCAGATCTATGCCAGTCATCTTACAATCTCATTATTCACCTAACCTTAAACTTACTGAACTGGAAAGACCCTTAAAAGTCTTCTATAAACAAAGTGGGGCCCCACAGTAAAGGGATTGTCCTTGGTTGCAAAGCAAAATAAAGAATAGAGCCAAAGATAAACTCCATTCTTCTAACCCCCATCCTATGCTCATTCTACAACACTGCCAATAGTAACATCTGCTGCAGTCAGACAAGGCATTAAAATCTTGCCATATATCACACACGTCATATTCACTTCCAACCTCACACCTTTGCTCATGCTGTCTGTTTGGCCCTGACACTCCCTGCTCTGACCCCCTCAACTTTCTTATCTCTCAAGATTAGGAAGCACCTAGAAGTTAATATGTAAATGCAATTGCCAGGATGGATTTAAAAGCCACTTGTTACAACAGAGTAAGAATGTATTACATATGGACATCCTAGGTACTTTACATACTTCAAGATCAGACAAAACCCTAGTGACCTACCTTTCTCTGAAAGTTAACCATACCTTAGAGCACTAATATGCTCTATGAGTGTTTAGTCACACTTAAAAGAGAAGTAAGTTCTCTTTTATTTAGCAAGATATTAAGATCCTTTGGAGAAATAAAAATATCTCATATCTCTATCTTCCAACATTCATAACTCAATATTTAAACACTGATTTGCTGATTTTAGAAGGTTCAGAGAGAAAGAGAATGAGAACTAACATTTCTTTAATATCAGATATTGCATATACACAATAGGAAGCCATATATTTTATTTCTGTACAGTCAAATAAAACTTCCTTTATATTTGTTAAACTTGTACTTTTGTGTAGGAAATTTGAATTTTACAGCCCACATAATGTTTTGGGGTTTTGTGCCCAGAACACCCACATACACACTAAACATCTATAAAATCACTATAAAAAAAATGTTGTTTCCCCAATTACCATCTGCCTACACTATGCTAGTCAATTCTAATGGTGGTGGGTGGAAAAAGCTAGGAAAGGGCACCAAAAATGACACTGATCTTTGTGCTGGATGCTGTACAAAAGCATAATACGTCAAGAAGTTTCAAAGGAGCAAAGAACCCCCTTCTTCAAGTCTGTGGCAGCACTAGGGAGACCAGTTCCAGAAACAAAACTTCACATGCACAGAAGAAATGAGTGAGCAAATATATGAGACGAGTAATATAATCCAGGGAAAAGCAGCACTCTGGCAGATACTGTTAGGGAGAAGATAAACTAGGGTGACCTCTCTGCAGGATGATCTTGAAAGGTTAAACCAAATTTTCAATTTTAAATCCACTGATAAGGTTTTATCTGTGAATCAACTGCAAAGGTGTTCCCAGATGAAAAAGACATATAAATATGAAAACTAGTTGTAACATGGTATGTAACCACAAAAATAAAAATAACACAAATGTTCACAGTAAGGCACTGTTTAAAAAATATGGTATGTTCACAGAATGAACACTGTGCACCACTAAAACTATTAAGAAGGCACACATGTCCAAGATACATGTAATAATAGCAAAAAAGGCAACACAGAACAAGGGGTAGAATATGAGCCCACTTGGGATATGTGATTGTGTAATGTGTATGTTTATGTGCATAGCAGGTGTGGGTTTTTAACTTTCTTTTTTGTTTTTGTGTGCTATAGATATAAAAGAAATAATCAACAGTGGTCTCATGGTCCCACTTTTACAAAAATACTTGGCAGGTTAGTACACATTTAATTGGGTATGGTGGAGAATTTACATCTCATTTCAATACCTGTCTGTACTATTTGATTATTTTTTTAACCAAATGATTGGGTTGTTTGTTGTTTTGTTTTGTTTTGTTTTTTGGTACTAGGGATTGAACCCAGAAGTGCTTAACCACTGAGCCACATCTCTTTCCCTTTTTATTTTTTATTTTGAGACAGTATCTCACTAGGTTGCTTACAGTCTCATTAAGTTGTTGAGGCTGGCTTCAAAGCTGTGACCATCCTGCTTCAGCCTCCCAAACCACTGGGATTACAGGCATGTGCCACCACACACAGCATATGATTGTATTTTGAAAAATATAAATAAATACTTTAAAAATTATATACAGAGATACTTAGAAAATATTAATCCAGGAAAATATTCACTGACAGATATTATTAGCATCTAGAAATTATTGTATATTGAAAACATTAAATTACTGTCTCAGAAGCAGACATTTAGGAATGCTCAACTGTGCTTTTACTTGATGCTTTATATGCTTAATCTGCCAGTGGGCTTTTTTATTTGGTTGAAAGAAACTGCTACTTGTAAAATCAGAATGTGAATAAATAAAGCAAAGGATTTTATTGATATTTTATGGAATCTAGGAAAATCCAAGCATGACTGGCCCCTCTCTCCACAGTGAATATAGCCCCAGATGTGAGCTAGCTCTCTGTATTAAACTATTGTTGAATTCAACTGATGAAAATGAGCATTGTAACAAGCAATGAGCCCCAAAGTGACTGTGCAATGTGAAACTCATTCTCAATGTGTACCTTTTAATTATCCTATGAGAATATCTGTTCAAATAACAATGTGATCCAAACACCTCAAAACTTAAATTGTAATATGGCCTTTTGAAAAACAATGTTTTACTATTAATCCAAGAAATCCATTTGCCTAGAAATCCCATTAGACACCAAGAACATCATTTAACAGATATTATCAGAAATCCAGCTATGCAGGGCCCCACACTAAAGCATACCTGTCAGCACTTCTTAAATTAAAAAAAAAAAAAAAGGAAAAATCCCACTGTAGGGCAGGAATAATGGTAAATGCATCCAGAATTAAGTTAGAAACTGAGTTGGAATTTAAGAGAAAATAGGGATTTGTACTAAAGCAAAAAAAGAAGGTTAAACATTAAGGTTGTAGAACAAGAATACTGAAGAGAAAGCAATAATTTAGCAGTTTAAAAAGAAATTACAGCCGGGCGCGGTGGTGCACGCCTGTAATCCCAGCACTTTGGGAGGCTGAGGCAGGAGGATCGCGAGTTCAAAGCCAGCCTCAGCAATGGCAAGGCACTTAGCAACTCAGTGAGACCCTGTCTCTAATAAAATACAAAAAAGGGCTGGGGATGTGGCCCAGTGGTCGAGTGCCCCTGAGTTCAATCCCTGGTACCACACAAAAAAAAAAAAAAAAAAAAAAAAAAAAAAAAAGAAATTACACTGATTTAAAGACCTAACTATTTTTAAAAGGGGGGAGGTGTTCTCAAAAGCTAAACTAAAATAATATAGAAAAATGAAGAAGCCAGTACTGATGAATGCATTTCACCATACAACCGTTACCACCACATAATCATCACACCCTGTTTTTTCAGTCCAGAAACTGGTTGATGACCTTTCATCATGAAATAGTTGTATGGTATAGTTCTGTTGCTCGTGCCACTTAAAAGGTGAAAAGAGCAGCAATGTATTCACCAGTGACATATGAATACCCATTTTTTTCCTCCAGCATAGCAAGCAGTGAGTCCAGAATTCTCAGTGAATGTGCACTGTCAGTTGATTTGTATGGTTTGTTCAGAGTGCTGCAGTACTGAAAGTGTTGTCACTCAACCAAATGAAGAGTCACAAGCTCAAGGAGAGCAGGTGAGCAGGTTAAGCTGCCCGGAGTAAGTCAATGATACAATAAGACTCACATCTTCCCACCACAGCTAAACTGTACAGTTCATCTGCTGATGATACATTAATATATGAAGCATTTCTTTCTGATTATGGGTAAATATAAAAACTATTCTGCAGGCTTCAAGCTGAAAGTGATTATGTTCACTGCAGAGCATGGAAATAAATTGTGAGTGAAAGGTTTTTTGTTTTTTTTAAAGTTTCACATAATGATTGCGTCCCACATTTTTTCCAAAAAAAGCATAAAATCTGCAACTATTATGCAGTGAAACGTATTTCACTATAATATATTTAACTGTAACACTATTAGCAGATAAGATGCATGATGAATGATGTGTGCACAATGCACTGACCTATACCCTAGGACAATGGTACTCAAACACCAGCAGGTATTAGAATCTCTTCAATTTGTTAAAATATAGATTGCTGGGCCACCCAGCGGATCTGATTCAGCAGTTCTGGATTGAAGCCAACAAATATACATTTCTAACAAACCCCCAGGATTCGCTGGTGCTGCTGTCTGGGGACCACAGGAGTAACTGAACACATCAACTCCTCATATTCTGTCTCTTCAGAGGGCACAACATAGCAAACCAAAGATGTTAAAAAAAAATGGCATCCTTACAAAGCATCAGACAGATGAAACTCTGAGCAGGTCTGGTCCAAGTGACCTCTGAAACAGCCAGAGTTCTCTGCAGTACATCTGGAGCACTGACTCTCCTGGCATTGATCTAAAGATGCAACCACCCAGGGAGCTGGGCCCAGCTCTATCCTGATCATCCCACCTCATAGGGAGGCTGATCCCAAGGAAAGAGCTCTGAAGCTTGATACCAAATTATATTTAACACCTTGAAACTAAGCTTACACCAAACCAGTACTTATGTTATATCTAGAGTTCATCCAACCACACCAAAACTGGCACTGAACCACAGAATGCCCTACATTACGTCACTTCACCAAGGATAATGTCTAAATGTACAACCACAGACGACATGAAGCCCCCAAACCCAAATAAATGATGAGAGCCCATGAAGAAATACAAATGATGATGCTGTTAATTGTCTACTATCCCCAAAATAGCCACCACACATGTCTCTGGGTCATACTGCCAACCTTTAAATTCCCAGAAATAGATAAAGATGTCACAAAGAAACAGCACAGGGAAAGGAACTAGATAAATGATGAACATTATACCTTCTAGGTGTCTATACATTGCTGTAAAGTGATTTTTAGGTGTGACTAGCGTCTAATTAAGTAGACTTTGATAAAATCAGATTACCCTACATAGTGTGGGTCAGTCTCATTCAACCAGCTGAAGGCCTGAAGAGAAAACACTGAGGTCCTAGAGAAACAAAAAAATTCTATCCCCATTCTGATGTGGGACTCAAGTCCACAATGCCAACTTTTCTCTGAGCCTCCAACTTTTCCTGCAAATTTCAGGCTTGTTGGCCCCCAAAACTGCATGAGCCAATTCTTTAAAATAATTCTATAGACAGGTGATAGATGACAGACAGACAGACATTCTATTGGTTCTGCTTCTTTGAAGAACCCTAATAAAAATACCTATGGTTCATAATCTCCATCCCCCTACTTGATAATGATCAATTACCTCCATCTTGGTAAAAGAAAAGGTCTCCTTTCTCCTTTACAATTAAGATTACCTTTTTAAATATACCACACTTTAATGACACTAGATATTTACCTGTAAAACTCAACCGTAGCAAGTAGTTTTGAGTAACTAAAAATACCCCTCAATTATAGTTATATGAGCTGCACCATTCCACAGTGCCTTTCAACAGTGACTGCAGACTGTGAGGAAGGGCCAGGAGACAACATCTCACCAAGCATCCATCCTGATCCAAGTGCTCTTTGGAGTCCATACCAAGCTTTCTCTTCCTGTTGGGCTGTTTCATTGCCACCTCAGCACTTCTTAGCAGTGTTCTTCTACAAAAGAAGGTTACATGAAAAGTTGGGGGCGAGGGGGAGTTCTGCCCCTTCAGAATTAAAAAAGCAAATAAAAAAAAAAAACATGCGGATATAGTTCAAATATGGTCTGAATACATCCACAAGTGTTCATGTGTTGAAAGCCTGGTCTCCAGTGTGGCAATGTTGAGAGGTGGTGGGACCTACAGAAGGGAGACCTAGTGGATCAACATATTTCTCCTGGGACCCCAATTAGTTCCCAACAGAAGTTGTTATAAATATATATATATAAATAAATAAAACAAGCCCAGTGGTGATACACACCTGTAATCCCAGAAATTCAGGAGGCTGGGGAAAGGGGATCACAAGTTCAAGGCCAGCTTCAGCAATTTAGTGAGAGCCTAAGCAACTTAGCAAGATCTTGTCTCACAATTTTATAAAAGGGGCAGAGGTACCTGCAGATGTGGCTCTGTGGTTAAGCACCCATGGATTCAATTCCCCAAACCCCCCCAAAAAAAAAAATGCCTGGCCATTCCAGCTTCTGGACTTACTCTGAATTACTCTGCAGTCTCTTCCCTCATGCATGTGTTCCCACAATTGTTATTCCATCTGCCATGAGGTCTTCAACAGAGCCAAGGTGATGGATGCAGCCACCATGCCCTTGAACCTCCAAAACTATGAGCTAAATAAACCTCTTTTAAAAAATAAATAACCATTTTCAGGTATTTTGTTATAGTAACAAAAAACTGACTAATATACCTATTTCCAATTATACTTCTTATAATTGGTTATTATAAGTAACCTGATTATGAGCTGAAAAAATTTTCATTATTTGTTTTAAAGCCTCATAAAATAATAAAATCATGTGATAGAGATGGGTTTCCTATCTCATCTAGAATAAATATAACAAAGAAAATAGATATTAATGCCTCGGGTTATATCTGTGATAAAATAGATTTGGAGGGGGGTCATATTGGTTTTTCTGTTTGTTTGTTTGTTTGTTTGTTTGTTTGTTTGTTTTTTTGCTGATGAGCAGTAAGGATTCACTGCTATCTGTAGAGACTCTACTTACACAGTCTGTCTGTCCTTCAGGAATGTGAAGGCAAAGGTATTCTTAGTAAGAGGTTTAGTCATGCAAAGCATAGCACAGCAATCTGAAACAGATAAAATAAAATAAAAAATTACCAATTTGATTTATTATAACTGCTCTTCATAATATTACTAAAGAGTTGTCAATGTTCTTTGAAAAGTTTTTGGAATAAGATTTTTATAAAGCAGGCTGACCACTTTGGAGAACCAATGAGCGGTACTATATAAGTACTGGAGCTATAATTTAAAAACCCATTCATCTTGAATAATTTTAACAATGGATACATAATTTTTTAAAGTTTAAAGCCTTTAAATTATCAATATCCCTCATGCCTGGCAACCAGCAATACTGTGAACATCTACACAAATCAACAGCTTAGGCCTGGTGCCTTTAGTATCCTTGCCCACCCTGGCTTTCATTTAACAATAAATAACACCCTGTGGCTTGTCAAAAAGAAATCATGGCTACTGATATTTTTCTCCTCACAATCAAGGTGGTATGCCTTGCTAATCCTAAGTAATTATCTCAATAACCCTGGTTTGTTTAATGTAAGTAAGCCTGAATTTATATTATCATATATAAGGAAAAAAATTACTACCCTACCAAGGAATAGTTTCAAAATACAATTTTGTAACAACAGAATTCCCATTAGATTTAGAAATAATAAACCAAAAACATAAAAGTGCCTAACAATCCATGTAACATATTGCTGCTAAACAATAAAGGAATCAATTACAAAATCAAAATCAAATATAATTTAAAGGAGATGAATGATACACTGATAGACTGGCAAATAGTCTGAAACAAAAAGACTTACAGAGAGGTATGCTATAAACACTTAGGATAACAATTCTCAGAATATATTCTTTTTTTAAATTTATTCTACGTAGTCATACATGACAGCAGAATGCATTTCAATTCAAGGTACACAAATGGAGCACAATTTTTCAATTCTCTGGTTGTACATGATGTAGAGTCACACCATTTGTGCAATCATACATATACCTAGGGTAATGATGTCCATCTCATTCCACCATCTTTCCTAACCCCATGCCCTCTCGCCATCCTGACCCTCCCCTTGTCCAATCCAAAGTTCCACCATTCTTCTCATGCACTCCCCATTAAGGATCAGGATCCACTAAATCAGAGAAAACATTCTTCCTTTAGTTTTTTTGAGATTGGCTTACTTTGCTTAGCATGATATTCTCAAACTGCATCCATTTACCTGCAAATGCCATAATTTTGTTCTTTTTCAGTGCTGAGTAATATTCCATTGTGTATATATGCCACAGTTTCTTTACATCTATTAATGGGAATCTAGATAGGTTTCACAGTTTAGCTACTGTGAATTGTGCTGCTATAAACATTGATATGGCTGTATCACTGTAGTATGCTGTTTTTAAGTCCAAGGAGTGGGATAGCTGGGTCAAATGAGGTCGTTCCATTCCAAGTTTTCTAAGGAATTTCCATATGGTTTCCAGAGTGGTTACACCAATTTGCAGTACCACTAGCAATGTATAAGTGTACCTTTTCCCCCACATCCTCACCAACACTTATTGTTGCTCATATTCTTAATAACTGCCATTCTTACTGGAAAAAGATGAAATCTTACAGAATTTTTGATTTCCATTCTTCTAATTACTATAGATGTTGAACATTTTTTTTTCATATATTTGTTGATCTCTTGTATATCTTCATCTGAGAAGAGTCTGTTCAGTTCCTTAGTCCATTTATTAACTGGGCATTTTTTTTTTTTTTTTTGGTGTTAAGTTTTTTAAGTTCTTTTTATATCCTGGAGACTAGTGCTCTATCTTATGTGCATGTGGTCCAGACCTTAAATTGTACTACAAAGCAATAGTAACTAAAACAGCATGGTATTGGCACCAAAACTGACCGGTAGACCAATGGTACAGAATAGAAGACACAGAGACTAACCCACACATCTACAGTTATCTTATATTACACAAAGTTGCCAAAAATATACATTGGAGAAAAGACAGCCTCTTCAACAAATAGTGTTGGGAAAACTGGAAATCCTCATGTAATAAACTGAAATTAAACCTCTATCTCTCTCCATGCACAAAACTCAACTCAAAGTGGATCAAGGACCTAGGAACTAAACTAGAGACCTTGCATCTAACCGAAGAAAAAGTAGGCCCAAATCTCCATCATATTGGATTAGGCCTCAACTTCCTCAATAGGACCTCTATAGCACAAGAATTAAAACAAAGAATTAATAAATGGGATGGATTCAAACTAAAAAGCTTCTTCTCAGCAAAAGAAACAAGCAGTGAGGTGAACAGAGAACCTACAGCATGGGAGCAAATCTTTACTACAAGCACATTAAACAGAACATTAACTTCAAGGATATATAAAGCTCTCAAAAACCTTTACACCAAAAAAAAAAAAAAAATCAATAAAAGGGCTAAGGAACTGAACAGACACTTCTCAGAAGATGATATACAATCAATCAACAAACATATAAAAAAATGCTCAATATCTCTAGCAATCAGAGAAACGCAAATCAAAACTACTCTAAGATTTCATCTCACGCCAGTCAAAATGGCAGCTATCAAAAACAGAAACAATAATAAATGCTGGCAAGGATGTGGGGACAAGGGCACACTCATACATTGCAGGTGGGACTGCAAATTGGTGCACCAATCTGGAAAGCAGTATGGAAATTCCTAGGAAAACTTGCACTGGAACCACCATTTGACCCAGCTATCCCACTCCTTGGTCTATACCCAAAGGACTTAACAACAGCTTATTACAGGGACACAGCCACATCAATGTTGATAGCAGCACAATTCACAATAGCTAGATTGTGGAAACAACCCTGATGCCCATCAATAGATGAATGGATAGGGAAACTTTGGTATATATATATATATATATATATATATATATATATATATATATATATACAATGGAACACTACTCAGCACTAAAAGAGAATAAAATCATGGCATTCTCAGGAAAATGGATAGAGTTGGAGAAAATAATGCTAAGTGAAGTTAGCCAATCCCAAAAAACCAAAGGTGGAATGATTCCTTTGCTATGATGATACTGAATTGCAATGGCAAGGGAGGGGGATGAGAGGAATGAAGGAATGTTAAATAGAACAAAGTGGAGTGAGGGAAAAGGACAGGGCAAGGGGATAGGAATAATGGCAGAATGAGTTAGACATCAATACACTAAGTACATCTATAAAAACAAAAATGGTATGAAAATACTTTATATAAAACCATGACTTGAAAAACTGTGCTCTTTATATGCAGTATGAAATGAATTGCACTCTGCAAGCATGTATAACGAATTAGAATAAATTTTTAAAATTTTTTAAAAAAGAGAAATTCTCCAACTCTGTACAGAAGCTCTCTCTTCATATCATCGATTGTTTCTTTTGCCCAGAAGAAAATTTTTAGTTTGAATCCATCCCATTTATTAATTCTTAATTTTATTTTTCTATTCTGTACCATTGATCTACATGTCTGTTTTGGTGCCAATACCATGCTGTTTTTGTTATTATGGCTCTGTAGTATTAGTTGAAGGTCTGGTATTGTGATGCCTCCTGCTTCCCTTTTCTTGCTAAGAATTGCTTTGGCTAATCTGGATTTCTTTATTTTTCCAAATAAATTTTGTGATTGATTTTTTCTAGTTCTATAAAGAATGTCATTGAGATTTTAATAGGAATTGCATTAAATCTGTATAACAGTTTTAGTAGTATGGCCATTTTGACTATATTAATTCTGCCTATTCAAGAGCATGGGAGATCTTTCCATTTTCCAAGGTCTTCTTCAATTTACTTATTTAGTGCTCTGTAGTTTTTTCTTGTAGAGGTCTTTTACCTCTTTTGTTAGATTGAGTCCCAAGTATTTTGTCTTTTTTGAGGCTATTTTGAATGGGGTAGTTTTCTTAATTTTTCTTTCAGTGGATTTATCACTTATGTGTAGAAATGCATATTGATTATTTCCTGCTACTTTGTTGATTTCATTTATTAAATCTAGAAGTTTTCTGGTGGAATTTTTTTGGATCTTCTAAATATAGAATCATGTCATCAGCAAATAGTAATAGTTTGAGTTCTTCTTTACCTATATGAATCACTTTAATTTCTTTTGTCTGTGATTGCTCTGGCTAGAGTTTCAAGGACTATGTTGAATAGAAGTGGTGAAGAAAGGCATCTCTGTCTTGTTCCAGTTTTTAGAGGGAATGCTTCCAATTTTTCTCTATTTAGAATGATGTTGGCACTGGGTTCAGCATAGATAGCTTTTACAATATTGAAGAATGTTCCTACTGTTCCTAGTTTTTCTAGTGTTTTGAACATGAAGAGGTGCTGTATTTTGTCAAATGCTTTTACAGCATCTATTGAAATAATTATATGGTTCTTTAAGTCTATTGATGTGATGTATTACATTTATTGATTTCCATATGTTGAACCAACCTTGCATCTCTGGTTTGAACCCCACTTGATCATGGTGCACTATCTTTTTAATATGTTTTTGTATGTGATTTACCAACATTTTATTGAGAATTTTTGCATCTGTATTCATCAGAGATATTGGTCTGAGGTTTTCTTTCCTTGATGTGTCTTTGCCTGGTTTTGGTATCAAGGAAATACTGACCTCATAGAATGAGTTTGGAAGGGTTACCTCCTTTTCTATTTCATGAAATAATTTGAGTAGTATTGGTATTATTTCTTCTTTGAAGGTCTTATAGAATTCAGCTGAGAATTCTTCTGGGTCCCAGGCTTTTATTGGTTGGTAGGCTTTTGATGGCATCTTCTATTTCACTGCTTGAAATTGATCTGTTTAAATTGTGTATGTCCTCCTGATTCAGTTTGGGTAGATCATATATTTCTAGAAATTTGTCAATGTCTTTGAGATTTTCTATGTTATTGGAGTATAAATTTTCAAAAGTTTCTAATTATCTTCTGTATTTCAATAGTGTTCATCATGATATTTCCTTTTACATCATGAATTTTAGTAATTTGAGTTTTCTCTCTCCTTTTCTTTGTTAGTGTGGCTAAGGGTTACCAATTTTATTTATTTTTTCAAAGGACCAACTTTTGCTTTGGTCAATTTTTTTGAATTGTTTCTTTTGTTTCAATTTCATTGCTCTGATTTTAATTATTTCCTTTCTTCTACTTTTGATGTTGACATGTTCTTTTTCTAAGGCCTGGAGATGTAATTCTGAGATGGTCATCTCATAATGTATTATAATCAACAAAATGGAATACTTCTTTTGACAGAAACTTAACTTAATGTCCTTGGCAGAGTATCATTGAAAGACATGGATTATTCTTAGTATCTATGATATATGGCCCACTCTCAAGGGACCCTAAGGATTGTATCAGCCACATGCCTCCTTAGTGTGTTTAAAGATAGATAAAGATTTTAGAATCAAGAAAGTTAATGTCAATTTATAAAACACACCAATGAAGCATATTATCTGGAGAAAAAAGGCAAATAATGACCGGGATAAGCTGTGCCTAGTGGGCTCTGTCTTTGAAAGAACACCCAGACATTAACTATAATAGATCAGATGATTGTAAGTGAGGATAACTAGAGAACATTCTAAATAATATTTCATATTTTTTAAAAAAACAAGACAGATGAGTACACATAAATTTTTTGCATTTCTGAACAAACTTTGGAAACAGTGCTGACTTTTCAAGTTAATCATCTTAATCCGTTTGACTTCCCTTCACAGTGGAACTCTCCATCTGCACATTGTCAAATACATGTCTTCCTGACACTCTCAGTGAAGACGTATTAGATTTTTATTTAGAAGGGATATGGACATTTTCAATTCTTCATATTAAAGGAATCTATAAATAACAAAAATAATTCACTATGTGCTGACATCCAGGTGCAAATTGATAATTTTTTTCAAAAATATTTATTGATAATCTGTTATCACCAACACAAGCACAGGTGCTTCATGATATAGGAAGTATGCTTCATCAGACACCCTATAAAAGGCAGTTAAGTACAGTAGCCATATACCCTTGGTAATCCTGGATAGTTCTGTCTTCTGCCTCCCAATCCTACCATAAGTATTAATAGCACTATCCCAGTTTAAACAACAAATTATAAGGCACTAAGTGAATAAGTAACATACATAAATGAACAAGAAATGTAATGTGTGCCATTTAAAAACTTGTTAAATGATGTGTATATTCCCAGGAAGGAGAATATATGTTCAACAGCATGTGCTATGAAAGAATTTTTTGTTACATCAAAGATGTATTTAAAATTTAAAATGAATTTAACAACAAAACATCGAACACAAATATCTGATTATTACATTGATTCCCCACTATTTCAAAGATGTTACCAGACTAAATTCATTTTTCTACTTGACATTAAATATTAATAATACGAGTGGATGGTATTTGAATAAATTAATAGATTATTACAATTGAATGCATGTTGACAAGTTGTACAGGAATTACTGATCCCTCTTCATGGTATTAATAATGATAGCTAACATTACTTGAGTACACTTACCAGGTACAGCTACCAGTTCTGTAATATACATTTGCAATTAACACTCAAGACAACCCAATAACCACAATCACCCCAATCATTCCAAGTGTGCTCGCAAACCAAAATATTAAACTATATAAGCCAGATGCTAAGAAAATTAGTAAAATTGAGCATTAGGGAAGGATTCAGTCCTTAGGAAACTTAAATAATAGAAAACAATTATGAATACTTTTAAATAAATAAGTTTAGAGTATTCAAAAACATAAATGAAGGGCTGGGGGTATAACCTCGTACTAGAGGGTTTGCCAAGCATGGGCTCAATAGCCAGCATCACAATCAATCAATCAATCAATCAATAAAATGAAGGGAAAAAACACAATGAATAAAAATTTATGAACCATAATACAAGTAAAGAACTAAATATGGACAAAAGTTTAAAACTTTGAAAATTACAAGTATAGTCAATAATATAAACAAACCTGCCATACTTTTAGATAGAAAGACAGGAAAAAAAGAAAGAAGACTCAAATGACTAAAATTAGGATGAAAGAGGTGACACCAAGACTCACTGGTAAAAAATAAAGAAGTCTTTACTACTTCTATCTCTTTAATATTAAGATTTTCTATTTATTCTTGAACCCCAGTTTCAGTAATTTGTGTCCTTAGTCAAAATTTTTCCATTTCATCTAAGATATCTATTTTTTTTTCCATACAGTTCTCATAGTACAGTAATCCCCCCTTACAATTGGGAATGCATTCTAAGACCCATAATGGAGAAAAGCCCACACCCAGAAGACTTCTAGAAATATTCAAAGAACTAACACCTAGTCTTCACAGGTTCTTTCAAAAAGAGAAAAGGAAGGAATACTTCCGACTCATTCTTTGAAATCAGTACTAACCTGATTTCAAAATCAAAAATAAGAAACTACACACCAATATCTTTTTTGACTAAAGACTCAAAAATACTCAATATAACACTAGAAAACTTAATCTAGCAACATATAAAAGTTTACAAAACATTAACAGGAATTCAAGGTTATTTTAATATTAGAAAATCAATTCAAATAATATAGCTATTAGGAAAATTAAAACAAAAGCTACTGGACTGTGGTTGTGACTCAGTGGTAGAGTGCTTGCCTTGCACACATAGGGGTACTGGGTTCAATCCTCAGCACCACATAATGATAAATAAATCAATATTGTGTCCATCTACACTAAAAAAAATTTTAAAAAAACAAAAGCTATGATCATCTCAATATTCACAGAAAAAGGTCTTAACAAAAGTCAACGACTGTTAATGATTGCAAAAAAATTAAACATAATAGCAACTGAAGGAAATTTCCTAAAGGTGGAAGACAAGATTTAAGAATTTCTCACAATAAATATCATATTAAGGATGGGAGACTGAAAAATTTCCTCCTAAGATCAAAATTTAGACATGGATATATATTCTCACCACTTCAATTAGGCAAGAAAAATAAAACAAAATAAAATACAAGGTATCCAAATAAGAAAGAAAACCTGTTTCTATTTATAATAGTATGACCTACCATTTTTAAAATCCTAAAGAACCCATTTTAAAAAGTTAGAACTTATAAAATTAGGTTGGCGAGGTTTCAGGATATAAGATCAATATATCCAAATTAATTGTATTTCTATAAACTACCAACTAACAACCCAAAATAAATTTTACAATGATGCTATTCATAAAAGCATCCAAACTAACATGCTCAAGAATAAAAAAAGAAGTGTAAGGTAGGCCCAGCACCAGCCCGCCTGACCCCCAACCTGGCCAGAAGCCCAGGCCCAGGCAGGCCCAGGAACAACCACTGTGGAGTGGAGGACAGGGCTGCATCTCCCCAAAAGTTGGCTCTTCCCAAACTTCCTCCATCATAGGACACTGCAGCCATCATCATAGCCCTTCCCAAATAGTAACTTCCACAAATTGGGACAACTACCAGGCCATGGAGGCAGCTGCTCCACACAGCACTATGTCTCAAAACAGGCCTCCCCCAAAGCCATCTTAAGGCCAGCCCTTTCAACCCCACTCTGAAAGTGATTGTTTCCATCTTGGGATACCTCCACTGCCATCTTGGGTTACCCCCTCCTCCATCAACAACACCTTCTTCAGTTGCAACATCTTCAATCTTGGGACACAAGTGGAGGACTGGAAGCCCAGCACCAAAGTGAGATACCAGAAACCTTCAGGGACACTTTAAGATTATTGGGTAGAAACTCTAATACCTAGGATCCGCACTGCTTGAGGGGAAGACACACAGAAAGCAAGAAAAGACAAGGGAAGAAAGTACTCCAAACAAACCTAGATGATACAATAATAGAATTCTTCGACAGCACAGCAGATGAAATGTTAGAGAAGGAGTTCAGAATGTACATAATTAAAATGATCTGCAAATCAAATAATGACGTAACAGAGCAAATACAGGTAATAACTGATCACTCCAACTAAGAGATAAGAGAACAAATACAGATAGCAAAAAATTATTTCAAAAAAGAGAGATTCTGGAAAAAAAAAACAAACAAACACACACAAAAAAACAGTAATCCTTGAAATGAAGGAGACAATAAGTCAAATAAAAAATTCAACAAAAAGCATCACCAATATACTAGATCACTTCAAAGACAGAACCTCAGACAATGAGGAAAAAGTATAAAATCTTGAGAATAAAGTTGACCACACAGTGAAGATGGTAAGAAACCAAGAAGAGAAACTCCAAGAATTATGGGATAACATCAAATAACCAAATCTAAAATTTATTGGGATAGAGGAAGGCACAGAGATACAAACCAAAGGAATGCACAATCTCTTCAATGAAATAATATCAGAAAATTTCCCAAACATGAAGAATAAATTGTAAAATCAAATACAAGAGGATTACAGAACACCAAAGGTACAACAGATCCACACCAAGTCGCATTATAATGAAAATGCCTAGCATATAGAATAAAGTTAGAATTTTAAAAGCTACAAAAGAAAAGTTTCAGATTACATATAGGAGGAAACCAATTCAGATCTCAGCAGATTTCTCAAACCAGACCTCAAAGCCAGGAGATCCTGAAACAACGTATACCAAGCTCTGAAAGAAAATGGATGCCAACCAAGAATCTTATATCCAGAAAAATCAAGCTTCATATTTGATGACAAAATAAAAACCTTCCATGATAAACAATAGTTAAAAGAATATACAATGAGAAAGCCTGCACTACAGAACATCCTAGGAAAAATATTCCATGCGGAAGAAATGAAAATCATCAAAGGGAAGAACTACACTAAAGGAAAAGCCAATCAAAGGAGAAACCAAGTCAAGTAAGAAAGTAAAAACAGACCAAAATAACTGGGAATACAAACCACATTTCAATAGTAACTCTGAATGTTAATGGCCTAAACTCATCAATTAAAATACATAGACTGGCTGACTGGCTTAAAAAGAAAGACCCAAAAATATGCTGCTTACCAGAGACTCATCTTATAGGAAAAGACATCCATAGACTGAAGGTGAAAGGCTGGGGAAAAAACTTGCCACTCACATGGACTGCGTAACGAGCAGGGATTTCCATCCTCATATCAAATAAAGTGGACTTCAAGCCAAAATTGATAAAGAAACATAAAGAAGTACATTTCATGCTGCATAAGGGAATCATACATCAACAAGACATAACAATCATAAATATCTATGCCCCAAACAATGGTGCATCAATATACGCCCAACAAACCCTTCTCAACTTCAAGAATCAAATGGACCATAACACAATAATAATGGGTGATGCAAACGCACCTCTCTCACCACTGTATAGATCCTCCAAACAAAAACTAAACAAAGAAATAATAGAACTCAATAATACAATCAATAATTTAGACTTAACAGACATATATAGAGTATTTCATCCATCAACGAACAAATACACTTTTTTTCTCAGCAGCACATGGATCCTTCTCCAAAATGGACCATGTTATGCCATAAAGCAAGTCTTAGCAAATACAAGTAAGTAGAGATACTACTCTATATTCTATCTGACCATAGTGTAATGAAATTAAAAATCAATGGAAAAATAAAAAATGGAAGCTACTCCAACACCTGGAGACTAAATAACACACTGCTTATTGATGCATGGATAACAGAAGGCAGAGATAAAAAAAAAATGAGAACTCCAATACAATATATCAAAATCTCTGGAACACTATGAAGGCAGTGCTAAGAGGAAAGTTCATTGCATTAAGCTTTTCCATTAAAAGAAGTAAAAGTCAATAAATAAACGACCTGACATTACATCTCAAAAGCCTAGAAGACAAACAAATCAGCACCAAAAGCAGTAGAAGACAGAAAATAATTAAAATTAAGGCTGAAATCAGTGCAATTGAAACAAAAGGAACAATTGAAAAAAATGACAAAACAAAGAGCTGGTTCTTTGAAAAAGCAAATGAAATTGTTAAACTCTTAAATACCCTAAAGAAAAGAAGGAGAGAGAAAACATAAATTACTGAAATTTGAGATAAAAAAAAGGAAACATCAGGACAGACACTAGCAAAATATAGAACGTAATTAGAACCTATTTTGAAAATTTATACTGCAGTAAAATAGAAAATCCCAAAGACACCATCAAATTTCTGGAGGCATATGATCTACCCAAACTGAATCAGGAAAACACACAATTTAAACAGATCAATTTCAACCAGGTCAGTACCCATAAATCAAATGCATTTCTATACATCACTGATGAATCCTCTGAAAGAGAAATTAGGAAAACCACCCCATTCACAATAGCCTCAAAAAAATAAAATAAAATAAAATACTTGGGAATCAATTTAACAAAAGAGGTGAAAGACATCCACAAGGAAAACTACAGAGCACTAAAGAAAGAAATTGAAGAAGACCTTGGAAGATAGAAAGATCTCCCATGCTCTTGGATATGCAGAATTAATGTTGTCAAAATGACCACACTATCAAAAGCGCTATACAGATTCGATGAGATACAAATTAAAATCCCAACATCATAACGCATTGAAATAAAAAAAGCAATCACAAAATTCATTTGGAAAATAAGAAACCCAGAATAGCCAAAGCAATCCTTAGCAAGAAAAGTGAAGCAGGAGGCATCACAACACCAGACCTTCAACTAATACTACAGAGCCATAATAACAAAAACAGCATGGTATTGGCACCAAAACAGACATGTAGATCAAGGGAACAGAATAGAAGACACAGAGACAAACTCACATAAATACAATCATCTCATACTATACAAACGTACCCAAAACACACATTGAAGAAAAGATAGCCTCTTTAACAAATGGTGTTGAGAATACTAGAAATCCATATGTAGCAAAATGAAATTAAACCCCTATCTCTCACCATGCACAAAACTCAACTCAAAGTGGAGCAAGGACCTAGGAATTAGACCAGAGACCCTGCACCTAATAGAAGAAAAAGTAGGCGAAAATCTTCCTCATGTTGGATTAGGCCCCAACTTCCTTAACAAGACACCTAAAGCACAAGAAATAAAATTAAGAATTAATAAATGGATGGATTCAAACTAAAAATCTTCTCAGCAAAAGAAATAATCAATGAGGTAAAGAGAGAGCCTACAGTGTGGGAGCAAATTTTTACCACATGCAGATCAGATAGAGTACTAATATCCAGGATATATAAAGAACTCAAAAAATTAACACCAAAAAATCAAACAACCCAAAAATGAATGGGCTAAGGAACTGAACAGACACTTCTCTGAAGAAGATATACAACTGATCAACAAATACATGAAAAAATATTCAACATCCTTAGTAATTAGAGAAATGGAAATCAAAACTGCTCTAAGATTTCATCTTTCCCCAGTAAGAATGGCAGTTATTAAGAATATAAGCAACAACAAGTATTGTTGAGGATGTGGGAGAAAAGGTACACGGATATATTGCTAGCGGGACTGCAAATTGGTCCGACCATTCTGGAAAGCAGTAGGGAGATTCCTTTAAAATCTTGGAATGGAACTACTTCATTTGACCCAGCTATCCCACTCCTTGGTCTATACCCAAAAGACTTAAAAACAGCATACTATAGTGATGCAGCCACATCAATGTTTATAGCCCACAATTCACAATAGCCAAACTGTGGGACCAACCTAGATGCCCTTCAATAGATGAATGGATAAAGAAACTGTGGTACATATACACAATGGAATATTACTCAGCATTAAAGGAGAACAAAATTATGGCATTTGCAGGTAAATGGATGGAGTTAAAGACTATCATGCTAAGCAAAGTAAGCCAATCCCAAGAAACCAAAGGCTGAATGTTTTCTCTGATAAGTGGATTCTAAGTCATAATGGGGGCAGGAGATGAGTGGAGAAACTTTGGATAGGGCAACGTGGAGAGAAGGTTGGCATGCGGATAGGAAAGATAGTGGAATGAGATGGACATCATTACCCTAGGTACGTGTATGATTGCATGAATGGTGTGACTACTTCATGTACATCCAGAGAAGTAAAAATCTGTACTCCATTTTTGTACAATGAATCGAAGAGCATTCAGCTGTAATGTATAACTGATTAGAACAAACAAAAATTTTTTCAAAAAAGAAGCATAAGACTTATAAACTGAAAACTATAAAACAATGTAAAACAAAATTAATGAAGAAGTTAAGTGAATAGTAGAAAACATTTATTGTAAAACAAAGGGCCATTGACAGCATATATATATATATATATATATATACACACACACACACACACACACACACACACACACACACACATATATATATAAATATTACTTGTTCATAGAATTGGAAAATTTAATAATTTTAAGATGGCACTTTTCCCCAAATTGATATAAGATTCAACACAATCACTAACAAAATTCCAATGGATTTCTTGCAGAAATTAATTAACTTATCCTAAAATTCACATGGAACCAACCCAGATGCCCTTCAGTAGATGAATGGATAAAGAAAATGTGGTATATACACACAATGGAGTATTACTCAGCAATAAGAGAGAATAAAATCATGGCATTCGTAGGTAAATGGATGGAGTTGGAGAATATAATGCTAAGTGAAGTTAGCCAATCCCAAAAAGCCAAATGCCAAATGTTTTCTCTGATATAAGGAGGATGATTCACAGTCAGGTTGGGGTGGGGAGCATAGGAGGATTAGAGGAACACTAGAATGGCCAATGGGGAGGGAGGGGAAGGGAGGGGGCAAAAGGGTCAAACAAAAAAAAGATGGTAGAATGAGATAGATATCATTACCCTAAGTGCATGTATGAAGACACGAATGGTGTGAATATACTTTGTATACAACCAGAGATATGTAAAAATGTGCTCTACGAGTATAATATGAAATGTAATACATTCTTCTGTCATTTCTAACAACTTAGAATAAAAACTAAATTTGAAAAAAAATTCACATGGAAATGCAAGTGTTCCAAAACAGTAAAAACAATCTTAAAAAAAAATTGGTAGCTTCATGTTTTATGATTTCTCAACTTACTATAAAGCTAGAGAAGTCAAAGCAGCTGGTAGTGGCATAAGGATAGACACAAAGACCAAATAGACTGAGATTCTAAAACAAACTCATAAATTTATGGTCAGCTGATTTTTGACAATGGTGCTAAGACTACTCATGGGAAAAGAATAATCTTTTCAACAAATGTGCCAGGACAAATGGATATCCATATGTAAAAGAAAGAAGTTGGACTCCTACCTCAAACATATAGAAAAATTAACTCAAAATAGATCATAGACTTAACCTTAAAAGCTAAAACCATAGAACTCTTGAAGAAAACAAAGGAATAAATCTTCATGTCCTTTTGATTAGGTAATAGTTTCTTAGATATGCAAATAATAAAAGAAAAATTAGGTCAAGTGGACTAAAGCAAAATTTAATTTTTTTGTGATGCAAATGACACTAAAGAAACTGAAAAGATAACCAAGAGAATGAGAAAATATATTTGCAAATCACATATCTAAAGGACCATATTCATAATAAAAAAGACCAATTATAACCCAATAGTAAAAAGACAACCCTCAAAACTGGTAAAATATTTGAACATATATTATTCTGAAAGAGATGTACAAATGGCCAATAAGCACATGACAAGGTGATCATTATCATTAATCAGTAGGAAAACAGAAATCAAAAACACAACAAAATACTACTTAACATCTGTTAAGATAGCTATAATCAAGAAAACAGAGAGAAACAAGAATATGGAAAAGTTGGAAACTTTGTACATTGTTTGTGGAAAACTAAATAGCACTGCTACTTTCAAAATCAGTTTGGCAACTTCTCAAAACATTAATCAAAATTATCCATGAATTTCACTCCTAGAAATAAACTCAAGAAAAACAAAAACACATGTCTACACAAAAATTGTACTTTGGCAGTGTTATTCATTAATAGCCAAAAAATAAAACTAACACAAATCCCATGGATTGATGAATGGAACATTATTCATAAATGCAAAGAAATGATGCACTGAAACATCTTACAACATGAGGAAACAGTGAAAACATTATAAATGAAATAAGAGATTCAGAAAAAGGCCATATATGATTTCATTTATATGAATCATAAATATCCAGATTTGGCACATCTATATACAAAGAAAGTAGATCACTAGTTTCCCCATTTCTGGGGGTGAAGGAGAGAGAGGAATTGACTATCAATGGTCATTAGCTGGTTTTTGGAGACGATAAAATGCTCAAAAATACTTAAGAGATCGTTGTGAAACCCTGTGAAAATGCTAAAAAGCAATACATTGTACATTTGGATGTGTGAATCATAGATTTCATGATTTTATCTCAATAAAGCTGTTTTAAAATGTAGCCATTGTTTCTCAAAAGATTTACAAATGGCCAACAAGTATACGAAAAGCCACAATGAAATATCATCTCACCCCAGTGCTAGCAAACATACAGAAAAAGGGAAAGTCTCATATGTTGGAAATTTAAATTGGGAAAGCCATTATGGGAATCAGTATAGAAGTTCCTCAGAAAACTACAAATAGAACTACCATATGGATCCAGCAATTCCGCTAGTGGATATACACCAAAGGAAAGGAAATCAGTATGGCACAGATACCTATACTCCATATTTATTGCAGCACTACTCACGGTAGCCCCAAATATGGAATCAACCTAGATGTCATTGACAGATGAAAGGATAAAGAAAATGTGGCATACATATGCAACAGAACATTATTCAGCCATGAAAAGAAATTAAATCATCTGCAGCAATATGGATAGTACTGGGGGACACTATGTTAAGAGACATAAATCAGGCATAGAAAGACAATTTCTGCATGTTCTCACTTATATATGGAAGATAAAACTGTTGATCTCATAGAAGAGAAGAGTAGAACAGTGGTTACCAGAGGCTACAAAGGATGTGGGAAAGAAGGTGGTTCACAGGGATGCAGTTAGTAAGGAGGAATAACATCTAATGTGCTACAGCATGGTATGGTAACTATGGTTGACAACATTTAATGTATATTTCAGAAAAGTCAGTAGAAAGGATTCTGAGTATTGCCAACACAAAGACATGATAACTACTTGAGGTGACAGATATCCAATTATCCTGTTCTTGCTAAATATGTTGTATATACATACTGTACCCCATAAACATGTACACGTATTATGCATCAGCTAAAATAAAAATAAATATTTTTAGGATAAAAATAAAATGTACTCATTGATATCAGAAAAGTAAACTTTCTAAAAAGAAAGAATAGACTGAGCCTAAACATATTCAAAGAATTAAAAATGAATTGTAAGATGGACTGAAAAGTTCATGGAACAACAAGCAAAAAGAATTTAAAATGTTTAAATGAGATAAGAGATTTAGAGATTTGTCAAATGTTGTAAATACCACAGTAATGCTGAAATCAACTTATAAATCAATGTAATGCCAATCAAAACTCTAATATCATTTTCAGGGAATTTAAAGTGCAATTATTAAGACACTGTGGTATTTGTGCAAAGATAGGCAAACAGACCAATTAAATAGGTGAGAGAGCCCTGCAATAAAAAGATATATACAAAAACATGATTACCAGAGGAGGTATTATAAATTATTAGGAAAAAACAAATATACAAATACATGATACTGCCACAAGTCTTTAGTCATATCCTCAGGCCAGAGAAAAATTTGGAATTTCCCTTGATTGCTTTCTTTCCCATCACACACGAATCTCACCAATCATCATAATATCACAACAGGAACTGTCTCCTACAATTGTCTGCACCCTGGCTTACTTCATTCTAGTTCCAACCAGCAGCTCAGTGACTATTATCCAACTTATATAGTGGATCACATTGGACACTTATAAATAGCCTTTCAATAATTTAACTGAATTTTCTCTTGGTAGTTGTTGTGAGAGTTAATACATATAATGAAGATGAAAGAGTGGAACACAGTGACAATGAATGCTAGCTGTTCTCTTCTACCTCCTCCTGCTCAAATCTTCCCCTTTGCTTTCCCTTCCTTTCCTGAGCAACTTTATCCTAAAGCTCGTAGGTGGACAGAGCATGTTGGTACCTCCACCAGGGTGGAAAGATCCATACAGTTCAAGTAATGATGCCAGAGCCCAATCAGGATGAGGTGAAGTGCAGGAGCCCTGTTTGGGGAGATGACTTGAATTGCGGTTGACTATGAGCCGTGGAGATTCAGGCACAGTCGCACGGGACAGTCTCATGTGGCCGACATATCAACCTAAGACAGGAGTCAAGGGCACAGCCTTGATTATCCAATGACGGGTAAGAATGTTGGTTGCACATAGACGTCCTAGAGCATTACCTCTTTTAAAACAAAAAGGGGGAAATGCAGGAGCCCTGTTTGGGGAGATGACTTGAATTGCGGTTGACTATGAGCCGTGGAGATTTGGGCATTGCCGCCTTCCGTAGTCTCACGGGACTTGTCCCAGGATCTCGAGTGACTTGGCCGAATTTGCTGATTGGGTCAGGCCATTTTTGGTGGTGTGTGTGGCGTGTGTTAGTCGTTGTTAGAACCAGAGAGAAAAGTTATCAGAATAAAAAGCTGTTCGTCTCCAGTTTGCCTCTGAACTTCTTCCCGCGGCTCCGTTGCTCCAAGCGCTTCAGGCGGCAACAGTGAAGGACATTTGCTAGTAAGGGGGAGAGTGTGGATGGGGAGTTGAAGTGTGCTGGTGTAAGTGTACACATACTTCCCACCTCTACATCCCAGGAGAAGTAATGCCTCAATTGCAGTGAGCTCACCAACCACACCTAGATCAGATCTTGCCTTCTAAATACCAATTCTTCTAAAAAGATTTGGGGAATCCTTGAAGGAAATAGCTAGCTTCAAGAGTTGATCAAGGGAAGAAAAAGATGAAAATAAGTATATAATAGTTGCCTCAAATACCGTTTGAAGTTCTCTTCCACTGATAGCTATCATTAATAATGTTATTATTGACAATATTGTTTCTTATTGAACAGATAGTAGATTAAACATTACATGTACATTAATTTAACTACTACTCAATGATAAATTTATTAAACTTCAGTATAATATACAGGATCTTTGGTTATGTGCAGAGTAAAATAATTGTAAAGCAATACAAACAACACTCAGAATAAACAGAAATAATAAATACATGAAAATAAACTATCACTAGAAATCAGGAAAAGTTTATTTTAAAAGACTATGTCCTCTTACTCCTATGAATGTGATTGCAAAAATGAAAGCTCATCAAGTTTTGGAGAAAATGTGAAGCAATAAGAACCCTTGCAGATTGCTGAGGAAGTGCAAGCTGATACAACCACCTTACAGAGGAAGCACTTGGAAATCTGGATGGAGAGCACAGAGTTGTTCACTTTCTTAATCTCTATGCTTCACTGTACTTTAAAAATGTTTACAGTAAAATAGAAGCTGGGGATAATTTATGGAAATTTTCTATGTTTTCATATTTACTTTCTTAAAGGCTTCATTTGTCATGAAATATTATATCAAGTAATAAAAGTATACATAAATGGGTTCTGCATCCATAATTCAACCATGGATGGATTCAAACAATCATAGATCATAAATAATATTTAAGAGAAAAAATTTCATAAAGTTCCAAAAAGCAAAATTTGAATATTCCACATGCTGTGTTCTACTATGAATCCACATGAATGAGGTAAGACATTATATGAGGTATTGTAAGCAATTGTGTTAGTTCTTTTGTCACTATGGTTGGCTGATTTCATTGCTTGGGGGCTGAGGTAAGACAGAACATTAAGAAAGAACCAAAGAGTGTGGCAGAGGAAAGGTGCTCGGCTCATGGCAGCCAGGAAGGAGAGAGAAGAGAGATGGGGGTGAGAGGGAGAAGGAGAGGGAGAGAGAAGGAAAGGGACAGGGACAAGATACAGTCCTCAAGGGCACATACCTAGTGACTTACTTCCTCTGACCATACCCCACGTGACTACATTTTTCACCACTTCCCAGGACTCCATTCAATTTCTTAATCCACTGATGAGGTTAGAGCCCTCATGGCCCAATCGTTTCTTAAAAGCTCACTTCTGACCATTCCTATATTGAAGCTCTGCCTACAACACATGAGCTTTTAGGGGATATTCAAGATCTAAACTATACAGTAATCTAGAGATGAAATATCATACATGAGAGGACCTCATGTAAGGAGTGGGCATCCAAGAATTTGGGTATTCATGGAAGGTTGTAGGACCAATGCTTTACAGATACTAAGGGATGACTTTAATTTCTCAAAATTAGCCACTTAATCAGAATCTCAAAAAACAACTGGGATACTTAACAAATTGTAACTAGTTTCATCCTTGCATCACTTATTTCCATGTGCTAAGTGGATGGTGACAGCCTCACAAAAGCCCTTTTAGACTGAACTAGCCCAAGGTGACACCATCAGTAAAAGCAAAACTAGAATTTTCCTAACTCCAAATTTTTCTATCTTAACTAAGGCTCCATTTCTACAAGGATGGTGCTGCTGCCTCTGACTACAACGTGGAGGCAAAGCCTGTGCTTAATGCAAAAGAGGCATATTTACATTTATTTTTGATTGTCAGATAAAGTGTGTAAATATATGAGAGCTAAGAACAGAATCTAGGGTTTAAACAGCAGATCACTTCATACCTTATTGAGAAAGCCAGGCCATACTCATAACAATCCTTTTTCCAACAAAGGCCACTCTGAACTCTTGCAAAATTAAATGTTCATTAGTGTCACACCACTAACCACTTTTAAATCACCTTCCAGAAATATACCCTTAATTCACTGGCACCTGAATCTTGACAACTGACACTGCTGCCTAATACAACATATTACACTAAATGACAGACAACCCTCTTACTTAGAGAAATAAAATAAAATCACTTTGGTACTAAAGCATGTCTCTGCTGAGCACTTCAAGTACAGCATCAGATTTTTGTGAATTCTGTTAACTGGAATTTTCATCAGGCAAACAACAACTAGTACTATCAAAACTTTCACCAATCTGATATGAGGACAGGAAAGAAGTCTGGCTGGAATAGTGAAAAAAAATCAACTAATAACAAGTTTTAGATCTGATTCCAGGCTATTGGCAATGAGAACAAGGTAAATCACATCCTCAAGAAATTTGGTCCACACTGAACACACTGTGGGGCTCTTGCAGAAAATGACATAATATGTAGAATGTGTCCTTTTTTTAATTGAAATATAACATACATGCAAAAAAGATTAGTGTGCAGCTCCATAAATTTCCAGGCATAAACACATGTAACTAGCAACCAAATCCAGAAACAGAACATTGTAAGTATATCTTCTCCATCAAGGATAATCTTTGAAACTTTTAGTAATTCTCAGTATGCATTGAATTTTATGTCTGATTTCTTTTGTTAACATCGCATTTGTGGCAATAATTCATACAGTTGCGTGTACATGTAGACAGTCCACTCTTACTGTTGCATGCTATTGTAGAGTGTGTAAAACAAATTTGTCCATGTATCTAATGGATGTTTGAGTAATTGCCATGTTAGGGGTATTACAAATAGCAGGACTTGAACCTTCTACTATATCTCTTCTTCCGAAATGTATATTCAGTACATTTCTGTTAGGTCCATACATAGGAATGGAATTCCCAAGCCAAAACTATGCAAATTACTTTTCTACCTGCTGCTGCAGCAAATTGCCACAAACCAAGTAGCTTAACACAACATTGTATTTATCTTACAGCTATGGGTCCTACATAGACCCCACTCCTACATGGTTTCAGTAAGCTAAAATCAAGGTGTCAACAGGTTCCTTTCTTCAGGCTCTAGGGGAGAAGACTCTTTTTTTTTTTTTTTTTGCCTTTTCCAGATCCCAGAAGCTGCCCTCTTGGTTCATGGTCCCATCCTCTATCTTCTAAGCAAGGAACTGCTGGTGCAGTCTTAGAATACATCACCCTGACACTGATTCTTTGGTTTCCCTCTTCCACATTTAAAGGAACCATATGATTATATGGATCAATCTCCCTATCTTAAAACAATCTGACTAGCAACCTCAATTCCATCTACAATCTAAATTTCCATGTTGCTGTATAACATTGTTTTTTTGATAATAACTTCATTTTATTTATTTATTTTTATGTAGTACTGAGGATCCAACCCAGTGCCTCACACATCCTAGGCAAGTGCTCTACCACTGAGCTACAACCACAGCCCACAATATAGTTCTTCTAGTCAACTTTTTCATCAATGTGGCCAAAAGATCTGACAAGAATAATGTGGAGGAAAATCTTATTTTGGCTCAGAGGTCTCAGTCCATAGATGGCCTACTCCATAGCTCTGGGCCCAAGGTGAGGCAGAACATGGCAGAAGGACATGGCAGAAGAAAGCAGCCAGGATATGGCAACAGGAAGCAGAAAGAGAGAGACCACTCACCAGGGACAAAATATATACCCCAAAGACACACCGCACCCACAGTGACCTACCTTCTCCAGCCACACCTACCTGCCTATAGTTAACATACAGTTAATCCATTAATCAGTGGAATAATCCACTGATTATGTTCAAGCTCTCAAATTCTAATCATTTCACCTCTCAACATTCTTGCATTGTCTCACACATGAGCTTTTGGACAATACAACTTATCCAAACCATAACAATAATACATTCACAGGCTCTAGGGAATAGGACATAGATATTTGAGGGCCATGATTTTGCCTCCCATGGTATGTATATATTTTGAAAGTGTTTTTAAGACTTGTATTATAAACATTTTATATTATAATAAAGCAAACTCAAGTGTCATCATTTCTATATACAGCAGCTCTAGTTTCTTCTGTGAGCCTTATGATTCTTTTCTCTAATTAGGAAAATGTGTGGTTTGCTATGCATAAAAATAAAAATTTTAAAGCATATGCCTATATAAATTAATTGTTACTTCATACAATGTAATACACTAGGGGGCTATAAAAATACAACTTAATTAGGTGTCTTCTGATGAAGAGGTCAGTTAAGCAGATGTATGAGATTAAAAAAATACACTAGAAAAATATAACAAAGATGTTTGCATTACACATGTAAGTTCTGGATTGTTATAAAAGAGAAATGTAAGAAATAAGGAGAAAATGGAGGCAACTCAGTCAGTCCCTACACCTTATGGGCTTTGCTTTTTATTCCTATCTGGGGCTGGAAATTGAAATTATAAACTACATGCATGGTTTTTGAGGTAAAAAACTGTCTCAATCTATACAGCCAAAGCCAAGAAAAGTTGGCCCATCTTGATGAAGGACTGATAAGCCTGCTTGGGTATTAGCACAGAAGAAGACTGTCTTACTAAATTGGTGGGAAAAAAATCACCATAAGTATAGGGTCCACTTTCCTATCCTCCCCCACCCCCCAGCAATGTAGAAAAGTTCAAAGCATTGAGAGAAAAACTCCTGTGCCAATATCTCAACAACCTGGGATACCTGTAAGAGCCTTTGTTGAGGAAGTAGCTAAGATGGCGGCTGGCTGAGAGCCAACAGGAGGCGTTTACTTGTTTACACCTGACCTTAATGTAATTGACTAAGAATTTTTCTGTGCTCATGGGCACTCCGTGCCGCACCTGTAAGTCAAAATTGTGACACATGTATGCTTGTTAAGAGAACTAATGTACCGGTGATGGGTAAAGACTATTTACCCAGGCTGGGGGCGTCAGAGAGAGGAGAAGATAGAGAAGGAAGAAGAAGAAGAAGGAGCAATAAAGGAACCACTCATTCCCAGTCTGCCTCCGATTTCTTTCCCGCGGTATCGTTGCTGCAGACGGCAACAAGTGGTGGCCCGTACAGGGGAATTGGCACGGCTGGTAAATACTGAGGAACCGCGCAGGAGTCTCTAGCCAGAGCGGTTAAGGGCGAGGGAAAATGGGTTCGGAAATTTCAAGGAAACGAATTGTCAAGGCTATTGAAGATTTGTTAAAGATAGTTAGGGAATGCCTGCTCTCAACTAGACCTAGGGTTCAGGAAAGTGTTATTGAGTCAGTTAGGGCTAGTGAGGGTAGTATTAGTGAGGAGGAATTAAGTGAAAGTGATCTTGAGAGCACAGTCTTCAATAAAATGAGCAAAAGGGAATTAAAAAGGACCAGGATGGAGGACCGTCAAGTGGAGAAACCACTTGTGCCTTCTGCTCCCCCATCGGATGACTCAATTGCAGAGACTATTAGGAGTCTTTCTAGGTGCTTGTGTGCCCTTGAGTGTCAAAGTTCACAGGAACTATGGGATCTACCAGTGTTTGAAGATCAAAATGAACAAAGATACCATCGATATTTAGATTTTAAAACTATAAAAAAATTTAAAGAAGCAACAATGACATATGGGCCCCAAGCTCCTTTCACCATAAGCATGTTAGAATCTCTTAATACTTTGAATTTAACTCCTACAGATTGGAAAGGCTTATGTAAGGCAGTATTGAGCGGGGGACAATACTTAGTTTGGAAGTCTCAATTCCAAAAGCTCTGTGTTGAAACCACTCGTAGAAATGTGGCTGCAGGATTTCCAGATCGTAACACAGACATGTTAACTGGAGAAGGGCAATATGCTGATTTACAGGTTCAGATTCAGTACGATCCTGGAGTTTACACTCAAATATATGCCACAGCTGTTAAGGCTTGGAAAACATTGCAAGGATCTGGTGACTTACAAGGTAGCTTGTCTAAAGTAATTCAGGGACCCAATGAGCCATATGCCGAATTTGTTGATGATCTTTTACAGACAGCAAGTAGGGTTTTTGGAGATGTTGATCAAGCCATGCCATTAGTTGTTCAGCTGACATATGAAAACGCCAACAAATATTGTCAAGACGCTATCAGACCTTGGAAATCTAAAAAGGACCTTTCTGTTTATATAGAGCTTTGCAGGGACATAAATGATGCATTTATTACAGGTAGTGTAATTGCAGCAGCCATGAGAGGGGCTTTTCCTCTTAACCTTACAAGAGGGGCTCGACCTAAAAGTTATTATCAGTATAGTCAACCAGGTTATTTTAAAAAACAAAGTCCCTAAAGAAGGCAAGAGACAACAGAAATAAAACCAAGCTCGTCTCGTGCCCCAGGCCACTGCCCCAGGTGTGAAAAAGGAAACCATTGGGCTAGTAAGTGCAGATCCTAAACTAATATTAATGGTAACATTTTGTCTGGCAATTCAAAAAACGGGGCACAGGGCCCAATGCCTCGGGGCCCACAAGTGTATGGGGCATTAGAGAAGGAGTATCCTCAAACATCTATCCAAATGATTCCTCGACACAATCCCTTTTACCCATTAACTCTCTTGTCAGAGGGACAAAAGGAAGTGCAGGACTGGATCTCTGCTCCACCGCCCGAATAGTGCTAACACCTGAGATGGGGGTTCAACTGATTCCCACGGGAGTCAGGGGACCTCTTCCCTTAGGGACTGTGGGACTTATCCTGGGGCGAAGTTCAACTAGCTTATCCAGACTTCAAGTTACTCCAGGAGTGATAACTTCTGATTATCAAGGAGAAATCAAGATTATGCTCAGTTTACCTCGAGGCATTGGCTCTGTTAGCCAAGGTGATAGAATTGCTCAGCTACTTCTTCTTCCCAGTCTACATGACTCCTTTAAGTGTATGCCTCAAAATAGGAAGAATAGGGGATTTGGCTCCACTGGCTCGGGATCTATGGCTTGCTGAGTTCAGGATTGTTCACAGAGGCCTATGTGTAGACTTAAAATACAGGGAATAGAAATGGAAGGGTTAATTGATACTGGGGCTGACTCTTCTATTATTAATTTCCAACAATGGCCCAAACATTGGGCTTTACAGAAGGCTTCAACTAGTTTGAGAGACCTAGGATATTCCAATAGCCCAGAACAAAGTGCAACAGTTTTAAAGTGGGAAGATGATGAAGGGCATCAAGAACATTTCAGCCTCATGTTCTGTCCAGCTTGCCAGCTACCTTATGGGGAAGAGATATAGTAAAACAAATGGGAGTACGCCTTACAACTGAGCCCGTATGTGTTACAAGTAAAAGCTGGAGTCCCATGGAAAAACAGGGATATATTCCAGGTAAAGGACTAGGAAAAAATCTACAAGGTGATCCTAACCCTATTGAGCTTACAGGAAATCGTCATCGAAAAGGTATAGAATATTTTTTTTAGGTGCACTGAGAAAACAATTTTGAAAATACCATGGCTTTCTGATAAGCCAGTTTGGGTCCCTCAGTGGCCCCTATCTAGAGAGAAATTACAAACGGCCCACATACTAATCCAAGAACAACTAGAGGCAGGACATATAGAACCTTCTACCTCTCCCTAGAATTCCCCCATATTCGTGATTAGGAAAAAAATCTGGAAAATGGAGATTGTTACATGATCTTAGAGAAATCAATAAAACGATGCAAATTATGGGCCCTACTCAACCTGGGCTTCCTAATCCTATAGCCATTCCTCAAAATTTTCAGCTCATAACCATTGATATAAAAGATTGCTTTTTTTCCCATTCCTTTACATCCCCTGGATGCCCCTAGGTTTCCCTCTATTAATAATGACGGACCTGACCAAAGATTTAAGTGGAAAGTTTTACCCCAGGGTATGGCTAATAGCCCCACTATGTGTCAAATCTATGTAGATAAAGTTAGTCAGCCTATCAGGAACAAATATTCAGAGCTTATGTGCCTCCATTATATGGATGATGTCCTGCTTGCTCATCCTAACCAAGAAGTCTCATTCACCATATTTAGCGATATATCAGAAAACTTGAAACGATATGGACTAAGAAAAGGTTCAGACTAGATCTCCAATATTATATCTAGGATTCCAAATTATGGATACTTTTATTAGGCCTCAAAAAATCTTAATAAATTGTCACATCTTCCTTGTGACAAGTGAGCAAGGCTCCTTGTCAGAAATAATAGAGAAAGCAAGGCATCTCTCCCTCTTCTAGGAACGATGTAAGACAAAAATGGTGCCGCGATGGTTAATTCTATCTCCCTATTCTCACTGTGTCTCTGTGTGACCACTAGGGGCTCATAAGTTAGCTATTAAGAATAAAATCTGACCACACAAATTTACACTGTGGAGTCTGAGCCAGGAGCTCTATAGCAAATTCTTTAGTACATGAGTAAAACAGGTTTATAATTAGACATTAGGCTTGTAAGTAATGATTAAACTTGTGGCTCTTGCTGTGCCCCATAGTTCAGACTTTTCTAAGTTATAGTTACAAGGTTTTAAGTTATAGTTATAAGGCTTTCTTGTGATTGATAAGGATTCTTTTATCTTAGGTAAGTTTAGGATATTAGTTTAAGATATATTGATATAAGTTTTCCATGGTAGAGACCCCTTAGATCTAACACCTGATCAAAGGAAAAATACGTGTTAGCTTAACTTCTGAATAATAGCTATACTTCCTTCTTTCTAGTTCAGAACAAAGTTATTATAGGAAACAATAGTAAGTTGAGTTCAGGCAAGGTTTAGCTATGATATATTATGGCAATCAAGGTGTGGGACATTGTGAGTGATCTTAAAGGGCTATAAAAATAGTTTTAGGTAGAAACATGTTTTTGTTCTTGACATTTAAGATTAATCAGTGTATGCTTTTTCCTACATCTTTGGATAAGATTAATCAGTAATATGTACTTAGAAAAATATCCTGTTTCCCTCAGAATGTATAACTCTGAAATTCTTTAATGTAACCTCAAAAGCTGTAATGTAAAAGACTGTGCTGTCTGAGCTATAAAAAAATTAAGGTAAAAAAGTAAAGTTAGAGTTAAGCCTCCAGATTTGTGTGCTGCGTGGTTTATCTCTCACATTTTCGCCGAAGTCTTCACCCCCCAACTTTCCGGAGCTGGACTCCGGCAATAAATAAGGAACATCTAGCTACTCTTAATGATTTTCAAAAATTGTTAGGAGACATTAATTGGCTTCGCCCTACACTAGGCCTCACTACTGGCCAACTAAGACCCTTATCTGATATCCTTTGTGGGAACCCTGATCCATCTTCACCACGAACATTGACTCCTGATGCTAGGGAAGCTTTAAAGTTGGTAGAAAAGGCCATTGAAGGATCCCATTGTGATAGAATTGATTTTACTCGACCGCTGATATTGATCATTATTTCTTCACAATATACACCCACAGGAGTATTTTGGCAACAGGGGCCTTTATTATGGATACATTTGCCCATCTCTCCTAAAAGTACAATTGAGTCTTACACCTCCATGGTGGCTAAACTTATTCTCCAAGAACTTAAGTCTTCTAATTAAAATATTTGGCATTCACCCCACTACTATTATTACTCCCTACTCATTGTCATAGGTTGAATATTTATGCTTCAATGATAATGTCTGGGATGTACTTCTGGAAATTTTGATAACCATCTTCCTAAGTCTCCTATACTACCTTTTTCAATCAATCATCCCATTATATTTCCACAGGTAATAAAAAATCAACCTATTCCCAAGGCATTAAATGTATTTACAGAAGGGTCCTCTAATGGTACTGCTGCAGTAGTCACTCAAAAAGAAAATATGATTCATATTACTGCCCATAAATCAGCTCAATTGGTAGAGTTAGAAGCTGTTATTATAGCTCTTGAAAGTTTTAGAAAACAGCCCATAAATATTTTCTCAGTCATTATATTGTACATGCCATCCCTAAATTAGAGCTAGCAGGTCCAATAGCACCTCATACTCCAGCCTTTAAATTGTTTTTCCAAATTCAAAACCTTCTATGGTAACGTAAAGAACCGTTATTTGTTGGACATATCAGAGCTCATACTAACTTGCCTGGACCTCTCCATGCAGGTAATCAAAAGGCTGATGACCTTACTCAAACAATCTTTATATCTTCAGCAGTCCAACAAGCTACCTCATTCCATTCTCAATTTCATGTTAATAGTATTACTTTACAACAAAGGTTCAAAGATCAACTCGAACTAAAGATCAAGCTCGAACAATGGTGAAGGCTTGTCAATCTTATGTGACACATTTGCCCAATCCTCATCATGGTGTTAACCCAAGAGTATTAATGCCCAATCATTTATGGCAGATGAATGTTACTCATGAACCAAGTTTTGGAAAATTGTGATTTGTTCATGTGACCATAGATACATGCTCAGGCATGATTTTTGCTTCCTTACATGCTGGAGAAAAGGTTAAAGATGTTACATCTCATCTACAAGCTTTTGCTGCATTGGGCATTCCCAAAATACTTAAAACAGACAATGGCCCCTCATATACGTCTTCGTCTTTTAAACAACTTTGCTCCAAATTCAACATACTTCATAAGACTGGTATTTCATATAATCCTCAAGGCCAAGGTATAATTGAACGAGCTAATTGCACACTCAAACTTATGCTTTTAAAACAAAAAGGAGGAGATTGGGCGACTCCTAAAGATAGATTAGCCATAGCCCTGTTTACTTTAAATTTTTTAACTTTGGATTCCAAAGGATATTCAGCTGGAGACAGACACTGGAATCCACATCAACAACATAAACCTTTGGTTTACTGGAAAGATGTCTTTCAGGCACATGGCAGGGCCCAGATCCAGTATGAATTTGGGGGCAAGGATCTGTTTGTGTCTTTCCACAGCACGCATCCTCGCCGGTATGGATACCATCAAGATTGATAAAACAGGTGCCAAGTCAAAAGGGCCAAGATAAAGTTGTTGCGGATTCTCCTCTTAATGATTCCCTTACATAGTGGAAAAGAGGTAATTTGTTATCAATCTGCACACCTGTGTGAGTTTGTCTCTTTTTCTGACAAGGGGACCTCATCTTTGCCTTTTCAGCTAAGAAACTTTTAAGATGCGTGCTTTTTCCTTCAATAAACTCACAACTTAAGTCTCATTTCTCCCACCCAGGACGAGAGGATGTCTCTTTAGTGTGCGCACAATTGTGTTTTTCTTTTTTATATATGTCTTTATGTCTGTGTGTCTGTCCAGATTTCATGTAAATATGACATCACAAATAACAAAAACCGAGCGCTCATGAAAATTAATTTTTAAAAAAATGGATCCAAATACCTTTAATTCATTTAAGTCAAAAGTGTTCAAATCAAGTTGGGTAAACAAATAAAAAATGAAGGTACCTTCAAACTTAATTTATAAGTATCTCTAGGACTTCTCTTCAGCAAGGAATATGACTAATACTGTTCAGCCTGATATCGGTATTTGACATGGAATTATTTATTTACAATTAACTTTCTTTGTTAAACAGATGATTAATTTACAAAGTTAAATTGTTTCAACAGGTATAAACAGATGTGTGTGATTCTATATAAGGGTTCATAAAAGGTTGCTGTGTATGCAGAAGCTCAAAAGTTCCAGCTAACAAAATATTTTTCTACTTTTCCACAAAAAGTTAAATGCTCCTAACCTTTCTTTAATCTGTTTTAAATGTAATATTTTGTCAGCTAAATACTCTCAGCCTTTCTTTAATCTGTTCTAAATGTGATATTTTGCCAGCTAATGTTCATGGAAGCTCAAGCAGCAATGTATGTGAGCAGAGATCAACTTCAGAACTAAAACACCTGACCTAAGATCTAATAGTTCTATTTTTAATGATAGTTTGAATTTCACTCCTACAACTTGCTTCTTGACTCAGTGCTGGAGTGGCACTGCCTTTCCTCTAATGATTATTGCTCGAGTTCCTAGGTACATCCCTATGCCAGTCTTAGCGGGCCCTGAAGACTTGCTGGTGGCATTGTCTAGACATAAAAGAGATGGCTGCTGCTGCTACAGCTGCAGGGGTCCCAATCACTACAAGCATCCCTACTGCTCAAGCATTAAACAACCTCACCAGCAGTGTGGCCTCTGCTCTGCATGCACGGAGCCTCCTAGATCAGCATCTACATTTTGGAATTGTTCTTCTCAATCAACGTGTTGATATTCTCCAAGAGCAAGTGGACATTTTGGCAGATCTTTCTACCATAGGATGTTTAGGACATTTCACAGGACAATGCCTTATGGGTATCCCTTTTCTTAACCTTAATAGGGCAGCTGATTTGTCTAGAGAACTCAGTATGCTACTTAATGGAACTTAGGGCAGCTGATTTGTCTAGAGAACTTAGTACGCTACTTAATGGAACTTGGCTCATCAGCGCAAAGAAAAATGCGCTTGCCGCCTTAGAACCGGAGCATCTCCTCATAGTTGGTTGGCTCAATTGGACAGCTGGTAGTCAAAGACGGGAAAGTCTCATGTGACCAACATATCAACCTAACACAGGAGTCAAGGGCGCTTTATTTATGGCCTTGATTATCCGATGACGGGTAAGAATGTCGGTTGCACATGCACATGCCTAAGACAGGCACAGTAGATCCTGATGTGGTGAGGGTCGTCACCCATCCATTTAAGCTATCCCTCTTTTAAAACAAAAGGGAGGAAATGTAAGAGGCTTTGACGAGGAAGTAGCTAAGAGGGCAGCTGGCTGAGAGCCAAGAGGAGGCTTTTACTGTTTACACCTGACCTTAATGTAATTGACTGAGAATCTTTCTGTGCCCGTGGGCACTGCGTGCCGTACCTGTAAGTTGAGCTTGTAACACGTGTATGCTTGTTAAGAGAACTAATGTACCGGTAATGGGTAAAGAGTATTTAACCAGGCTGGGGGTGTCAGAGAGAGGAGAAGATAGAGAAGGAAGAAGAAGAAGAAGAAGAAGGAGCAATAAAGGAACCACTCATTCCCAGTCTGCCTCCGATTTCTTTCCCGCAGTATCGTTGCTGCAGGCAGCAACAGATACTGAAACTTCCATAAAAGAACATCTCACTGAAGATGAGCTCACAGACTAAACTACAAAACACGTCAGGAAATGCACCAATGTAAGAGTTAGAGGAAGAAACAAAGAAAAAAAAATCAATGATTAAGAAATCCTCATAATAGGAAAAGCCAAGAGGGACTTAAAAACAAGTATGTACCGGGCTGGAGTTGTGGCTCAGCGATAGAGCACTCACCTAGCATGTGCAAGGTGCTGAGTTTGATCCTCAGCATGACATAAAAATAAATAAATAAAATAAAGGTATTGTGTCCAACTACAACTAAAAAAAAAAAAAATTTAAAAAGCAAGTATGTAAAAACCCTAAAGCAATAAATGAAAAAACTGACTCTATAAGACAAAAATAGAACATTGTTCAAATTCTTTATACTCATGTTAAATACTTAGACTTTTTAGAAGTAAAAACTGATAAACTGGAATTGAGAGCTGAAACATTCGCCCAGAATAAAGTACAAGAAAATCAAATGCTAAAAATAATAAAAGAAAAGAAACAGAGAGAGTAAAGTAAGGCGCCCCAACATATATCTAACAGGAAGTTTAGATGAAGAGAAATGTTTAAGAAGCAAATCCAAGCACAGTCCCTGCCCTCCAGTAGTTCATAATCCAGAAGAAAAACAATTTGCCTATTTTTCAGTCCTAAAAGCAGTACAAGGAACTCCTGACTCCCAGGGAAGGGCCCTGACCCTCCCACCTGGTCACTCTGCCTGCCTATCTTCATCAGTTTCTCCTCCTTCAGATTTGAAATGACAAAACCTTGAAGCAGGGACATAATATTACCCTACAAACCTGACAGAGTCAAAGCCAAGATTAGAGATTACTTTCTTGAATTTAATTTCACACTCACCATTGTAGGTTTTACTTTTTAATGCTTATTCAGATAAGCAGAAGAATTTGTGTGTCCTGAAGACTGCCAGGCTTCTACTTATAGTGCCCAAAAGGAGAAGCTATTGGTTTAGGCAGCCCAATGTCCTCCTCCACTGTCCAACTACTTAATTTTTACTTTGGGGAGCCTACTTCTAATCTACATGGTCCTAAGGGAGACTGACATATCCTCTCACTACTTGCTGATCTTTCATTTATAAACAATTAGGTGCCCGTTTACACCAAAACCTTATTTCCTTTTGCCTATACATCTTCCAAAGCCCACACATTTGTCATTATTATCAATCCCTACTACCTGCTAATCCTCCCACTACCTGCTAATTAGTGCAGAAAGGACTATAATCCACCCTCATGGTTACAATCATTGATTCAGAGATAAATATGTAACCCAAGCAAAACCCAAGAGATCCAATTCTAGGACTCTCACTGGAGCTATCAAGCAAAACAACCTTTCCTCCATTACGTCAGTAGAATGTACTGCTGGATCTGCAAAGGCTACCAAGTAAAAGGAGAGGTTCACTGAAATTAAACACCTTCCAAAAAAAGGAAGAACACAGTGTTGAAGGTGATGAGCCCCCAAATCCAGCCATACCAGACCAAAAACCACCTAGGACTTCTCAGTTTTATGAGCTCGAGTTAGTATGAGTTACATTTCTGTCCTTTGTAATTGATATATTCCAAACTAATAAAAATTATGAAGCAGCAGTAGCAGCAGCAAGAGGACAGTTGCTCTCTAAATTGGTCCCAATTTAAAATACTGAGAAAGATTTAATACCAATATTACTCTGCCTCATAGACCATATCCTACTTTGTGAATCCAATCTACATTTTGCCAATTTTAAGGGACTCACAAAATTATAAACAACAATTTAAAACAAAGTGATTTCTTATTAATTAAAATGTAAGAAAATACATTTACAATTTTAAGGAAATTAAGAGGTGCCACAAAATAAACATATCAATTAATGTTTTAAAAGGTAGGGATTGATAATAATGACAAATGAGTGGGCTTTGGAAGATGTGCAGGCAAAAGGAGATAAGGTTTGGGTGCAAAAAGGCACCTAATTGTTTGTAAACAAACTATTAGCAGGTAGTGGGAGGATGAGGGTGGGGCTAGAGAGATGCTCACCTATGTGCTTACCTAACTTGGAGCATATTCCTGGCTATATGAGAAAGACTAGAAAAACCTCGAAGGCAAATCAATGAAAACAAAACAACTTCTTTCAGTCATCCACTGTCAGGGTCTCTTATGCCTCTTTATGTTCCTAGTCACTCAATAATGTTACAATTATCTCCCCCATAACCCCTGAACATCAAATATTAATGTCAAGCAGTAGAGTTGTCTTTTCATCATGCAAGAAGATGCATATTATCTATAACCCAAAATAAAGAACACATCATGAATAAAATAGCCAGATATTAATGGCCATAATATATACCACAGTATGCTATATTTGATTGATAACACAGTACATTTTGTATATTTTAATGCTTCTTAAATCAAGACAGTCCTGCACTGCTGCCAGCCAGGTAGCAGCCCTTATGTAATTTTCACTGCCTGCCCAAGCAGACTTGGCCGTGCCTTCCGGCAACTTGACAGATCAACTTTTAATAATTCTTTGTGGCTGTGGTCAATACACCATTTGCAGGTCCCCTGAAGAAGGAACAGGGAAGTCTTAGTTATTGACAAGTGGACCATCTATGATACTAGAATGTGAAGAATGTGTGACAACAGCTTGGAAGAAAAAGCAAATCATAGGCTGCGGTAGTAACTCAGTGGTAGAGTGCTGGACTAACGTGTGAGGCACTGGGTTCCATTCTCAGCATGTGCTATAAATAAAGGTCCATCTACAACAAAAAAAAAATTTTTTAAAGAAGCTACTTATTAGGATTACAGAAGAGCTGGACAATGAATGCAACAAAAAAATTTTAACATATACAATAATGCACCAACAAAAATAAATTTTAAAAGCCATTTCAAGAGATAATTAGGTGGTAGCTGAGTCACTGACAGAGCACTACTATTTCCTGAAAAGCATCTTTAATTCCTTTTTCAAGGAAGCATTCTGTACCTCAGAGGAAATTCTGAGAGAGATTCAAGATGGTAGATTAGAGGAACACTGCATTTCCAGTTGCTCTGTGATTCATGATTCAAGTAGCAGGAATACTGCTCCACAGTGAGGTATGTGAAGAGTGAATTCACTGAAATTCACTACCATCCATTTAGAGTCTCTTAGAGATTCAGAAACCCACATACATTAAACAAAGAATGAGAAGAAATACCTTGGAACCAAGCCAGTGGTGGATACCTGAATGACACTGGTTCACCACAGAGGGGAGGGATAACATAAACAAGAGAAACAAAATGAACAGATCTGGCACAGATAAATCCGGAACCTAAAAGCAAACTGAACTTAGGTATCCAGAGGCTAAACTGTGAACCGTGTTTAAAAAGTGCTCTGTGTTTCTCAACTGGCAGTGGAAAGCTGAGGGGAGAGCCATCTTGAAGAGGTCACCCTTGCAGCTGCTGCAGTGGAGCCAGGAGATCACAGCAAACATTGCCATACTGTCCTGACAAGTGCCTGAAGTGTGGTCTTAGGATGTACCTAGCAGAAGGTGAGCAAAACAGGCACAAAGAAAACTGAACCTGAGGATTCAAGTCAGAAACTCACTTTCCCTGAATCTGGTGGATCACATGCCCATCTGAACTGGGTTAAGGAATTTGAACAGGTGGGTGTGATCATATTCAGAGACTTAAGGTTAGGAAGCTCATATTCATGAGCAGCAGAATACATGGAGTATTGCCACCCACCCCCCCACACACACCCATAGAATTCTTGTGAGGCTCCAGAGATCCAGATCCCCAGCAGAGATTTGCAACTGCTGGGCCCTTGGGGGTGTTGATCTAATCTCTCCAAAGCACACACCATCCAATAACATCCCAAAGGACTGATAAGACCTAATTCCACCTATCAAAACACCCCTAAGAGAACTCTGCAGCAGCCCCACCCTAACAAAACTCAACCTAACAGTATGTCCTATTGTGTGTACTATTAAGAAGAAAAGCTGAGAGCTATTTGAACCAACTTCAGTTTTAGGCTACTTCAGGGCTCAGCTCAGTGAGCAACACAAAAACAGAAAGGGTTTAACAACCACATTCTCACTCTCAAGGGTACAAAGCCCAAGAAGAAACAGAAAAGAAGGATAGTCAGGCATAAGTAGGGAACACCCACCCTCAGCCACAGTTATGACAACCTGAATAGAGGCAATTCTTTCATTTTTCATTAATAATCCTTTTTCCTCTTTTTCGTGTGTGTGTGTGTGTGTGTGTGTGTGTGTGTGTGTGTGTGTGTGTTCTTGCTGTGTTGATTGGTTCCTGACTGTGGGGGACAAGGGGCCCACAGGGGGAGAGGGGTGCTTCCTCTCATTTTTAGTATTTTTTTTTTTTTTTTACAATCACCATTCTTCTTTATCTTTTAAGGATTAGAGTTTTGTTTCTTTTTGTTTTTTGTTTTGGGGGGTTTTTTTTCGGTCTCATTTCTCTTTCTCATTTCTTCTCCCTCTAATACCAAATTCTCTTGTTTTCTTTTCATTCTCTCTTCAGTTTTATTTTTTCTCCCCCTTCTTTATAGCCATCACTTGCAACATCTCTTCTGCTTTCTCTCTATTCAAATTTTAAATATTCTAAACATTCTTTTATCTTCTTAAGCACATTTTCATTTTTCTTAATGAACTATATTTTTGCCATCTTTAAGAATTATTTTGGGGACTGGGGTTGTGGCTCAGCGGTAGAGCGCTCACCTAACACCTGCAAGGCTTTGGGTTCCATCCTCAGCATCACATAAAAATAAATAAGAACAAAAAAATTAAAAATAAATATAAAAACAAAATTAATAAATAAAAATAAAAATAAATAAAACCAAAAAATTAAAAAGAAAAGAGTTATTTGGTTCACAGAACTTTCACCCCACCATTCATAACACTGCAGTTATCAGTACTGTGGATGGCTTAGCTAACACCTGCTCTCTAATGCCAGATCTAGTTAAAGGCTATTTATTGATTTTGCTGTTGGCAATTGCTGACCCTGCCATTCCGGTCTCTGTGACAGTGTTGTAAATATCACAGTAAGGGGGCTGGGGTTGTGGCTCAGCAGCAGACTGCTGGCCTTGCACGTGCGCGGCCCGAGTTTGATCCTCAGCACCACGTAAACATAAATGCATTGCATTGTGTACAACTAAAGTAAATAAATAAATATTTTTTAAAAATATCACAGTAGGCACTTGGTACTTTAACAATGTATAGTGTTTGCTTCTGTTGCCTCCTTTTCTGTGAAGTGATGGAAATCTATTGGAACACTACAAGTTCACAGGGTAGATATCCTGCTACCGAACTAAAGCCCACCAAGGGACAGCACACCTTGCTCCAAATTGACAAATTGACTGTGCTCAAACTTCAGCAATACTTTAACACAAAGTACATAAGAGAAAACCCCAAAATGTATGACCAGGCTCTCCAAGTAGGAACAGCTAGGGAAGTCCTCTGGTCCCTACAACAACAAAAAAATTAACACAAAGGCTGTGGATACCACATCTATGAGGGGGCTCAATCTAAATTGTTCCCATATATCCCTTTTAGAATATACAGAGTAATGAAGTGAAGAAGAGCCAGCGTTGCCCTCATACCGAAACCAGATAAAGACACATCAAGAAATGAAAACCTACAGAATAACCACCAATGAGACAAAAGCAGCAATAAAAACCTTCCAACAAAGACGAGTACAGAATCAGATGGATTCTCAACTGAATTCTAACAAACCTTTAAAGAAGAACTAATGTCAATGCTCCTCAAATTATTCCATGTAATATAAAGGGATGGAACACTGCCAAATTCATTCCATGAAACCAGTATCACTCTGACACCAAAATCAGATAAGGACATATCAAGAAAAGAAACTACAGACCAATATCCCCGAGAAACTTAAATGCAGAAATCCTTAATAAAATATTAGTAAATCTTAACAACATATTGAGAAAGTTGTACATCATGACCAAGTTGGTTTTATATCAGGGTTCCAAGGAGGTTTTACCATACACAAATCAATAAAGGTAATTCATCACATAGCTAAAATTGAGGACAAAGATCACAGTCACTTCAATAGATACAGAGAAAGTCTTTGACATTATTCAGTATGCACTTGTGATTTAAAAAAAAACAGTGAAGAAAATTAGGAATAGGAGGAACTTACCCCAATATCATAAAGACTGTATACAACAAACCCAAAACCAATATCATGGTGAATATAGAAAACTGAAAGTATTTCTTTTAGTATGAGGAACAAGACAAGGATGTCCACTTTCATCATTCCTATTAAATACAGCACTACAAATTCTAGACAGAGCAATTAGGCAAGTGAAGGAAATAAAAGGGATAAAAAATAGGAAAGAAAGAAGTCAAATTATCACTTTTTGTAGATGATATGATCCTATGCTTAGAATATTCAAACACTCTACCAGAAGACTACTAGAGCTAATAAACAAATTCAGCAAATAGAAGGTTACAAAATCAACACACAAAAATCAATAGTTTTCCTACATAGCAATAATGAACCTGCTGATAAGGAAAACAATTCTATTCACAATAGTTTTTCCACAAAAAAAGAACTGAGGAATAAATCTAAGGAGATGAAAGACTGCTATAATAAAAGACTGCTAAAATTAAAACTATAGAACACTGAAGAAAGAAATTGAAGAAGATCTCAGAAGATGGAAAGACTTCCCATGTTCATGGATAGACAGAATTAATTGTTATAATGGCCATACTATCAAAATCAATATACAGATTCAATGCAATCCCCCAAAAAATACCAATGATATTCTTCACAGGACTAGAAAAAACAGTCCTGAAATTCATTTGGAAGAATAAAAGAATGTAAATGGCCAGAGAAATTCTAATCTAATAAAGGAATTCTGGAGGTGTCACCTAACTTCAAATTATACTACAGAGCTATGGTAACAAAAACTGCATAGTACTGGCATAAAAACAGACACATAGGCCAATGGAACAGATTAGAAGAAAGTTAAAACCATACTGATACAGTAATCTGATCCTTAAATGGCCAACCAATACATATATACATATATATGTATGTGTATAAATATATATATGTGTGTGTGTATAGATATATATATGTATATATATATATAACATCTTTAATAATTAGGGAAATGCAATCAAAACTACACTGAGATTTCATCTCACTCCAGTTAGAATGGCAGCCATTAAAAATAAGAACAATAACAACTTCTGGAGAGGATATGAAAAAGAAAGGAACATTTTATACTCTTGGTAGGATTATAAGTTAAAACAATCACTGTGGAAATCAGTATTGAGGTTACTCAAAAGACTAGGCATGGAATCACCATGTGACCCAACTATAACACTCCTCAGCATCTATTCTAAGGAATAAACGTCAGCATACTATAGCTATCAGCATACTATAACTATATATGCATACCCATGTTTACAGTAGCCAAACTATGGAACCAGCCTAGGGATCTGTCAATGGATGAATGGATAAAGAAAACATAGTATATATACATAATGGCACTTTATACATCCATAAAGAAAAGTGTTGTTTCATTTGCAGAAAAATAAATGCAACTTGAGAACATTATGTTATGTAAAATAAACCAAACTCAGAAAGTTAATGTTTTCTCTCATATGTGGACCTAGAGAGAAAAAAGGGAAAGATAGGTAAGGTGGGGGGGGGGTGTCTCATGAAAATTGAAGGGAGATCAGTAGAGTAGAGAAAAGGGACCATGGGAAAGGAGGAAGGGAAAAAGAAGAGAAACTCTGGGGAATTATTGTTATATTATATTATATTATATTATATTATATTATATTATATTATATATTATACCAAATTATATTGTTATATTATGTGCATGAACAAATATGTCACAACAAATCCAACCATTATTTATAATTAAAATGCACCAATGAAAATATGGGGGAAAAAGCCATTTCAATTGCACATAGAGCATTTACCAAACTGACTATATGCTGAGTCACAAAGCAAACTTCAAAAAACTTGAAAGAAATTATTGTTATTCAAAATATACTCCCAGGACACAATACAATTAAATTAAGCAAGACATTAGTAAGAAATATTTAGATAGAAAATCCTCACCTGCATGTAAACTGAATAGGATTTTAGTACAATGATCAAAGAATAATCACAACAGAAATCTTTAAACATCTTGAACTGAATTATAATTCAGATATGATATACTGGAATTTGTGAGATTCGCCTAAAACTGGTGCTTAGAAAAAAGTTATAGCCTTAAATGGATCAAGAAGCTAGAAAAAGAACAAGAAAATCAAATAAAAAGAAAACTGAGAAAAGGAAATAACAAAGAGAAAAAATCATGGATGGAAATAAAATGTACAATAGGAAAATTCAACAAAGTCAAATGTTTATTCTTTGAAAAATTAATGAAAGTAATAAACTCTCAGCAAAACTGAAAAAAATACAAATTGATATGTTATGTCAGGCAAGGGTAGGGAGAACATGACTGTAGATCTTATAGATATTAAAAATATAACACATCATAAACAACTTTTCAGTAATAAATGGGACAAATTACATTCAAAGCACAAATTTCTAAAGATAAAGTTGAAATTCTGAATACTTCTTCCCATTAAAAAACTGAATCACACATTAAAACTTTCCTATAAAGAAAACTCTAAGCCCAGATAGTTCACGGGTGATTCTTCCAAATACTTAAGGAGAAACTAATACAAAACTCACATTCTTCCAGAGAACAGAAAACAAATATCCAAATCAATCTATTTATAAAGCCAATAACATTAGTCTCACAATCGGACAAGGACAGTTCAAGAAAATTACAGACCAATATTTTACAAACATGGATGCAAAAGTCCATTTTAAAAAGAAGAAGAATATAAGTTAGATAACAGAAGACTAGATGCTAGCCCTTATATTCCCACAAAAACACCAATTCTGGCAAATACTTAACCTACAAAAAGACCTTTCCGACAGACCTGGAGTTTAGCTGGTTTTCCACAACCCTGATGAGAAAGAATACTGAGAATGAATGCACTGAGGAGCAGATAGGAGAAGTTTCACTTTACCTACATCATTCCTTTCCCCTAGGTAGCACAGCTGGGTGCTGAGAGGAGGCAGTCTTGGCCCACAATTTCTCCCACTGGAGAAGCTAAGAGCAAAGTGAACACCTGGCTTCCACAGGCTTGTGGGCCTTTTTTCAGTAGAATCAGATCTCTCTCATTCAACCAAGACCACTGAGGGGATCAGCACAACTAAATAATATTGGGAGCAGCTAGGAGCAGGACAAAGGTTAGAAGCTCACAGCAACCACACAGATCACGACCACTTGCATTGGATCCTGCTAACCAGTTTTCATACTCTACCAAAAAGCCCACACACAAATCCCAGAGGATTATTTGCCTGCTCACCCTCTCAACCAGTGAATCTGTGCCACTAGCACACCATGTAGCCCCTCATAGTCAGCACTCATGGATACCTATGAGTACCCTGTACAGTCTCACAGACAGTGCAATGATCTTGATGCAGACAGCACACAGATTTCAACAGTAGGTGTGGGTCCTAGTAGCTTGCTCAACTCTGTTGGATTGGAAGAAGGCACACAGCTTGAAAACATCAAGGTACTGCCCTGAGAAAATAAAAAGGAAGAGCTCAACATCAAGTGTCAATTTGCAGGGTGGAGGGAAGGCACACAATCCCAAGACTTTCCCCATAAGAAGAAACAAGAGGAGTGTAGCAGGCACATCCATCAAAAAGGTCTAAGAAACTCCCCAAGTCTCCTGATAGGCTCACTGATGAAGGTCTTTCTTTCCTGACTCCTGAAGTCAGTCAGTAAAGACTGGAAGAAGTGATTACCTCTTCAAATACAAAGAAGTGATACAAGACTTCAAAAAAGACAAAGCATCAAGAAAATGTACCACAAAAGGAACAACACAATGAATACCTACAAATTTCCCAACAATGAAACTCAGTGAGCTAAAACAAAACAAAGACAGAACACTATATCCTATCAGGGATATAATACATGAACAAGACAAGAAGTTCTATGAAAAGACAGAAACCATAAGTAGAACTAAACAGAAAACCTGCAGTTGAAGAAATACAAGGTCTAAATTGAAAAATTAAATAGCTTCAATAGCAGAGTCAACCAAGCAGAAAGAAAAAAATCAGTGAACTCAAAGACAGATCATTTTAGATTACCCAGTCAGAGAAGCAGAAAGAAAAAGGGAATGAAAAAGCGTAAAGAAAGCCTATAGCACTTTACAGAGAACACCAAGAAAGAAAACCAATATTTGAATTCCAGGAATCCAAGAAAGAGTGAGAAAGAGAGGGGATGAAAATGAAAAAATTGTTTTAAAAAAATGACAGAAAACTTCCCAAATCTCAGGATGGAAATAAACATCAAGTTCCAGTAAGTAGAAGAAGGAATCAGAGGGATCTCTATATCCATAGAAGTTCCCAAGGCAGTCTCTCCTGGAGGAGCAGAAGAAAATGGAAGGTAAAGTGACTAGTCCACAGAAAGCTGAAGAAGCAAAATAAAAAGCAAGGTATCACTGTCTGGTACAAAAGCCTGGAGGTTCAGACTCCTTAAGAAAAATACTGCAGAAAGGGCAAAAATATTTTGATTTTAGGGATTACAACAAAAATGAGGAACAATCAACTTCCTATTACAGCTCCAGATAAGAGAAAGGTCAATGGTGACCATATTCCCACTTCACAGGACCCTCCCTCCTCAATGAAAACCATCTCATGTTATGAGCAAGCAAGTAGCTAATTAAAACATGCAATGCATGAATCTTCTAATTCCCTTTTTTTTCTCCTTAAACTATTACCTATCCACTCCTTTTTCATTCACTAAATCAATAGAAACTAACAACTTTGCAGATAGCAATAATATGCTGCTATTATAATGAAAAAATGAAAATTTTAAAATTAATTTAGCAGTACACTGATGAAAAGGACATGTTACAGCCACATTGAAATAACTGTATATATTATCTAATTCCTAGTGTGTGACTAGTTCCAACAAGCAAGTTTCACAATTTTTTTTAATATTTATTTGTTTGTTTTAGTTGTACACAATGCCTTTATTTTTACGTAGTGCTGAGAATCGAACCCGGGCCAAGCATGTGCTAGGCAAGCGCTCTACCGCTGAGCCACAACCCCAGCCCCAGGTTTCACAATTTTAATGTTTTAGCTTTCCTTACTTCATCTAAACTAAATTTTATGTAAGTCTTATTTAATATAACCTTTACAATACTGATCTCTTCTATATTTTCCTTTTGGACTATGCAAGACAGAAGTATAAGATAACAGGTAGTAGGACTGGCAATACGGTTCAAACACAAATAGAGCTCTGAAAGATTTGTATCTGTGCTTGAAATTGAAAGGCCTTAAAACTGTTTCTGGTTTAACAGTAGAATGTTACTTGGTCACTATTTCCCATTCTGGTGTAACTTATGTGACTACAGTCCTAACTGCTGCCACTGAAGCTAATATGCTTATTCAGTTCCTCAGTGCTGGAATATCTGTGGTTATTGAAGAAGTATGTATGCAGATTGACTGTTCAATTCACCTTTGTACCACTTTTGTGAATAAAATAGGTTTTTTACATCCTTTCATAGATGTCTGTACAAATTTCACATATTAAAAAGTACATGAGTCAAATGGAAGTACAAAATTTCCTTCATAAAATTCTATATGTCATTATAACTTTTATACAATAGAAGTAATTTATAATCTTGGATTTACAGAATACCAAACCAAAATTTTATTCAATCACCCATAGACTTAAGCTTGCATGATTAACATCCATGACACTGCATGGCCTTGTACAAATATAATGTGTTGCTTAGACATATCTCCTGGAGTATGAAAAACATTCTGACTTTCATGAAAGGAACAGTTCATATGTTTTATATAAACTTTTTAAATGCAGAAACTTTTTACTTTATACTCAAGTTTTGGAACACTAATGTAAAAGGCTGTCATTCTCTGCCTTCTGTCTTCTTCTTTCTACCCCTTCCCATCCTTTTGTGGTGGTGTTGTTGCTATTGATGGTGATTTGTTTTTGTTTTTGTTTTTGTTTGCTTCTTCAACCTAAATAGTACTGGGGTGTTCAGTCCATATGAAAAAATAGGTGCCTAATTCCTTACTCTAAGTTTGCTTTACTGAATGCTACGTTTTATAATGCAATAATTGTGTTTTCCTTCTGACTTCCTAATTGTTAGCCATTCTCAATCCTGTATTAGTACTAATATTTGACAACTGTTTATATAAAAGGAACTTTATCATGAAGAAAAAAAAAGTTCATTAAACCCAAAGTATCCCAAAGAGGTAGAAAATAAAAATGTCTTCACCAATATATGCTATGGTCAAATTGTCAAAATACAAAGAATTTTTAAAAAAAGAAAAAGCAACTCATCACATACAAGGAACAATCATAAAAGACTGCAAACATACTTCTCAGTAGAAATGTAATTCTCAGTAGAAACTCTTTGCAGGCCAGGAGAGAACAGAATGACATATTCAAAGTATTGAGAGAAAAAGAAAAAGAAAAAACCAAGAGTACGCATGGCATGAGATAGAGACCTTCTCAGACAAACAAAGGCAATAGGAGTTCATCACACTTACACCTCCTTTACAAAATATGCTAGAGTATTCTTCAAGTTTAAATGAAAACGACACTGATTAGCAATATGAAAAAATATAAAAATATGAAACCCACAGGTCAAAGGTAAGTATAGCCAAATGCAGAATGCCATAATACTATAATGGTGGTAGATAAACGGTTTATTCTACTATAAAAGTTAAAACATAAAAATATTAAAAATAACTACAATCATTTATTAATGGATACAAAATACAAAATATTGTAAGTTTAATAATAACAATTTCCAATTTATGAGGATGCAGAAGAAAGGAACTCTTACACACTATTGGATGTAAATTTATGCAGCCATTATGGACAAAAATATAAAGGTTCTTCGAAAAACTAAAAGTAGATCTACCATACAATCCAGCTATCCCATTTCTGGATATATAATCAAAGGAAATTAAGTAAGTATGCCAATATTTATTCAGGCACTATTAACAATAGCTAAGATATGAAGCCATCCTGTATGCCTATGAACAAAGGAATGAATTTTAAAAATGTGATATAGCAACACAATGGAATATTATTCAGCCATTAAAAAGAGTTAAACCTCACCATTTGCAAAAAAATGAATGAAACTAGAGAACACTATCATGACTGAAACAAACCAGGCAAGGAAAGACAAGTACAACGTCATCTCTTCTATGTAGAAGCTAAAACAGTAAACCTAATGTAGAATAATGGTTACTAGAAGGTTGAGGAGGAGGTTGATTCTAATCAGGGCAAAATATATGTGGAAATATTACACTGAATCCCATTAATATGTACAACTAATACATGTCAAAAAATTATTAAAAAGTTGTAAACTGTTACATCAATAATATAGAATGAATGGGGGAGAAATAAAAGTACAGAGGATTACTTTAGCTATTCTGTGTCTCTTATTTTTCCAGATGAATTTCATGACTGCTTTTTCTATTTCTATGAGGAATGTCATTGGGATTTTGATTGGAATTGCATTAAAAAGTACTGTATAGTACTTTTGGTAGTATGGTCAATTTGACAATATTAATTCTGCCTATCCAAGAACAAGATAGATCTTTCCATCTTCTAAGGTCTTCTTTAATTTCTTTCTTTAGCATTCTGTAGTTTTCATTGTAGAGGTCTTTCACCTCTTTCATTGATTCCCAAGATTTTTTTGTTTTTGTTTTTTGATGCTATTAAAAATGTGGCAGTTTTCCTCATTTCCCTTTCAGAGGATTTGTCACTGATATAAAAAATGCCTTTGGTTTATGGGTGTTGATTTTGTATCCTGCTACTTTGCTGAATTCATTTGCTAGTTGTAGAAGTTTTCTGGTGGAATTTTTTGGGTCTTCTAGGTATAGAATCATATCATCAGCAAATAGTGCTAATTTGAGTTCTTCTTTTCCTATCTGAATCCCTTTAAGAAGGTCTTTCCATCTTCTGAGTTCTTCTATGATTTCTTTCTTTAGTGTTCTCTAATTTTCGTTATAGAGGTCTTTCACCTCTTTCATTAAGTTGATTCCTAGTTTTTTTTTTTTTTTTTTTGCTATTGTAAATGGGGTAGTTTTCACCATTTCCCTTTCAGAGGCTTTGTCGCTGATGTACAAAAATGCCTTTGACTTATGGGTATTGATCTTGTATCCTGCTACTTTGCCGAATTCATTTACTAGTTGTAAAAGTTTTCTGGTAGACTTTTTTGGGTCTTCTAGGTATATTATCATGTCATCAGCAAATAGTGCTCATTTGAGCTCTTCTTTTCCTATCTGGATCCCTTTAATTTCTTTTGTCTGTCTAATTGCTCTGGCCAGTGTTTCAAGAACTATGTTAAATAGAAGTGATGAAAGAGGGCATCCCTGTCTTGTTCCACTTTTTAGAGGGAATGCTTTCAATTTTTCTCCATTTAGAATGATGTTGGCCTGGGGCTTAGCATAGATAGCTTTTACGATGTTGAGATATGTTCCAGTTATCCCTAGTTTTTCTAATGTTTTGAACATGAAAGGGTGCTGCATTTTGTCAAATTTTTTTTTCTGCATCTATTGAGATAATCGTATGGTTCTTACCTTTAAGTCTACTGATGTGATAAATTACATTTATTGATTTCTGTATGTTGAACCAAACTTGCATCCCTGGTATGCGCCCCTCTTGATCGTGGTATACTATCTTTTTGATATGTTTTTGTATTTGATTTGCCAGAATTTTATTGAGAATTTTTGCATCTATGTTCAGGTGGCATCACTATACCAGAACTTAAACTATACTACAGAGCAACAGTAACAAAAACAGCATGGTATTGGCACCAAAATAGATCAGTAGACCTATGGTACAGAATAGAGGACACAGAGACTACAAACATAATTATAGTTATCTTACAAAGACGCCAAAAATGTACACTGGAGAAATGATAGCCTCTTCAACAACTGGTGCTGAGAAAACTGGAAATCCATATTCAACAAAATGATATTAGAACCCTATCTCTCACCATGCACAAAACTCAACTCAAAGTGGATAAGGACCTAGGAATTAGACCAGACACACTCCGCCTATTAGAAAAAAAAGTAGTCCCTAATCTCCATCATGTCAGATTAGGCCCCAACTTCCTTAATAAGACTCCTATAGTGCAAGAATTAATATCAAGAATCAATAAATGGGGTGAATTAAAACTAAAAAGTTTCTTCTCAGCAAAAGAAACAATCAGTGAGGTGAATAGAAAGCCTACTAATTAGGAACAAATTTTTACCACATGCACATCAGATAGAGCACTAACCTCTACAATATATAAAGAACTCAAAAATCTTAACACCAAAAAAACAAATAATCCAATCAATAAATGAGCCAAGGAGCTGAACAGACACTTCTCAGAAGAAAATATACAATCAATAACAAATACATGAAAAAAATGTTCAACATCTCTAGCAATAAGAGAAATGCAAATCAAAGATTTCATCTCACTCCAATCAGAATGGCAGCTATTAAGAATACAAACAACAATAAGTGTTGGCGAGGATGTGGGGAAAAAGGAACACTCACACATTGCTGGTGGGACTGCAAATTGGTGTAGCCATTATGGAAAACAGTATGGAAAATCCTTGGAACGCTAGGAATAGAACCACCATTTGACCAAGCCATCCCACTCCTCAGTCTATACCCAAAGGACTTAAAAACAGCATATTACAGGGACATAGCCACATCAATGTTTATAGCAGCACAATTCACAATAGCTAAATTGTGGAACTGACCCCGATGCCCTTCAGTAGATATATATACATACACACACACAAACACACACACACACACACACACACACACACACACACACACACACAAAATGGAACACTATTCAGTACTAAAAGAGAATAAAATCATGGCATTTTCAGGTAAATGGTTGGAGCTGGAGAATATAATGCTAGGTGAAATTAGCCAATACCAAAACACAAATGCCAAATTATTTCTCTGATTAAGGATGCTGATTCATAATATGCTGTGGAGAAAGGGGGTGGGAGGATTAGATGAAACTCTAGAAAGGGCAAAGGGGAAGAGGGGAGGGAGGGGAAGGGAGGTGGTGTATGGGTAGGAAAGACTGTGGAATGCAATGGTCATCATTACCCCAAGTACATGGATGATGACACGAATAAGGTGACTCTACTTTGTATACAACCAGAGATATGAAAAATTGTGCTCTATATGTGTAATATGAATTGTAATGCATTCTGTCATATATAACAAAATAAAAGTATTTTAAAAAAAGTACAGAGGGTTGTTTTAATGTGATTAAAGCTAAATTGTTATCCACTTAAAATATACTGATAGAACCAGAAGTCTCTTTTGTCAATCTCATAAAAACTGCAAAAACAAACAAACAACAATCCCTGTAATAAATACACCAAAGACAAAGGAATCAAATCATACCACTACAAAAAAATCATTAAACCAGAAATGGAGATCACAATAATAGAAAAAAATAACTTATAAATGGGTCAAAAACAACTATTGAAATAGATATAGTAAATTCTTACCTATCAATAATTACTTTAAATATCATAGGTTATATTTTCCAATCCAAAGACACAGTAACTTCATGGGTTAATAAGCAAAATCTAAAATATATGGTGCTTACTGTAGATTCACTTCACTCTTAAGGATATACAAAGGCTAAAAGTAAAGAGACAAATAAAGATATTTTGTGCAAGTGGTCACCAGAAGACCACAGAGGTGGTCTATATTTATATTATAAAAAACAAGCTTTAAGTCAAAGACTATCAAAAGAGAAAAGGTCATCATATAGTAATAAAGGGATCAATCCATCAAGGGGATATAACATCTGTAAATACACATGCACCCAACATCAAAGTACCTAAATATATAAAGTAAACATTAACAGAACTAAAAGGAAGAGATGTCAATGCAGTGACAGGGACTTTAATACCCCACTTTCAGCAATGGATAGCTCATCCAGACAGGAAATCAGTAAGGAAATAGCTGACTAAACACTGTAGACTAATCAGACCAAACCACACACATACAAAAACATTAAAACCACAACAGAATGTGTCTCTGTGTGTGTGTATATAGATATAGATAGATAGATAGATAGATAGATAGATAGATAGATGTATGTTGGGCCACAAACCAAGTATTAACAAACTTATAAAAATGGAAATTATTTCAAGGATCTTTTTTAAACACAATGATATAAAACTAAAAATCAGTAACAGGAGAAAAACTGAAAAGATCCTAAATGTGTAAATTAAGCAAATCATTCCAGAAAAACCAAAAGCTCAAAAAAGAAATCAAAAGGGGCATCCAAAAATATTTTCATACAAACAAAAATGAAAATATGGTGTTGGGGACATTAAGAACACGTCAGCCGAAAGAATAGAAATTTAAGTCAAGGAAATGAAAACCTAACTCTCTGGCTGTCTCCCACTTCCTGATACGTGGACTTGGCCTATCCCAGGGGTGTTGCCCTGACATATGACGAAAAATCAAACCACCACTAGGATAGGCTAGTGGCTGTTCCTCCAATGTGATCTGTTCGTGCTCCCTATGCTCCCCTATAACCTTTCTGCTGATTGGCCCATGTCTTCTATAAAGGCCGTCCAACTTCCTCAATAAACTGAGCTCGTGCCTTGACTGGTCTCCCTGATGCGTCTGATTGTCCTCCGAAAGGAGGGCTGGGTGCAGGCGGTCAGTCGGCTCTTATTTTTCGGGATCCGTCCTTGTTGGGGCATGCTCCCCCTTCTCTTGCAGGTTGAGAGGAGTCAGGGGCTAAAAACCCCAATAACATGGTACTCTAAAATTTATGGAATACAACAAAAGCAGTACAAAGAAAAAAGTTTATAGTGATAAATGCCTACATTAAAAAAGAATGATCTTAACTGAACAATCTAATACCTCATGAAACTAAATTTAAAAACTAAGCCCAAACACAGCAGTAGAAAGGAAATGCTAAATATTAGAGCAGAAAAAAACTGAAACAGAGACTAAAATATCAACAGAAAATATTTAAAAAAATTAACACACCATTAGCCATATTAACCACTGAGAAAAGAAGACTCAAAAATATAAAAGAAAGAAGAAATGTTTCAACCGATACCACAGAAAAACAAAGTTCATAAAAGACTACTATAAATAACTATTCATCAAAAAATGGATGATTTAGCAAAAATGGATATAAGTTCCTACAAATATAAAACCTCCAAAACAAGACATAGAGAATCTAGGCAGATAAATAACAAGATTGAATTAGTCATCAAAAACCTCCCAACAAAGAAAAGCCCAGGATAAGATGGTTTCACAGGTGAATCCAACTTGCTGAGCCACTTTTCATAAAATTAATAATGAGGGAATACTTTCAAACTTGTACAAGGACAGCCTTACCCTGATACCAAATCCAGACAAGGATGCTACAAGAAAATAAACATAGGCCAATACTCCTGATAAACATAAATACAAAAGCCCTCAATTAAGTACAACAAACTATATTCAACAGCATATTTAAAGGATCACAGACCCTGATCAAGTAGAACATATCATTGGAATGCAAGAATGATTCAACATATGAAAATCAATAAATGTAAGACACCACATTAACAGAATAAAGTTTTTTTTTTTTTTTTTAAAAAATGTTGGTATATTGTAATTCCACATAACAGAGGGATTCTCTGTGATCTATTTGTGCAAGCATATAACATAATTTGGTCAATTCTATTGCCCAGGTACTTTACTCTTCTGCCCATCCCCCTCTGCTCAATTCCCATCATCTACTCTAGTGGTCTCCCTTCAATTTTCATGAGATCCTTTTTTAAATTCTCTCTCTAGCTTTCACATATGATAAAGCACATGGCCCTTTGCTTTAAGTCTCTTATTTCACTTGACATGATGTTCTCCAGTTACATCCATTTTCCTGAAAATGGCATAATTTTGTTCTTTATAAAGTGAGTAAAATCTTGTTCTGTATATATAACATATTTTCCTTATCCATTCATCCATTGACAGAACCTAGCTTGGTTCCCTAACTTGGCTGCTATTAACACGGGTATGCATGTATCACTAACTTTAATTCTTTGGGATAAATATCAAAGAGTGATACAGCTTTGTCACATGATGTTTCCACACCTTGTCTAAAGGAATCTCCATACTGATTTCTATAGTGGTTATACTACTATACAATTCCACCAGCAGAGTATATGTAATCATTGTTCCCCACTTCTGTGTCAGCATTTATCATTATTTAAATTCTTGATGATTGCCATTCAAACTGGAGTGAGATGAAATCTCAGAGTAGTTTTGATTTGAATCTCCCCAACTGCTAAAGATGTTAATCTTATTTTTTTATGTGTTTGTTGGTTGGTTGTATGATTTCTCTTGAGAAACATCTGTCTAGTTCATTTTCTCGCTTGCCCACTTATCAATTGGGTTATTTGTCTTTTTGGTGTTCAGTTCTGAGTACTTTATATATTCTGAATATTAATCCTCTAACAGAAGAGTAGCTGGAAAGATTTTCTCCCACTCTGAAGCAGAATGAAGTTTTAAAAATCATATGATCATCTTAATAGATGAAGAAAAAGCATTTAAAATAATTCCTCTGGACGCAGTTGCTGAAGGACGCGGAGTAGGAAGTTTGAGTGCGTTGCTCGCGGTTCTATTGCAACTGAAAGGGAGCCGAGACATTCGTGCACCTCTGGACAGCGAAATACAAGGTTCTCCGGACCACAACAGCAGGGGCAGAGTCGCAGCAGTCCACAGTCCGAAGCAGCGCTGTTTGTGCTGCAGGCGCAGGAGCCAATACCATCTCAGCAAGGAGAGGATCCACCCAGCGGCTTTGAAACCGATCTTTGAGGAGGGATGAAAAGAGGCCTAGAGGCGTGGGCGGTGTCCACATGGAGCTCTTTCACACTGCTTGCCAAGCCCGTCCCACACGCTCTGTACTGACACCAGGGTCTGCTAGCTGCTGTTGAATGGGAGAACACCGCCATCTTTGAGAAGTGCAGTGGCTGACCCAGACAAAGGGGAAAAGACGGAGGAGACAACAGCTGCAGACACCCAGGGAGCCCCAGCGCTCTGAAGGCAGCGCACACCTGGGTGAGACTCGGGTAACCAGCAGGGGAGAATGTGTCTGAGGCCAGCCCAGCGGCCACAAGAAGCTACAACTGTGGGTGGGCGTGGGGAAAGGGTGCCTTCTGGAGGGTCCCCTTCACGGTGCCATTCATCTGTTGACACACAACCGCCCTGAGCCAATCTTCCCCCTGAGCCATTCGGCCACAGGCCTAGGGTGCAGACTTGACTCCACTGACAGGGTCACAGACTATCTGGACGAGGTCCGATGCAGTTGGCTTAAATTAGAAAGGGAAAAGAGAGGGGGCTTCCCAGAGCCCATTTTGTTTGAGACTTGGGGTTCGACCTTTTATTATTTTTTTTTTTTTTGGTTGGTTTGCTTGTTTTATTGGTTTTGGGGGTTTTTTGTTTGTTTTTCTTTTTCTTTTTTTGGCTTTGTTTTGTTTTGCTTTTTTTTTGCATTGATTGTCAGTGTGTTAGATTGGTTGCTTCTGCTCCTTTTCTCATTCCTTCTTTTCTTCCTTCTCACTTTGGCATCTCTTCTTCCTCCTTCATCTTTCATATTTGCACCCTGCCAGTGCATACTAAACAGACGCAAAAACAAGCTTTACGCAGAACGTGGGATTTCTAGAACCGGCGCAATTGAACTGGATAGCAAAGCGGTGTTATAGATAGTTTACTCTCTATTTTCTTGATTCTCTCTCTCCTCTCTCTTACACCAATTTCTACTCTTTTATCATTTTTTTTCTTTTCCATCTTACTTTATATATAAATTGGTCTCTCCACCTAATTGTCTACTCCATTCTCTATCTTCTCTCTTCTACTGATACTAAACCATTTCAATAGAAATCTCCTTTCATACTTTCCAAGAAAGAACAATTCAAGACACTTCCTTCTTCCTAAACATAACACCTCTGTATCCAATACTTGAAGCTATAAAACCCTATCAGAAGCGTACAGAGTAAATTGGAAATAATATCTGGGTTAACAAAATCTGTACATTGTGATCAAAATCAAATTTTCTGAATAGAAAGTGTTAGGTTTTAAAGTGTAAAGGAATTATAAGGGGATCTGATAGCATTGTACTACAGGAACAACATAAGGCATTAAGGTAAAATTGAAACAGTCAAGGTCCCACAGTGCAGGAAGAAAAGACACACAAGCATCATGAAAAAACAAGGGAAGAAAGTGACACAAACAAATCAAGATTCCTCAGCAGTAGATTTCATGGCAAACACAGTTGGTTAAATGCCAGAGATGGAACTTAGAAATTACATATGCCAAATGTTTAGGGAACTTAAAAATAAACTCAAAAATGAGATGAGGGAGCAAGTACAGGAGGCAAAAGATCATTTTGACAAAGAACTCCAAAAACAAAAACAGGAAGTAAAAGATTACTTCAATAGGGAAATAGAGGCTCTAAAGAGAAACCAAATAGAAATTCCAGAAATGAAAGAAGCAATAAACCAAAATAAAAGTTCAATTGAAAGCATCTCCAACAGAGTAGACCACTTGCAAGAAAGAACCTCAGACAATGAAGACAAAATATATGTCCTAGAGAAGAATTTAGACTATATAGCAAAACTCGTTGGAAATCAAAAACATAACATCCAAGAATTATGGGACAGCATAAAAAGACCAAACTTAAGAGTGACTGGCGTAGAGGAAGGGGCAGAGTTTCAAGCCAAAGGAATGAGTAATTTATTTAATGAAATAATTACGGAAAATTTTCCAAACTTGAGGAATGAATGGGAAAACCAAGTTCAAGAGGCATACCAAACACCAAACAAACAAAATCTCAACAGATCCACACCAAGACACATTATAATGAAAATGCCTAATATTCTGAGCAAGGAGAGAATACTAAAAGCCACAAGAGAAAGGAAGCAGATCACATATAGGGGGAAACCAATCAGACAATGCTCAGATTTTTCAACCCAGACCTTAAAACAAGAAGATCCTGGAATAGCATATTTCAAGCTCTGAAAGAAAAGGGATGTCAACCAAGAGTCTTATATCTAGCAAAATTGAGCTTTAGATTCGAAGATGAAATAAAAACCTTCCACGACTAGCAAAAGTTAAAAGATTTCACAACTCGAAAGCCAGCACTTCTGAACATCCTGGGCAACATTTTTCATGAAGAAGAAGAGAAAGATAACAATGAAAATCTACAAAGGGAGATATTAAACTAAGGGAAATACCAACCAGAAGAGAAACCAAATCAAGCTAAAGACCATAATTCAAATAAAAATGGATGGGAATAAAAATCACATCTCAATAATAACCCTGAATATTAATGGCCTAAACTCACCAATCAAAAGGCACAGATTATGAGAATGGATTAAAAGAAACGACCCAACAATTTGCTGTCTCCAAGAAACACACCTCATAGAAAAAGACATCAACAGACTGAAAGTGAAAGGCTGGGAAAAGTCTTATCACTCACATGGCCGGCAGAAACAAGCAGGGGTTTCCATCCTCATATCAAATAAGGTAGACTTCAAACCAAAACTAATCAAGAAGGACAAAAATGGATATTTCTTACTACTTAAGGGAACCATTCATCAACAGGATATAACAATCATAAATCTATATGCCCCAAATAATGGAGCACCTACCTTCATCAAACAAACTCTTCTCAAGTGCAAGAGTAAAATAGACCACAACACAGTTATTCTAGGGGACTTCAACACACCTCTCTCACCAATGGATAGATCATCCAAACAAAAGCTAAGCAAAGAAACATTAAGCTTACTTAAAACAATTAACAATTTAGACCTAACGAACACATACAGAATATTTCATCCCTCAGTAAACGAATACACATTTTTCTCAGCAGCACATGGCTCCTTCTCCAAAATAGACCATATATTAGGTCATAAGGAAACTCTCAGCAAGTATAAAAAATAGAGATACTACCCTGCATTCTATCAGACCATAAAGGAATGAAATTGGAAATCAATGACAAAACAAGGATTAAGAAAAACTACTTCAACAACTGGAAGCTAAACAACATGCTACTGAATGAACAAGGGGTTGAAGAAGACATCAAAGAAGAGATTAAAAAATTCCTAGAGGTAAATGAGAACACAGATACAATGTATAGAAATCTCTGGGACACTATGAAGGCAGTAGTAAGAGGAAAATTCATTGCACTGAGTTCATTCCTTAAGAGGAAAAAAAAACAACGAATAAATGACTTAACATCACACCTCAAAGCATTAGAAAAAGAAGAACAGACCAACACCAAGAGCAGTAGAAGACAGGAAATAATTAAAATCAGAGCAGAAATTAATGAAATTGAGACTAAGGAAACCATTCAAAGAATTGACAAACCTAAAAGTTGGTTCTTTGAAAAAATAAACAAAATTGACAGACCCTTAGCAATGCTAACAAAAGAAGAAGAGAAAAAACTCAAATTACTAACATTTGTGACGAAAAAGGGAATATCACAACAAACACCTCAGATATACAGAAGATAATTAGAAATTACTTTGAAAGCTTATATTCTAATAAAACAGAAAATATTGAAAGCATTGTCAGATTTCTTGAGTCGTATGATATGCCTAAACTTGAAACGGAGGCTATACACAACTTAAACAGACCGATTACAAGCGAAGAGATAGAAGACGCCATCAAAAAACTACCAACAAGGAAAAGCCCAGGACCTGATGGGTTTACAGCCGAGTTCTATAAGACTTTCAAAGAAGAACTAATACCAGTGCTCTTCAATCTATTTCAAGAAATAGAAAAAGAGGGAGCTCTTCCAGACTCTTTCTATGAGGCCAATATTACATTAATTCCAAAGCCAGGCAAAGACACATCCAAAAAAGAAAACTTCAGGCCCATATCTTTAATGAACATAGATGCAAAAATCCTGGCAAATCGGATACAAAAACATGTCAAAAAGATAGTGCACCATGATCAAGTGGGGTTTATCCCAGGGATGCAAGGCTGGTTCAACATTCGGAAATCAATATACATAATACACCACATCAATAGACTTAAAGAGAAAAATCATATGATCATCTCAATAGACGCAGAAAAAGCATTTGACAAAATACAACACCCCCTTTATGTTCAAAACACTGGAAAATCTAGGAATATCAGGAACATAACTGAACATTATAAAAGCTATTTATGCAAGGCCCCGAGCTAACATTATCTTAAATGGAGAAAAATTGAAAGCATTCCCTCTAAAAACTGGAACAAGACAGGGATGCCCCCTTTCACCACTGCTATTTAACATAGTACTGGAAACTCTGGCCAGAGCAATTAGACAGATGAAAGAAATTAAAGGGATCAAGATAGGAAAAGAAGAGCTCAAATTAGCACTATTTGCTGATGACATGATAATATACCTAGAAGACCCAAAAAACTCTACCAGAAAACTTTTACAACTAGTAAATGAATTTGGCAAAGTTGAAGGATACAAAATCAATACACATAAGTCAAAGGCATTTTGTACATCAGCAACAAAGACTCTGAAAGGGAAATGATAAAAACTACCCCATTTATAATAGCATCAAAAAATAAATAAAATACCTGGGAATCAACCTAATGAAAGAGGTGAAAGACCTCTATAATGAAAATTATAGAACACTAAAGAAAGAAATCATAGATGAACTCAGAAGATGGAAAGACCTACCTTGCTCTTGGATAGGTAGAATTAATATTGTCAAAATGTCCATACTACCAAAAGCATTATACAGATTTAATGCAATTCCAATCAAAATCCCAATGTCATTCTTCAAAGAAATAGAAATAGCAGTCATGAAATTCATCTGGAAAAATAAGAGACCCAGAATAGCCAAAGCAATCCTGAGCAAGAAAAGTGAAGCAGGGGGCATCACCATACCGGACCTTAAATTATACTATAGAGCAATAGTAACTAAAACAGCATGGTATTGGCACCAAAACAGACTGGTGGACCAATGGTACAGAATTGAGGACACAGAGACTAATACATATAATTTCAGCTATCTTATATTAGACAAAGGTGCCAAAAATATACAGTGGAGAAAGGATAGCCTCTTCAACAAATGGTGTTGGGAAAACTGGAAATCCATATGCAACAAATTGAAATTAAATCCTTATCTCTCACCATGCACAAAACTCAATTCAAAGTAGATCAAGGATCTAGGAATTAGACCAGAGACAATATGCCTAATAGAAGAAAAAGTAAGCTCCAATTTCCAACATGTCGAATTAGGCCCCAAGTTCCTTAATAAGAATCCTGTAGCACAAGAATTACTACCAAGAATTAATGAATGGGATAGATTTAAACTAAAAAGCTTCTTCTCAGCAAAAGAAACAATCAGTGAGGTAAATAGAGAGCCAACTAATTGGGAACAAATATTTAGTACATGCACATCAGACAGAGCACTAATTTCTAGAATATATAAAGAACTCAAAAAACTTTACAACAAAAAAACAAATAACCCAATCAAAAAATGGGCTAAGGAATTGAGAAGACACCTCTCAGAAGAAGATACACGATTAATTAACAAATACATGAAAAAATGTTCAACATCGCTGGCAATTAGAGAAATGCAAATCAAAACTACTCTAAGATTTCACTTCACTCCAGTCAGAATGGCAGCTATCAAGAACACAAACAACAATAAATGTTGGAGAGGATGTGGGGAAAAAGGCACACTCATACATTGCTGGTGGGACTGCAAAATGGTGCAACCGTTATGGAAAGCAGTATGGAGATTTCTTGGAAAACTGGGAATGGAACCACCCTATGACCCAGCCATCCCACTCCTGGGTCTATTCCCAAAGGACTTAAAAACAGCATATTACAGTGACACAGCTATCTCAATGTTTGTAGCTGCGCAATTCACAATAGCTAGGTTGTGGAACCAACCTAGATGTCCCTCAGCAAATAAGTGGATTAAGAAAATGTGGTATATACGCACAATGGAATTTTACTCAGCAATAAAAGAAAATAAATTAATGGCATTTGCAGGTAAATGGATGAAGTTGGAAGACATAATGCTAAGTGAAGTTAGTCAGTCTCAAAAATCCAAGTACCAAATGTTTTCTCTGATATAAGGAGGCTAGTTCATAGTATTGTTGGATGGGTGGGTACATAGGAGGACTAGAGGAACACTAGAATGGTCAAAGGGAAGGGAGGGCAAGGGGGGAGCAAGGGGGGAGGGAGGGGGAGAATAGGAAAAAAAAAAAAAAAAGAAAAGGTGGTTGAATGAGACGGGTATCATTTTCCTAAATGCATGATTGAAGACCTGAATTGTACGAATATACTTTGTATACAAACAAACAAAAAAAAAAGAATTGGTAGCATAATTCTGCACATGATAGCAAATTGGAGAGAATTAGGGGTAACAAAATGGCAGATCTACATGTGTCTGACACAAGATGTGTTGTTTGAATCTAGCACCAGGCTTGCCAGAGATATAGGTTATATACCACACTCCTCTCTCCTGGGTGCACTGAGCCTTTGGGAAATAAACATGAAATCTTGGTATCAAAATGTCACTTAATTTTTATAATAGCAGAAGACTGGAAATAACCTGATGTCCATCTTTACAGCACTAGTTAAACTATGGAAACTCATCCAGTGAAATGTCGTGCAGCCATTTAGAAAGGTGAAAAACAAGGCACTGGATGAAATATATGTGCTACTGATGGTGGAAAAAATATGTGCGCATGTGTATTCATTTATTTATTTTTGTATATAGAAAACATGTCCAGGGGCTGGGATTGTAGCTCAGCGGTAGAGCACTCGCCTAGCACGTGAGCGACCCGGGTTCGATCCTCAGCACCACATACGAATAAAACGCATTGTGTACAACTAAAAGCAAATAAATAAAAATATTTTAAAAAAAGAAAAAAATAAAAATAAAATAATTCAATATCCTTTCATAATTTAAAAAAATCTCTTAAAAAATTAAGTATGGATCTCAACATAACAAAGGCCATATATAACAAGCCCCAATCACAATATTAAAAATTTGAAGGCTTTTCCTCTTGGATTAAGAATAAGACAAAGGTGTTTGCTCTTATTACTTCTATTTAGTATATTACTAGAACTCCTGATCAGAGAAATTAGACAAGCAAAAGAAATAAAAGGCATCCAAATTAGGAAGAAACAAGTAAAACTGTCTCTTTGCAGATGGCATGATCTTATATATAGAAAACACTAAAGATTCCACCAAAACACTGTTAGAACAAACTAATTCAGAAAGTTGCATAAAACAACGTTAGCAGAAAAATCAGTTGTTTCTATGCTAACAACAAACTATCCAATAAAGAAATTAAGAAAAAATTCACATTTAAAATAGTATCAGAAAGAATAAAATTCTGAGGTATAAATTTAACCAAGGTGAAAGACCCATACACTGAAATTATAAAACAATGATGAAAGAAATTATATAAAAGATATTCCATGTTCCCAGGAAGAATTAATACTCATAAAATGTTGATACTACCCAAATCTTTATACAGATTTGATACAATCCCTATCAAAAGCCCAATGGCATTTTTCATGGAAAAAGAGGGAAAACACCTATCCTAAAATGTGTATTTGTACAAAAGACCACAAACACTAAAGTAATCTTAAACAAGAAAAATAAACAAAGAGATATTACACGTTCTGATTTCAAATTACAGTAATCAAACATAATGGCACATGCATAAAAACAGATATGTAGACCAATGGAACAGAATAGACAGAAATAAAGGTCAACTAGTTTTTGCTAAGGACACCAATAATACACAATTAGGAAAGTATGGTTTCTTTGATAAGCGATGCTGGGAAAACTAGAAATCCACATGAAAAGAACTGACCTTCCACAGTACACAAAAAATCAAAATGGATTAGACTTAAGTGTTAGACTTCATACTGCAAAACTACTAGAAAAAAATTAAGATAATTCTTCTCGAGATTGCTCTAGTAATGTGGGTTTTTTAATTTGTTCTTTTTAATTATATATGACAGCAGAATGTATTTTGACATATCATACATACATGGAGTATAACTTCCCATTTTTTGTGGTTGTACATGCTGTGCAGTTACAATGGTCATGTATTACTATAAGAACATAGGAAAGTTATATCCAATTCATTCTGCTGTCTTTCCTATTCCCACTTCCCATCCCTTGCCATCATTCCTCTTTGTCTAATCCAGTGAACTGCTATTCCTTTTTTCAGTATGATACCAAGTGCACAAACAACAAAAGCAAAAATAGCTAAATGGGAATATATCAAACTAAAACTCTTCCATACATGAAACAATCAACAGGGAAGAGACGATCTTTGGGAGGGGAGTTAATATCCAAAATAGGTGATAAATTCATACAAATGGGATAATTTTTTAATTAAAAGTAACCAGATTCAAAAACTGATCAAAGGACCTTAATGGACAATTGTCCAAAGAAGATATAAAAATAACTAAAAATATATGAAAATAAAGTGCACATCAGTGATTATAATGGAAATGCAAATCAAAACTACAATTAGACATGACCTAACACCTGTTAGGATTTTCATTATGTTAAAAATAATAAATAAGTGTTAATGAGGAGGTCCCCAAAAGAGAACCCTGAACACTGTTATTAGGGATGTAAACTGGTAAAACTACTATGGAAAACAGCATGGAGGTTCCTCAAAATATTAAAAATGAGATTACCATGTGACCCACAAATATCTCACCTGGTTATAAATCCAGAGGAACTAATATAAGAATTTGAAGAGATATCTGCACTCCCTTATTCATTGAAGCATTATTCATAATATCTAAGATATTAAACAATCTAAATATCCATCAACAGATGAATGGATAAAGAAATTATTATATACACCTATAATAGAATATTATTCAGTCTTAAAAATGAAGAAAGTCTGCCATCTACAACAATAGGGACAGATCTGAAGGTATATGCAAAGTGGGCCAGACACAGACAAATTCTGTATGATCTCATTTATATATGAAATCTAACATATTTAAATTTATAGAAGCAGATAGTGTAATGATGATTGCCACAAGCTGGGAGAAGGGAGAAATAGGGACACGTAGATAAAGGGTATAAAGCTTCCATTATGCAGTGTGCCTACACCTAAGAATACTATAATTGTCATAATTTGTAATATCCCCCATAGGCCAATATTTTAAAGGCTGAGTCCCCAAGATGGCAAAATTAGGAAATGGTGGAACCTTTAAGAGGTGGGGCTACTGGGAAAGGGGTACTAGAAACTTAGCCCTTTCCTTTCTCTCTTTTGCTTCCCAGTCACCCTGAGGTGAGCATCTTTGTTCCCCCACACACTCCTTGCCAAGATGTGCTGGCTTACCAAAGATCTAAAAGCAATGAGGCCAATCAATCATGGATTGAAACCTTCAAAAGTGTGAGCAAAAATAAGCCTTTTCTTATTGTAAGTTAATATATTGAGTATTTAATAGTAATATTAAACTAACACAATAATATATATTAAATACTATACTGCGTAGTATAGTATATATACAATATATAGCCTATATACACACAATATATTATATACTATATTAGTTAGTATATGTAGCATATACATAATAAAGTATAGAATATATACTATATATAAATAAAGCATGTAATATATATTACATATGATATTACACATATAATGTTATATATTAAAATTTGTTAAGAGGGCAGATCTTAAGTGTTCTTACCACAAAAACAAACAAACAAAAAAATTACCACAGGAGTAAACTTTGAGAGATAAAGCATATATTTATGGCCTTGATAATAATGCTTTCATGGATGTATCCTTAATCCCCAATCTCATCAAGATGTAATATATATGTGTGTGTGTGTATGTGTATATATATACACATACATGTATACATATATCATACTCTCAAAGTGTTCTAAAATTTAATTCATAGAAAAATATAAATTGTAACTATTTTAATGGATTAAAAAACTGACATAATTTAACACAATCTATGATTTTTTAAAAAAAAATCTTATCAAACTAGAAATAGAAGGGAACTGCCTCATTCTGACAAAGAGTTTTTCAGTAAATATTATATAACAGTTGAGTTTTTTAAAGCTTTTCTCCCAATATAAAATAAAAATATAAGGATACACAATACCATTAATATCCATATTATAAAAAATGCACTGGTTAGTGTAATTATGTGAGAAAAATGAATATAAGCATAAAGATTAGAGGAAGGAAACTCTCATGACCTGCAAGTAACATGATTCCAAACACACACAAACATCTAAGAAAATCAACAATTAGAAATAAGAGAATTTACCAAAATTGCTAGAAACAAGCTCAATATAAAAAGCAATTGTTTTTAAATCAGCAACACAAAAATAAAATTTAAAATGCCATTTGCAATAGCATTAATTTATGTTAAATATAAAATACTAAATCTAATAAAAGATAAAGGAGATCTTTACTCTGAAAACTATAACATATTGATGGAGAAAAGTAATAAGTTCTAGAGCTCTACAGCACAGCAGGGCTAGTGAGTACAGTTCACAATAAACTATTATACATTTTATGAATTACTAGAAAAGAGAAGCTCAAATGTCCTAGGCACAAAGTACTGATAAGGACATGGAAATGTTAATTACTGTGATTTGATCAGTGCACATTGTATACATAAAGTATACAGCTGTATACCATAAGTATGTATAATTATGTGCTAATCAAAAATGTTTGAGATAGAAATGCTGACCTATGCTGATAGGTGATTATACTTGATTTGTATTTATTATCACACCATATCACACAAATAGGTACAATTAAAATTATAATTTAAAATTTCTTAAAAGAACATACTTGAAAAAATTTTATAGTAAATAAAAAATACCATCTATATGGATTGGAAAATTAAATACTGCAAGATGACAATTGGCTCTAAGGTGATCTAGAGATTCAGTACAATCTAACAAAAAAAACTAATGTTGAAGTAATTTTTTATGAAATTGGTAAACTAATCCTAACATTTATATTGAAATGAAAGGGACCAGAAATAGAATAAATCTAGATGGCCTACATTAGTATACATAAAGATATTACAAAGCTACAATAATGATGCAGCATTACATTAACAAAATATAAATAGACACCACTGGAACAGATTAGTAAATTCAGAAAAGTTACCTAACTTAGGACAAGTAACACAGTTTTAAATAAGGAAATGTACATGGATATATAATAGAGAAAGATAGTCTTGAATGAATAGTACTTAGGTCAGTGGGTGGCTGTGGTATAGAAAGAATCTTGCTCTCTACCTAACCTTTACAAGAAAAGGAAATCCAAATGTACTATGGATCCAAATGTCAAAGGTAAAACAACAAATATCTATTATGGTTCAGATGCATCTTTTCACATGTGAGAAGATGCAAGAAAGTTTAGAGGTGAAATGATTGGGTTATGAAAGCCTTAACCTAACTGGTGTGTTAATCCACTGACAGGATTAACTGGGTGTAACTCTAGGCAGGTAGATGTGACTGGAAGAAGTAAGTCACTAGGGATGTGCCTTTAGGGTTTATATTCTGTTCTTATTTAGTGGAGCTCGCTCTCTCTGCCTCCTGGTGGCCCTGTCCTGAGCTGCTTTCCTCCACCACACTCTTCCACCATGATGTCCGGCCTTACCTTGAGCCCTGAGGAATGAAATCAGCCTGAAATCTCTGAAACCCTGAGTGCCAAATAAACTTTTCCTCCTCTAAAATTTTTTTGTCAGTTCTTTTGGTCATAGTCAAAAAAACAAAACATCTAAAACAAAAGTAATTAAGGTAAGAAAACTGGCAAATATCTTCATGACTTTGCATAACAACTTCTTAAACAGTACACAAAAATGTACAAACCACAGAAGAAAAAAATATATACTGCAGACTACATAAACATTAAGAACATCTCTTCATTCAACGGCTCCATGAAGAAACTAGAGCAGCAATCCAAAGACTCATCCAGAAAATATCAAGAACTCCTACAAATCAACAACCCAGTAGAAAAGTGGGTAAAAGTCTTTGAATAAACACTTCACAAAAGAAGGAATGTAAGTGGCCTATAAACATTTGAAAAGACACTGAACTTCAGTAGACATCAGGAAATTTCAAGTGAAAACCAGAAAGTTATAACATAAACTGATACCAAAATGGCTAAAATAAAGAAGACAGAATATCAAGTGTTAGATACAATGTGGCACAAATATAACTCTCATTTAATATGGGTAGTCATATAAATGAGCACAACAAATTGGAAGTAATTAACAAGTCAGAACATATATATATATACATACATATACACATATCTATTCCTAATACCCAACAAAATTAACGTATTCACCCAAAGACATATTCAAGAATGTCCATAAGTGCCCTGTTCTAATATCTCAAACTAGTAACAATCAAAAAGCCCATTTATTGGACAATGAATAAATTGTGATATATTCATAATATAAAATGCTATATATAATTTTTTAACTGCTACACAAATGATTTCACAAACATTATGCTAAGCATAAGAATCTAGACAGAAAATAATACCTGCTGTTGTATTTTACTAATATAAACTTGAGAACATGCAAAATCAACCTAGAAGGATAATCACTCATAGTGAGATGAGACACTGGAAAAAGTGAGTACAAGGGCAAAGGGGTTATCTTGAGTCCTGATAATATTGTTTCTTTTTGTTTATGTATATATATTTTTAAATTTTTTATTCTAACTTGTTATGTATGACAGCAAAATGTATTACAATTCATATTATACATATACAGCACAATTTTTTATATATTGTTGTATACAAAGTATATTCACACCATTCATGTCTTCATACATGTACTTAGGGTAATAATGTCCATGTCATCCCACCATCTTTTCTACCCCCTTTCTCCCTCCCTTCCCCTACCACCCCTTGGCCCTGTCTAGAGTTCTAGAGTTCGTAGAATCCTCCTATGATCCCCCTCCCAACCCCATTATGAATCAGCACCTTATATCAAGAGAAAACATTCAGCATTTGGTGTTTTGGGATTAACTAACTTCACTTAGCATTTATATTCTCCAACTCCATCCATTTTCCTGTAAATATCATGATTTATTCTCCTTTAATGCTGAGTAATATTCCATTGTATATATATATGCCACATTTTCTTTATCCACTCATCTACTGAAGGGCGTCTACGTTGGTTCCACAATTTAGCTATTGTGAATTGTGCTGCTATAAATATCGATGTGGCTGTGTCCCTGTAGTATGCTGTTTTTTAAGTCCTTTGGGTATAGACCAAGGAGTGGGATAGCTGGGTTAAATGGTGGTTCCATTTTTCAGTTTTCCAAGAAATCTCCATAGTGCTTTCCACATTGGTTGCACCATTCTGCAGTCCCACCAGCAATGTATGAGTGTGCCTTTTTCCCCACATCCTCTGAGTGCTAGTTTCCCACATACGTTCACTTTGTAAAAATTCATTGATCTATATTATTATATGTACTTTTGTGTATATATTTAGTTTAATAAAAAGTTATTTTAAAAGTTTATTGATTCAACAAATGGCATGAGAAAAGTGGATACCACATGCAAAAAAATGAGGTGGTTCCCTTACCTTCTTATGCCACATAAAAAAAAAATAGTTCAAAATGGATAAAAGACCTAAACACAGCAGCTAAAACAATAAAACTCTTAAGAGAAAACATACATGAATATAATATCTATAATATATTTAAAACTTATAAAATTCAACAACAAGCAACTCAATCTAAAAATGGACAAAGGACTTAAATAGACATTTCTTCAAAAAAGAGGACCAATGGTCAAAAAGCATATGATGAGGCAGAGGTGGGTAGGAAAGAATGAAGGAACTTTGGCTTGTGCAGAGGGGAGTGAGGGGAGGGGAGGGGGTATGAGGATGAGAAGGAAGAATAGTGAAATGAAACTGACATTATTACCCTACATACATGTATGATTACACTACGGGTGTGATTCTGCACCATGTTCAGCCAGAGAAAGGAGAAGTTGTGCTCCGTTTGTATATAATGTGGAAAAATATTAAGTCATGTATAAGTGACTAGAACAAATTTAAAAAGAGACAAAATACATTAAACAAAAATAAAATAACAGCATATGAAAAAATGCTCAATGTGCACTTATAATTAGGAAAATACAAATCAAAACCACAATGAAATACCACTTATACCTTGTAAGATGGCTACTACTTTAAAAAAATAGAAAATACTAAGTGTTGGCAAGGATCTGCAAAAATCGGAACCTGTACATTGCTAGTAGGAATGTAAGATGGTCCGGCCACAACAGAAAACAATTTGTGATTCTTTAGAAATTTAAACATAATTTAGTTAATGATCCTACGATTCCATGGCTAAGCATATACTGAAAAGAATTTAAACCAGAGGTACCAAGAGAAATTTGGATACCAATGTTCATAACAACATTATTCACAATAGCCAAAATGTAGAAATCACCCAAATGTCATTTAATGGATGAATGAATAAACAAAACATGACCTAAACATTCACTGTAGTACATGCTCCAATAAGAATGAACCTTGAAAACATTATGCTAAGGAAAATAAGCTATATATAAAAGGATAAAAATTACACAATTCCACTTATATGAAGTACCTAGAATTGTCAAGTTTATACAGACAGAAAATAGAATGGTAGCCTACCACCAATCTAGGTAGTGCACACCTATAATCCCAGGAACTTGGCAGGATGAGGCAGGATGATCACAAATTTGAGGCCAGCCTGAAAAATTTAGCAAGGCTCTATCTAAAGCAACTTATCTCAATCTAAAGACCCTATCTCAAAATAAGAAAGAATTGGGGAAGTGGCTTAATAGTTAAATGCCCCTGGGTTGATTTAATCACTTGTACCAAAGAAAAAAGAAAAGAAAACAATGGTAACTACCAGGGCTTAGGAGAGGAGATAATGGCTAGTTTGGGTTTAATGATTATAGAGTTTCAGTTTGGGATGACTAGAAAGTTCTGGAGGATAGATGATGTTAATGACTGTACAACATTGTAAATATACCTAATGCCACAGAATTATACACTTTAAAATGCTTAAAATAGAAAATTTTGCCAAGTATATTCTACCATAATTTTTAAATTGTTTTTTAAAGTTTATTGACCATCTATTATATTTTTTAGTCTTCATAGTAATTGTTAGGACTATAAGTAAATGACCCCTTGCTTGTGATTTTTCTACTTCTCTCCCTTTCCACTCCTAATAGTTACTCAAAACATGGTCACTTTCAACATTCTTCATCAAAATTCTCAAAATCTGGAGCATCTGAGTGCTTAAAGCTTATAACAGCTAATCCCAACATACCATGATCATTCCAATTCACAGGAATTCTCTCATTCACACCAAATCTGCTCATCTTTATGAGTCAAATCTTTTTTTGACTCAGCTTAAATCTGTTAATTAATGCATTCACTAAGAACAGTCCCTTCCACTCCACGGTAGATTCTCACCAAATTTTAAGTCTTTATTATTATCCATTGAAAATTTGAGAGCCTAATATGATAGAAAAGAAGGTAAATATTCTCATGGGAGCTAAGAAAACTTTATTTCACGTGCCCTGCCTGCTGACCTGGAAGAATAAAGAAATATTTTGATTGGATTAATATGAAATCTTTTGTGTCCATTCGTCATTTGTAGCTCCCTAACACCTAGGGTACCTCCCACATTATGAGTTCTGCTTTCTCCAAAGCAGAGGCTAGAAAACCTTGCGACCAGTCTCCTAAAGACAGGACAATGACCTCGTGTTTGACAAGAAATGGACAGGGAAGCTAAGTCATAGCCAATATGATTTCTCCACTTGCTCACCATCTTTCCTATATGCCGAGAATGAGAAGAAAAAGGAGACACAGTAGTAGCATCAAAACTGGAGAAGACTGAAAATAGATTTCTTTCAGGGACTGTACAACTATCAAAAATATTGTCTTGCTTAGGTTCCATTTTCTCCTAAATTGTCCATCACATATTCTTAAAGAATAGTTAGATATAATACAGTTTATATAATTTTATTTTAGAAGCCAAATACCTCCCATGACCTTCTAAAATAAACAAAATCATAGCTTTGCAATAAACTGAACTAAACATATGTAAATTATAATTTACCACAAATAAGTGCAGCTTACTGCAATATTTTTTAAAGCACATTCTGTTTCATAAGCTTTGCACATATTTGTCTATTAAACACAAACTTGAAAAACTATGAAGGAAAATACACTGGCTTGCTGCCATTCATATAACTCATAGTATGATACAAATCAACCAAACTGACTGCTCAGGAGATAGCTCTAAAACCACAACTTTCAAAAGACCATGATTAAAGCAAAGAATCTATGCATATACATTTGTTTCTAATCACATATATATTCTACTCATTGTTTTCAATAAGCATTCTTACTATAGAATTTTGATATGATTGATGAGGCAAGAATTCTATGGACTTTGGTTAAGCAGATGTGATAAAATAAAAGGTACAAAAATATGAGTAAGAGGTTTTTTAAAATGAATGCTGTCAAGTACACACTAAGCACATTTCTTAAAAGAGTTTTAATAAATTAACTCTATTCACTTGAAATAGCTTCAATAATTCTATAAGTCAATAAAGATCTATCACTTGATACATACAAGTACATAGGTCTGATTTATTCAATAAGCTTTTAAATTCTATCAATTTTATGTGCATCCACCTCCTACAATATTAAAAATCCATTCACTTACATAATTTATGAATAAGTGTGTAAGGTAAAAGATAAACTTCAGCACCCCCCCATCTGTCTGCATTTGAATTACTTTTCTCAATCAAGTTTATGAAGAACAAAGTAGTAAGCTCTTACTTTGATACTATGTGCATGAAAAAGGATTCATTTTATACATGTGATTCATCCCTAAGGAGGTTGGCCATTCCATTTCTGAGACCACAAAGGTGACCACAAAGGTCACCTTAGCAGCAGATGTGAGACCTTTAGAGCTCCACTCCTGTGTCACTGCATCACAGCCCTCAAAAAGAACCTCAACTTCCATTCTTTTCACCTCACCCTGTGCCATCTGCTCCAAGATCTCTTTCTAGTTACAAATAAAAGCCCTATGAGTCACCTGGACTTTCTTTGCATGTACATTTTTAAGTCCAAAATAGTTCTGTAGTATTCTCTGTGTTTACACAGTCACTGTACCAGGACCTGGTACAAGGTAAAGTTCATACTCCACAGGACAATCAACAACGTGCTGTGTAGACCAGCATTCTTTCAAACCTACCAAGTAGTACATAATATTCACATATACATCATTCTTCTCATACAGAGTTTTTTTCTGATTTTCTGGATTAATTTGACTTTGTTCTATCTCATCAAAAACACTGATATTAATCTGTTCCTACTTGAAACCTTGCTTTAGCTTATTATTTTATCCTTTAAAATGTAATTAAGAACCATCATTTATCTTAAAAAGTAAAGGCAATAATTACCTGGAGTCTTTGACACTACTGTATATTTTCTTGGTTACTTTTTCACCAAAACTTGGGACATTACATGAAATTCCTAAGTGTTCACTAGGTGGAATTTCATAAAAGAAAACTTGGAAATGTGTAAAACAAAAAAAAATCTTCAACAGTGAGATAACTAGAACCCTCTTTCCCCTCTGCAGTTCATTTAATTGCAGTATATTTTCTATTAAACCAGCTCCACATCACCTCCAGCCAATCCTCAAGGTAGTGAGGATTCCAGTGGAAAAGAAACTGCTCTTATTCTTAATGGGATGCAGAAGTCCTCCAAATGTTGATTGCCTGAATTTAAATTGCCCTTATCAAAATGCTACATACACATAAGCAACTGTGAAAATTCCCTTCAACTATTGGGTCCCAATTATCACAATCAGAACTTTTGAAAAAAATAAATCATAGGAGGAAAGTCAAACTATATGCATAAAGGGCAGAGACTGAATTTTCTGGTCACTTGATGGATAAATCAGTTGCCTAAGCATTGCGGATTATGTAAAATGCATAAATTGTGATACAACAATCAAAATGGAATTACTCATGCATCCATCCATTAAAGGCTCTATCCCCAGGCTGACTTACTTCATTTACTGCTTCAAAGTTCAGAACATAATCTCATTATCTCACTATTCTCTTTCAGTTCCATGTGAAGGCACAAAACTGTAACCACTAAAAACATTTCTTCAATCTAGCCATGGACAGATGAAAATAGAGCCAGGAAAACAGAGTGCTTGTCCTCCTTCACAGTCTCACCCAACTTTTGCCTCCATCAAGTTTGAAAAAAACAACCTCCCTATCAATTACACAGGTTCACTACTCTAGAAGTTAATGACATCATTTGTAAAATCAATCAGTTTGACTCCCAAGAAAATGATCTTTATGGCCTCTTCTAGGTCTAACATGTGCTTTTTAAATCTATTCCCAATCTAACTTGCACTTTACCAACAGTATCTATTAAATGAGCTAGTGTTTGATGGAATTTGGTTTTTACAATACAGAAAAAGAAGCTGAAACCCAAACAACTGAGACAAGATCATGGAACTAGCTGACCCCAGGCTCAAGTCTAGTACACTGGGCCAGCCTGCGGCCAGGGCTACCTGCACCTTATCCCACTTCCTGGTAAAAAGTGTCTTCTAAGAAGGTACAAAATGATTAATGTTACTGTGCTTCAGCAGATTTCTCCAAAACCCCACAAAATTTCAAAGGAAGAGTCACCCAAAAAGAAGAAAGTGTATCAAAAGTCCAAGACTTCATAGATAAGGAAGTGACCATTTTCTCACCATGTCAGTTACTTCATTTTCCTATCCCAAATTCCAGTGCTCTTCAAATTAAATTCATGACCTTGTAAGATCTGACCTGGCACAAGCTTCAGAAAGTTTTAGTGTTGTGTAAGTTTAGAGAGTATACACTCAGCAAACTTGACACTTCACATGCACAGGCTGTCCTTTTCGTACACAAGAAACAGATAAGAGGGCAGTGCCTGGGAGGCAAGGAAGATGTGCTGTCCTGGGGGCTCCACAAGGAAAGTCCTTGAAAAGAAGTGCAAGAGGCAGAGGGTGTGCAGGTGAACTGGTCAGGTGAAGTTGCAATATTTATTTCTGATTTGTTAGATATTCTAAGTTGATAGTTCCAGTAGGATTTCAGATTACGAAGGTATCTCACCAAGAACAGAATTTTGGTCTTTCTATTTTACTGGTCAAAATTTAATGATTTCACTTTGTGCCAGTTACTTACATAGCCTAGACCTACAACATAAGCTTATTTTATCAGTCATGTAAAATTCTAAAATTATTTTTAAATAAAAAAATTGTATAATTTAATTAATTCTCAGATCAACATTTAATAACATATCATGACCTCAAAGAATTACAAAGTATATTCCTAAGCAGATGGCTGAAATAAAATTTTATTAAGCATATTTTCACTTGCACTTAAATAACCTTTTGGAAGGAAAGTTAAGCCACATCATATTTAAAACAGAAAAAGAAATTATTTTTCTAAAGCATTCTAAAAAAAAGTTGTTTGTTCTAGGAATTTCTGAAAGAAATTTTACAATGAATCCACTTCAACCTTTGAAAATATTCCCAGATTGCTAGATGAAATGAGGCTTTACCAGTTTGCTAAAGCTAGTGATAACCAAAGAAAAGCCTTAGAAAAAAAGAAGCCTTGTCAGTGCTTCATAGATTTAAATTTCAATCAAAGAGACTGAGCCTTCCCTGCATCTCCCCCTCATGTAAGCTCCTGCTTGTGTGTAGCAAGCAGAAAGCAGTAAACACATGGCATATGACGTGTGTGACTAGGAACTGGAGGTCTTTGCTTTTTTTTTCCTCTCTTCATGTTTCTCAGTTACTTAAATATGAGTTAAAATTCAGAATCTCCACATAACATATTTGTAAGTTGTCAAGTAAAGGTAATTCCCTACCTCTAAGGTATAATACTTAACATGGAAACAGAAGCCTATAAGGAGGATATGTGACAGGAGATTACATCAGCCTCTGCTATTCTAGAGATTTTCACTTTTTCAAGGTTCTCATATATCAAACATTGAAAAACTTTCCTAAAGTAATTAACTCAGAAAGGGGATTTATCTACAGGGTCAACTAGATATTTATATGAAAAAAAATATTGAGCTTGATCCCTACCGTATGACACATAATAATTAATTTCAAGATCACAAGGGTCAGCAGAGGACTTTTGTCTGATCAGACCCCCACAAAAGTGTCTGTTGTCAAGTCTCCCTTATAATTTGAATTGGAGCTGTAACATATCCATCACAGGAGGGCAGGGGGAGTTTTGGGGCCCACCTCCATTGTCTTGAGTCCTATGCTACAGAGAAATAATAAATATTAACAGAACACTACATATATATACTTTGGTTAATGGAAATATGTTGAGTATCTAGAATCATCAGGATTACCAGCATTTTTTAAAATATTGTTTTATTTGTAGGTGGACACAATACCTTTATTTTATTTATGTGGTGCTGAGGATCCAACCCAGGGCCTCACACATGAGAGACAAGTGCTCCACTGCTGAGCCATAGCCCCAGCCCCAGGATTACCAGCATTTATGGTTATTTTTTACATCAGTGGAGAATCATTTCTAGGATGCATCTGTACTCTTTAACTCCTTGGTGTACTCAACTGTATTTCATCAATACAAATAAAATATCAACTAATTAGGGAAAAAAAAGGAGACTTACCACTTTAATGTTATAAAGATTTAAAGGGCGAGATCAGCATGTGAGTAAGAAGAATAAAGATATGATGATTAAGTCACAATACCTTAATGGGTATATATGTGTGGTTAAACTGCTTTCACATAAGTTACTTGGTGTGATCCCTTCAAGAATGATCCTGGGTAGGTAGAGTGGGTAACAATGATGATTATGGCAATACAAGTAATCACAGAAACAGCAGCAGCAGCAATAGCAACAACCCCCAGTGCTTCTTCACTGCGGACTGCAGTGTGTTTAGCATGTGACACAATCAGGGCACTGAAATCCACACCCTCCTTTAAAGAAATGCTCAGGGCCACTGCAACTCAAAGCAGCAGAGCTAAGACTCAAATAGATACTCTCACACTAATTCAGTTTGCTTTCCAGTATAAATAGTAACAAGAGTCCACCAGACTCTCCTCCAAACATCTCTTTTTCAAGAATTGCCCCATCTCCTCCATGCCCCACCATCCATCCATCTACACAGACTGTAGCCCCTGGTGATGCTGATGGCAGCAAGAGGCATCCAGATTCAAGCTAAACAAATCAGATCTCCTACTGGAAAAGGTGTAACCAGAACTAAGGCAAATCAGATTTCTCCTTCTCTGGTAAGGTGGATGGTAACACATAGACTGGGAATTGTTAGCAGGACCTATATTCATCAGGTGGAAAGGAGAAAAACAGACTATAGTGAGAAAGGAGAATGAAGACAATAGATAAAGAGATACAAGCAGAGCCCTCAGCAGGGTTCCCATCGAGGTTTTGCTCCTTAGACTGGTTACAATCCTGTATATGGATTCCATGAACACCCTTCAGGAGCCTTCCCATGTATCACCTTTCACCTTAGCCTACCTTTACTAGGTCTCTGCTCTGAGAACCAAAGAGCCTAAGCAGTGGAGATAGTGTGAACAGGTTCCAAGTCCTGCATTAGGTGATCTCACATAATACCATCTCTCTATTTTGCCTTCTCAGTACCCAACTCCACCTTCCTTTACAGTGCCCCTCTTCTGTTGGAAAACTGCTCCTTCCCCATACCCCATGCCAGACATGGGGTCTCTTGGAGTATGGCTACTACATTCAATAACATAAAGAACTCTTCAATATCCCTGTACAGTACCATTACAGCCACTTATCAAGTAAGCCTCAGAGAAATTATCTTGGTTAAAATCACACCAACAAATGATATTTCCAGTATCTGAACCCAAGAATCTCTGACATTAAAATGCACTTTCTCCATTATACCACTACCCCTCCCTTGCAGCCTGTAACCTTTACAGTAAGTTATGAACAAGTATTTACTAACCACTTTCTGTACATGGTATTGAAAAGCAATGGAAAAATAAAAGCAATATAAAATACAGGGAAATCAATGCAATTTTATTAGAAATCATTTAAGTTACAATTGCTAAGGTAAAGTGGTCCACCCCAGTGCAGGAGTTCCCATCTGCTTCCACTCACATTAATTCTCAGCAACTGGAAGGGTAGGGAAGGTAAGGTGTTTGTACTTGCTTTCCTGAAAATGGGACAAGTAGCAATCCACTGCTACCCAAGAAATGCAGTCACCTACTGTGCAGCACTTTTCCTGATCCCTGTGCAAATGAGGAAGATGTTTTCTATGAAATATTCCAGAGATGATGGTCTAGAACAAGTACCAGGGACAAAATTAAATGCTAGACACTGACAATTTATCCCTAGTGGAAAAAATAAATAAGAATAAAAACAGCAAAAATAGTTCAATCTATTTTTACAACCAGTACACTGGCAGTTAATAGCAAGTGGATGCCAGCGTTGTTTAACTGTGGGGGTCTCTCTTCTAATAGTTTTATATGGAATCCCAGGTATGAGCATCTAAAAGGATACCCTGATCCTCACTGCCTGCACCCCACAGCCCAGACCTCACAGATGCCCCAGCACACCTCCATACCCCTATGTCTTTTCAGACTACCTCCAAGCTGCAGAACTATGAAGCTGATGGTCAACAGCTTAAAAGGGCTTCTTCCCCCAGGAATGGGAATTGAACCTCAAGATGCTATACCACTAAGCTGCACTCCCAACTCCTTTTGTTCTGTATTTTGAGATAGGTTCTCACAAAATTGCACAGGCTGGCCTTGAACCTCAGATCCTCCTGCCTCAGCTTCCAAAGTTGCTGGGATTAACAGGCATTTGCCACAGCACCCAGCTTAAACATGGATTCTTAAAGTGTAGTCTGTGGGTCTCTGTGGCACTTTCAGGATATCCCCTAGTCCTCTCTGTCCCACCGCTGTCACGCGAGCCTGCCTGAATTTTCTTTATACTTCAACTAGCACAACGCACTGCAACTGACTAAATGTAGCAGATAAAGGAATTCAAATGCCTTTATTAAGTCAGACGTTACAGACATTGTAAAAATGCAAAACAATGCCACTCTTATCATTAAATATTTTATATCAGAAAATGTCATTTTTCAAATAAACATTTTGTGTTAAGAAATAAGTTATAGTGGCTCAGGAGGCTGAAACAGGAGGATCTCCAGTTCAAAGCCAGCCTCAGCAAAAGCGAAGTGCTAAGCATCTCAGTGAGACCCTGTCTCTAAAAATACAAAATAGGGCTGGAGATGTGGCTCACAGGTCAGGTGGAGTGCCCCCAAGTTCAATCATCCCCACTATCCCCTGCCAAAAAAGTTACTATGTTAAATAAAATAATAAATGTTCTTAAACTTTTTCTATCATAACTTGTAATGCATTAAATATTGATATCAATAAAATGCACAAAATAATAAAAGCTTCTTTAGGGTCTTCATTAGTTTTTAAGGATCCTGAGACCAAAATGTTTAAAAACTTCTGTCTTAGATTATGCTAATTAATTATTTATTTCCACAGGGGAATAAAGTCCACAATTCAAACCTAAAAGCTTCAGAATGACTTCCTAAGTAGAAGAGAAGAGCCACTGGGAATATTTTTTTTCTCCTAATTCTTTAGAATTAAATGAACTGATTAACTTTTAAAATGTCAAAATTATACTATCCCCTAAATTTCAAACTTAAATTTATACATAAATGTAATAAAAATATATATTTATGTGGTATATGTCAACTATGATTAATGACAACATTTGAAAGTTTCTCTAGCATGTGTGTGTGTGTATGTATGTATGTTTGTGTGTGTGTATGTATGCAGTTACTATATAGCACCTAATCTTTTTAACCATAATCTCAGACTTCAGTAGCTAAGTGTTTAATATCAAAGTAATTCAGGTTGATATCTTATATAGTTATTAACTAAATTTAAGGTATATTTTAAAAGTAGCTACACAAAAGACAGTTAATTTTCATCCAATTAAAATATAAACAAATATAAGCAGTGTTTAATATATTTTATGGCAAGAAATACCATAAATGAGATGTAAGTTTTCAAAGTAAATAAAATGTTTTTAATGCTTCTAATATGTTGATGTGTATTTTTCACTTAAATTTGAATATTTATAATCAAAGCAATTACGATTAAAGTCAAAAACATCTACTAGTACTGAGATGATCATATGACGTAAAGTATGTATGAATACAATTTATGCAAGACATGCTTCCTTCCAGATAAAAGACTTTCTAAAGGTTAAAAAAATATAACTCAAAATGTATAAACATTATGTTTTACATAGGCAAAAAAAGAGAAAGACAGATTGACAGAATAGAAAGACAATATCCTATGGAATGTCAAAGAAGCTGTTATTTTCCTTCTACCTTTGTGACATAAAGATAATATGTTATGAAATAGATGAGAAATATAAATAGGTTAATAACAAGTGCACATAAGAATAACTATTTAGCCTAATTTGGACTAGCTTTAAGTTATTCTGTTTCTTCCTCAGATTTCTTCTACTGTCACCTTCCTATTTAAAAATTGACATTTTAGCCATCTAAAGAAGGAAATTGCTCAGATTTCTCTTACAAAGATAAGGCAGCTACCATGGTGTGGTTTGAATTGTCAGATTCCAGATAAGGAAAACAATGCCCACAGAGCAAGAAAATCTTGTTAAATCAAGGAGAGAACAAGTTCTAAGCTACTATCTCCTAATATAAATTGGTTCCTCAGTCCCTTTCACCGTCTTCAAAATTGCTGGCTTTTAAAAAGTTACTCAGAATGCTGCATCATTTATGAACAAAATGATCTTCAAACTATCAATAATTCTCCAAAAACATCAGTTGATACTCCAAGTCACGTTTTAAATAATAATTAGCTTGAATAAAGTGATTCTAGCAAGGTTACTCTCCTAAATTAATGTAAAGAAGAGACTATAGGTATATACCTAAGCTTTGAAAAACTTATGACCTTAGCCAAATACATCTCATCAGGGGCACAGAAGATGGGGTGCATTCTGTTAGGAAAGCACTGTAAATGGTGGCGATCATGGACATTTTAAACATTAGTTTTAGTTATATATAACATTAGAATGCATTTTGACATATCAACAAAAGCATGGAATATAATTTGCTCTAATTCAGTCCCTAGCACGTCCCCCTCCTTCTTCTCCCTCCTTCTGCTCCCCTGCCTTTAGTCTACTGATTTTTCTGTAATTTATTTATGCTTTGTTAAATCAGTGTCTTGTGGATATTCCTGATGTGGTATTGTGCTATATTCATGCATGCACATACGAAAGTTTGGTCAGATCAAGTCCACTGTTCTTTTTCCAACCCTCCTCTCTCCTCAATCCCTTTCATCTACTCTACTGATATTTCCTCTATTTTGATGAAATTCTCTCTGCCTTTTTATTTCCTTTCTCTCTCCCTTTTTAATCCCTCCCCTCTTATTTTGGATTAGCTTTGGCATATCAGACAAAACGTTCAACCAACCTCTGACTTTTGGGAGACTTTTATTTCACCTACATTATAGTACTCCAGTTCCATCCATTTACTGGCAAATGACATAATTTCATTCTTCTTTATGGCTGAGTAATATACCAGAGTGGTTGCACCAGTCTGTAGTCCCACCAACAATATATGAGTGTACTCTTTCCCCACATCCTTGCCAGATTTATTATTACCTATATTCTTATTAATTGCTATTCTGATTGGAGTGAGATGAAATCACAATATAGTTTTGATTTGCATTTGCCTAATTGCTAGCACTGTTAAACATTTTTTCATACATATTTGTTTACCATTTTATTTCTTATTTTGAGAAGTATCTGTTTAGTTCTTTTGCCAATTTATTGATTGGGTTGTTTTATATGTGTGTGTGTGTGTGTGTGTGTGTGTGTGTGTGTGTACACACATATATATTTAGTTGTTGATAGACCTTTGTTTTTTATTTATTTATATGCAATGCTGAAAATCGAACCCAGTGCCTCATACATGCCAGGCAAGCGTGCTACTGCTGAGCCAACAGCCTCAACCCTGTTCGTTTTTGTTTTTGGTGTTACGTTTTTTGAGTCCTTTATATACTCTGCATATGATCTAAATAGCAGGTGACAAAGATTATCACCCATTCTATAGGCTCTCTCTTCATGCTCATTTCCTTTGCTGTGAAGAAGCTTTTTAATTTGATGCCATTCCATTTGTTAATTTTTTTTTTTTTTTTATTTTACTTAAACTTGCGAATTCAGAGTCTTGTTAAGGGAGTCAGTTCTGGAGCCGACAAGTTGGAGTATGCGGCCCACATTTTCTTCTAGTAGGTGCAGGGTTTCTAGTCTAATACCTAGGTCTTTGATCCACTTTGAGTACAGTTCTGTGCAGTGTGAGAGATAGGGGTTAAATTTCATCCTACCACTTATGGATTTCCAGTTTTTCCAGGACCATTTGTTGAAGAGGCTCTTCTCCAATATGTTTTTGACACCTTTTGTCAAGTATCAGATAACTATTTATGCAGGTTTGTCTCTGTGTCTTTGACTCTATTCCATCAGTCTCTATGCCTGTTTTGGTTAAGTATCAAGTTGTTTTTGTGACTATAGCTCATTATAGTATAATTTGAAATCCAGTGGTGTGATACCCCCAGCCTCACTCTTCTTGCTAAGAATTGCTTTGGCTATTTACTGGGTTTCTCATTTTTCCAAATGAATTTCAGAACTGCCTTTTATAGTTCTGTGAAAAAAAATTCACTGAAATTTTGATGGGGATTGTATTGAATCTGAATAGCACTTTCGGTAGTACAGCCATTTTGACAATACTAATTCTGTCTATCCAATAACATGGGAGGTCTTTCCATCTTGTAAGGTTTTCATCAATGTCTTTCTTTAGTTCTATAGTTTTTCATTGTAGAGGTCCTTCACCTCTTTAGTTAGATAGATTCCTAAATATTTTTCTTTTTGAGGCTATTGTGAATGAGACAGTTTTCTTAATTTCTTTTTCAACAGATTCATTATTGGCTTCATAGGTTATTCATTTCAGCAAATTCATTATTAGAATGTGCTTGATTTACGAATGTTCATCTTGTATCCTGTTGCTTTAATGAATTCATTTATGATGTTGAGAAGTTTTCTGGTGAAGTTTTTGTGTCTTCTAAATATAGAATCATGTCATCAGCAAACAGAGATCATTTGAGCCCTTCTTTTCCTATTTGTACCCTTTTAATTTCCTTTTCTTGCTCTGGCTAGAGTTTCAAGGACTATGTTGAAGAAGAGTGGTGAAAGTAGGCATCCTTGTTCCTGTTTGTAGGCAAAATCAGTTTTTCTCCATTCAGTATAATGTTGGCCTTGGGTTTATCATATACAGTCTTTACAATGCTGATTTAACTTCCTTCTATCCATAGCTTTTCTAGTATTTTAAAGATGACTGGGTACTGTAGTTTCTCAAATGCTTTTTCTGCATCTACTGAGATAATTATGTGATTCTTGACCCTGATGCTATTCATGTGGTGAAGTACATTTATGGATTTCTACATGTTGAACCAACCTTGCATTCTTGGGATAAACCCCACTTGATCATGGTGCACTATCATTTCAATATGTTTTTTTGTTAAGAATTTTTGCATCTATGTTCATCACAGTTATTGCTCTGAAGTTTCCCTTCCTTGATATGTCTTTGACTGATTTTGGTATCAGGGTGATACTGGCTTTGTAGAATGAGTTTAGCAGTATTCTCTCCTTTTCTATTTCATGGAATAATTTGAGAATTGGTACTAGCTCTCCCTTAAAAGTATGGTAGGGGCCGGGCGCGGTGGCGCACGCCTGTAATCCCAGCACTTTGGGAGGCTGAGGCAGGAGGATCGCGAGTTCAAAGCCAGCCTCAGCAATGACGAGGCACTTAGCAACTCAGTGAGACCCTGTCTCTAAATAAAATACAAAAAAACGGGCTGGGGATGTGACCCAGTGGTCGAGTGCCCCTGAGTTCAATCCCCGGTAACCACAAAAAAAAAAAAAAAAAAAAAAAAAAGTATGGTAGGACTCAGACTAAGACTCCATCCAGCCCTGGGCTTTTGCTAGCTGCTTCAATATCATTACTTGGTTCAATCTGGGTAGGTCATATGTCTCTAGGAATCTGTCAATAACTTCAAAGTTTTCTAGTTTACTGGAGTATTATTTTCAATATAGTTTCTAATAATCCTCTGGATTATAGTAGTAACTGTGGTGATATTTCCTTTTTCATCTCTAACTTTGTTAATTTAAGTGTTCTCTCCCTTTTGGTTAGTTGGGTTAAGAGTTTATCAATCTTGTTTATCCTTTCACAAAACAAACTCTTTGTTCTGTTTATCTCCTATTTTTTTTAAATATTTATTTATTTGCTTTAGTTGTACACAATGAAATGCATTTATGTTTACGTGGTGCTGAGGATCGAACCCGGGTCGTGCACGTGCAAGGTGAGCGCTCTGCCACTGAGCCACAACCCCAGCCCTCCTATATTTTTTAATATTTATTTTTTAGTTGTAGTTGGACACAATACCTTTATTTATTTATTTATTTATTTATTTATTTATTTTTATGTGGTGCTGAGGATCAAACCCAGGGCCTTGCACATGCTAGGCGAGTGCTCTACTGCTGAGCCACAATCCCAGCCCTATCTTCTATATTTTTTTATTCTCAGTTTCATTGATTTTGGGTCTGATCTCAGTTATTTCCTGTCTTCCACCGATTTTGGTATTGGCTTGTTCTTATTTTAGGACCTTGAGCTGTAATGATAGATTATATATTTGTTAACTTTCCATTCTTTGGATGTATGAACTCAGTGAGCTAAACTTTCCTCTTTGAACAGTCTTCATACTGTTCAGAGGTTTTGATATATTTATCATTATACTCATTTGCTTCTAAGAATTTTTTTATTTCTCTCCTGATTGCTTCTGCTATCCATTCCTCATTCAAAAGTGTAATATTTAATCTCAAAGCGTCAGGAGGGTTTTGATTTTTATCTTTTCATTGATTTCTAATTTCATTCCATTTTGATCTTATATGATGCAATGCATTTTCTATATATTTTTTGTATTTGCTTAGATTTGCTTTGTGCCCTAAAATATGGTCTATTTTAGAAAATGTCCATGTGCTGCTGAGAAGAATGTGAATTCAATCATCAATGGATGAAATATTCTATAGGTGTCTTTTAAGCCCATATTATTAATCATATTTTTTAGTTTTGTAGACTTTACTTAAGTTATATCTGAATGATCTGTCTACTGGGAAAGGGGTGTGTTAAAGTCACCCAGTATTATTCTATTGTGATCTGTTTGATTCTTAATATTGAACAAGGTTTGTTTTATGTATGTACAAGCACCACTGTTTGGGGCATAAGTACTTACAACTATTATGTCTTGTTGTATGACTCCCTTAAGCAGTATACAATGACCTTCTTTGTATTTTCTGATTAATCTTGGCTTGAAGTCCAATTTTCTGATATGAGAATAGCTAACCTGCTTGTTTATGAGTACCACTTGCATGGTACTTTCATCTTCATTTGTGGGTGTCTTTACCGGTGAGGTGGGTCTCTTAACAGACAGAATATTATTGGGTCTTGTTTTTAAATCCAATCTGCCAACCAATCTCTTTTGATTGGACACTGTAGACCATTTACATTCAATGTTATCAAAGAGAGATTATTTTTTATTTCCTGCCATTTTGATTAATTTCTAATGCTCAAAATTGGACTTGATTCTATTTTAATTGACTATTCTTCTAGTATAATTCCTCCCTATGCTGCTTTTCATTTTTTATTTTTCTTTTCTTCTTCATGAAATATTTCACTGAGTATATTTTGTAGTAAAGCCTTTCTAGTTATGAATTTTTTAGCTTCTATTTATCATGGAAGGTTTTTATTTCACCTTTAATTCTGAAGTATAATTTTGATGGGCACAGTATTCTTGGTTTGCACCCATTTTCTTTCTGAGTTTGGTATATATTACTCCAAGCCTTCCTGGCTTTTAGGGTCTGGGTTGAGAAAAGAGTTGATATCTACACTGGTTTACATCTAAATGTAACCAGCCGTTTTTCTTTTGAAACTTTTGAAATTCTATGTGTATTCTGTATGTAAGGCATTTTCATTATAATGTGTCTTAGAGTGGATCTATTGTGATTTTGTATATTTGGAGTCCTAACTGCCTCTTGTATTTAATTGCCATCTCATTCCTAAGGTTTGAAAATTTTTCTAATATTATTTCATTGAAAAGATTGTGCATTATTTTAGCTTGTATTTCAGAGCCTACATCCACCCTATTGATTCTTAAATTTGGTCTCTTGATGTTATTACAGATATCTTGAATATTCTGGTTGGGGTCTCTTAACATCTTTTCTTTATGATCAACATTATTTTCATATGCTTTGTCTTTAAGGCCTGAATAGCTATCTTAAAAGTAGCCTGATCTATTGGTGATGCTTTTCATTAAGTTTTTAATTTGGTTTATTGAGTCATTTCCAGGATTTCTGTTTGGTTCTCTTCCAAAAATCTCTCTTTATTGATCTTTCACTTCCTGTATTTTCTCTTTGACTTCACTCCTTATATCTTCTTCTAGCTCATGGAACACTTTAACTATAAACTTTCCAAATTCTTTCTCTGACATTTCCTCCACTGTGGTGTTGGTGGATTCAGTTGTTGAGGCATTGTGGGGTATTTGGGGTGGTTTTTTTTCCCCTTGCTTTTTCATATTATTTGTATGTCTACCCATCTCTTGGGATAGTTCTCACTTCTTCTTTTAAACAAGGGACTACATTGTGAGTTTCTTTCTCTTAAGAGCTCTAAGGTGGGCAAATACCCAGATATTGATACTTTAAGTCAGTGACTGACTTCTCCTAATCCCAATATCAGCACCATGTTGAGAGATGCCACTGAACCTTATTTACTATATTACATCAGAGTCAGGCTTCATATTATTTCACCTTATCAGAAACAAAAAAGCTTGTTGATATTGTTCTCTACAGTTCCTCAATTCCAGGTATAAACTTGTAGTAAAGTTCATGTCTGAAGATGATTCAAAGTTAGCAGGGTTGAAAAACAAAACTGAGATTCAAAATAAGCTCGGATGGGCTGAAATGGTAGGCTGTTCCAGTCTCTTTGTGGCCTGAGATGGAGAACTGCTGTCTAGCACTCTACCCTTTGCTGACTGACAGGAGATGCTGGGGATAGGAGGAGGACAGAAGCGCTTGGGAGATCACAGTAGCAGCAGCAGTGGTAGGAGGAGGAAAAAGAGAAGGAAGCGGCTATTTCTGTGGCAGCTGTTGACCATGCTCCGGCAAGAGGCAGGGCTGCGTGTGTGGAGGGTAGACTCACATGTGCCCCATGGCCCAGGGATGCATGCATGTGCATGCCTCGGTAAGAGTATATGGGTGTATTTTGGCTGTGATAATTCCAAGTACATCCTAGTCTGGAACTTGTGGTTCCTATAGTCAGGCAGAAGTGAAACCGTTCCAGTCTCTCCAACATATACTTTTATAAATCCAATTATATATGTACATGGGTTAGATTAACAAAAGTAACTTCCAAGTTTTTAATTCCATAGTCTTTTCCTTCTCTAAACTTTAAAGCCATGTATAAATCTCTAAATTTAACTAAACTCTATCATTACTACATATAAAACAGAAAAGCAGTTTAGTATGCATTTTCTGATACAATATTAACATGAAATTTCCTGTTCACAGGTTATCAGTACATTTTTCACTAAACAACTTTGAAATATACTGAACTCTCCAAAATGTGGACAAACAGAAAATATCAATAAATGTGCTCATATCAGAAAACAATATGTGGTTACTATATCTAGAAAAAGATATCATTAATATAATCAATGTGTGGGGCTGGGGTTGTGGCTCAGCGGTAGAGCACTCGCCTAGCACACTCGCAGCCCGGGTTCGATTCTCAGCACCACATAAAAATTTTAAAAACGCACTGTGTACAACTAAAGCAAATAAATATATATTTAAAATATATATATGTATACATATATGTATACATATATATATGTATATCCAATGTGCCTTTTAAGGGCATCTTCTCACATATGAATGTGTACACACAATACTGCTGACTTCTTAAAACACAAAAAGAGAATAAAATAATGTTTTTAAATAGTGACTTTATCTAGGAATAGCTCTTTGAGAATCAAAAAAGATAAAGCAAGCAAAGAAAAGATCATATAAAACAGAACCTGGGGAAGATTTGTGAGTATTTCTATATAAAACATAACTAGTGAGTTCATAATGCAAAAAAAGAATTAATGTTAACAGGTTCTATATACCTATATTCATATTAAAACACAAAAATAAAGCAAAGCTGTTAAGACAACTTTAAATGGGTGTCTAATTTCATATGTTCCCAAAGAGAATACTCACAGCAGGAATATAGTTGAATAGACTATGTTGTGACTATAATACTCAGCTGCATACAGATGTTTTATGCCAAGGAGACTGGGAAACCATCAAAATGCAAGATTTTCTTCTCACAGTTTGCCTATCTTTTTTCTAAAAGAGTCAAGGATTTAAATTAGCACTTTTAAAGGAAATTCATGAATATAATGTCTACCTATAGAAAGATCTCCTTTTACTCTAGTCGAAGATCTCCTTTTACTCTAAAACAGATCTGTTCACTCTGGAACAGATCCTCTCATTACAAAGACAAAAAAACAACAGTACTTGGCAGGGACCAGATTCCCCAAATCCCAAATAAGGTACCTAACGCAACCTCCTAACAGAGCCCACAGCAGGTACCAGAAGGCAAAGCCATGAGAGAAGCTCTCCTGGCACCAAAAAAAAAAAAAAAAAAAAAAAAAAAAAAAACAGACTAGCACCATAGCACTTAACCCTGGAGTTAGGCCTTGCAGAAAAGGCCCTTCTCAAGGTCTGAAATACCATCTTTCCTCAGTAGTAGAACACCCATTCCCAGTATATATATACCCAAAACGCTCCTCTGTAAAACAGAGCACACAGAGTTCTGACTCCAAAACCCACCTAGAAGTAATCACTGAAAGCCAAGAAGACAGGCTCATAGTCACTCCTGCCACCATTTCCAACACAGCTCAATTCAGAGAAACTCTCTCACCAAAGTCCTCACTACTTGGTAAGTGTGTCCTTCCTGGAAACCAAGTAGCTCCTGCTGAGAACAGACTTCCCACCAAGTCTAGGAGTTGCAGGATTAGCTGGCATTAGTGCTGCTTCCCCTGGGCTCTCCTTGTCTGGTCCCACACAGGATGCTTCTTTGCACAGAGTCCCTTCCCTCTCTCCACTGAATTAGGGACACATGATGAGCCTTCTCAAAAGCTACAATGGGACAGTCCCTGGCAATCTCTTATCACCCCTCTCTCAAGTAGCTGCAGCAGCTTGTACATGTTCATCAAGTTCTCCTGAAGTCACATGACCTGGAGCACTCCATGAACAAGTCCACTGTCAGATGCCACTCCACACCCCAGATATCCATCATCTTTAAAAAGGCCAACATAAGCAGTATTCATGGTCATAAAGAACTGTGATTTACTTATGACTGTGATTGCCTTGAGCTTTGTTCACAGAACAAGGATGCAACTTTACCCTGTGGAGTGGATATGCAGTTATCATTTCCTTTTTATAAAGAAATTAAGACTTACAGAGTTCATCACATAGCTGAGAAGTGGCGAAACTGGAATTCAATACTAAACTATAGGAAAAACATATTTAGAAGAAAAGTTAGTGGAAAAAAACTTTAGTTTTGAGCTGTTCAAGGATTCAAATCAGCATTATTTCCCTGGAGATTGCAAGAAAATCACACAAAGGAGAACAAGTATCCTGTATTAGTCAGCTTTGTATTGCCACAACAAAATACTTGAGATAGCTAACTTTAAAAAGAGGAACAGTTTATTTAGCACACATTTTTCCACGTTCAAGTCCAAGATCAAGTGGCCCCAGTGGTTTTATCTGTGGCAAATGTGGTACATCATGGCAGGAGTGCATGTAGGACCAAAACAGTAACCATAGCCAAGAACGATTAGCATCGCACAATCATTTTTTGAGGGCATCCCCTCAATTAACCTAAAAACTTCCCATAAGGCCCCTCCTCTTAAGAATACCAACCCCCAACAAGAGTGCTAACCAGGAGACCAACTCTTTAACATGTGGACCCTTGGGGGATACTCAGACCTAACCCCTAGCATACACATATACATAAAGACTACAGGCCTACCATTCTCAAAGGTAAAGGAGGCCCCACTTTCCCTTCTCTTTCTAACTCTCTTCTATCACCTATAATATGCATATTTATGTCACTCCTCAACAACTCAGAGTGAAGCAATATTGGTACTAATACTTTACTGATATCAACAACATAAAAATTCTTGGGGTGCAAATATGGTGGAGAAAACCAAACCATCTTTGTTGAGACCACATTCTACATACTCCCATTCCAGTCACTTCCCTGAAGAAATAAAAACAAAATAAATTGACTCTCCATTAGGTTAACTCCTTTAATAACAATAACAGCTAAGCAATTGCTTATTGTGTGCTATCTAGGACCCTTCTACAGACTTTACATGTATTAATTAGTTCAACTTCAAACAACCCTGAAATAAAGGGATTAGTATCCCTACTCTGCAGATGAGAAAACTAAAACATAGCAAGTAAGAAACTTTTTTAAAGTCACATAAAACTAGTATACTGCATTGTCCCTGATTTTAGGAACCTACAACAAAATTACAGCCACAAGATCAATTCACTAAAAAGATTAACAAACAATATTGTTGCTCTGATCTCCCAAAGGTCCATGTGTTAAAGGCTTGATCCCTAAGGTACTGGAAGGCAGTGGGACCTAACAGGAGTCTTTAGATCAATTGGGAACAGGCACTTGAAATGGACTATGGGACTCTGGTCTCTCCTTGGCTTCCTGTTTTGAGATGTGACTTCTTCCTATACTGCACATGCATCCATCATGATGCCAAGGCTGAGCTGATGACACACTGATAACAATTTAGACATTAGGTGTCCCCCAAAAGTACACGTGTGAAACAATGCAAGAACACTCAGAAGTGGAATGATTGGGTTATGAGATCCTTAACCTAATTGGTACATTAATCCCCTGATAGGGATTAAATTGTAGGCAGGTAGGGTGTGGCTGGAGGAGGTGGGTCCCTGGGGGCATGTCTTTGAGGTTCATATTTTGTCTGCATGGAGGGGAGGGCTCCCTCTCCCTGCTCCCCTCCCAGCTACCCCTCTCTCTACTTTCCTCCTCCACACTCCTACCATGATGTTCTGTCCCACCTTGAGCCCTGAGGAATGGAGCCAGCAACCTATGGACTAACACCACTGAAACTGTGAGCCCCCAAAAGATACTTTTTCTCCTAAAATTGTTTATGAGGTCTTTTGGTCACAGCATCAAAAAAGCAGACTAAAACTAAAATACATACCATGCCCTTGAACCTGCAAAATTATGCATTAGACAAGACTCTTTTTTATTAAGTGGCATGTTTCAAGTATTTTTGCTACGGTAACACAAAATGGTCTAATACAATTGTCTAATTACAAGTTCAATGCATGGTGTTCATAAGCCCTATCTATAGTGGTCCTAGGAAGAGAAGATGAGTGAGGGCTACAGTTGACAGAGAGGAAGAAGGCTACAATTTAGAAAAGGGAAATGGTTCTCAACACACAAAAATACACAAACTAATAGACAGAAATTGCCAGTGTGTATAAAAATCATAATCGATCAATATACTTTCTAGAAGACAAGTACAAGAAGTAGGTAGAAAGTGAGGGATCCTGCTAAACATCCTATAAGGCACAGAACAGCCCCCCACAACAATGAATTATCTGGTCCAAAAGGTGAAGTGCCAAGGTTGAATTAGAGAAATGAGGGTATTTAGAGCAGTCATTCCAGATGAGGAAAATAAACAAACGGTGGCTCAGAAACAGAAAAGAGCTTAGATACAGAGGGGCAATTTATTATAGAGAATAAGAGAAAATATGCTTGGGGATGCTGTGTGAAGGGCTCTGAGAGCCAGTAGAAGGATTATAACTAGATTTGGCTGAAATGGGACTACTTAGTAGATATGTTTTGACCTTCACAGGATGGAAACCAAGAGTTGGAGTATCCCAAGAGCCTGGCTACATTTGCTGAAAGAGCCCAGTTATAAAGTAACAAGTGGTGTCTGTAAAGAAAATCTTAAACTTCATTACAAAAGCAGGGTTGGGCCTCACTTCCCACCGCACTCAGGGTGAAGGGAGGGGGTGGGAAGGAGTCCCTTTCTGTCCTACTTTCTGATGTGCATCCAGGACAATGATTAGCAGGGAGCATGCACAAATGCCTGGCATATGAATAATAAACACAACAGATTCCCACATTACAAGGAATCTGGATTCTGATGTTTTCATGTAAAGCAAAAATTTGTACGCAAAATAACACTTGGTAAACGATAAACCTCCTCTAAAGGAGCAAAAAAGCCAGCTCTTCTTCCAAGAGAAGGCAACACTGATGGTTCCTCAGTTGAACACAGATGTAATATCCAACCTGTGTCTGGGGGTGGCACAGGAAACCCTGCCTCCTATTTAGCACCACAGGGTGTACCTGGAGGCACAAATGAGAGAGTAGCTGATGCCATCAATTGTCTCAGGGCCCAGAAGGGGCAGACTCATACCTTTTGATGGCAAAAGGAGTCAAGTCACCTGAGTTAAATCTGTGAATGATGCCAAGCATTTGCAGTGCTAGAGAGAAGAGCTGGGAAGACTGAGGAAGGGAGGTAAGTGGCAACTGCTCTGATAAAACCTGCCCCAGTGGTACATAGGATTAGAGGAACACTAGAATGGTCAAAGGAAAGGGAGGGCAAGGGAGGGAGCAGGGGGGGCAGAAGGGGGAAAAAATGGTGGTTGAATGAGATGGGTATCACTATCCTAAATGCATGATTAAAGATCTGAATGGTACTTATATACTTTGTATACAAGCAGTTGTATGTAAAAAGATGATATACTTGTGCATTATGAATAAGTAAATAAATAATCTAAAAAAAAAAAAAAAAAAAAAACCTGCCCCAGAAGCCCACTACTCCCTAGTTCAGTCAAATTGGCTTGGAGCACTGCCCCCACCAAAATACACTCCTCAGAGCTCTTTCCCCCAACTTCATCAGTATATTAACACTTATTCCTCATTGATCAAATCCACTTCAAGCACTCTACACTTTCCATGTGTGTCACACTGTGGAGAAGCACATGGGCAAGACCCAGGCACACCAAAGGGTGTTCAACCTGGTTGATTTATTAACTTCAGACAGGAGGTCAGGAAACTTTTCAGGCATAAAATCTTTAGGCTTTGAGGGCCATGCTGTCTTTGCTACAAATACTTCACTCTGATGTTGTGGCACAACAGAAGCTAAAGACAAGAGGAAAATGAATAGGCATGGCTGTGCACCAGTAAAAACATTTATACACACAGAGCAGGCCACATCTGGCCAGAAGGCTATATGCAGTTTGCCAGCAATGGCTTGCCCTGTTACTGTTAGCTGAGTAGCCAGAACATAACCTAACAGAGTACTTAGCAGACAATCAAGAGCAGTACTGAAAATGTATGTGAAAAGTTCAGCTGGAGGAGGAAGAAAGAGAAGCAAAACTGGTGAACTAGGGCCTGCAGAGAAGCCTCTCAAAGACAAGATGTTCAGTACCTGGGATGGTCAAGCTTCAAATGATAGAAATGCACCCAAAAATACAAGCAAAAAACACCCCCCCCCCCATAGTCCTGAGAAAAATCAACCCTCCTGCAAATGATCCTCTGAAACTTCACCAAAATTCCTACTGTAACAGAGTGTACTTACACTGCCCACTCCAACATGTCTCAGAACTGCTAATGCAAGACTACTGGGGCTTGCTTGTGGCAAATGATGCTCAAGCATGTTCCTAATTAAGCTACAAATGAATATGTCACTGAACTGAGGTTGAGAAAACAGATACCAGCCTATAATGAAGCAGAAAGCCTGAGAATTTGATCTCCTGCTTGCTGTTAGAATACTATAAGGATAGCTGCCATTCTGACTGGGGTGAAATGAAATCTTAGAGTAGTTTTTATTTGCATTTCTCTAATTGCCAGAGAGGTTGAGCATTTTTTCATGTATTTGTTGATTGATTATATATCTTCTTCTGAGAAGTGTCTTTTCAGTTCCTTAGCCCATTTATTGATTGGGTTATTTTCTTTTTTGGTGTAAAGTTTTTTGAGTTCTTTATATATTCTAGAAATTAGTGCTCTATCCAATGTGCATGTATTAAATATTTGTTCCCAATTAGTTGGCTCTCTATTCACCTCACTGATTGTTTCTTTTGCTGAGAAGAAGCTTTTTAGCTTAAATCTATCCCATTCATTAATTCTTGGTAATAGTTCTTGCGCTACAGGATTCTTATTAAAGGAACTTGGGGCCTAATCCGACATGTTGGAAATTGTAGCTTACTTTTTCTATTAGGCGTATTGTCTCAGATCTAATTCCTAGGTCCTTGATCCACTTTGAATTGAGTTTTGTGCATGGTGAGAGATACAAGTTTAATTTCATTTTGTTGCATATGGATTTCCAGTTTTCCCAGCACCATTTGTTGAAGAGGCTATCCTTTCTCCACTGTACATTTTTTGCACCTTTGTCTAATATAAGATAACTGAAATTATATGTATTAGTCTCTGTGTCCTCAATTCTGTACCATTGGTCCACCCGTCTGTTTTGGTGCCAATACTATGCTGTTTTAGTTACTATTGCTCTATAGTATAATTTAAAGTCCAGTATGGTGATGCCCCCTGCTTCACTTTTCTTGCTCAGGATTGCTTTGGCTATTCTGGGTCTCTTATTTTTCCAGATGAATTTCATGATTGCTTTTTCTATTTCTTTAAAAAATGACATTGGAATTTTGATTGGAATTGCATTAAATCTGTATAATGCCTTTGGTAGTATGGACAGGAAAAAGGCACACTCATACATTGCTGGTGGGACTGCAAAATGGTGCAACCGCTATGGAAAGCAGTATGGAGATTTCTTGGGAAAATGGGAATAGAACCACCCTATGACCCAGCCATCCCACTCCTGGGTCTGTTCCCAAAAGACTTAAAAACAGCATATTACAGTGACACAGCCACTTCAATGTTTATAGCAGCACAATTCATAATAGCTAGGTTGTGGAACCAACCTAGATGTCCCTCAGTAGATGAGTGGATAAAGAAAATGTGGTATATATACAAAATGGAATTTTACTCAGCAATAAGAGAGAATAAAATAATGGCATTTGCAGGTAAATGGATGAAGTTGGAGAATATAATGCTAAGTGAAATTAGTCAATCTCAAAAATCCAAACACCAAATGTTTTCTCTGATATAAAGAGGTTAGTTCACAGTGTGATTGGATGGGGGTACATAGGATTAGAGGAACACTAGAATGGTCAAAGGAAAGGGAGGGCAAGGGAGGGAGCAGGGGGGGAAAGGGGGGAAAAAATGGTGGTTGAATGAGATGGATATCAGTATCCTAAATGCATGATTAAAGATCTGAATGGTACTTATATACTTTGTATGTAAAAAAGATGATATACTTGTACATTATGAATAAGTAAATAAATAATCTAAAAAAAAAGAATACTATAAGGAATTCCTTTTTTAATTCCTGGCTCAGTTTCCCAAGAAGATTATCAATATCATAAAGATGCCTTTCCAAATTCCATGAGCCTCTCCCCACTAGTGTTTCTTCACCCTCTACTTTGATGCAATATGTATAAGCCTGAAAGAATAAAGAAGAGACATTTCACAGCACAGAATTGTTGGGAGATGGTACCCCCAGATATTTGTACTTCTACACATCCTGCTGAGTATACCAAGACTGCAAGAACCCAAGACATCCTTCCACTCAGGCCCTTTCTTAGGGACAATTATGCAGCTGGTAACCTTGACAGATGAGTTCATGTCTCTCATCCTTTTATCACCTTCTCCTCCCAACCCAGCCAAGACTTGGCTTCCTATGGTTAATTTTGGTTGCTAACATAACTAGATTGAGTGATGCCTAGGATATGGGTAAACCATACTTCTGGGTATGTGTGTTTTCAGAGAAGATTGGCATGTGGGTCAGCAAACAGTTGCAAAACCCTGTCCTGACTCTGAGTGTTCCCAAGAGGAAGGGGCCCAGATGAAATGAAAAAGTAGAAGGGAGAAGTATGTATACATCTTGTTGAGCAGGTTCATTTTTCTGTTTGCGCTTCCCACGGACATCAGACTCCATATTCTTCAGGCTTCAAACTTAAAGACTTTCACAGAATCTCAATCACTCTCTCAACCAACCTACCTACCTCTCCTCCTCTGTATTTCCCTCTCTCTCTCTCTCTCTCTCACACACACACACACATACACACACACACACACACACACACACACACACACACACACACTTCATCCCTCCCTCACTCTCTCATACCCCCAGCTTCTTTAACTGAGCAGCTACCAGCTCTCCTGCCTCTCTAGATGCAGATAGCCACCATGGGACTATCAGGCCTCTGATCATGTGAGCCAATCTAATAAATCCCCTCTTGTAATTACATATTCCATTGGTTCTGTTTCTCTGGCGAACTCTTAAAATGCATCCTTATTACTTGTTGAAAAAGTGGTAGAAGCCTCTCGGTGAGTAACTCAGTTGTAATACAAACACAGGCAGACACAGCATCCACCTGGTCCATATCAAGTTGCCCTGCAGGGCTTTGTGGGCAGGAGAAACTGACACCACTATGCTGATGCTCACACTGCTTACTGTGCCCAAAACTCTCAGCTCCTTTGTCACTGACTGGGAAGTCCTATCTTCTGTCAGCATCCTTCAAGTAGTAACAGGCTAATTTACTAGTTTGTAAGTAGGGTAAAATCGAATCCCCAAAACAACAATAATTCTCTTCAATATTAAATAAAACTTTGCAAATCTTTATTTCATTTCCTCTTTTTAACAATCCTTTTTTTTTTTTTTTTTTTTTTTTTTTTTTGGTTATTTATATGTGGTGCTGGGAATCCAACCCAGTGCCTCACACATATGAAGCAAGCACTCTACCACTGAGCTACAACTCCAGCCCCTTTAACAATCCATTCTTAAGGAAACCTTCTTATACTACAGGTAGTCAAAACTAGTTTGAAAAATATCAATGCCATTTTATACCTGCTGACCTACTGTTTCTAGTCCAGTCCATGCCCCTTTCAGCCTCTAAATCATCCTGGCTTGTACATTAAATTATATGGTCACTCTAGTTATAAACCAATGGATGAGTATGCAATTTCTGAAAATACATAAATCACTTCAATGTTTTGTTTGAGATCATTTATCTTGAAAAAAAGAACAATATGGTCCAGCTTCAATTTTTTTCACTTAAAACACATTTTCCAAGAACTTAACCCACTGTAATTACGTTTTGCAAATAATGGGAAAAAAGATTTAAATCCAGTATAGTTTTCAAGCAAGATGATAACTGATGGTCGTTAAGTGCTTTACTGTCACAAAGTACATTTAAACACACCTTATTTTTCTTTTTAGTAAATCATCATCCAAAACTGAGTATAATGCAAAAATCACATATACTTGATCTTGCACTAAATTTTATGTTAGTATTTAAACAGTCTTCCTGCCCCACCCCCACTCCCAATATTCTGGGAGGAAAACTCTCCAAGAAAAATAATGAGGCTGCACCACAGAGATGTGACTCTAGATTCTGGGAAGTCATCCAGTTTGTGCATCCTCATCTCTGCAACCCCATCCATGCTGAAAACTGGATGGCTCATCTCACATACAGCAAAGAAACAACCTGAACAGAGTAGTACTTTATCAAACCTTTTCAAAGGACAGCCAAAATGCTTTAGCTTTAAACAGCAGCATGAATGCTATCCGACAGGTTTAATGGGAATGAGGTCCCTTCCATTCCTACTTGCATAACAACAGAGGCAAACACTCTACTCGGTGCCCTTGACATTGGTTTCCCTCTAGCTGAGCCACTGCAGGGTCAACATCAATTATAGCTCCCCAGTAAACGCCATGTCTAACTGTCCCCCACACACTTCTGTACACATACTAAGATTTTAGAGCTGACAAAGCAAAAATGAAGTCACTATACCCCAACTGTGGTACCAAATTCCCTGCCATAACAAGGAAGCCAACCCAATGACAGTGAAGCCAGCACGCTATTAAACAGATTAGGCATTGCACAATATCATCTTCCAGTGAGTCACAGCTGCTGGACAATCCCAGACAAAGTAAATGGAGTTAAAGCACAGGGCTTGATTTACAAACTGTTTCAGACCTGCCCAAGTGTCAAGTGAACTAATAAAAAGAAATGCCTACACCACGCCATTTATATAAACTTTACAAAATAATACTAATAAACTTGAAAGTTAAACAAAGTAAAAATTATGTATGGTTTAGTTGTTTTTCCCCAAGAGACAAACAAAAGTAATTTACTGAGTTCTTTAAAGAATTATCTTAGAAACCCAAAGCAGAAACAAAAGTGTGTGTTTCAAAGAGGATTTGTCCACTGTTCTCATCTCTAATGCCCCAGGTATACCAAAGGGCTCCTGAAGAATGAAACAGAACAAGAGCCCTCCCCTGATCCTGCACACTTAACCTGAAAACGCACAAACACCCTACACACACCACCTTCCCCAAAATCCACCTCTGGAACTCCAGTATGGTGTCCAAACCTAATGCTGCCACTTCACAGCATTGTGAAGTGTGATTTAGGCAAGCAGCTGATCCTCTGCATCCCTGTAGCCTCCTGTGTAAAATGCCAATGATAACAGCACAGAGCCATCATGAACATTAAACCATCTTGACATTGGTAAAGGGGTGGTGCTTGCCAAAAAGCTTCATAAAGAGAAATGCCAAATAAAATCCCTCACAGTAGCTCCACTTGAGTAGTAAGGCAAAGAGGACGCTTACTTCATTTGCAAAATCCACACTGTTTTCAGCAGGTCAGTGCCTAACGCACAGTCCTTGTCAAATGTGGGACTGCTAGATACAAAAAGCGCACACCTGAAGAAACAAAGGGCCCTTCCATGACTACACGTAAAATACCACAAAGATATTAATTAAATTGAAGCCACCAGATGGTAACTTGTAGACTGAGTAGCACTAGGTGGTACTTCCTCCCTTCCCATGGTCAGTACTGTACCCAATGAAAACACCAGGACACCATTCATCCATCCTCTGATGCCATACCCTACCATAATAAAGCTGACTATTTCCCACTTAGACCATCACCCACATTTCCCACTGTCATTCCCTTCAATATCACCTCTCTATTATTAGATTTACTGCCAATATTAAAACAGAAGGCAAGATGAAATTTGTAAAAGAGCGTGAAATCTATGGAAAAATATTCAGAAGCAAGGCTTTCAATTAATTCAATATTTAAATGAAATTCATTTCAGACCCAATTCAATAAAGCTTTTATATTCTGAAGAATTTCCCAATAGCATGAAATCTTTTCTTCCAAAAACATTTTGCTTTCATGTAATTTGAAATCTGGGCTGCTACTATATAATAACCCAAAATGATCTAAGCAATTAATTAGATATCCACACAGGAGATTCAAACCCTGTCCCCCAATTCAGTGCTTTCCACTGGGAGGTGACTGCCTATATTACCACACCAGCCCCAATCAGGAGACTGCAGTCTTTCTACTCTACAGACCCACTCTCATATGTGGCCTGAAGATAGCTATGACTTGGCTCTCCTCCTTACAACCCCTTCAATGACTCTCCATTGTCCAAAGATAAGTCCATACTAACAAGGTGTTCCTGCCTTTATTCCCCACTAACCAGCCAGCCTTTAACCCTAGCCAGATCGTACCACAAACTGACCTTTCTCACTGTCTGCTTACCTTCCACCTGAACAGACTTCCCACTTCCAAGCTGCCTGCCTCGAGTCTCAGTAAATGTTATTTCTCGGTGAGAAACAGTTCCATAGATGGACAGAGGGTGCTTCCCTTACCATGACACTTGGCACACTTCTTCATAACTAATGATAACATTATTTATCAGTCTTTCTAATGGGCCACAAGCATCTCCAACATCTGGAACAATGCCTGGAGCACAGGAAGTGGGCAGTACATATTAATAGTGGATGCAATAATGATAGCTTGATGGTGAAGATGAAGAAACAAAGATCCAAAGTGCCAACTACATAAGAAATTAGAAATGCTGACTATCTCGCAAATTCCAGCAAAAAGTTCTACTAAGCAAAAGCAAATAAAGCTTTAGAGGAGGCCAGGGTTAAGAACAGGACCAAGGAAAATATGGAATAGATTTTTGCTATAGGCTCAGCATTCCTAATCCAAAATCCAAAATCCAAAATGCTCCAAAATTTGAAGATTTCTAAGCACCAATACTGATTAATGCCATGAGCAGAAAAATTCCACACCATGAAACTTTGTTTTATGCACAAAATTATTTAAAATGCTGTATGAAATTACCTTCAGACTATATGTATAAGGTACGTATGAAACATTAAGTGAACTTTATGTTTAGACTTTGGTCCCATCCCCAAGATACCTCACTATGTATGTGCATATTCTCAAGTCTGAAAAAAAAAATTGTAATTGGAAACACTTCTGGATCTGAGCATTTTGGATAGGGATGCTCAACCTACACATACACCTACGTGGCCTTGTTCTCAAGGGTCACAAACCTGACTGACCACCAGGAGCACTGTGTTGAGTTGTGTGTATTTACCTGGTTATATATTCATTCATGTGTTGAATAGCATGATGTATTTATCTAGTTTAAAGATCAAAACAATATAAATAGGTATATGTGAAAAACTCTCACTTCTTATCCTGTCCATATCCACTGTATTCTCTCTTCCCTTAACTAGGAAGTTCTCTAAGATCTAACTTTGAAAAGTTTCTTATACGACCAATATATATGTTTTCTCATACCCTGGCTACTATAATTGTAGGGTAGAACCTGAGAGTAAGACTGGAATCAGAAATAAGTTGCTAAATTGCCTCCTAGAGGGTGTGCCCCTTTTATCCTTGGAAAATATTTAACATAAAATTTCCCAGACCCCGCTCCAAGCCTACCACATTAGAATCTCTCAAGATGAAGGTCAAAGAGCTGACTTTTTATACAGATTCCCTTGTAATTGTGATGATTAGTACTATTTGGGAACTGTTGCCTGCCCCAAAGAGGGAAAATCCTCACTAATCAGAAAGAAGAAGCCATAGCTACCTTATGTGCAGGATCTGCTTAATGGGGCAGCCAGAGCCCTCACTCTAAGATCTCCTTATCCAGATTTCTATTCTTGAATATACAATCATACTTAGAAGAGTTAACACATGCACAAAGAAAGCACCAGCATGTAGGAAAAATGTATGATGGATGGTTATTCTAGCATTATTGGAGAAGAAATACTGAAAAAAGTTAACCCTAAAACAATATGAGAATGGCTGAACAAAACACATTCTTATATGTGTCAATATTATTTGAAGACAAATGGGGAGCCTAAAAAAGGAATTTTCAGAGTAAATGATGGTATATCATCATGCCATGAAATATTAGCCTTCAATCAGAATGAGCTGGACTTGTCATTGCTGACTTAGGAGGATGGTTAAGTGAGAAGAGCAAGATGGGTGCAGAAGACAAAAAGGAGGACAAGGAAGGCAGCTAGCAGGAAAAAGTACAGAGGACATGCATGTAATTACATGGCTATACTAACTGCATGTGTGGGTGCTTTTTGTTCAATTAATACAAAGTTTGTGTATTTTTGGGACAAGACCACCAGCTTTGAGTGGAACAGAGGGGCTAGGACTAGGGTAGCAGGACACGCCCTGTGTTCAGAGATACCTCACTCCTCCCAAACAGGCCACTGAGGCCTGGGAGATAAACCAGAACAGTGAGAGCCAAGTACCAGTGATTCTCAAAGGGATGGACATGAGACAAGGGAAGAAGGGGAAGGAATTAGAAGAAGTGCTTAAAACAGAAAAGAATTTGCCTTTGGGGAATGGGAGAACAGATGGCAGGGGGGACAAGGCAGGAGACATTGCTTATTAACATAAGCCTTTCTGGACTCTTCTTTGTCATAAGGTGTAGGAAGTGCTTTGAAAATAATAGAAAATTTTAAATAAAATGAAACCCCTGTAAAATCCCCCATAAATCATATTTAATTTGTAAAAAAGAAAAAATATCAATGGACAAGCTATGATCATATGCATTGCATACGTTAGTATTTTTAGATTCATAACCTGTTTCCTGTCCACTCTCTCACATTAGCTTCCTGTGACACTGGAGGGACCTCCAAACCTTCTCCATCTGAGGACACAACTCTCTCACACCAGGAGCTTAAGCCAAAAACCTTGTGGCTAGGGTTGACCACTCTCTCTTCCACATCCAATCAATCAGGGAATCTCACATCCAGCGAGGGAGAGGTCATCAATAATGATAAACAATATATTTGTTTTGCTCCACCTATAATACAAATCCAGAATACCACCACTGGTCACCACAGACACTGCTTCCATCCAAGTTGAAGCTACATCATCTCCTACCTGATTACACTGAAACTAGCAGGTGATTCTCAGCCTACTCTACAGTCACAGTGACTGTCCTAAAGCATAAAACTATTCATATCAACTCTCTGCCCAACCACTGCCAGTTCTGCCCCTGTCACACTGCACACAAGGTCCTCATGATGGCTACTGAGAATAACAGCATCTCTCCTTCACCTCCAACCTTTTTTCTCTGAGCTCCCTGCTTTTTCCTCTCCCCTTGCTTACCAAAGTCCTTCCATTGTCCCTCCAACAAGTCCCACCCTCTTGTCTTGGCCTTTACTCTAATTGCTCCTCTGTCTGGAACTCTTTCCCAGACACTGTCCACTCTGCTCCACGCCCCCATCTCATGGGTTTTACACCTGATTACGCTTTTCAATACTGCAATCTGCCCCTACCCCAGCCCAGGACTTCCTACTCTTCATTACTTTCTCTTTTACTCTTCCATAATATTTATCATTTTGCAGGATACTGAATAACTTAACCATATATTATTTATCATTATTGATGACCTCTCCCTCACTGGATGCAAGCTTCACAATGGATCTGTACCTGTTTTGCTTACTGATGCACCCACAGCCCACAACAGTGACTGGCATACTCTGGTCATCCAAAAGTTATTTGTGGAATAAACAAAACTAGGTACCAGGTACTAAATGATTCAATCTGAAATAAAATCACCATATTTACTTAATATATCAACTTTATAAACATACTGAAAGCAAAAACTAAACACTAAAAGAGAGATTCCACTCTTAACACCAAAAATACACTGGCCTCAATTCTCCCATACATATACTATTTTTATGTTTCTTTAGTACACATCAATGGGACTGGCTGAGATAGAAAGATCATTTGTTTTCACAGTTCACAAATGTAATCTCATGAAAATAAATGTACACTCCTCAATTTATATATATAGCTTATTCTTTACAAAATTGTTTATTCTCAATGCTTTGACATATATGTAGGTGTCTTTCCCTATTGTCAGTTCTATTACTTTTTAAAATATTATGAGCCTGTTACTTCAGGTTCACCTTCAATATTGATAAGTGATCATTATCATGAGTACGATGGCCTCATTGCTCCACCTCACAATTCAACAGGTTGGCTGGCCATGTTTTATTCCTATCCACCACCTGCCTTCCACATCTATCCAAATGTTCTTTTGGCTTCTTTTGGCAAAGATAACCAATATTGCTGCCCTGCTATTACCAATATAAGGGGGGAAGAGAGGAAATCTATACAATGTTATGAAATACATAAAGAAAAGAATCCAAAGATCAAGAAACATTCTCTTTTATTTTAAAAAGTGTATTATTACTAAAATGATGTGTCTGACACAAAACTTGTGATATGTGTGCCTATGTACCCAAATTACTGTTTTCAGTGTTAAAAATACGCGCTGCAATATGTTTGATGTATTAATTTAATCACAGTCTCAAAAATATGATTAGTAGTAGCAACATTTGAACAGCTGAGATAACTTTCACTTTGGGAGGAGTAAAATCATAATTAAACACTGTAAAAACTGAGATGTGGCTTTCATTTTTTGCTCCAAAACAGCAAAAATGGTAATACATTACCACATTGCATGGGTATTCTGTACTCATTTTTCTTTTATATTATTTTTATAGCTTAACCTTGGGGATATTATATACAACAAAGGAGCAGAAAAAGAACAAGGCACTGTAACATTGTTTCTTTAGGATTCAGAAATGAACCAAAGCATTTACAGTACTAAAACTGGCATATTCATTATGCCTGTTAATCAATGACTTTTTCTCTCCAGGGTTAACAAAAAAATCTTAATTCTTAATCTATGAATTTCTTGATTCATAGAATTAAGAAGTAAAAATTAAATTTTGATCTTACTGTAGAAAATGGGCTCACATTCTAATACTGAATTTTGTGCATTTAAGCACCAAGTCATAAGAAAGTATATCCCAATGAAGATCCAATGAAGATTCAGACTGAACTTCCTCTCTCTCTCTCTCTCTCTCTCTCTCTCTCTCTCTGGTTAAACCATTCTTTTAAAAGCACTTAAGAATCTTTACATTGCAGTCACACGGATATTCCAAAGCCTTAAGGAGACCACATATCACAGACCAGTTTGAATTCTTTATTGTACAGTGTTTGAATGACCAGTCAGGACCTCGGGTTACCAGGCAACATAGCTCTAAGTAGAAAGTAACCTCAGCACGGGTGGCACGGCCCCTTCTGAAACCTTGACACCATCATCTGCCACTGTCCACAGGGTCCGCTAGTGCTTATCCAGTGCTCGGTGCCTCTTGATTCACCCAGAATAGTTCAAATTACTCTCTCTGAAAAATAAAGCTCAAGAACATACAGATTTGGTGTGCATGCTCCAGCAACTAATAAGGAAGCACCTGTGATGGCGTGGAAACCACTACCGAGACTCAGACAGGTAAAGACAAACAGTGGCCTTCTCTAAGAAAAGAACAAGCATCCCATCATGTGTTTACTTATTCCTTTTGAGAATTAACATGTATTATGTCTGCAATGTGTAACTAAATATATTTGGTGCAATATTACAACACATAAAAGTATTTGTAACAACTGATAATCAATTTTTAACAGTTACTTGATGATAGCTATCTTTGTAATATGTTCTAAGCTATTTGTGCTTAGAAAGTCATTTAATCATCATGATATTCTTATTACCATCCTCAATTTACAGGTGAGGAAACTGAGGCACAATAACTAAGCTGCCTCTGTTCATACAGCTACAAAAGCTACCCAAGGAGCCAAAACCAGTCACAACATTTTTAATGTTTTCTCAACCAAAGGGGTAGATATTTTAAGAGTATAAATGCATGTCTAGGTATTCTGATAAACTAAACAATAAATGATGATAAAGCAAGAGCAGAGAAACCAAAGAGACTAAGTAGAAACTTAGATGAACAACAAAAAAAAAAAAAAAGAGGAGTGAAGTACAGTCCAGTAGGACTGAGCAGAAAAAGAAGGATCAAGGCAAATCGCTGACAAGCCTCATCAGCATGGAAGACAAACAGCAGAGTACATTGCAGGTGTCACAGGGCAAAGCCAGGGATTCGGGGACATGCATTTAAAGCAGCCAAGAAACACAGCATTTCATTTAATAAGTGAGAAAGACCTACAAACAGCCTATCTATGCCAGGAGCAAAAAGCTGAGCAAGTCTACTGTTGACTGTTGCCCCTTTTCATCAATACCTATGTGTAACTATTTTCTTTAACAGTTGTTATAAAAAAAATTAAAAGTAGCAGAACAGTTGGATATCCTGTCTTGAATCCTAATGTCAGTGTCTGAAGAGCCCCCAACTAAAAAGTCCCTAATCAAGAAAATAACTGCCCATTTCTAAAATGTATTTATAACTTTTCACATCTGAGAAAACCCCATAACTCCTTCTCTTACATTGTGTTCACTTGCTAAAGATTGCCACCTGTACTTTCCTGCAAAGGAATATCTATGACGCTGAGAGGAAAACTCACCTATATTTTTGTTGCTGAGGTAATCCTCCTAAGAGGAGGTAATCAATGGTAATTCATTTGTTGCCTGTACATAGAAAATACAAAGTAGGCAATTTTCTACAAGCCCATATATAGGTTTATTGGTATGAAAAACAGTCACAAATCTAAGAGTCTGTTCTTCAGATAGTAACTTGCAATAGTTGGGACCTTAAATGTCCCCCTACAGCCTATGTGTTAAAGGCTTGGACTCAAGGTGGAAGGTAGTGGAGCCTTTAGGAAGTAAGGCCTAGTGGGAGATCCCTAGGCCACTGGGGTTGTACCCTTGAAGATCACAGTGGGACCACGGACCCTCTGCTTTCTCCTTTTCTTCCTGGCCACAAGGTGAGCAATTGGCACCAGTGCCATCAGGCACACCCACCACAGGCCCAATGCCTGCATTGGAACCTCCAAAGCTGTGAACCAAAATAAGCCTTTATTCTTTGTAAGTTGATTATTTCAGGTGCTTTGTTACAGTAACAGAAAGCTAACTAATGTGTGTTAATAGTTCTGAGGACAGAAAAGGAAGAGATGGCTATGTAACTGGAATGGCCTGAGGCAGGTTAGTACAAAGCAGTGCTGGAAACCTTCATTCTCTGCAGATGGAGCACATTGTTTGCCATTCTGCAAGCAGCTACTGAATGGAACATCAATCTAAGCCTCCAGTTCAGAATGCCAACTGCAAGACCCAAAACTGCCTGGTGTCATGTTAGGCTTGAGTCACAAAAGCAACAACAAGGTTGGGGCTGGGGCTGGGGCTATGGCTCAGCGGTAGAACACATGTCTCGCACGTGTGAGGCCCTGTGTTCAATCCTCAGCACCACATAAATAAAATAAAGGTATTGTGTCCACCTACAACTAAAAAAGTATTTTTAAAAAATGCAAAAACAAGGTACACTGAACTTCTTGAAATAGTCCTTTGCTCTGCCTGACTTTCTCACCTTTGTGCTCTTGGTAAATGCATATGCCAAAGGCTCAGGAGATGATTCAAGCACAGATGTTTATGCCTAACACTGTTTTAAAACTCAGGAAATTATACACACACTTAGTAATGGGATTTCATACTTCTAGCAGGAACAAACAAAACAAGAGGAGGACTCAAATCCCCAAACATCATCAGTCCATTTGCAGAGGCCTTGAAGATGTGTGGTCCCTGTAGCCCAAGCCCACTGCTCCCTCCCATCTTTAAACCTGGGCCATTGCACCTGCTTAGGATATCCACTGGACCCAGAATACACCAGAGCTGTGGCCCTTGAAGTCTGACTCTGAGCACCCCTAGAGAGCACCCCTAAAATAACCAGCTGCTTTCTGTCAATGGATTAAAAAATATATATCAATAGCACATAAGGTCTGGATGCTCACTTTGAACTTGTTTCTAATGTACTTTTCCTATTTGTTTTTCATCTAGCTAGAACTAAATAAGGCCATATGAAGACTCTTGATATTTTAATTATACTTAGTCAAACATTTGAAAAGAAAAAGGAAATAGTGCCACCTAACTGTGTAAGAGGCTTTTGTTCTTAAGGTTTTTGTTTTTTTTTTTAACTGCATATTAATTATCAGCCATAAGCATTTATTTCCAATTCATTTTTATCTCAACTGACTGGATATAATTTAACAAAGAAAGCTCAGCAGTTACCAACTTCTCAAAAGTGAGCAAAATGTCAAGTTTCTCTATACTTACAACTTTGAAAATAGCAAACTCTGGTTCTTTTAGGTAATAAAGCTAATGGACAATTAACAGAGTATATTCTATTCAGTCAACCTTAAGATCATCTTTCAGATGAATTTCCTTTATATGATACACTGAAATACTCAAATAATGGTAATTTTGGTTCCCTCCTCAACCACTTCTTCTATTATAGAATTCTTAAATAGTGGATCACTAGCAAAATGCAATATTTTCATTCAAGTAAACATTAAAAAAGGAATAACTGAATTTCACATGGGTGTATTTTAAAGTATAAAGTAATACAAAAATGCCAAACTTTAAAAACCTACCTACTATGCTATAAAGATATGTGTGGCAAATTACCACCAATTAAGATGTGCAAAATCATGACTTCGAAAAGTTCTTTCATGTCACATCAGTAGATGCAGACTACTGAAAAAACTTCAAATACTCAGAGTGAGCCATAAGCAATTTCATATGCCAATTTTCTGACTCTTTGGCATTGATTTGAGTATAAATCCATGCTAGTTGTTAAGCCATGACCTACACATGCCCTCATGGCTCTGCACCCAGCCTGTATACATAGAGCTAAAGAAGGTAAGAGACAAAAATGAAAAAGGAAGTACAGAGATGATTGTTTAAAAAAAAATAGCTGCCGGGCGCGGTGGTGCACACCTGTAATCCCAGCACTTTGGGAGGCTGAGGCAGAAAGATCGCGAGTTCAAAGCCAGCCTTAGCAATGGCGAGGCACTTAGCAACTCAATGAGACCCTGTCTCTAAATAAAATACAAAAAAGGGCTGGGGATGTGGCCCAGTGGTCGAGTGCCCCTGAGTTCAATCCCTGATACCAAAAAAAAAAAAAAAGAATAAAAAAAAAATACCTGTAGAAACCTGTGTCCCAATTTTTTTCTCATTAACCTTTTATATTAACTTAGTTTACAATAAAGGAACAGAAAACAAGTTGCTCACTAAAAATACAACATAACTGTGTGTCTGCTTTTTGTAAATTAAATTTAGGAATTATCCCAAAAAGTTCACACCCAGACAAAAATCAAGAAAACAGCCAAATGCTCAACCAAATGCCAATGCACAACTCCCAAGAACTAAAATCTACAGATAGGATGAGAAAGAGACAGACTACCTGTTATGGGTGCCAGGTGTTGAACTCCACACACTGACAGAGGTAAAACCCAACTCCTGTACTCCTTACATCATCACTGTTCTGTGTCAAAAGCTAAGTCTTGCCCAGCATAGTAGCACAGGCCTGTAATTCCAGCTGAGTCAGGAAAATCACAACTTTAAAGCCAGCCTCAGCAATTTAGCAAGCCCCTAAGCAATTCAGCAAGTCCCCGTCTCTAAATAAAGTATTTTTAAAAGGGCTGGGGATGTGGCTTAGTGGTTAAGCACCCCCTGGGTTCAATGCCTGGGTAACAAGAAAGAAAAAAAACAAGCTTAGATTTATCACTTGCCCTCAATTTGCACTTGTGGATAAAAACAGAATTTTAAGTTATCTGACATCATTAGCCTACTCTCTAGCTTTTATCATTAGAAAAGACTTCCTAAAACCACACACCCTACCCTTCAAACACAATCTTACAGGATGTCTGATTCTAATTACACAGCAGCAGGCTAACTGAATTTAGGAGAAATATTCCTTTTTATATCTCATAGGCAATAGTGGTTACCACATCAATAATGAAACTGTCACATTTGTATGTGGGGGGCGTGTATGGATATATTGTGTCAGTACATGATACATCAACTTTTAGTCCTTTAAGTACCATTTATAGACATCACTACATATTCATTTTATATGTTATTTGTCAGACCCTGAATTTTAACTAACTTTCAAACACCATTAATATTTTTATAGAAATCTGAGACCTTGTTGCTTCTTAGAGCATATTCAAGCTATAAGAATGCACTGGAATCTAATCCAACCCCACCCTCACTCTAGACCCACCCAGAACAATCAGCACACTGGGCACTGCATAGAAATTGAGAAGTACAACTTTTCAGATGTGATTTACAAATAATGGGGGAGACAGCATGCAAGAACTAGTGCATTACAGCCAAATGAAAAACCCCAAAGACTGAAACTAATTTTTTCCCTCAATTCCTATTTTAAAATAAAAAAAAAAAAAAATGGGACAGAACACTGCTGACTCGCTTTTTAAAGGTGAGACCTGATATGGAGGCATACCCTCAGCATCCATGTGTCGGCTCTAATTTTTTATTAAAGTATTTCCACACACTGTACAATTACACTTCTATCACTACCAAGATTGGGCTGGTCTGGGTACAAAGACAAGGACAAAGACACAGGAAACAAAGTATGTCCAAAGGTGCAGTGAAATTCAGGATGAAGAAGCTATGTAATTAGAACCAGGGTCAAAATGGACACAGCCCAAACTCAACCCCAAGCTCAAGAAGGAGAAGCTGCTCTGGAATCAGGAGAACTAAAAGCTAAGACAAGGTTCTATTTCTCTAAACATGGCAATAAGTCTAGACCTATGATTTCTTTTTTTTTTTTTTTTTTTTTTTGTACTGGGGTTTGAACCGAGGGGTGCTTAACCACTGAGCCACATCCCAGGCCCTTAATTTTTATTTTGAGATAGCTAAGTTGCTAAAGCTAGCCTCGAAACTGCAATCCTCCTGCCTCAGCTTCCCAAGTCACTGGGATTATAGGCATGTGCCATCATACCTGGTAAGACATGAATTCCTGTTCTCTATTTCTCTCATAATGGTAAACACCTGTATCAGCCTAGAAGCATACAATGCATAAAAAGAACTGCCTTTAAGATAGGATTTACATATTCAAGTAATCACTTTGGGGAGCTATATGTTTGTTTTAATGATGTTCTGTTACTCAAAATATTTCTTTTTAATTCCAAGCACAATCTCTATTGCCATCAGTCAGGGATACTGCAGAAATGACTCCTACATCACTAGAAAATTAGGATAGGACACTTCTAAGTAGCCTTCCAATTCTAATAATTATTCTAGCCTACTAGGAATATCATGAGCATCTGTGATATAATAAAATCATATAACTCAGGCTTAAATGACAATTTCAACTCATTATACACACACACACACACACACACACACACACACACAAAAATACAGTATCTGTAACTGTCATTCTACTTGAATACCTCTCTATTTTGTAGAAATCTACCTGCAACCCATTCCAACCTCAGATGATTTGCTCATTTTAAACTAAAACAAAAACCTGTATCCTAGTTTACCTCTAGTGCCACCTGGATGACCAAGGTTTAACCATAACACATACAAATTTAACTACACATATACAAATTTTACAAAATGCAAATAAAGTGTGGTAAATTAATGCCTAGTAATTGAGAAAACCAACATCCATCCATAATATTTTCATTATAAGGTTTAAGTATTGGAAGAATTAAGATAACTTTGGGGATTATCAAAATTCTTATGAAATAGTATAATAGTCCTAAAAGGATAAGTGATTATTCTAAATGCTTAAAAAGTAATTTTCCCTTCAGCAAACCATCTTTCATCTGCATCATTGCATGTAATCAGTAGAATTAATTTACTTATCCAAACCAGTGGTTCTCAACAAGAGCAAGAATAGGAAATAAGGGAGAAGTATATCACCCCTAGGAGAATTTTTAAATTTTGTATGGTCTCCTTACGTGGCATTTAATGGACAGGGCCTACAACATATGGGATAGCTCTTCACAGGAAAATCTCATCCTGCCTTTTGCATGACTGGAGCATCCCATTTGTCATTCACAGAGTTTTGAAAAAAAAAAAAAAGTTCCTATTTGTGTTTCTCTAAACCTTGAACTTTATTCCATTTTACATATAATTAAAAAATGTTTTTGCTTGCTTCTAATATTTCTTGTCTCTCCCAGGAATACAACTTGGCAAACTGAGTAAAACTTTTACTTTGTTTTGTTCAGAACTCATCAGGATTGTTCACCCCTTCAGAAAATCATGCCATTGAGCATGATGCTGCTTGAAGACTCTCCTTCCTGACATGGTCCACTAAGTTGGCATTTTCCCTGTCCATGTCACTATGCCAGAGAAATGAGCACCAATTGATTCACTGCATTCTCTGGGCTAATTGTGTCTATAAACATTTGAAACAAATGCCATTTCATTAGAAAATCACAATCCACTAACTGCTCCATTTTATTATATATGCCCATTATATTGATTTTAAGTTTACCTATACAAAGTAAGCTATTTGTCTATTAATTTAATTTCAGGATCTGTGGGAGATGCTACAGATAAATATTTATCAAAGTCTGGTGATGCTGGAAGCCCTGATGCATAAACATTCAGAAACATTCTTCTACCTTGGTTCTTTCTACCTTAGATTCAATATTCCACATGAAAAAGGAATACAGGTAACAGATACCCCTTAGTTCTTTTAAGCTTCTATTTGTATGCCTGGAAGGGGTGGGGGTAGTTTAAGCTCCCTAAAACAAAACAAAGATAAAAAGCTTAATTTCCTGTCTCCTCTTTAAAAGAACATTTAATTTTTAGTCCCAAGAAGAAGATCCTCTCAGCCTATAGGCAAGAGTGAGGGTTAGGAAGAATATAAACGGGATGCTCATGATAGAAACATTGAAGTGGAATAGGTAAAATTCAGAATAATTTAAAGAAGGCGGGTGAATTACATCATCTCTCAAAATAATTTACAAGCTATTTCTTTATTTTAATTTTTTTTTAGTTTTAGATGGACACAATACCTTTTTTTTAAATAAAACGTGCACCTTTTCTTACATCTGTAACACGTGGTCTCCAGAGGGAGCATTACATGATCCAGGTGACAAAGACTAGGAGCTGCCACGAAGGTAGAGGCCTTACTGCTGTGTCCCTTTCCACAGGTAGCTATTGAGTCACCATGGATAGGGCAGGACAATGGAGCTTGTCAATCAAGGACCTGACAAGGAGGTCCTAGCTCTCTTTCAGGAAGCACACTCACTCCCTGCTCTTTCCTAGCACTGGCCCTGACACTCCACAGGCCTGCCTCCCTCCTAGAGTCTTGAGGGCCCATTGTAGAGCAGCCCCACCCTCCCGCTCCACTGTCAACAGCATAGGCACTTCCTAGGCAGAAGTGACAGAGTGCATCTTAGGTATTCAGTAATGCTGCTGAAGGAATAACTGCACAAACAAACTGGGGAGCATTCCATAACACAACAAGAGACATCTCAAACATAAATATACATCCCTGGTTGTGAGCTTCCTGGGGAAGACCAGAGTCTCAAGGGCTGGCTAGTTCTCATATTCCTTATACCTCCAGGCCTAGCACATCCTTGGCCAAAGCAGACACTAAATAAACATTTATGGAATAAATGAATGCACTCTTATTTAGCAGATATTTGTAGTACTGACTTCATAATTCCCAATTATTCAAGCACATAAAGAGTTAATTAATACTCTAGAGTAAAATTTGCCAAGCTATTGAACACAACAGTACTGCACAACCTGGGTATGAAAACACAGGTTAGCATGATGTCATAGAAAACCTCATGGACTGGGGACTCTGAAAGATCCAGTCAGTTCCAACTCTGCCATTACTCAGATGGATAAAGGTAGGCAAATCAGTTCTTCAAACTACTATCTATGAATAGCACAAATTATTATTTGTTTATATCTTTCCCATAGCTTGATTAGCAATAATGGCATTTGCTGTTTCCTAGTCATCAATGGGGCCATCTATTGTCATAAAAACTTTTATTTTACAAGAGAAAGTAAATTTTGAATTGATAAGAAATTTCCTCGAGTTAGATAAATAGCTTATGGTGGGGGAAGGGGGGTTACTTGGGATTAAACCCAGGGCTGCTTTACCACTGAGCTACATCCCCAGTCCTTTTTTTATTTTGTGACAGGGTCTCACTGAGTTGCTGAGGGTCCTGATAAGTTGCCAAGGCTGGCCTCAAACTTGTCATCCTCCTGCCTCACAGCTTGTGCCACCACACTAGCTATGATAACTGGCTTTTTTTATTCCTATTCTGACACAATGACTTCTGACTTTGGAAACCTTGCTTAATATACCAGACCTCTGTTTTATCATCTGCAAAATAGGCTGGTTTAAATCAGTGGTTTTCAACCTGAAATAATTCTGCTCCTCTGCTCCCTCCCCAAGTGGCATATGGAAATGTATGGAGACATTCAGGGACATCACAACTAAGGAAGGAGGAGAACCCAGACAGCTAGTGGGTAGAGTCTGGAGATCCTAGACTGCACAGGAGGGTTCTTCAACAATAAAAAATAGTACCAACATTGAGAAGCCCTGAAATAGATTATTTAGAAACTATCTAAAATTCAAAATACTAGGTCTAAATGTATAACAACAACAACAAAAACTATAAAATTGCTAAACATGGGGCAGCAGAAGCTTCTTCATTAGCAATAGCTGGCTATCCCAGAAATTGTAGCAATTCAGCTGAAAGTTATAGAAATATGAAAGAAAATAAACTTAGACATGGATGCAATTTAAAAACATACCTATTAACCTTGCACTTTGTGTATCATGTTGGTGATCAATACATAACTGTACCCTTCACTGTTCCCTGTCTTTGTCTTCTCACCATTCAGTCCATAGCAACTGGCATTGTTTGTTCTAGACGCAGTTGCAAGCCAGTTTTGAAAAGACTGACAATGATACCTTCCTTATCCTCACAATGGAAGAAAGTGGCCCTAAAGATTACTAGTGATGTAATGTAATAAAGTGGGTGGGCCTCCATTCACACAAAAAAACAAAGACCCCACAGCACCTGAAAGTGGGCTAGCCCCTGCAAATCCTACATCTGTTAACCTTCACAGGCCCTTCTCTACACCTGTGATGTGAAAAGTTGCCCCCCAACTTTCACAAGTCTTCTAGGAACAAACTCACACCAAAATCAGTTTGGGAAGAAAAAGGGAAAGTTTCTGAAAAGTAAAAAATTGTTCTAACCATTCTCAGAAATGGTGTGCATAAAATAAGACTTGGAGGTGCTCTGCATGCACTAAAGGATGCAATGATACGGAATTGAAAGATATTCTTTGCCACAAAGCAAAAGCAGTAGAACCTTTTATTTTTCTTTTATGTGTATCCATAATAATAATAAAAGGAAGGTCCACAGCACTTTGAGGATTTTTCTCCCACTTTTCTTATACATAAAAAATTTTTGTAGAAGAAAAATACTTATGTTCAGTTTTAAAAGGTGAGAAAAAATGAAAGCAAGCCCAAGAAGACTCTGAGCTTTCTTCTGCCAGCTTCACTCAATTACCTTACTTTAGATATTCAAATTTAGACCCCAGATTTAGGTCTTAACCCATCTGCCAAAAAGTACCAGGCCAGTGTACCTCCCATGGCTAGATCAGAAAACCAAAGCCAAGGGCAAACCATCTGCTCACAGATGAACAGGGCTCTAGACTGGCATCAGTGGCTAACCTAGATCCATTTATACAGGCCCAGATCATGGTTAAAATTTGCTCTTCGTTTTTATTTAGAAAGAAATCCCCGAAACAATGATGACCATTCTTAAAATGCTAAAATGCTGTCATTAAAGAAATCTGTTATTTTGTTTTTTGGGCTTTTTTTTTTTTTTTTTTTTTGGCAGCGCTGGGATCAAACCCAGGGCTTCGGGCACAGCCTGTAAGGGCTTTACCAATGAGCTATTCACCTAATCCTTTTTCTTTCCCTTTTCAGACAAGGTCTCAATAAATTGCCCAGCTATATTTGGATTTGTAATAATCCTGCCTCAACCTCTGGAGCAGTTGGGATTATAGGGGTACAGCACCATACCTGGCTCCATTTTTTAAGTCTGATGCAGCCACAAAAGAAGCAACCATGAAGAATAAGCAGGAACTTGGAAGGTTCCAATAATCAGTATCAATGTTGGGACACCACATAGGGAAAACTGAGTACTAAAAGGTCCATGTGGCATACCTGGCAATTTTAGACCTTCCTGTCAGGACTGAAAATGTTACCACAAAGACTGCTTGATGGCAGGCTCAGAGACCACCTGCGTTTGGGTGCAATGTGCCCATTACAGGCAAGTTGGCTGTTCATATTCAGGAGATCTATTAGGAGTAGTGTGAGCTAAGCAGAATACCAAAACCCTACAGCTACAGAAAAGGAAGAGAGCTCACATTTGCCAAAGTCCCAAACCACATGCCTAGTGCAATGCTGAGTGCTTGACATATCTCACAAACACACCAAGATGTCTCCTTAAAAATACCCTATCATCACCTACAGCTTGCAGTCAAAGGCAAGTTACCTTTGGTAAGTGGTAAGTCTGTTTCTCCCCAGTCTTTCCCATTTCCAAATCCACCCAACTTCTTAGGTTAGAGATCAGGAGAATAGTCCTGGATTCTTTCCATTCCTCCATCCTCTAATCCATCAACAATTTTGTAAATTCTACCTCCAAAATATTCCTGGAGTCCCTCTATTTCCACCCTATGTCCACACATACCTTCCCCTCTCCAAGCACATGACTCACACCTGGACAACCGCCATGTGTCATAACTGCTCTTGCCACCTGTTCAAATTCTGCAATGGCAGCTAGAGTGGGCCTTCACTAATATAAAGCAGCAGATCATGTCACAATTCTTCAAAGCCTTCCCATGTCAAGAGAAATAAAATTCAGTCCTCAGCATGGCCTTCATGCTTGGGCCCTAGCTAGCCCCAGCCACTGCTCCCACAGGCCAGTCCCTCCTGCCTCGGGGCTTTCTTCTCCCTTCCTCTAGTGCACCAAGCCCTTTCTCACCTCAAGGGCTTTGCCATGCTTCCCTCTGCCCTATCTTTTATTTTTAAAGGAGGTGTTTTATTTTTTTAAATTATTTTTTAGTTGTTAGTGTACCTTTATTTTTTATTTATTTATATGTGGTGCTGAGGATCAAACCTGGTGCCTCTGCCACTGAGCCACAAGCCCAGCCCCCACTCTGCCTGATCTTTATTGTCCTAATCCCCTCCTGGCTAGGAGCTGCTCATCCTCAAAGGCCTTTATTGACCTGCATACCCAAAGTAGATACTCCTGCAGGTCTTTCTCATAGTGCACTTTCAGTCTGCACTTACATTTATTCAGGTGATTAATGAATGTCTGGCCCTCACTGGACTACAGGACCTCCACAGAGACCCAGCTTATGTCTATATAGTTGCCCCCACACACAGCACACGCAACAAAAACAGCTCACCCTCTCTTTGACTCTCTCTCCCCACTCTAAACTAGAGGAAGTAAGTAAATGATGATTTAAATCTAAAAAGCTATTTAAATTTAAAAGCCATGATAACATCTTGCATACCAAAATGCTGTATATAAAAATATACAGGGTGGAAAGGGCTTATAGTCCCAGCTATTACAGAGGGAAGGCAGGACAATCTCTTAAACCCAGAGTTTGGGTCAGCCTGGCATAGGGAGACCCCCATCTCTTAAAATTAAAAAAAAAAAATTAAAGTATTGTGTTGTCCCTCACTTTAAACAATTCTCTCTAGCTAGATATGGTAACAAAGAAAAGTGATGAGGGCTAGGAATGCAGCTCAGTGGTAGAGCTCTTGCCTAGCATGTGCAAAGCCATACGCTCTCTCCCCAGCACCACAGAAAAAAAGGGAAGTGAATGATGCCTGCACTGCTGCTACAGCTCCAACTGCCCTCACCTGACACTTTCCAAACAACATTAATCAGTTTTTAATTGTGGCAGCAACCACACTTTTATCACTTAACACACTTAACATCTATCTTCAGGAGAAAGGCATGAGCATTCTCCAAAATGTCTGGTCTCACTAAAAGCATACTTCACACATGAGCCCAAATCAACACAAAATGAAGGGGAAAAAAGTTCAGGAGGTGACACTGAGCAGGGACCCCTGCTGTGATGGCATCTTCCCCCAAAGGTACACACAGGTCAGAAAGTTGAGCAGTGACAACTCTGACTAGCTCAGAGTAAAGGTTTCACTTTTCCATATTGTGCTTGTAAAATGAAACAAGGATAAATTCTCCTACAGCACTATTATAAAAAAATAACAACAATAAAAATGTTTTAAACATGATTTTATGTGGGTGAATGAAATGTAGTTTCATTTCTCCCAAGTATCTTCTAATTCATTGTTTTGCTGAAATACAAGATAATCATGATACTTACACTGCTTGCTATAAGCATCCTTTTACAGTATGCAAATGGTACATTGGTTTTCTAATGGACCTAAAGTTTTCTTCACTTGAAGGTATATTTCTACAATAACATATCCTCAAAATAATTTTGCCAATGCTACAAAGATAGAAATGCATTGCAAACTACAAGGTACTCTTCTATATTCTATATTTCTAAAGCAGAAAGCAAAGCACTACCAACATTCACACTTAAGTATTACATAATGCCATGATCAATTCTTTACAGCCAAGTTCAACCACATCATCTCAGTTCTGGCTTTTCATCACCAACTGAGACTTTGCTCAGTGTTCCCTTCACTTATTGTTTGCTGTTATGGTGACACCAGGTTTTCCTCCCACCTCTTGGTTACTCTGACTCCTTCCCTGGATATGGCCTACAGTCACAGAACTGCTCTTTTCTCTGTGGGCTAATTTATTCACACTGTTTTATGCTTTTTATTGTCACCCCCATACAAAATTGCTGAATATTTCCTAGCTGGCCACCTCCTGGCCCAATGATATCAATTTCTCTGTATGAAGGTGTTTCGGTGTCTCTTTCTATACTTTATAAACTGAACTTACCTTCTCCCAGTCCACCAAAGCTGGTTCTCCTGCTAACTCCCCCAGTTCACCACCAGCAGCTTTCTTTCCTAATTAAAATAATTAATTAAAAGAATGAAGCCGGGCGCGGTGGCACATGCCTGTAATCCCAGCACTTTGGGAGACTGAGGCAGGAGGATCGCAAGTTCAAAGCCAGCCTCAGCAATGGCAAGGCACTTAATAACTCAGTGAGACCCTGTCTCTAATAAAATACAAAAAAGGGCTGGGGATGTGGCCCAGTGGTCAAGTGCCCCTGAGTTCAATTCCCAGTACCAAAAAAAAAAAAAAAAAAAGAATGAATACTGGGTTGGGGTTGTGGCTCAGCGGTAGAGCGCTCGCCTAGCACGTGCGCGGCCCGGGTTCGATCCTCAGCACCACATAAAAATAAAACACATTGTGTACAACTAAAAAAAAGCAAATAAATAAATATTAAAAAAAAGAATGAATACTAATCTCAGTGATTTTCAATCTGTCCTTCCTTAGGCTCTAGAGAAGGGGAACAAACACAGACACATGGGATAGATAGATATATAGGGAGCAGAGGGGTTGAGGCTCCTTCTGCCCCTATTGAACGTGCTTTCTACACAGCCTTCTTCATGTGACTTTTCCTATTCACCTGCTCTTCCCAGTAAGAACACCATGGTTTTCCATCTGCAAATCTTCCTTCATAATCACACTGATCTTCCTCACTGCTGCTTTTATCACCCAGTGCCTCTGCTTAGAGTCTCCTCACTTATAGATTCGGCCCTATGAACATCGGTTGAACAAGCACTTAATCATGTGTCAAGTGCCACACCAGGCACTGGAGGCTTACTACTACTACTAAAGATCAATCAGAAGTGTGATTTAAGGTACAAATCACTCCAGCACTGCACCTGAAGTACAGAGACACAGACTACTTAAGATTCTTGTGAGGAACTTGAAATTACACCTATTTCTCCTTAAAGTTAAGGCAGTTCCTTAACTTGCCTTAATTGTCTTCACCAGATCACCTTCCCATCAGGAACCACAGTGAAAGCTTATCATAGAGGTAGATCAAATTTAATACTTCTTTTGACCTCAAAATTGTCCAGCAAAGTGCTAACTCAAGGATTCCAGTCAAGGGCTTCATGCCATACAAACAACCAATGTTTCCCTACATCTGAAAATAGCAATTTTAAGCTCATCTTCCTACTCAATGACTATATACCAAGTCGGTGTAGCAGAATCCAACCCATCGGGATGCTCTGAAATTGCTCCTCTTTTTACCCTTTCTCCCAGTTCTACAGTATGAATAAATGAAGTTTATTCTCAAGTTTCAGCAGCTTGAGAACTAAATCCATTCAGTCCTTACATTATCAAGCACCAAGAACAAACTTCATCCCAGCACCACCTGTTTGCCATATTAACTTTTTTTTTTAAGAGGATTAGAAAACACCACAAGATCTCACTACACTTATTTTTGCCAAGGACTGAAACTGGAGCCTGCCACAATTCCAACTGTAGGATCCAGAAGACAAAATAAACCTGAAGTTTCAGTGTTGGCCCAGCAGGGCAGGTAACTGGTGACCAAACTGACTTCATCCAGCCATCTCACAATAGTGTGAGATATTCTCAACAACAACGGTCAGGCCTTCCTTTTATTCCATTCAGCCTCTAAGGGAATTGGTGCATTAAGAAATGTCCCTCTAAATGGATAGAGCCATATATTAAATAAAGTATATTCTGTGAACCTTAACCAGTGACTTTTAACTAAAGACTGGGGACAAAACCCACGGGGAATTCAACCTCAAAATAACGCTCACACCAAAAGCGCAAGTCGCTGCGGCTCTGGCCCAGGTGTGTCTCCAACAGTAACATGCTGACCCAAGAAGGCCAGGCCAAGGGAGCGGGCGAGGGTTACAGCTGCCAGAACGCCGGTGCTGCAGGTCCCGGGTTGGGACGCAGGCTAGTTAGCAACCTTCCCACACCAGCGACGTCCTCCCTGAGCACACTCCCTCGCTCCGCACCCCGGGCCGGGCAAAACTTGGGAGAAGACAAGCAGCGAGGGCCAGTGGGATGAAGAGGCGTTCCCCAGAGTGGGCACATGGCACTTGTCCGCCTGGGAGGACGGGCGGGCGGAGAGGGCTTCGGCCCCGAGAGGAAACAAAAGCCAAACGCCCACCGCCCGGCGCTCAGTGCCTGGGGACGGCTGCGACCCCGGGAGTGGCCCCCGGACGCCCACCCTTGTGGCCACGCCTGACACTCGGCCCGGCCCTTGGCGGACAGAGGAGCAGGGGCTCTGCGGCGACCGCACCCGTCCAAAGTGGGCGACAAGTCGGGCGGCGAAAGAGAAAGAGAAAGAGCCGGCGGGACGGAGGCGAGCCCTAGCCGCCCCGGCCCCAGCGGCCGGGCCCTCGCCTTGGGAGACGCACACGCCCCTCGGCCGCCCGGGGACCCGGGCCACTCCGCGCCGCGGCCGCCGGGGCACCCACGCGGGCTCCCGACCGGCCCGCACGGGCGGTGGGCGTTCTCCTTACCCGGAGCGGATCGGAGCCGCGCCGGCCCGCAACGCAGAGCCGGCCACCGGTGGGGGCGAGCCGGAGCGCTGAGGCTGGGCCGGCCCAGACTGCCGCGCCGCTGGCCCGCGGTGCCCGGCGGGAGGGGCGCGAGGGCGCGCGCCCGGGGAGGGGAGCCGCCCCCGCCCCCCACTGGCCGCCCGCGCGCATGCTCGCGCCGCACCTGCCTCGTCGCAGCTCCGCGCCTCGGGGAGCCGGGGTTCGCTGGGCCGGCAGGGTCGGGGCTTCCCCGTGCCCGGGAGGCGGCCGCAGCTCGCCCTTCAGAAGCGGCTTCTCCGTATTGGCTCCCTGGACAGGGTTCCCCAAACCTGGGCTTCCTCCTGCCCGACACCCCCGTCCTCTGCAACGGTGTCCCGGGGCGCTCACCGCTGCTTCATCCAGGCTCTTGGTGTTCACCTGCCGAACGTTTGCTCCCTTCCCGACACCTCTCTTCTGATGCTCTTCCAATTTTGCAACCTCTTTTCCGATGCCCCTTTCCCGCTCTTGACTTTGCCATACACGCGTTCCTGGATACCATTTCAAAATAAAAGGATACTCTTCGCAAGTGGAAAGAAGCCTGAGGAGGTCCTAGCTGCCAAAACCGGAGCTAGTCAGTTTCTGCCCTCGGAATTTACAGTCCCTACTGGCTCTCTTTGGCCTGTCACATATCATTGTCCCTAGGTTTGGGAGGAACTTGTTAAATCGTTTATTTTGGGCTTATGGTTTAAAGTAGCTATTAATTAAAGACTTTAGATGCCTAGTGACCTTAAATAAAATTTTCTTTCCAGGGGCAATCTGTATAAACTCTAGTATGCAGATAATAGCTAATGGGTACAGCATAAGGAAAATAAGCATGTGTTTGTAGCTTCCAGCAAGAAATTCAATAATTTGACATGAATAATAATAGCAACATCTAAAGTAATCTTTTTGTTTTGCTGTTGTCTGTAAAACCAAAACTGAAAACTCGTTTTTTAAGCAAGATTGGCCATTTGTTAGAAACATAATGTAGTATTGCTCTTGAAGAGAGAAATACAAAACCCTTTGCTAATGCAGTTTTTAAATTAAGGAGGAGGATCACAGATACTTAAAAATGCAAACATAGCATACAAACTGTGCCTGTGCTCTAATCATTTTCGAAAAAGAGATTTAAGGGAAAAAATAGCACAAAGCAGTGGTATGAAGAGGAAAGCATTAATGAAGTGGTATACTTATTTTCATCCCACTTTAAAATGTTTGTGCTAAGACATTACAGAGTTGTGATGCATTTCTGGAATACATCTGGAAGCACCACCTTTGGATACTTGCTCACCTGACCATATGAAATTAGAGTGGGCTGGTCGCAGTGGCACACACCTGTAATCCCAGTGATTTGGGAGGCTAAGGCAAGAGGATTGCAAGTTCAAAGCCAGTCTCAGCAATTTAGGGAGACCCTGTCTCAAAAAATAAAAAGGGCTGGTATATATCTCAGTAGTTAAGTGCCCCTGGGTTCAAGCCCCAGTACAAAGAAAGAAAGGGAGGGAGGAAGAAAGGAAAGAAGGAAGGAAGAAGAAATTATTTGGGACCAATTGAGGAGAAGGATAGAGAGTTCCCTGTCCCTGCTATTTACAGGAACACCTTGCTATTTTTTCTCCTCCTCCTTCCCTTCCTCCTCTCCTCCTCCTCCTCCTCCTCCTCCTTTTTCTATTTCATTTTTATGGAGGACAATTGCTTCAATTACCACAGTGTAACCCCAATGGTGTTTACTTATTATTAAAAGGTCCTAGGTCTCAGTGATATAAACATGAAAATATTACCAGCACAGAAAGAGTTAAAGGCACTTCTGGCTCCACCCGCCCCTCAAAAAAAATCATCATTAATGTTATATACAACCCAAGAAAATTGGATTGAAATCTGAATAGAGTGAATTTTGCATCACCTTGTCTTCATTCTTTTAAAACAAAATTATTATTTTTATAAGATGTTTATGGATTATATTGAGCTTAAGTTTGTGAAAGTCAAACCCCTCTGTTTTTATGGACTAGATTTTTAAAAAGAAAAGAATTCAGGAATAAAATAGGGACACAAGCAGGAAACCTCATCCAGGGCTACTTAAAGGTAAATGCATAGGTGCATAGCACTGACAAGGTAAGATTATATTCAGAAAAGCTGTTATCTGTTTTAAACTGCACAGTTATTCAGAATTTATAGGAATATAAGCAGGAACACCTTAGTATACTCCTTATAGAATTTTTTAAAAAGCAGTTATAGTAAATTCTTTTCATATGAACAACTTCAGATTAAAGTGAAATAGCCACATGGATTATTATAACTTTACCAATGGTCAGTCATGAGCAATGGGTTTAGAACATTGGTAGCTACCAGGTATTTTCATTTTTTAAATTCAATTGAATCTCACAAATTCAAATGCAAGATTGATATTGACCAGATAGAGAAGATGATGGCTTATTGTGAGCATGGTAAATACAGAAGAATGCTGACTGAAGGTCCTCAAAGTGCAAGCATCACTGCCTTCTGTAACTTGTCTGTGTCCATCTAGTATTGGTGAAAATGAAAGTTTCTAACCTTCTAAGATAGTGATCACATTTATTCAAAGAGTAAAATTTAAAAATTGTTAAATTTGCTGAAGTTGTTTACTTTTTTCTGGCTGGGTATTTATATTTCTTTTCTAAGTGGGATTAATTGCATTGCTTTATTATTAGATCAATAGCAGGATCGGATAGTGATACAAATTTGTTTTCAAAAGTTGGCGCACGCCTGTAATCCCAGCACTTTTGAGGCAGGAGGATCGCGAGTTCAAAGCCAAGCAATGGCGAGGCACTTAGCAACTCAGTGAGACCCTGTCTCTAAATAAAATACAAAAAAGGTCTGGGGATGTGGCCCAGTGGTCGAGTGCCCCTGAGTTCAATCCCTGGTAAAAAAAAAAAAAAAAAAAAAAAAAAAAAAACAGTTGTTTTCTAGCATAAACTTTGAATAGGACCATCTGTGAGAAGTTAGCAGAGAGTGAATTCCTTTACACATGTTGGTTAATTAACAAGATGTCATCTTAACAGAATTTTATTCTTGCTCCACAACCAAAGTGTCCACAGCCACTAACCTTATTTTACTGGTCACCACTTGCCTACAACAACTATTATTATCAAGCTTATTTTCAAATTAATACTACTGTTAATAACTGTCTCCATTACAGTTTGTCTGTTAGGATGTGTTTCTAAGTAGACTGTCCAATATTAAATTTGCCTTAATGGGTTGCAATGTAAATATAATTATAGAGTTCTATTTAAATGTAAATATTGGTTCAGAAAGAGACATAAATTATATTGAATAATTAAAACTATTTTTAAATGACAACACAAATTTTCGTAAATGATAATGTGCACATTATGCTATTTGAATAAATGACTTAAAATCCATAAAGACATTTATTTAATTTTATACCTGCACATCTTCTCACTAGAATAAGCTATCATAAACAAGGATAAAAACACTGCCTTCGAGTGTACGCCCTAGAATTTTTTAAAATTCAGGTTATATACAATATTTCTGATAACCCTTAGCCTTTATAAACTGAAAATGATAAGGATCCTTATATCAAATAAGTAAACTTTACTTCCCACTTCAACCAGTACTGAATAAACTAATAGCATTTGGAAAGGGGCATGAAAATTCCAGAAGGAAAGTTATCAATCCCTTTAATCTCATTTTCATACATATTAAAAAGGCACAGCCATGCTATCCCTAAAATGAGAGAACCAGTAAGAGAAAATAAGGAACATTCGGTTCTAGGAAATTCATATTTTCTTGATTATCAATATAACTTACATAACTGTAGCTCTACACAGGATCTTTAAAAAAATATCAGGTGGTGTAGCAATGTACTAGATAGAATACATGCTAGAAATCCAGGCACAGTGGCAATAACAGGTGGTGTAGCAATGTACTAGATAGAATACATGCTAGAAAGCCAGGCACAGTGTCTGTAATCCCAATGACTCAGGGGGCTGAGGCAGGAAGATTGCAGATCAGGAGGCTGGGACATGAAGATTGCAAGTTCCAGGCCAGCCTCAGCAGCTTAGCAAGGCCCTATCAAAATTAAAAAAAAAAAAAAAAAAAAAAAAAAAAATATATATATATATATATATATATATATATATATATATATATATATGTTGGGGATGTAGCTCAGTGGTAAAGCTACATGCTAGGACTCAGTTGTTATTATTACTATTACTGCCACTAACCCAGAAACCACCTGGCTCCATACAAAGTGTGTCACAGCACAGAACTTGGATTGGGAATCACCAGATTCAGGGACTAGATCTAGCTTTCGCATGATAGGTCTATAAACTTGATTGTGAGTGCTCCAAGAAGTGATGGGGCTTGGAAGAACCAACTGAAAACAAGAACATCAATTACACTGACAGACACTGATCCCAAAAACATCCACGTTTCCTGGTCAGCACATTCCCACCACTACAGTCTACAAAGGAAGGCAAAAGATTGCCAAGTGACCATGAAATCAGAACAAGTAGAGCTGGCTGTTCTTAATGGATAGTCAATAAGTAACAACTCACAGAGGGATGCCTCCAGCCAAGAAACCCAAAGCTTATACCTGGATGTGCTACTATTGAGTTCCAGTTTTCTTTTGATGCCAATCCTTGGGACATTCCCTGGTCACCACCTTGATTGTATTTGGGTGCTTTAAAAACCCCATCAGCAATATATTTACAAACAAAGTCCTCTTTATAGTTACAATATATTTACAAAGTCCTCTTGGAGAGGACTAATTCTGCAGATTGATAAACTGGTTTGTTATTTTTTTCTTTTCAGTTGTATCCATGGTGGTTGTTCTTAACTTTTTCTTGAATGACTCTCAAAATCCAATTGTACCTTACTGTCATCCTTTATGTACTACCGGTCTAAATCCAAACTTGTTTGAATTGTTTCAGTTTTAGATTCAATTTTCCCCATTTTATGAAATCGCTAACCAAAGCATAAAGACTAATTTTTTTCTCTCAGTATATTATCATAGCATCTAATATTGACATATTATTAATAGTCCACTTTTCCTAGGTTGAGTAGTTTTTTTTTTTTTTTCATTTTGATGTCCAAATGCAAATTCTTAGAAAATTCACTTCTAATTTTAGAAATATGTGTTTCTGTAAAGCTGCAAAAGTGGCCAGGTGAGGTGGCACATGCTTGTAATCCCAGAGACTGGGGAGATTAAGGCAGGAGGATCAAAAGGTTGAAGCCAGACTAGACAATTTAGTGAGAACTTGTATTGAAATAATTTTTTAAAGGCTTGGAGTATAGCTCAGTGGTAGAGCATCCCTGATTTCCATCCCAAGTACCAATAAAGAAATAAAACTGCTTAAGTGACGTGTCTATGAAGAATTAAGAAGGCTTTATATACCCTCAGAGAGACAGAAATTGTGCATTTCTTTGGACTTTTAAATTACCAAATATACAGCAATACTTTGAACTTAAGTATTGTCTATTTCCCATTTCTGGATTGAATGCAATTAATTATATTAGTGAGCCATTAATATTATGCTGAAAAATGAGATTAGGTATATATGGGAATGCATACACACACACACACACACACACACACATACACACACACATTTATAATAAGAAATACATTTCAATGCCTGGCACAGGTATCCCAAAATCAGAACCTCCTGAGTGATAGCAGTGTCTTTTGTTATTCAGAATTAAACTCTTCCCATCACATCTGAATTATGCTAATGAGGGTGGGCCCTCTAGATAGGCTCAGAGTGGAGCTGGTCACCAGAAAGACAAAATGATCAGAGGATCGGAACTCTCATCCCTACCTACTGACTTCTGAGAAGCATGATTTTGGGGCTTGAAATTAAGTTCTAGGAAAACACTTGAACAAGCTTCTACAACAACCTGTGCTAAAAGGAAGGACCACTCCAAATCCGTGGGGACAGGAGTTATTTGTGGTGTTCAATTTCCAAATGTTGGGGTGGTATTTTTAGGCAGCAATAGTTAGATGAGACCAAAGTATTATTTATTTAATTTTTATTATACTAAAGTAATGTCTTTTCTCTTGGATTAAAATGAATAGCTAGGTATTCTCTTGCCCTACAACTTGAATGTTGTATAAGTTCAGCATTGCAAATTTCAGGGATAAAATTGTAGGGAGCAAACACAAAAGTCTATGTTCTGCACAAATCTAGGACAGTATACCATACTGTCAGTAGTATATCCATTAACGTCTGATTAATGTTCTCCCCTGCACAGCCATTCTCTCCTCCCTCCTAATTCTCTCCCGTGATTTACAGTCACTCAAGCATTTTCCATCCTGACACCTACAGAAACCTTCCTTTGACTTTACTTCTGTCTTAGACATTCCCACCTCTCTTCCCTTGATTGCCAAATTCCTATAAAATCTGTCTATAGTTTGTTTTAAGGCTTTAACTCCTCACAGCTTCATGTCTCCCTCACTTCACACATACACTCTGCTGAAACCATCCTCTTAAAGATCATAAATGCTCCTTGAATTTCCAAATGTGTCCTATCATGCTGTCATCCTCTTACCTGATTCCTCGGTAACATTTAATGATACTAAGCCCAATCTTCAAATTCTTTCCTTTCGCTTTGGTTGTAGACAAAACCCTCAAAGTTTGCTCAGGAAAAAAAAAAAAAGAAAAAAGGCAACTTGATTAGGCAAGTCAGGGAGATGTCTGGGAACACAATGTCAGGAAGCATACCCTCCCCTCGCAAGACACTAGGCAGAGGTTACTTTTTGTCACTCCAAGTCCTCTTTGCATCTCATTCTGTCCCCTGCTCGGGCGCACCCTGTCTCCGCAGATAGATACGGCCAAAACCAGTCGCTCCTGGCCCACTTCAAGCACCTGACTGATTAGTTTTAATGAATTCCAGTTTTTCATCCCTGGAAGAGAAAAATTAATGGACCCAGCTTGACTCATGTGTCTGCTCTTAATGCATAAGTGGGCAAAGACACATATTCAAACTTTCAGATGCCCAAAGCTGGTGTAGGTATAACAGGCAGGTGCCCCTGAATGTGTCTCCAGCATCTTGCTTGGCTTTCTTGGTACAGTCCTATCTTGATTCTTCACCTTCCCTCAGACCACTTCTTGGTCTCCTTAGCTGTCTCTCCCATTCCTTATGTCCTTGGCAATGACTGATAAAGTTCTCTTCCTTCTAAATCTGGGCTGTTTTCATAAGTTTTCAGATCTATCAGTTTGACACCAACTATGCAGTTTCTTACTCCAGAATCTATATATCTCACACCAACATTTCTTTGGAGTTGCACACTAAAATTTCCACCGTCTTGCCACTATTTCTACATGAGTTTTTTTTTTTTTTTCCTGAACCTTGATAGATCCAAATACTCTCTAGTTTTCTGCCCTCTGAGCGTTTTTTTTTTATTGTTCCTCTCCTCCCCTGCCCTTATTTGAGATCCCCATCTTCCCAATCATTCCTTCTCCCTGTTACCTCCAAGTCCAATCTGCTGCCAACTTTATTGACATTTTCCTATATTATTATTTTCTCCTCACCTCATTTTTTTCTTTTTCTTTTTTCCTTCTTCTTCTTCTTCTTTTTTTTTTTTTTTTTTTTTTTTTTGGTGCTGGGGATAGAACCCAGTGCTGTGTGCAGGCAAGGCAAGCAATCTACCAGCTGAGCTATATCCCCAGCCCCCGCTCTCTTTCTTTCTTTCTTTCTTTCTCTTTCTCTCCCACCTCTCTCTTTCTTTCAAAATTTTCCCCCTTTCCCATTACCTACTATGATCCATTTTCAGAACTATATTCTTCATATAAACAGTTTTATATGACCATTTCTACCTTAGGCACGCATGTAATTGTTTCAGCGTGGAGTAGAGAAGAATTCAACCATTAGAAGAATTTTTTAAAAGAAATCCTATCCTTTTTTATTATCTGTGAAAGAACAGAAGACTTGCCTGAAAAGCTCTTTTCCTTCCACCCTTTTGTCTGTCGTCTTCTCTTTCCTAGGTCAGCACTTACCTATCCCTTAAGAAACCTCTACCTTTTCTTTTTCCTCTAGCCTCTCCCTTTCAGAATCTCTCTCCCCATTCTCCCAGCCTTGTACTACAAAAAAAAAAAAAAAAAAAAAAAAAAAAAAAAAAAAAAAACAAGAAGGCCAGGAACAGAACATTCAGGAACAGGAACAGAACATTCTTTCCTGGCAATGGGGTTGAGCAGGCGCTAGGCCCCTTTGCATGGAGGGAGTTTGTCAGGCAGGAGAGGGGTGGGGGAGCTGTGAGTTTTACACATTAATTGTCTCATCTACTGCATTTGTCTTGATCCTTAAAGTTTTTGAAGTGCATTCTAAACAAGTTATTCCCTCCAGAGCCAACAACACAGATAGAATTCCGAAATGTTTCCCTCATGCTGCAAATGAGGACACTGAATCCAAAGGTAGCTTAAGCATGGTGCTTGAGCTAGAAATCCAACCTAGCCCAAGTCTTCAAAATCATATTCTCCCAGGTTCTCCAACTCTCTCTGTGTTCTTGCTGTCCCAGTTTTTCTCAGCTCTATACAAAGATTTTTTTCCATATTCAAGCCAAATCTCGTCTTCCTCAAAAACCTGTCCTGGCTCTTCTTGGCCTAAAGATGCAGGAACCACCAAGCCTCCAAGGCCACCCCAGCTCCATCTCCCACTCATCACCATTCACAAGACACTCCCTGTTCTCAGAACAGCTACAAGTTGACCCATTTTCCCAAGATGCTTATCAGGGTGCATTCCTTCTTCAAGCCCTTTTCTGAATATTGAAACATGACATATCTTTGAATATTCAGCACTGCTGAAATTACCTCCATGGTGCTTTTATCAATTGCATTGCTTTGCTTTTTTTTTTTTCTTTTTCTTTTACATTGGAGGGCATTTATACATTTGTTATTGCATTTATATTATTTTGCTTTTTACTGTACTTATACATTTTATTATGTGTAATTCTAACAACTCTATGGTGTTCTTAAGAAGAAGCTCTATGTCTTTCAAGGTGTTTAAATATTCAATTATCTGTGGGCTTTAGCTGCTAGTTTTTATCCTCTTTAAAACTTTTTTTTTCTTCAGAAAAATGCAGGACATAGGAAAATTAATGCCCATTCATTCACTAATCATAAGGAATTTCTGTTAACACTTTTTTAAAGGTATTTTAAATTCTTTCTTTTTTTTCAAATTTATTTTTTATTCTATGTTGTTAGAAATGACAGCAGAATGTATTACATTTCATATTATACTTATAGAGCACATTTTTACATATCTCTGGTTGTATACAAAGTATATTCACACCATTCGTGACTTCATACATGTACTTAGGGTAATGATATCCATCTCTCTGTTAATACTTTATATTTGCTTTTTGAAAAAAAGAAACAAAACACTTAATCCCAGTGGTTCAGGAGGCTAAGGCAGGAAAATCACAAGTTCAAAGCTAGCCTCTACAACTTAGCGAGGCCCTAAGCAACTCAACTCAGCAAGACACTGTTTCTAGATAAGAAAATGAGCTGGGAATGTGGCTCAGTGGTTAAATGCTCCTGAGTTCAATTCCCGGTATAAAAATATAAAAAGAAACACTATAAAGGTGAATTCCTTTATCAACCATTCAATTATCTCTCTACGTCCTTCCTCAGAGGTAAACATTGTTATGAATTTGATGCATATCCTAAACCTTCGTCTTTACCACTTCTGAGTTTTTTGTCTTTTAAAGAATTTACTTCCCTGATTTATAGTTATAAAAGTTTTATGAAGCAAGCATGGTAGTATTCACCTGTAGTCCCAGCTACTTGGGAGGCTGAGGCAGGAAGATCACTTGCGTTCATGAGTTTGAAACCAGGCTGGGCAACAATAGGAAGACCCTTTATTAAAAGGAAAGAGAAGATAATGTTGATTTTTACATATTTTTAAAATCTTAACATGCTAGTTAGCACCTTGAGTACATATGGAATAGGAGACTGTTGTGGCAATCTTATTTTCTCCTGACTTCAGCCGGAATTATTCTTAAGTGACCATGTTACTGGTTTCTTTCTCTCTTGTTACCTAGTATTATGTAGGTTTTTTAGTGTTTTTTTTTTTTTTTTCCACTTTAACAGATTTGAATATTATCAGGTACTCTTTCAACAGCAATTGAAATAGTTTTTGATGTTATTCTTATCATAACAACTTGCTTCATAGAGCTTATTCCTTTATTACTGGGAGGATCTTAAACATACTTACTTGGAAGTCATTTCTATATTCTCTGATTGTTCCTTATTGCTGGTTAACTCATCTTTCAGTTTTTTTAAAAAAATATTTATTTATTTTAGTTGTACACAAGCCTTTATTTATTTTTACATGGTGCTGAGGATCGAACCCGGGCCGCGCACGTGCTAGGCGTGCGCTCTACCGCTGAGCCACAATCCCAGCCCCTCAGTTTTTGACTTATTGACTGCTTTTCTCCCCCTCAAGGTTGATAATCCTTGGGGCCTCTGAGTGGGGGCAAGGGTTGTATTCTTCCCCTCCCCACTGCCTCCTTCTTTTGCCTCCTTCCAGCCCTTACCTTTTTTCCATAGATTCAGGTCTTCTATTGGCAACATTGGCCTCCTGTTCTAGTGATACTGAAGGAAAGGCAGATACAGTCACCAAGACAGTAAGGAATTGCCCAGTCCTAAACCTTTTTCTGTGACTGCACTGAAAGAATATAGCTCATAGAAGCGGTCACCCTGGCAGCGAAAGTAGTTACCTTCAGGCTCCTTCCCATGCATGAAATCTTCTTAGCAGAAATGGAACTGCCATCCACCTCTAGCCCTTCAGGATCCAGAAACTCCCTAAGAACATAGTTTTAGCCCTTACATTCCACGGCATGTTTGCTTTTGCTTCTAAAACACAGAAAAGATTGCCTTTTTATTTTAATTTATTTAAGTGACTTTGTGTTGGGATGGGTACTTCAAAGATGAATGCAGTGACTCTTCCAAGTTTCCATTTTTAATTTGACTTTGTTACTCTCTCAGCACCTTGCATAACTCTTTGCACATGGTAAGTGCTCCAACTGAGTTTCTGGCATTGAAACTACTTTATCATGTTTAAGCAGAAGCTCAGTGAAGTCTCATTAGAAATACACTGTGGAGGAAAGGCATTCACAGAGGCTTGATCTAGATGAACTTAAATCCTTCCTAAGACTCCATCCCTGTTCACCTGCAGAGTGGCTCTGGAGCAAGGTGGGCACATTCCTGCAATCAACAGGACAGACCAGGATGTTTAGTAAATGGTGATGACAAGGATGGTACACAATTCAACCCTAAAGAATCTACTTCATATTCTTTTCATGCATTTCATTATTCTATCTTCAGAATTTTCTTTCTCTGCCTTAACTGGTCACTGTGATGGTGATATGCATGCAAGTAACTAGCCCTTTAGTCTAGGCCTATAGTCTACTCGTTAATCACAATTTCATCTCACTAGCCTCCTACTACAGGCCATAACTCCCACATCTCAGGTTGGTAAATGAGCTTCACCTCCCTTCCACCTCTTATTTCTTTTCTTCTTTATTTTTATCCTTATTAAATGCTAGCTCTTTGTTCTCTGACTACAGAGTGTCCAAGAAGCTATTAAATACAGCGCTAGGCATGCAACTGGATAGCCTTGACTTTGGGGGGAAAAAAGTCTGATTGCCATTTTTGAATCTTAAATCATTTTACCTTGGGCTCCAACTCAGCAAATAAAGCTTGATATAACGGTTTTCTATTATAGAGTCCCAATCTAAAGGATATCCTCTGAGCTCATCTTTCTTCCATACGCTGCTTTAAACCTGAAAATGAACCGCCACCATAAAAGAAAAAAAAAAAAAAAAAGAAAGCAAACATGAATCCCAAGAAAGGACTCCTAATTCAAGACTAAAAGTTTCAATAATCCAAATAATTTTTTCATTTGTAAAAGTATTTATAAGTCATAACACCACACATTGATTTTGTTCAGTGAATTGCTCCAGTATTTACTCAGGATATAGATAAGGTCTTACACTCTACTTATATTTCACTGAACTTAGACTATATTTCAAAAGTATTTTAAAGATTTGGGGAAAATAATCTTCTTCATAGAGGCTTTTGTCAACAGTTATCCAGGTGCTTCTTCTTTATCATCTTTATATTCAATTTTAAGCCCTGAGGGAAACTTTAAATACCAAATTACAACTGTAAAATATCGGGCTTTTGTCGCGTACAATTTATCAATGCCTCTTTAGCACTTTTTTCTAAATACTTCTCTCAATATTCATACTAACTCCCACCATACTATTGGATTCTATTTTCTTATTTTATAAATGGAGAAAAAAAATCTTTTTTTCTATTTTCTATAATGTGATTAATTTGGTGTCATTGATTTCTGATAATCCAACTTCAAAAACATCTTATCTTAAATAATAAGGTATTGATGGCAAAACACTTAGTGGCATCTTTGTTAGTTAGCTTTCAATTACTGTAACATACCTGAGATAAATCAACTTATTGAGAGAAAAGGTTTATTTTGGTTCACACTTTTTGGAAGTTTCAGTTCATGACAAATTGGCCTATTTTAGGCCTGGGGTGAGATAGCACATCATGGCAGGAAGCACATGGTAGAGCAAAGCTGCTCACCTCGTGTCCAGGAATCAAAAGAGGAAAAGGAAGAGATCAAGGCCCCATAATCTCTTTGGAGGGCACACCTTCATTGACCTAAAACCTCCTAATAGGTCACAACTCCTGAAGTTTCCTCCATCTCCATCTCTATTGCTCCAAAGCCTGGGGACCATGCTCTGGAGGCATGTTTCAGATCCACAAATTAGCAGCACCTTTAAAAAAAAATTTTTGTAGGTAATCATGAAACAAAGGTTAATAGTATTTATTATTTTTCACTAAGCATAAGTCCAACTCAATATTTGGAAAATAGTTAATAAAACTATGTACAAACTACTTTCTAATAATAAATAAAAATAGCCTTTACCTTAGAAAAAAATAGTGATTTCATTTTCTTTTAGGACAACAAAACAAAACAACAACAAAAAAAAAACCTCAAGTGCAAAGATAATCTCATGGGCAAAGCAAGTATCAGTTTTCCTCCCTTCTCTCATGACCTCAATGCTGTCATTCCAGTTCTTACACTAAGGTGTTCTCTTGCATCACACTTCCCAAATGGGGGGCAGATTCTGCCCAGGAGCAGATGGGTATCCATGTGCTAAAAGTATATAAACTCATCACCATCTTCCTAGAACATCTATTTTTCTCTAGATTATTTTTAAATTATTTTTATTTGACACAAAAAAATTGTACCAATTAATGGGTGGGATCTGATCTGAATGTTTTCACATATGTATACATTATGTTCAAAGTAGGGTAAACATATCTATCTACTCAAATATTTGTCATTTCTTTGAGATGAAAACATTCCAACCCTCCTTCTTGGAGGTTTTTGGAGATATATAGTATATCATCAATCTCTGGTGTCACCTGCTGTACAATAGCTGATCTATCTGACTGTAACTTAGGATCTATCCATCAACCTTTTCCCATTCCTCTTTCCTCTGATTCTGTCCCCAGCTTCTCTTAACCATCCTTCTGCCCCCAACTTCTATATATTATTCTTTAGCATTGGCCAGAAGGAGAAATAATTATTTAGCTGATGATTTAAAACATTGTGTTTTTTTTATTTCATGAAGACAAATGTGGTTATATTATGGAGTGGAGGAAATAATTGCTTGATTTTTAGAAGGCTTCAAAAATAATTTTGTTCTTCTGAAAAAATTATTTACAGCTTCTCTATCCCTAGAAAACTAAGCTTTTATTTGGATTGTTTTCACCCCCTCTATAATTTCACTCATGCATTCATTTATAACAAAAGGTTTGTAGCTGACAGATGGAGCCAGATTGTTCATGGGTTATTTGTTCCTTTGATTCATGGATTTTGACCCAGGTGGAAGATTAACATCTGCTATGGTATAGAATGACCTATGCAGTTATTCATTCATGATATGCTGGCAATCATGATGACATGATCATTTTAAATTATCCAGTAGGTACTATATAAATGGATTTAACATTTTACTATGGAACTACTGTATTCTTTCTGACTTCAGAACTAATAGACAACCATTATCATTGTAAAGATTTATCATAGTTTATATTGGGCATATGTCTAAGAGAAAAACGTTGTTCCTCAGTTCTTAATGTGGTCACCTGCCCACACAATGGATGAACAGCATTAGAAGATCGAAGGTGACTGCTTACTAATCATGCCACATGGGCTCAGATAAGTCTGTTTATTCATAAAATCATTGCACTGCTGATAAAATCATTGCCCTCTTATTTTATTAAAGAATATGTGTCAACTGAAGCAACTTAAAAGGAAAGAATAAGAATCCAACACATTCAATTTCTTTCTTTCTCTCCAAACTTTCTTATTTTTGCCAAATATTGTTTTCACATAGTGGAAATCAGAAAATGCTGGGGCTTTCTTTTCTAAGTTAATATTAATATATTTCCATGTATCAGCAAAGTTTTCAAAGCTGACATCTTTATAACTCTGTCTTATAAAATTAATTTTAGTAAACACTTTAGTGTAACATCGTGAACCCCACTGTTGATATTTTATAGCTCTGCTGTAAGCTTCTGTTGTAATAAGACATATTTTTGCTTAGCCATCTCCTATTCTTAGATATTTGGGTTTTTCCCTGATGTGTTTTGTTTCTGTAATCATAAATAGCATTGCTATAAATATTTTACAATAACTAATTTTTAAATATATTTATTTCCCTGCAGAATATTCTGCAAAGAAGAATCGTTGTGCCAACCACACCTAGTAGTTCACACTTTTTTTTACAGAAAAACTAAAACAACTGATAATAAAAACAGGAACATTTAAGATTCAACAACATTAACATTTTATAATTTCTAATTACTGTAGTTAATAAATAGATAAACCATAACGTTGACAAAAGTTTATAATCATTAAATGAATGAAAGGGATCAGGATTCATTTGTTTGATGACTTTTTATTTGTAGCTAACAATTCTTGAATATTCCATTCATTTCATATAATCAATTATCAAATGGATAATTATCAAATTATCAATTTGAGGATTAGTCTTTATAAACTTACATTAATTATTTGCATATTTAAGAAAGCAAGCTTTTAAAAACAGTAGCAAGCCTATTGAGCATACAAAACTATAGGAGATAGTATAAAATATATCCTGAAAACACTACATAGATCTATGTTTCACATTTTGTCATAGTTACCTGGTTTTGTTTTAGCTTAGTTAGTTTGTTAGTTTTCATTTTGTATGAGGGATTAGGGCAGCAGAAAAATAGAATAGATTTGACATAGTTGAAGCTTTTGGGTAACCCTCCTCAACTCAGTCTCCTTCCTTCCTTCTTTAGAGCTAACCATCTCTCAAAATACAGTGTTTATATGACTACGCATATTTTTTTACTAGGTGTGTAAATTTAAAAATATGTGGCAGAGGGCTGGGATTGTGGCTCAGCGGTAAAGCACTTGCCTAGCATGTGTGTGGCCCGGGTTCAATCCCCAGCACCACATACAAATAAAACGCATTGTGTACAACTAAAGCAAATAAATAAATATTAAAAAAAAAAATATGTGGCAGATTTTGTATGTTTTCAAATGTCATTTAAATGGCATTTTCTATACATAATTCTATAAAAATTTTGCTTTTAATATTGAAGTTATACTACTTAAATTTCATTTGCTTTGAAACATGTAGGTCTAGAGTATTTATTTTAGTGACTATTATTTGTAATGATTTACAAATTATTTTTCATTTTCTGATTGAAAATCATGTCAGTTCCAATATTTTGAGACTATAAACTGTAGTTCAGTGGACATTCTCTCATTTATTTTTCTGTTCATTATAAATTTTAAGTTATAAAATAAATGTATTTTGCATCTTTCCAAAGAAGATTGAAGTCATAAAATTTTTCCAATATATGTATATTATACACTATGTATATAAATATATATAAATATAATGCATATATATATAGTATATTTTGGGGTTCTGTCTTTGGGTTCATTGGTATTTTAATCTTTTATTAAACTTTAGCTTCATCATAGTTACTATCTGACAGGAATACACACATCATTGTTCTTCAACTTTTTAATGACAATCTTGACTCTTTCATAAACAGTCAAGCATTGTTTAATAACAAAGACATGTTCTGAGAAATTTGTAGCTAGGCAATTCTGTCATTGTGCAAACATCATAATGTGTGCTTACACAAACGTAAATGGCGTAGGTCAGTCACTTCATGTGTCCTCTTGATGCAATCAGGAGATAGAGTAAACACAATCTATATGAGGTTACAGCCAGTGTCACATGGCATAACGTTTTACAGTGTGTGTGTGTGTGTGTGTGTGTGTGTGTGTGTGTGTACAGTATAATGATAAAAGGTATAAAGTACATAAACCAGTAACATAGTCCTTTATTATCCAGTATCAGGTACTCTACATGACTGTATGTTATACTTTTATATGACTGGCAGTGCAGTAAGTTTGTTTACACTATTATAACTGCACACATGTGAATAGTGTGTCACACTAAGACATTATAATATCTACACCATCATTCAGCAATTGGAATTTTTCAACTTCATTAATAATTTATGGGACCACCATAGAATTTGACCCCATCATCGTATATCATGTGACTGTGTATTTCAGAATCAGATATGACTGGCTGTGCAATGTTGGGTTCTTGGGTTCTTACAATGCCTGGGATATATCAGGGAGAGTGCATATCCAGCCCTGCAGCTGGACTGATGGGGTCCAGTTCCTGCATTTCAGGCCTTGCCCTGTCCTCCCCTCTGTCTAGGTCCAGAGCTTGTTAAAATTTACAAGATAAGGAGGTGGACAGCAAAATTTTTCTTCAACAGTCTTTTGGAAATGTGGGAGCCCTTCTCTTGCCTGCACTGCCCCTGCCCCCACCTTGTATGAGCCCCTTACCCCCTCTCTGCCTCTCAGAAAGTGAACTTCTTGGGCACTACTTCCTGCTGCCAGACCTGGAGTAAAGCTAGTGGTTGTCTTCATCTCTCATCACTGCTCTGAGTTGCTCTTGAAGTTTTGATCCACTGAAGGGTTTTACTGTTTGAGAACTTAGATTTTCTTTTCTTTCGGTTTTGTATTTGTATTCTTTATGCATTTTTTGTTACTAAGTGTTTGAGGCTAAGGGAGTATTTCAAAGAATGACTTAGTGTTCTGTCTGGATGTAAAAATGAAAGACAAAGTTTTGTTTTAATTTTTATGAAAATATCAAGTTATTTCTTATTTGTTACATTTTATTCTGTAATTAGAGTTATCCCATAAGTTTAATCATCTTTGATGTGTTCTATTTTTAAATAATCATGTGTTTATATGTATTCCAGAAACAGAATGAACACATAAATGAATTTTTGTTAGGGTTATTGGGGCATTAATTGCAGTTTTGAGTGTGAGTGTGTGTGTATCCATGGGTCTACATGTCATCTATGCTTTTTAGTAAAGAGAAAGTTAAAGTGTGTGAGAGACCTTGGGAAATTTTGGGAAATCTTCTTATCTCCTTTCTCTGTACTTCAGTCTCTCTCTCTCTTTTTTTTTTTTTTTTTTTTGGTACTGGGGATTGAATCCATGGGCACTTAACCACTACCCACATCCCCCCAGTCCTTTTTATTTTAATTAGAGACAGGGTCTCTCAACAAGTTGCTGAGGGCCTTGGTAAGCTGAGGCTGGCTTTGAACTTGCAATCCTCCTACTCAGCCTCCTGAGCCTCTGGCCCGTCTCCTTTTCTATAAAACATGTAAATAATGTCTACTTCATAAGATTATTGAGCCAATGAGTTAATGTACATTAAGCACTGAGAGCAGTGCCAGACCCCTTGCAATTTTCCACATTTATTGTTGTTGTTATGATCCCCCAGCAATTGTCTCCCTCCAGACCCAACAATTTAAACAGCTATTCACCCACCAAACCTTCAGAAGACCTGAGGAAGCCAGGTGAGTGCCTGGTTTTAGTAAAATGATAGGAAAAGATACATTCAAAAAGGCAGGAAAGAGAATTGCCTGTGTCACCTCTTCCCCAACCTCCAGTCAGTGTGGGGCGAGCCATGTCCTGGTAAGAGAAGGGAGAGGGTATTAGGTCCAGGCCTTACACTTGAAATCCAGCAGCAGGTGAAAGTCAGTGACAGGAGAGCCCCCAGGACCTTGCCCCAAGCCTATACCTGTAGACTAAGCTGATGGAACTGCATTGGCCAGTGACCAACTGCCACCACCACCCCTTCCCTAACATCTGGCAGAAGAGGGGGAAACAAGACTTCCAACTGCTGGGGAGCAGGGCACAAAATTGTAGCACAAAATTTTGCCTTGGAGTTCTGTGCCAGGTCCAACATGGTAAGATCTAACACCAGAAAGAGCCCAAAGGCCCCTACAGTCGGGCCAGATACGGCAGACAGAGCCTCAAACCTGTCCCAGAATCAAGCAGGAAGTAGGCTTGAGTTCTGATCTTGATACCACCATTTACCCATGAGTTCTGCTCCCCCAAATGTTGAAGTTTGAACATTAGAGAAGCACACTGAGGCAAGCAAATAATCAGGGTTTATTTAAAAGGGGTAACATAGACTTCTCCCGGGAAGGAGAAGAGGGCCATTGCTGTATCCTGGTATCCCAAGAAGCCAGGCAGGTCTGCCTTTTTTATATGTCCCAGGCTTCCTTTGTTCTTCTGCCCTCTTCCCCTTATCTCTCTCCTTCCTGTGTACTTGACCAGGCCCAGTAACCAGGCTCAGAAATGTTGGGTGGGATGGCCAAAAGGTGAGGAGCAGAAGGGCTAAAGGGGGAAGGTCAGAATGGAGCAGCCCAAGACACATTAATTAACAACTGTATAGCTCTCTGTAGGGAGGGGCAATTCCTGGGACAGGTTACCTTGGCAACAGGTTGGGGCTGGGGAAGGTTCTTGATAAGAGGGGAGGAAGGGCTCTGAAGGAATTAACATTTCAATTTCTCAGGGGACAGTCTCCAACTTCCCTGACTCACTCAAAATTGGCTTCCTGGATCCAACCTGATTTGATTTACCTATCTATACTGACTGCCTGTCAGATTCTGGCTTCAATCTGCATCATTGCCGGCCCTCAAGGGGCAGTCCCCCACCCCCAACACACACACATGCAGCCACAACTGTGTTGTACAGTTTCCTGTGGCTGTGAGACTCAGGGCCAACCCAGCCTAGAATCACCTTTGATGGCCCAGGAATTGTCCCTACTTCCCCTACTCCAACCTCCTGCAGCACAGCCATCACCAGGCAAGTGTTCAGGCACAGATTTGAGCCCTGATGGGATGGATTTGTGTGTCAGCCTGATCACTACCAATTACAGTAGGGGCCTGGATGATTCCCTTGAGACTGTTCAGATCCCTGCAACTGTGAGACTCAGGTGTAATTAAGCTTAAGGTCAGCCTTGCTAGCCAAGGGACTGCATTCATCAACACTACCCCAACCTCAGTCAATACAGCATGGAGCAAGACTCCATTTGCGGGGAGTAAGAGAGGGTAGTAAGCACAGAACTTTGCCTGAGAACTCAGTACCATCTTGGGTGAAACCTACTACAAACAAAACCTCTGGAACAGCTGGAAACACACAGCTCCAGTCCATTGGAATTCTATTATGGCCAGCATCACCTGTGGCTGATTGAAGTGATCTTAAACCCTAAGCCCATCTTAGCAGTAGGCACCCGGCAGCAGGGTGTGCTTTGGTCCTATCTTATTCTGTGCTGATCTAGGGGAACACGGGCTCAAGGCGATACATCATTATGGTATGAGTGGCCACAGGGATGACATAGGAGCCTGGGGTTGGTCCCTCCATGGTAATTCTGCCCAGAGCCAGCTAAGATTTTGTAATACCTGACTACAGGATAGTGACTATGGATGTGGTGTTTGGGCCAAACCCAGCCAGGCAAAAGCTTGAGGAGTTGGACTACCCCTTTGAGGTGCCTTCCCCGGGTCATGATGAAAACCACATCGATTGCCAATCTGGGAAAAACCTGGACTTGTATTAGCTTCTAGTGCTGAGACAGCAACACACCAATGGTGGACTTCCAGTAGACCTGAAATCAGGGTACCATCGAGTGACGAAAATTGTGGAAGAGAATGCAGCCTCAGAGAAAATAAGCAGCTTGCTTGAATTTTTGGAAAGACTGGCACAAACAAAGCCACATTACAAAGATTGGAATAAATGTCCAATTCTTCCCTGCACATAAAATACTACACACCAAAAAAACATCAAGAACTTTCAGGTTGGGGCTAGGGATACAGCTCAGTAATAGAGTGCTTCCTTGGCATGCACAAGGCCCTAGGTGTGATTCCCGGTAACACACACACACACACACACACACACACACACACACAAAAAACTTTCAGAGAGCCATGACTTCACCCCACAAGTGAAATACAACAGCAAGAAACAACCAGATAGTAACCACTATGAGCAAACTCTTGGATAAAGAATTTAAAATAGCTGCTTTAACAAAAAACTCAATAAAATACACTACAACACAGAGAAACAATTCTGTACTTTTAACAGAAAAATTTAATAGTGATGGAAGCAATTTTAAAAATCCAATACAAGGGCTGGGATTGTGGCTCAGCGGTAGAGCGCTCACCTCGCACGTGCATGGCCCGGGTTCGATCCTCAGCACCACGTACAAATAAAACGCATTGAATAAATGCATTGTGTACAACTAAAGCAAATAAATAAATATTAAAAAAAATCCAATACAAATCTCTGAGCTCAAAACAGATTAAGCAAAATTTAAAATATGATAAAAGGAATCAATAGTTGAATAGATTAAACAGAAGAGAGAATTAGTGAGCTCTAAAACAGGCAACTTGAAAACACAGAGGAACAAAGAAAAGATTAATGAAGAGGAATCAACGAAGTTTATGGGAATAAACAAAGCTTTTGGGTCAGTAATAAAAGAGAAATTATTTAGGTTATTGGGATTCAAGAGGGACTTGAGTATGCCAAATATGTAAATAGCTTATTCAAAGAGATAATAACAGAAAACTTCCCAAATCTGGAGAAGGGATACAAATATCTAAATACAAGAAGGTCAAAGGTCACCAGTCATCTAATCTACCTCAAGATATAATTGAACTCTCAAAGGCTGAAGATAAAGAAAAGATTCTCATGGCAGCAAGAGAAAAAGAATAAATAATTATATAAGGGTGTCCCAATTCATCTGACAGCTGACTTCTCAGTAGAAACCTTACAAGCCAAGAAAGAGTGGCATGGGATTTTCACAATGCTAAAGAAAACAAAAAAAAAAAAAAAAAAAAAAAACCCCTGCCAATCAAGAACACTATCCCAGCAAAGCTATCTTTTAGAAATGAAAAATAAATATTCTCCCATACAAACCAGGGCTGAGAGAATATGCCTTCACCAGACCTGTTCCATAAGAAATGCTAAAGGGAGTTTTTCAGACTGAAAGAGACATTAATGAGTAAGAAGAAAACATTGGAAAATGACTTTGTTTTTTGATGTGATGACAAAACACCTGAGATATATATCAACTTGTGAGGAGAAAAGATTTATTTTAGTTCATGATTTCAGAGATGTCAGTCCATGGTTGGTTGACTCCATCACTTTGGGTCCTGCGGCAAGGCAGAGCATCACGGTGGGAAGCACAGGATAGAGCAAAGCTGCTCCCCTCATGATAGCTGGGAAGAGGGATTTGGCAAAGTTCCAATATCCCTGTCAAGGACATTCCCCAGTGACCTCACTTCCCTCCAGTAGGTCCTACCTCCTAATATTTCCATCATTTATTAATAGAGTCACAGACTTTACTGTAATGCATGAGACTTTGAGGGATGCTCCAAATCCAAACTGTAACATTAAGTATAAAATTCACTAATAAGAGTAACTATACAAATTGAGGAGGTTCTAACATTGTACGTATGGTACATAAACCATTCATATCTTAAGTATGAAGACTTAAAAAAACAAAAATAATAACTGGATTAACATAATAAGAGACAAAAGAAAGATATAAAATGAGACATCAAAAATTCAAAATGTGCTGGGGGTGGTGGCACACACCTGTAATCCCAGCAGCTCAGGAGGCTGAGGCAGGAGGATCAAGAGTTTAAAGCCAGCCTCAGCAAAAGCAACTCAGTGAGACCCTGTCTCTAAGTAAAATACAAAATAGGAGTGGGGATGTGACTCAGTGGTCGAGTGCCCCTTGTTGGATTCAGGGCAGGGAGGTAGAAGGCCACACCTCCCCAGGTACTTTGCGAAAAGACTACATTTCCCAGGGACCTCAGCCTGGCCAGCAGGTGCCCTCGCCACTGCCTCCTGACCTCCAGCAGCCTATGGAGATTCTCGCCCTCAGGGGTCTCCCTGACCACCAGTCCGCTATTTAAGCCTGCCCCAGACTAAAACCAGACCTTTTCCCCCTTCTTCTTCCTTCCTCTTCTCCCTTCCCTACCCCCCTTCCCTTCCCTGCCCTTCCCCACGTGGCACCCCAATAAACCCTTTTATTTCACCAACACGGTGTTCCTGGCTAAGTTAACTTTGTTCAGCATTTTCTAACACCCCTGAGTTCAATCCCTGGTACCGCACTCCCCCCCAAAAAAAAATTCAAACTGTGGAGGACAGAGGACAAAAAGAGAGTTTTTATCAGAATATTTTTCCTTTTTTTATTTTTATGAACATGTTATGCTGTTATCATTTGAAAATTACCTGTTAAATGTAAATACATTAAATTCCCAATGAAAAGAAATAGAGTGACTGCATGAACAACAATAACAACAAAAAGACCCAACCATATGTTGCTTAAAAAAACTACTTCACTTCTAAAACTATACATAGACTCAGAGTGGAAGGATGGAATAAGATATTCCATGCAAATGGATTTCAAAAGAATGCCAGAGTAGCCAGACTTACACTAGATGAAACAGACTGTAATTAAAAAGCAGTAAAAAAAAAAAAAGGAAGATCAATTTATGTAAGGATAAAGGAGTCAATTCAGCAAGAATTGATTGTAAACATATATGCCCCCAATATCAGAGCACCAAATATAAAAAGCAAATATTAATAGACCTAAAAGGAGAGATGAATGCCAATACAATAATTGGGACCTTAACATCAAAATTTCAGTAATAAACAGATCATCCATATAGAAAAATCAAAAAGAAAGAGCACAGTTAGACCTAATAGACATAAGAGACATTGAGAGAACATTTTTCTTAACAGCACTTGAAATATTCTACAGTTTAGATCATATGATAGGCCACAAGTCTCAACAAATGTTTAAAATTTGAAATCATATCCAGTATTTTCTCTGATCACAATGCAATGAGACTAGAAACAATAACAGGAAAAACTATGGAAAGTATACAAATGTATGGAAATTAAAAAACTTATTTTTTTAAAAAAATTTTTAGTTGTTGATGGACCTTCATTTTATCTTATTTATATGTGGTGCTGAGAATTGAACTGAGTACCTCACACATGCTAGGCAAGTGCTCTACCACTGAGCTACAAACCCAACTGCTCAACAACCTTCTTTTGAACAACCAATGGATAAAGGGAGAAATCAAGAAGTAAGTTAAAAAATTTCTTGAAACAAACAAAAAATGGAAGTACAACATTCAAAATCCTATTGGTTATAGCAAATACAATAGTAAGAGGGAAGTTTATAACAATCAACTACATCAAAAAGCAGAAAGATAAAATAAACATCCTATTACTGTGTAAGCTGCCTGTCATGGCCAGCCACAGCGCCGCGGGAGAAAAACTCAGAGGCAGAGTAAAGCTATTACTACTTTTACTTCTACTTTCTTAGAGAGAGCTTAGAGAGAGAAAGAAAGATTTTTCTTCTTCTTAGAAAGAGCTTAGAGAGAAAGATTAGAGAGAGATTAGAGAGAGCTTTCTTCTTTCTTCTTTCTTTTCTTCTTAGCTTAGAGAGAGAGAAAGAAAGATAGAGAGAGCTTAGCTTAGAGAAAGATTATTTTTTAGAGCTTCTTTCTTCTTTCTTCTTTCTTCTTTCTTCCTCGGGAGCCTCGGCCTAACTCTGACCAGCAATTACTTCTTCTATCTGGTTTCTCTTCTGTAACCGCTCTGCCTACGTTCTGGCCGCTCTGATTCTTCTCCGACCTGAACTCTTCTTCTGACCGACCGAGCGACTGCACGACTGACTGAATGAATTCATTCTTCTCCTGACTCCGACCGCTTTCACCCGGTTATATACCTTTAGCTTTGCGGGTGCCTCACGTGCATTTACAGGTGCGTCATATACATACTTATTATCAGGTGGAACTTATGGCTTCCAGCTGACCGCAATAGCCATCTCCCTAATTGGGGCTCCTTCATTACTGTATTTTAAGGAACTAGAAAAATGAAAAGAAACCAAACCCAAAGTTAGTAAAAGGAAAGAATAAAGATGATAGAAGCAATAAATGAAAAAGAGACTTTAAAAATGAAATGTCAATGAAACAAAGAGCTGGTTCTTCAAAAAGATTGAACAAAATTGAAAACACCCTAAACTAGACTAAGAAAGAGAGAAAAGTCTCAAATAAATTAAATCAGAGATAAATTACAACACAGACATATAAAGGATCATTAGACGGTATTATGAAAAACTATATGCTAACAAATTTGATTACCTAGAAGAAATGGAAAAATTCTCGGATACATATATCTTACCGAGATTGAATCATGAAAAAATAGAACACTGGAACAGACCAATAATAAGCAATAAGAATGAATCATATTTTTAAATCTTTGTTCCATTAAAGAAAAGCTCAAGACCTGAGAGACTCACTGCTGGTTTTTGTCAAACATTTAAAGATTAACTAATATTGATTCTTCCTACATTATTCCAGAGCCAGATGTGGAAGTGTATGCCTATAGTCTCAGCTACTTAGGAGGCTGAGGTGTAGGATCACATAAGCCACGAAAAGTTTAAGACCAGCTTATGCAACATGGCAAGACCATGTCTCAAAATATTAAACAAACAAACAAATAAAAAAACAACCTTAACAACTTAAATTATTGCAAAAAATTGAAAAAGGGTTTTTTTTTTCAAATGTATTCTATGAAGCATTGGCTTCATAATATTGATTACCCTAATACCAAAACCACAAAGGGGCCCAATAAAAAAGCAAACTATGGCTAGGTGTGGGGATACACACGTGTAACCCAGCTATTCGGGAGGCTGAGGTAGGAGAATCATAACTTTCATACCAGATGTGGGATAGAGTACTTGCCTAAAATGCAGGAGGCCCTAGTTCATTTCCCATGAATACACACACACACACACACACACACACACACACACAAATGCAAACTCCAGGCTGATAGGCTGATGAACAAGGTGCAGAATCCTCAAGATACTAGCAAACTAAATCTAACAACCCATTAAAAGTTTATTACTACTATTATTATTTGTTGCCGCCTGTAGCTGTTGTTGCTTGCAGCAATGATACCGCGGAAAAGAATTCGGAGGCAGATTGGGAATGAGTAGGTTCTTTATTCTGCTTTCTCTTCTGACTTCTCTCTCCAACTCCAACAACAATCTCCACAACTCCAACCCTACCTGGTTAAATACTCTTCACCTTAACAAGTATACACGTGTCAGAAGCTCAACTTACAGGTGCGTCACACAGTGTTAATGGGCACAGAAAGATTCTTAGTTGATTACATTAAGGTCAGGAGAAAACAATTAAACGCCTCTTCTTTGGCTCTCAGCCAGCCGCCATCTTAGCTACCTCCTCATTAAGGCTCTTACATATCCCCCTTTTGTTTTAAAAGAGGGATAAATAGATGGGTGAACCCTCACCACATCAGGATTGACTGTGCCTGTCCAAGGCGTCCACACGTGCAACCAACATTCTTACCCGTCATCGGATAATCAAGGCTGTGCCCTTGACTCCTGTCTTAAGTTGATATGTCGGCCACATGAGACTTTCCCGTTATTGACTACCAGCCGTTCAATCATGAGGAGATGCTCCGGTTCTAAGGCGGCTTTTTGCTGATGAGCCAAGTTCCATTAAATAGTGTACTAAGTTCTTTTAGACAAATCAAGTGCCCCAAGTTCCATTAAGTAACGCACTGAGTTCTCTAGACAAATAAGCTGCCCTACTAGGGTTAAGAAAAGGGGTACCCGCAAGGCATTGTCCCGTACAATGTCCCAAAGATCTATCAAAATGTCCACTTGCTAACACGTTGATCTAGGAGGCCTCGTGAATGCAGAGCTGAGGCCACATTGTTGGTGAGGTTGTTTAATGCTTGTGCAGCAGGGATGCTTGTAGCAATTGCGATCCCTGCAGCTGTAGCACCAACAGCCGTCTCTTTTATGTCTAGACAATGCCACCTGCAAATCTTTAGGGCCTGCTAAGATTGGCATAGGGATGTACCTAGAAACTCAAGCAACAATCATTAGAGGAAAGGCAGTGCCATTCCAGCACCGAGTCAGGAAGTGAGTTGTAGGAGTGCAAAAAATAGAATAATTAGATCTTCAGGTATCTGAAGTTGATCTCTGCTCACATACATTGCTGCTTGAGCTCCCACGAACATTAGCTGGCAAAATATCACATTCAGAACGGATTAAAGAAAGACTGAGGGTATTTAGCTGACAAAATATTACATTTAAGATAGATTAAAGAAAAACTAAGAGTATTTTAGAAAAATAAATTTGTTAGCTGGAACTTTTGAGCCTCTCCATACACAGCAACCTTTCATGAATATACCTGTTGAAACAATTTAAATTAATCAGCTGTTTAACAAATAAAGTTAATTACAAATAATACCTGTTGAAACAATTTGAATTAATCAGCTGTTTAACAAATAAAGTTTATTACAAATAAACGATTCCAAGTCAAATACCAAAATATCAGGCTATACAGTATTAGTCATATTCCTTGCTGAAGAGAAGTCCTAGAGATACTTATAAATTAAGTTTGAAGGTACCTTCATTTTTTAATTGTTTACCCAATTTGAATATATTTAACTTAAATGAATTAAAGTTATTTGGATCCTCTTTTGAAGGAGCCCTAATTAGGAAGGGCTGTTGCAGCTAGCTGGAAGCCATAAGTTCCACCTGATATGTGACGCACCTGTAGGCACCCGAAAAACTGAAGGTATATAACCGGGTGAAAGCGGTCCGAGTTAGGAGAACGGAGAATTCAGTCAGCCGGGCAGTCACTCGGTCGGTCAGAAGAATCAGAGCGGCCAGAACGTAGGCAGAGCGGTTACAGAAGAGAAACCAGATAGAAGAAGTAATGACTGGTCAGAGTTAGGCCAAGGCTCCTGAGGAAGACAGAAGACAGAAAAGCTTAACTCTGCCTCCGAGAGTTTTCATCCCGGGTTACGGTACCAGGTAGCTTACACTCTTTTTTTTGTTTTTTGAGACATGATTTTCATGAGTGCTTGGTTTTTGTTATTCGTGACGTCACATTTACATGAAATCTAGACAAGTGCACAGACATAAAGACATATATGAAAAAGAAAAACACAATTACGTACACACTAAAGAGAGATCCTCTTGTCCCGGCCGGGAGGAATGAGACTTAAGTTGTGAATTTATTGAAGAAAAAAGTGCGCAGCTTAAAAGTTTCTTAGCTGAAAAGGCAAAGATAAGGTTCCTTTGTTGGAAAAGAGACAAACTCGCACAGGTGCACGGATTGATACCTCTTTTAAGGGAATCATTCCACAACTACTTCATCTTGGCCCTTTTGATTTGGCACTTGTTTTATTAATCTTGATTCTGCAACAACTTCATCTTGGCCCTTTTGATTTGGTACCTGTTTTATCAATCTTGATGGTATCCATACCGGCGAGGATTCATGCTGTGGAAAAACACAAACAGATCCTCTCCCCCAAATTAATACTGGGTCTGGGCCCTTCCATGTGCCTGAAAGAATATCCTTCCAGTAAACCAAAGTTTTATGTTGTTGATGTGGATTCCAGTGTCTGTCTCCAGCTGAATATCCTTTAAAATCCAAAGTTAAAAAATTTAAAGTAAAAAGGGCAACGGCTAATCTATCTTTAGGATTTGTCCAATTTCCTTCTTTTTGTTTCAAAAGCATAAGTTTGAGTGTGCAATTAGCTCATTCAATTATGCCTTGGCCTTGAGGATTATACGGAATACCAGTCTTATGAAGTATACTGAATTTTGCGCATAACTGTTTGAAAGATGAAGACATATATGCAGGGCCATTGTCTGTTTTAAGCATTTTGGGAATGCCCAGTGCAGCAAAAGCTTGTAAACAATGAGATGTAACATCTTTAACTTTTTCTCCAGCATGTAGGAAGCAAAAATCATGCCTGAGCATGTATCTATGGTCACATGAATAAATCGCAATTTTCCAAAACTTGGCTCATGAGTGACATCCATCTGCCACAAATGATTGGGCATTAATCCTCCTGGGTTAACCCCATAATGTGGATTGGGCAAGTGCGTCACACAGATTGACAAGCCTTCACAATTGTTCAAGCTTGATCTTTAGTTATTTTGAATCTTTGTTGTAAAGTAGTACTATTAACATGAAATTGAGAATGGAACGAGATAGCTTGTTGGACTGCTGAAAATATAAAGATTGTTTGAGTGAGGGCATCAGCCTTTTGATTACCTTCATGGAGAGGACCAGGCAAATTAGTATGAGCTCTTATATGTTCAATAAACAAAGATTCTTTACATTCCTATAGAAGGTTTTGAATTTGAAAAAACAATTTAAAGGCTGCAGTATAAGGTGCTATTGGACCTGCTAGCTCCAATTTAGGGACAGCATATACAATATAGTGGTTGTCTGAAAAAATATTTATGGGCTGTTCTTTAAAACTTTCAAGAGCTGTAATAATAGCTTCTAGCTCAACCAATTGAGCTGATTTATGGGCAGTAATATGAATCATATTTTCTTTTTGAGTGACTACGGCAGCAGTACCATTAGAGGACCCATCTGTAAATACATTTAATGCCTTAGGAATAGGTTGATTTTTTATTATCTGTGGAAATATAATGGGATGATTGATACAAAAAGATAGTATAGGAGACTTAGGAAGATGGTTATCAAAATTTGCAGAAGTAGAGCATCTAGATATAGCCCAATCATTATCATTGAAGCATAAATATTCGACCTGTGATGATGAATAGGGAGTAATAATAGTAGCAGGGTGAATGCCAAATATTTTAGTAGAAGTCTTGAGTCCTTGAAGAATAAGTTTAGCCACCATGGAGGTGTAAGACTCAATTGTACTTTTAGGAGAGACCTATGTATCCATAATAAAGGCTCCTGTTGCCAAAATACTCCTGTGGGTGTATATTGTGAGGAAATAATGATCAATATCAGCAGTCGAGTAAAATCAATTCTATCACAATGGGATCCTTCAATGGCCTTTTCTACCAACTTTAAAGCTTCCCTAGCATCAGGAGTCAATGTTCGCGGTGAAGATGGATCAGGGTTCCCGCGAAGGATATCAAATAAGGGTTTTAATTGGCCAGTAGTGAGGCTTAGTGTAGGGCGAAGCCAATTAATGTCTCCCAGCAATTTTTGAAAATCATTAAGAGTAGCTAGATGTTCCTTATTTATTAAAATTTTTTGAGGCCTAATAAAAGTATCCATAATTTGGAATCCCAGATATAACATTGGAGATCTAGTTTGAACCTTTTCTTCAGCAATGTTTAGTCCATGTTGTTTCAAGGTTTCTGATATATTTCTAAATATGGTGAATAAGACATCTTGATTAGGATGAGCAAGCAAAACATCATCCATATAATGGAGGCACATAAGCTCTGGGTATTTGTTCTTGGTAGGCTGAATAACTTTATCTACATAAATTTGACACACAGTGGGGCTATTAGCCATACCCTGGGATAAAACTTTCCACTGAAATCTTTGATCACGACCATTATTATTAATAGAGGGGACTGAAAAAGCAAACCTGGGGGCATCCAGAGGATGTAAAGGAATAGAAAAAAAATCCTTTATATCAAGGGTTATAAGATGGAAATTTTTAGGAATAGCTACAGGATTAGGATGTCCAGGTTGGGTAGGGCCCATAATTTGCATGGTTTTATTGATTTCTCTAAGATCATGTAACAATCCCCATTTTCCTGATTTTTTCCTAATCACGAATATGGGGGAATTCCAGGGAGAGTTGGAAGGTTCTATATGTCCTGCTTCTAGTTCTTGGATTAGTAGGTGGGCCGCTTGTAATTTCTCTCTAGATAGGGGCCACTGAGGGACCCAAACTGGCTTATCAGAAAGCCATGGTATTTTCAAAATTGTTTTCTCAGTGGCCCCTAAAAAAATATCCTTTACCTTTTTGATGATGATTTCCTTTAAGCTCAATAGGGTTAGGATTACCCTTTAGATTTTTATTTTTAACACCTGCAGGCTTGGTTGCGAGGTGTACTCCCATTTGTTGTAAAATATCTTTTCCCCATAAAGTAACTGGCAAGCTGGACAAAACATAAGGCTGAAATGCTCCTTGATGCCCTTCATCATCCTCCCATTTTAAAACTGTTGCACTTTGTTCTGGGCTATTAGAATATCCCAAGCCTCTCAAACTAGTTGAAGCCTTTTGCAAAGGCCAGTGTTTGGGCCATTCTTGTACATTGATAACGGAAGAGTCAGCTCCAGTGTCAACAACCCCTCCATCTCTATTCCTTGAATTTTTATTTTGCACATAGGCCTCTGTGAACAATCCTGAATCCAGCAAGCCATAGTCCCAAGCCAGTGGAACCAAATCCCCTATTGTTCCTACTTTGAGGCATACTCTTAAATGAGTCATGTAAACTGGGAAGGAGAAGCAGCTGAGCAATTCTATCACCTTGGTTAACAAAGCTAATGCCTCGAGGTGAACTAAGCATATTCTTAATTTCTCCTTGGTAGTCTGAGTCTATTATACCTGGAGTCACTTGAAAACCTGATAAGTTTTTAGAACTTCATCCGAAGATAAGTCCTACAGTTCCTGAGGGAAGAGGTCCCCTGACTCCCGTGGGAATCAGTTGAACCCCCATTTCAGGTGCTAGCACTATTTGGGTGGTGGAACAGAGGTCTAATCCTGCACTTCCTCTTGTTCCTCTGACAAGGGAGTCAATGGGTAAGAGGTATTGTGTCGAGGAATCATCTGGATGGATGTTTGAGGATACTCCTCCTCTAATGCCTCGTACATTTGTGGGCCCCGGGGCATTGGGCCCTGTGCCCCATTTTTTGAATTGCCAGACAAATTGTTACCATAAATATCAGTGTTAGATCTGCACTTATTAGCCCAATGGTTTCCTTTTTTACACCTGGGGCAGTGGCCTGGGGCACGGTATGAGCTTGGTCTTATTTCTATTGTCTCTTGCCTTCTTTAGGGATATTATTTTCTAAAATAATCTGATTGACTATAATAATTTTTATGTTGAGCCCTTCTTGTAAAATTTTGAGGAGAAGCACCTCTCATGGCTACTGCGATTACATTTCTGTAACAAAGGCATCATTTATATCTTTACGTAGCCTTATATATACAGAAAGGTCCCTTTTAGATTTCCAAGGTCTGATAGTGTCTTGACAATATTTGTTGGCATTTTCATATGCCAGCTGAACAACTAATGGCATGGCTTGATCAATGTCTCCAAACACTCTACCTGCAGTTCACAAAAGTCCATCAGCAAAGTCAGCATATTGCTCATTAGGTCCCTGAATTACTTTAGACAAGCTACCCTGTAAGTCACCAGTTCCTTGTAATGTTTTCCATGCCTTAACAGCTGCGGCATATATTTGAGCATAAACTCCAGGATCGTACTGAATCTGAGCCTGTAAATCAGCATTTTGCCCTTCTCCGGTTAACATGTCTACGTTACGGTTTAGAAATCCAGCCGTCGCATTTCTTCTAGCTGTTTCAACACAGAACTCTTGGAATTGAGACCTTCAAATCAAGTGTTGTCCCCACTCAATACTGCCTTACATAAGCCTTTCCAATCTGAAGGAGTTAAATTCAAAGCATTAAGGGCTTCAAGCATACTTATGGTAAAAGGAGCTTGGGGTTCATAAGTCATTGTTGCTTCTTTAAAATTTTTTATAGTTTTGAAATCTAAAGGTTCATGGTACCTTTGCTCGTTTTGATTTTCAAGTACTGGCAGATCCCTATGTCCCTGCGAGTTTTGACACTCAAGGGCACCCAAGCGCTCAGAAAGACCGTTAATCTCTGCTTCAAGGACATGCAAGTGCCTAGAAAGACCCTTCGTAGTCTCTGTAATTGATTCATCCCATGAAGGCACAAATTGTTCCTCCACTTGACGGTCCTTTATCTTGGTCCTCAATTTCCTTTTGCTCATTTTCTCAGAATCACTTTTACTTAATTCCTTCTCACTAATACTATCCTCACTGGTCCTAACTGACTCAGCGGAGGTTGTGCTCTCTTGATCACTTTTACTTAATTCCTCCTCACTACTACTACTCTCACTGGTCCTAACTGACTTAGTACCATCCTGAGCCCCAGGTTCAATTGAGAGCATGTATTCTCTAGCTATCTCTAATAAATCTTGAATAGTTTTAGCAGCTCGGATTTTTGTCATTTTTGAGCCCACACTAATATTATCCTTACTGGTCCTAACTGACTCAGTGGAGGTTATGCTTTCATGATCACTTTCACTTTTTTCCAAATCCTCCTATCAACTGACTCAGCTATATCAAAGAATTCTTCAATAGCCTTTATCACTCGGGTCTTAGTTATTTTCGAACCCATTTTAACCACTCTAACTAGACTCCTGCGAGGCTCCTCAATTTTTTTACCGTGCCGATTCCGAATTCCCCGTATGGGCCACCACTTGTTGCCGCCTGTAGCTGTTGCCACCTACAACAACGATACCGAGGGAAAGAATTAGGAGGCAGATTGGGAATGAGTAGATTCTTTATTCTGCTTTCTCTTCTGACTTCTTTCTCCAACTCCAACAACAACCTCCACAACTCCAACCCTACCTGGTTAAATACTCTTCACCTTAACAAGTATACACGTGTCACAAGCTCAACTTACAGGTGTATCACACAGTGTTCACAGGCACAGAAAGATTCTTAGTTGATTACATTAAGGTCAGGAGAAAATAATTAAACGCCTCCTCTTTGACTCTCAGCCAGCCACCATCTTAGCTACCTCCTCATTAAGGCTCTTACAATTATTATTATTATTATTATTATTATTATTATAGATTTATGACTGTAAATAAGAGTTGGGTTTTTCCCAACAAACTCATGCATGCATGGAAATCTATTTTGGTTCATGTTCCTATCCTCCCTCCATTAAAAGACCATACATAATAAGGCAACACGGAATTTATATCAAAATGGAAAAACTGAAAGCTTTTTATCAAGATCTGGAACAGGACAAGGATGCACACCTTCACCACGTTTATTTAACATTATTCTGGAAATTCTTGCCAAAGATAAAAATTAAATGGCATCCAAGTTGGAAAAAACAGAAAGGTTGTCTTCATTTGCTTGTTACATGATCTTATATATAGAAAATCCCAAAGACTCCACTGAAACTCCATTAGAACTAATAAATGAATTCAGAAAAGTTGCAATAGGCAAAATCAACACACAAACATCAGTAATATTGTTATACATCAATAGCAGACTATCTGTATCCCATTTATGATAGCTAGAAAAAATTAAAATACCTAGGAGTGAATTATCTGAAAAGGAAATCATAAAAGCAATCCCATTTTTGATAGCTAGAAAAAAATTAAAATGCCTAGGAGTGAATTTAACCAATAACATGAGTAATTTCTATAATTAAAAAACTATAAAATACTGACAAGAAAATTTAAAGAGGACACGAAAATTGGAAAGACATCCCATGTCATGGATTGGAGGAATCAATGTTGTTAAAATTTCCATATAACCTAAACACATGTACAGATTTAATGCGATCCTTATCAAAATACCAATGACATTCATCACAGACCTAAGAAAAGCAATCCAAAGCTCACATAGAAGCAGAAAAGACCCCAAATAACCAAAGCAATCTTGAGCACACAAAACAAAAACAAAAAAGCAGAGCAGGAGCATTATATGATCTGATTGCAAAATACACTAAAAGCTGTAGTAATCAAAACAGAATGGTATTGACATAAAACAGACACATGGACCAATGAGAAAGAATAGAGATCCTCAAAGTAAACATTCACATCTACAGCCAACTGATTTTCAACAAAGGTGCCGAGAAAACACATTGGAGAAAAAAAAAAAAATCTTTTCAACCAATGGTGCTGAGAAAATTGGATATGCACATACAGAAAAATGAAATTATTTCACCAGTTATAAAAACCAACCAAATGAATTAAAGACCTAAATGTGAGACTGGAACTATGAAACTTCTAGAAGAAAACAAGACGAACACTTCAGGACTTTGAAGTTGACAAGAATATTTTGGCTAAGACCCAAACAACATAGGAAACAAAAGCACAAATAGGTAAACCGGATTATATCAAACTAAAAACCTTCTGCACATAAAAAGGAACAATCTACAGAGTGAAGAGACAGCCTACAGAATGGGAGAGACCATATGCAAGCTATCCATCTAACAAGTCAAAATCCAAAATATCTAAGGAATTAAAAACTCAGTAGCAAAAACCAAATAATCCAATTTTAAAATGGATAGTAGACCTACGCTAACATTTCTCAAAAGAAGACATACACATGAAAAAAATGTCCAACATCACTAATCATTGGAGAAATACAAATCAAAACCACAATGAGCCTTGCCTTACCCCAGTAAGAATGACCCTATAGAACAGACAAAAGGTGGGTGCTAAGCAGGATGTGGAGAAAAGCGAGCCCAAACTCTCACGGCTAGGAAGTGATGGAGCCAGGGCTTGGAGCCAGGGATTCTGAGTGCACAGCTCCATGCTAAGAGGCCCTGCTCACCTCTTCTTTTTTCTGGGAGGGTCCAGAGATATTTCATTAGTAAGCACAGGGCTTTTGCCAGGTCTGTCCCCCCAGCTGCTTCAGAGTTCATGTGTCCTTACACTAGGCATCTTTCCCACTGCCTGTATTCCTTGTGTTCTTCAATGCTCCTTCCCCGTTCCTTCATTCACAGAGGTTTTCCTTCAACTCTTGACCAAGCATAAAAGGGATTGGCTAGGGCAGAAAAGATGCATCTGGCATTCAGACTGTTGTTCCTTTGTCACTAAATGGTCTTCCTGGCTGAACTCTCCCCTTTCCTGCTACATACAGGTAAGTGTTGCATGCACAAAATTAACAAGCTTTTGGAAATCTGATTTCCACTTCACAACCTTACTGCCCAGCTCCCTGGATCCTTAAAGTTCCTCCCTTTTATATGCACAAAAAAATCCCTTCCTTCCTTTCTTCCTTCTCTGTCCCCTCCCTTCTCTCTTTTGGTCAGTTTACACTCCCTGGATTTCATTAGCTGATGTACTAACAATTCTTCCACAAATAAGGATGGTGTAATTCACGGTTCATGCCTTCATCTTCAGAACTGCCCCACTGATTATGTTTGAAAGTGGATGAAAACATCAAACAGCTCAATCTAGTTTACTTTTATGTATGTGAAAAATGACTACATTTTATTTTACTATAGACTACCTTAAAAAGAAAAACAATTAAATGCTGATCATATCTTTTATTACTCATACAACCCTGGAATATGTCTCAGAATGGCCATTAACTGCATTTCTGAAGAAGTTCGTGTCAGTGGAACAATGGATAGCTGGCAAAGGACATTAATAAATTGGATTCTGTCCATGTTTTATGTTTCTTTTTCCTCATTACTATTTTAGCAGGCTTATTCACACATGCCTTAGACAACAGTTGCTTAGAAATAAAATTTTAAACCTGGCATAAGAGGCAGCACAGTATACTATCAAGATTTGCCTGAAGACACAAAAGGCCTTGATTTCTGAATGAACTTGGGCAAGCCATTTAAATTCCCTGACCCCCAATTTATCCTATTAGGTTGGAAAATTAAAACAAAAAATGTAAAGACCCTTTTGATTCTGAAGTTGATTCAGTGAAAACAAAACTTCTTAGGAGAGACACTAACAAATTATATACATTTTTGAAAAACTAAGTGCTAGTACAGGTATAAAGGAAATGTTGCCTTTTTCTTTTTGGTACTGGGGTTGGGGGGTGGGATTGAACTCAGGGGCACTCGACCACTGGGCCACATCCCAGCCCTTTTTTTGTATTTTATTTAGAGACAGGGTCTCACAGAGTTGCTAAGTGCCTCACTATTGCTGAGGCTGGGTTTGAACTTGCAATCCTCCTGCCTCAGACTCCCAAGTGCTGGGATTACAGGTGTGCGCCACTGCGCCCGGCTGAAATGTTGCTTATTAATCATTTCTGATTGCACCACTGCATTTTACATATATACTATAACAGAGTTGTAATGGTAATCTTCTGTTTGAAAACATTTCGGTTAATACTTATATTTGATGTTAATTTTTACATTACTACTCTTTCTCACATGTATCCTTTAAAGACATGTAAGCAGGAACATCATAATCACAATTTTTTTTAGGCAAATTAAAATGTTTTCCAAGCACCCAACTAAGGAATAGGGTGTGATGTGGAAATAAAGAAAATAAAGGCTGTTATCAACAATATATACAGTATAAAAGAAATCAACCCCTTTCTGCTAGAGAAGAAAACCAGGACTATACCACAGCTAAAATACATGAGGTGGGATGATAGTTACCAAATTAATTCCCTTTGGTGTGTTGCTGGATTTTTTATGTTCCTGAACCCTCCCCCTTTGACTACTAGATAAAGGTACTCCAGAGAATAGAGACTCAAAATTCTTTGTTCTTATGAGGTGGAAAGACAAATGAAACACTTGGTTGAGGTTAAAGCTGAAGGTGCACTTGAAGATCAAGTTTCTTTGAGTAGTGAGGAGGTGCCCTTGAGCTCCGTGAGGTCATGTTTTGAGGAGGGAGTCTTCAGCTCAGCTGAGGCCAACTGAGCTCCCAAAAGGGCAGAGGGTGGGTCCAGAGGTAAGGCCCCCAGGACATTTGGAGAGCCTAGGGTAGAGGCTCAAGAAAATTGATAAAGCAAGCCAGATATAAGGTTCTCCTTCCACTCTGGCAAAGCAACAGGAGGGTGGTCTAGGTTAGAACTGGCCTGAGATAGTCCCAGGAATGGTGCTCAACCCCAGAAGGTCACCAGAAAGATTCTGAAGTTCCCTGCCAACCCAGAATAGGGAGTGGTATTTATTGGTTTTGGACTTGAACTGATTTAAATAGGCAGCATATTATTTCTAATTTAATTTGCCTTGAAAATAAACAACCACCCCACCAATGGAAAGATATTTGTGTGTATTTTGGTAAATGTAAGGCCCCATAGACTTCAGTTACACCATTATTTTGTGTCCTACTAAAAACAAGAACAACAATAACAATAAAAACACCTGACATGCTAAACAGATTTACCTTCCTGGGGCAATGTTCTGTGGATCTGCAGGACTTGATCCTGCTCTAGTTGCCATCCTACAAGAAACAGCCTCCTTGTTTTCTCTTTGAAGGTCTTAGCCAGACTCCACCTCTGCAGAAGTGGTTGGAGAAAGGAGAGAGAGGTCATGTGATTTGCTCCATCTGGTTCCTGTTGACATCACCGCTAATTTTGAGAAATTTTGAAAATAAACTTAAAGAAGGAGCCTCACTGATGATTTCAAAGGAAGTCTGGCACGACAGCTCCTTACCACATCTGCCCCGCGTAGGTGTAATAGTTACTCTCACACTCAAAAAGTGCTTAGGGAGGCCTGGGGTTGTGGCCTAGTGGTAGAGCACTTGCCTAGCATGTGTGAGGCACTGGATTTGATTGTCAGTACCACATATGAATAAATGAATAAAATAAAGGTCCATCAACAATTCAAACAAATATTAAAAAAAAAAAGTGCTTAGGGAGGAGTCCCAGGCACTGAGCTAGGTGCCAAGCATCTTTGGGCTCCACAGAACAGTCCTGTTATAGAAGGCTGGACAATGGACAGCCAAAGACAGTGAGTGCCCATCCAGGAACTCATAAACGTTACCTTTTGTGGAGAAAGAGTGTTTGTAAATGTGATTGTGTTAAGGATCTTGAGGTGGGAAGGTTATACTGGATTAATAGGGAAGAACCTAAAAATAACCACAAGTGTCCTAATGAGAGGGAGGAAGAAGAAGATTTGGCACAGGCAGATAGTGGAAGGCAGGGGACCACAGAGGCAGAGCCTGGGATACCTGATCACCACCAGAATCTGGAAGGAAAGAAGAATGCCCTGCCTCTGGAGGGAACAGAGCCCTTCCCATACCTCATATCTATTTCAGACTTTCGGCCTCCAGGACTGTGAGTTTTATCTTGTTGAATTGCCATCATTTGTTGCAACCACAATGGAAGCTAAATACATCCATGAATTGAGAATTAAAAGCCTTGCATAGAGGTGATGTGAAAGTTTATACATGTAATAAGTTTTTGTGTGTGTGTTTTGTTTATTTGTTTTGCAGTACTGGAAATTGAACCCAAGGTCGCTTTACCCCTAAGCTACATCCCCAGACCTTTTTATTTTGAGACAAGTTCTCGCTAAATTGCTGAGACTGGCCTCATACTCGTGATCCTCCTGCCTTAGTCTCCTGAGTTGCTGGGATTACAGGTGGGTACTGATAGGTGGGTTACCCCCTACTAAGCTTCCATATCCTGAGAAAAGCAACCTTATTTCTTCCCTCGGCAGGCAGAAGCCAATGGGCTTAAAGTTCGCCCTGTTCCACGGGCAAAGAGCCAATAGTGTTAAAGGTCGCTCTGGTACACCCCACAACAGAAATCTGTATTTAAGCTCCTGTCCATTTGGAACTGAGCCACACACACAACAGCTCATCCCTGCTGAGAGGAGGCAGCCACTGTACCAGCTTTAGACCCACTGTCTCCACCCCGATGGCAACTGCCCCAGCTGACAGCTCCAGAGACCACAGCTGATGCGACCAGGCACCTACCTTCTGTTCAGAGCTCGCATACGCCCCTCTCCCTGACTCCTCTCTCCCAGCACCTCTTCGACCAGCCATAAAGGCTGGTGAATAAATCTCTTGGCTGAACGGTTGTCACTGGTGTGATTTTTGCCCTTCAGGCACCACCACACCTCGCCTACAGTTAATAAGTCCTATAACTTAAATTAAAAGTCAAATTGTCTGACTGTAGAACCTGTGCTTTTAAATTCTAGGTTTTAGCTTTGAGCCTGATCAAAAATAAATTTTTCTCTTCTAAATTCCACTTTTGAAAAAGACCGAGTGGTAGAATTTCAGAATTGATGATGAGATTCTTCTCCTTCAAATATTGGGAGAAATAAAAAAACAATCCCTCAGGCAACTAAAGATACAGGAAATGAAGCAATGATACTTAGGCCAAATGGTTTCCTAAGTACATTCAGAAGATATTGTTTTCATGGCATGATCATGTCATTTAACCCTTAATTATGAAGCACATCATCCAATTAGAAATGGGGAGTCTAAGTTGAGGATATTTAATGTAATGCTTTTATCTTTTTGGAAGTAGAGGTCCACAGATTCTTTAGCAATGTTTTGAAAACCACAGGTTATTTCATGAAACAAATTCTTGCCTGCATATGCACTGCTTTTGCATAGTATACTTTGCACTTGATGTGAAAAGGGCCACAGAGCCCCACAGGCCTCCCTGCACGGATCTCTTGTAATCCCACGAATCCAAGGGTAAGAATCTTTGGTCTCACAGTTCTGCTCATGAAAGGACATTTTTAACAACCACAAAAAAAGAATTTACAAAACAATTTTTTGAAAACAGTAGCCCAATACAGTGAATATCTGCAGTACATTAGAAAAAGCCCTGGATTTAGAGAAAAGGTATAGCTTTACAAGGAGACTCTGTTCTTATCATCATTTTTTTTTTAATTTTAAAAATAATAAATGTATGTTCTAAGCCCAGAGTACACTCTCAGAATTAACTGCCAGGGCAAAGGACTGCTTTTGTCATTTCTTCATCCCTTAGTTCAGCCACTTAGTCTTGGTTTCGTGCCTAAGTGAAATTGTATATGTGACAATGATTTGTCAACTATAAAACATTATGATGTTTGCAGCATCATATTTAATTTTATTTTAACTTCATCACCAAGAAGAGGATTCACATGTTCTTCTGAGAAGCAGTGGAATGAACTGTCTATCTGTCCAGGTGGCCTTGAAGATTCAAACTATCTCCCCCAACTCTCTCTTTTTTAAATAGACACATATTTGATATGAAATAGGTGTTTTGGATTTGAATCAGACAAGTAACTGAACCAGTTTTTCACTTTGCCTTATACCTGTTACTTCAGTAATGGTCCCACACACTAGAAACATGTTAAAACTTTGGGTGACCCCCACGTTCCCTAGTTCTTCCTTTAGCATTCATCAAATTTTGTTTTTCTGTGTCAGTATGCATGCATATGCATACCGATTCATAAATACTGACCAACTTGAGAAGTATTACTGAGACTAAGATTCACCCAATGTCAAAAGCAGACCCTGTTTTGTTTTTTGATATTTCTTTTTTTTTAAATTTGTTCTTTTTAGATATACATGACAGTAGAGTGTATTTTGACATATTATACATACATGGAGAATAACTGCCCATTCTTGTGGTTGTACCTGATGTGGAGTTACACTGGTGGTATATTCATATATGAACATAGGAAAGTGATGTCTGATTCATTCTACAGCAGACTCCAGTTTTGATGATTCTCTATGGGAAGCAAAAATGAAGAAAGAATTTACAGAAAAGCTCCACAAATATATTGAGTTAGTTATTATATTTATTTCTGCTTAAAAGTTAGTATACTAAATAATAAGCATACAGAATCTGGAGCTAAAGAAAAAGTACAAAATAAGTATTATGTATGTTCTTAGCACATTGTATATAGATCATTGCATCATAAAGAAACCATAAATTTACACAAATGGATGATTTAAATTCTTCCAGGTCACTCTTCGTTCTTAGGAAAGATATACATTCTTTTGCATTAATTGTATGCTTTAGTAGTTACAAGAATTTATTAGAGTTCATGATGGATTGAAAGATAACAATGACCAGACTGTGTTGATAAAAAATGTGCCGAAAATAGTGCTATACTCATGTAAGTCAGTAAATGTGGTTAAATGAGTGAATATGCTCTGTTTTCTTAGAGGCAAAGGTGCACTGTGGTTAAGATTTTGGAGTCAAATTGTTTGGGTTAAAATTCAACCTCTGTTATTATTTTAGTTGTGTGAACTTGAGAAAATTATCTATGTAGCCAATAATAATGCCTGTCCCATATAATGTACTATGAGGACGAAATGAGATTATCCTTTTGCTATGATTTGAAAGAGTGTCTTCCAAAGGTCTACATGTTAAAGTCTTGGTCCCCAGGGTGACACTACTGGAAAGTAAAGATCTTTAAGAGGTGACACCTTGTAGGAGGTCTTAGGTCATAGGGGAGTGTGCCCTTGGAAGGATTATGAAACTGCACCTGGCCTTCTCTCTCTTTCTGCTTTCTAACTCTAGATGTGACCACTCAATCTGAAATGTGCTTCTACCATGATGTTGTCCTCAACAGAGGCCCAAACCAATGGAGCCATCCAATCTTGGACAGTAACCTCCAGAACCCTGAGTCCAAATAAACCTTTCTTTATTTCATAACTAGCCTGTGTCAGGTATTTTATTATAGTGACAGGTAACACACCTTTTTAACAATTTAACCTGACACCTGGTTAAAAAGAAAAAAAAAAAAGCATTCAAGAAATGATTGCTATTAATCCTATACTAATTATCTCAAAAACATCACTGTTCTTAAAATGTAAATTATTCCGTGATAATAACCACATCAGCTAATATTTTGTAGCTATCTAGGAACAATGCATCAATGCAATGTAGGTAACTAGGCAGAACCAAAATGAAGAAGGAAAAGTGTTGAAAGGCTAAGAAAAATAAGAGGAAGGGCTTGGGGTAAAAAGGACTCCAAGAGTGTGTGTGCCGTGTGGTTAACAGCAGTGTTTGTGTGCTCATTAACTCTGGGAGAGAAGAACTGGGCACCTAAGACTGAGGGTTGGTGGGGTGTGTACACATGAGGGAGGTAAAAAAGTCCTGGGTCCATTTAGCTGTGGTCTGAAGTATACATTGCTCAGACTAAAGTCATCTAAGAAACTATTTCCTACAGTAGTTTTCACACTTTCACCTCGAAACCATTGTTCACTGGACATCCATCCTATACACCAGATAAAAAGCAGAGCTGTTTTGCCTGAAGCAGTTGCTCTCTCTGCAATCTCACTGCCCTCCCCTGGGTCTAGGAAATGGATTCTAGATCTACTCTTGGGATCCCTAAGGCTTTAAAGGTCTTGCCCCTTCTTGCCATGCATAGACATGTTTCCTGGATAGCCAGGAAACAGTGCGCTCTCTCTCTCTCTCTCTCTCTCTCTCTCTCTGTCTCTTCCCTCTCTTTCCCTCAAGCCTAATGTAGTCACTTTCTAGTTTCAGGACTACCCATTCTAACTAGTTCCTTTACCGTAAGGAATTGTCATCTCTGGAGGGTTTCTTGGTTTTATTGTACAAAAGCATTCAGACTGGAAACCACCTCTGGTTTTCTGTTCTTCCCTACCTTCCCCAAGGCCACAAATGGGAGTGGGTCACCTGCATGGCTGAATTTGAAGGGAGAGGGACATGTTGGTGGGGGTGAAGCCACCAAGCTATCTTATCAAGGAGTTTTCTATGTATTTGAAGACCGCTTGATTTTTCTGTTTTCCCCATTACCCTGTAAATTCCGTGAAGGTCAGATCCACGTCTACCACCCTTTCCCATTGTAACTATTCAGTTCACACAGTAGGTACTCAGAGGAAAGAAAAGTAAAAAGAATGGGGGAATAAATTAACTGCTGGGTCTGCACAAAAAAAAAAAAAAAAAAAAAAAAAAAAACACTGTGTAAACCACTCACTCCTTCAAATCTTTGACAGGATGACACTGTAACCATCTGGAATTCAAATTCCCTCATGTCCCCAACACAGGTGTCCCAGTGGTTCTCTTTCTTGTCAGTACACACTACCTTACACCTCATATAATGTGTCTATGCAAAGACATCTCATTCTTCTAATATGCCCTTTGTAGAAATGACTGATTCCCCTTAGCATAGCTCTTTGTAAACTTGAAAACAGAGATGGCCCCTCTGCCTAAGTTTCCCTGGATCAAATAATCCAAACTCTTACTAATTTTTTAACAAACCCCATTTTCATTACTCTATAATTTTGACTGCTATTATTTTCTCTGGTTTCACTGCTTTTTTGTGTGTTACTTGATAAATGCAGAAACCACACATGAAAACGGCACCATGCCTGTCTGGCTGAACTAGCCTTTTCTCTGCCTTCCTTCTGCAAAACAGACTTTTGGATGCTTGCAGCTCACTGATTGCTGGGGTTGGTTCATAGACTATTCACTAGAAAAACCAAGGTCAAGTTCAGGTCCTGGCTCTGATACTTTCCAGCCTGGTGAACTTGAGTGAGTCACTTAATGCTCTTCCAAAATCACAGCACTTAGGAGGTCCTTAGGAGGGTGCAGAACAGTGCCTGGCACAAAGTGTCAATAAATGTTAATTATTATTTCTGTTATTGTTAGTGTTACTATTTCTATTACCTATCCGGCAATATACCAAACAAACAAAACAAAAAACTTAAGATATAGTGGGTCATTGGGAGCCTGAGGTAGGGAGAAAGGAAAAGGATAAGAAGGAAAAGGAGTTTAAGGAACTTAAATATTCTTGCCTACTTCATTAACTAAGTCCAGACTTTTAAAAAATCAGGCCTAAGCAGGAGGCCCATAATACCAGTCCTTAAATTATACTATATAACTATAGTAACAAAATCAGCATGGTATTGGTACCAAAATAGGCATGAAGACCGTTGGAATAGAAAAGAAGGCACAGAGACAAACCCACATAAATATAGTTATCTCATACTAAACAAAGGTGCCAAAAACATACATTGAAAAAAATATATATATAGCTTCTTCAATAAATGGTGCTGGGAAAACTGGAAATCCATATGTAACAAAATGAAATTTAGATCGGATCCAAGATGGCGGATTAGAGGAAGACGCACTTCAGGACAGCTCCGTGGAAAGAATCCAACAAAGCAGATAAATTGCCTTTCATCATATATATATAGGCTGAAAATACCGATCTCCTGGATGGTTTGATTACCACTACCAGAGAGAGAAAGAGACAAGCTGTCTGCAGCGGCTGGAGCCGCGAGGCTCCTGCAAAACCACCTGGGTGGTGCACAGGCCGTCCGAAACAAAGTCAGTGTGGGGAGACCGCGCTACTACTGCAACCCCAGCCAAAACTCACGGCACACCAGCGTGAAACCGGCGATAAAGACCAGCGAGAACAGCCGGCGGGATTGGTGCTGGGGAACCACGGGAGACCGCGGGCCCACAGCACCAGTTCAAATCCACACTCCGCCTGACGCGACCCTCACTAGTGGGGCCCCGGACAGAGCGGCGCAGAGATCTGCGATCAGCAAACAGGGGCAGAGTGGAGCGGGCCACAGTCCGAAGCAGCGCTGTCTGCACCACAGTCACAGGTGTGGCTTCCCGGTGCTACTTCGGCAGGGAGACATCTACCCAACAGTCTTGAAATCGATCCGCGAGGATACGGGAGTCTGCGGAGCTGCTGCTGACTGGAAGGAGAGCACCGCCATCTTTGAAAGCTCCAGACAAAGGGGAGGAAACGGAGAGCGACGGCTGCAGCCATCCAGGGACTCTCCAGCTCTCTGAAGACAACGCACAATTGGGTGAGACTTGGGTGGTCAGCAGGGAAAGGTGTTTCTGAGGCTAGCGCAGCAGCAACAAGAGGCTGCAACTGTGGGTGGGCTTGGGGAGGGGGTGCCTTCTGGAAGGTCCCCTTCCCGGTGCCATTCATCTGCTGACACACACAAACCCCCTGGGCCACTCCTTCACTGAACTGTGCAGCCACTGGCCTAAGATGCAGCCTTGATTTCACTAACAGGATCACAGACTGTCTGGACGTGATCCAATAGCAATTGCTTTGAACTGGAAAGGAAAAAAAAAAGGGGGGGCTTCCCAGGGCCCGTTTTGTCTGAGACTTGGGGTTCGACTTTTTTTTTTTTTTCCTTTTCTTTTTGTTGGTTTGCTTGTCTTGTTGGATTGCAGGGAGGTTTTTGTTTTGTTGGTCTGTTTGTTTGTTTATTTTTCTTTTTTTGGCTTTGTTTTGTTCTGCTTTTTTTTTTTTTTCCTTCCGCATTGATTGTTAGTGTGTTTGTTTGCTTCCGCTCCTTTTTTCTTTCCTTCTTTTCTTCCTTCTCACTCTTGTATCTTTTCTTCCTCCTTCATCTTTCATGTTTACATCCTGCCAGTGCATACTAAACAGAGGCAAAAACAAGTTATACGCAGAACTTCGGATTTCTAGAACCGGCGCAATTGAACTGGGTAGCAAAGTGGTGTTATATATAGTTTACTCTCTATTTCCTTGATTCTCTCTCTCCTCTCTCTTACACCAAATCTGACTCTTTTATCATTTTTTTCTTTTCCAACTTACTTTATATATAAATTGATCTTTTCACCTAATTGTCAACACCATTCTCTTTCTTCCA